>JACBWW010000025.1:3447586-3529166 GCA_020086605.1 Lanius collurio | reverse complement strand
TATTAACTTTCCTGCTCCTATCCATATTTCTGATAGTAGATCAAGAGCTAAATGACTTCTTACATAGAGTACATACTATGCCCAGATGAGCTATACTCTTAAATGAAAAATTACAATGAGTACCAGACTGAGTAGCTCAGCAGATGGCAAACTCAGCAAGTAATTTTCCACAAAAAAAAAATCTCTGAAGCAGTTTCAAAATTAGAATATTATGAAAAATCACTGTGAAGGCAGAAGAAGGCTTTCTCAGTTACTGCTTTGGGTTGGTTCTAGGAAATTTGAGCTGCTGTATGAAATATGTAGGTTTTGGTTGTTTTTTTTTAATGCAGTTTCAGACCTGGACTGACTCTGAGTTTGGCATTTGGTAGGTCAAGGGTTTTGATGGAGGGGTCCATTTACATCATGGAGTATTTTATTAACTCTTTGGGCTGGAATTGCTCTCTCTCCCCTTCTTTAGTAATTGATGTTTGCAAAGCTCAAGTGAGAAGTTGTTTTCCCTTTATTATTTATAAGCATTTTGTGAGCAAATGTTATGTGATGGAGGAAGTAAGTTCATGAAAGAGAATGGAGCAGCACAAACCTAGTGTGGGAGAGTGGTACCAGTGACTGGGATTGTTATCTAAATTTCTACTTGTGGCTCTTGGTTGGAGTAAAGAGTAGCTCAGGCTAGACCAGAGAGCTTGCAGTGGGAGTGAAGAAATATTTGCCTGCCCATGCAGCTTCCCCTGGGAGATGTTGGCACACAGGAACAGCTGAGTGGTGGCCGTGACTCCGTGCTGAGTGACCATCCACTCTGTTACATGTGACCTCTAAACATGGGCTCAGTCTGCATGGGAAGTGTGGGAAGAGTCCTGGGCCTGCATGAGGGGTCTGTAAGTTTGGTAAATCCTGGAAGGCCTGTGTCTGATGTGTTGTACAAACCTGATTGGTACCACAACGATGGTGGTTGAGTGGTTTTTTTGTCTTATTCACACACAATTTCACCCATTTGAGATTTGGGACTTGATGGGATGAGCTGCCTCCTGTGAACTTGCTTGCTCCCAATGGAAACACCTTCCCTTTAGTCCCAAAGCTTTAGTTTTCATCCTCTGTGCCTTTTGGTTGATTAACCATCAAGGAATGATTGCTAGGGTGTCTTGTACATTTATTTATTTATTTTAAACTCACTTCATGGGATTGTTCTGAGCTTTTGCTCTGTTGTGATGCCATATACCTAATTTGTTTTCCTTGCAGTTTTGTGGGATTTCTAATAGGTTAACTTCTCCTCGTCTTCTTTTGCAAAAAGGCTGAAATGCTGCTGGAGATGGGATCAGGGGTTATGTGTGTGTGTCTCTCCCCCTTACTACAATCTCCCCCTCCTCTCTGCAGGCTGCCCTGCCAGAGCCCCTCCTCTGGCTGTGAGAGGGGAGTTGAAATAGTGAGCTCCTGCTTTGTGAAGGAAATTTTCTTTCAGTGCCTTGCTCAGAGGTGCCTTTGAGAACAGAACTGATGTGTTTTTGTTAATCACCTTCTCAGAGCAGAAGTTTCGATGGCCACGGGGTTGCTCACCATCATTTTACTCTGTGCTGTTGTGGCAGGAGCTTCAGGGAGTAAGTAGAAGACATTTTTCCTCTGCTAAGATTGATCTCTCTCAATGCAGAATACTTCTGCTAAGAAATGTTCTCACTAGTAAAACTTCAGAAAATTATGTTACAGCTTGTATGTTTGTAGTAATTCTTGAAGCAGCTTTGTCTGGGTTTTTAGTGTGGTGTAGCAGTTTGCTTTACTGAGCTCTTTGGGTCATATTTTATCTTAAAGTTTTGGCTTCAGTGTGCATTTAAGACATAAGTGCTATTCAGGCATTTAATTCCATATTTAGAAGTTTTTTTTGTTTTTCTTTCTGGTTTTGTTCTTCTGGTACTGGGCAGATGTGAGAGCACCCTGCCTGGAGAGGAGGCATTAGTGGTGCATCTTCCTTCTGCATTCTAGGGAAAGCAACAGAAACAGTGAGATTGTGTCAGTCAATTGATTATTCTTACCTGAAAATAATATGTTAATATCATGCTCAACAGTTGTGCTCAGTTTGATATTTGGCAGAGGAAGGATTTTGAGAAATGTGAATAAATTGTGAACTGTCAGTAGTGTGGTCCTTTGTTACTTTTGTCAGCTGAAGAGAGAGAAGTGCCTGCTGTTTCCAGAACCAAAATAAATGATTGAAGAAAATGTAAAAAGAACAAAGAGCAGAGACTCTAAATTTAGGCACCCTAATCAAGTTTACCAAGTGCCTGATTGTCCAGGCTGCTCCACCCACCACAGCTATCAGTCTGTGATAACCACAGCTATCACTTAGTTCTGAGCTCAGCGTTCTGGTAACCACACAAGCCTCTGATGCTCCATAACAGATTAATTTTCCATGTTTGTCTCACCATATTTGTTTTAAGACTTTTACACAAGTCTTTAATAACTTGTGTATGTTTTATGTACAGATAGGCATATTTATAAAAATTAATAGTCGAATGATAACTCTTGTATATTACATGACTTGGTCTCTCTATGCTTGAAGGCTCTCTCATTTGGCAGATATTTTAGTACTAGATCAAGGTAGCTTGAAAACAATACGCTGTTCATATTTTTGAAAGGTAAAAATCTGAAGTTCCATACAGAGAATTAATTCTGCAAACTAAAAAGGAGCATTTGTTGGGAGGAGGTATAAAAGTAGGGTAAGACGTTTTCAAGAAAAAGTTAATCCTACTGTCCAGAAACTTAAAATTTAACTTGGTAATAAAAATGTATGTAAACTTAAAGGGGAAGTAAGGAAACAAACACTTTCTTGTTTTTGTTCCAAATCCAATGAGTTTCCTTCTTTTCTCCTGCCAATAATTTTGACATTAAAAAAATAGGGATTAAGAGAAGGGAAAATATGCTTCAAATAAATAACATAAATGTGGATTTAAAAAAAAAATGTTGTAATTTAACAAGAGCATTTCCTTCAGGCATAAAATATCCAAAAGCCCAGAACCAGAATAGAGGTTCTCTTCACTTCTGTCTGCAGTGGCAGACAGAGCTGAGCAGCACAGGGGTGTTAGTTACTGCTTCACAGGGAGGCTCATTAGGCTGTGGTGCAGCATAGAGGTTGGGGTGGTTATACTTCCTGTTGAATCTCCTGAGGCAGTTGCCATTATCAATAAACCTTTTTTCAAAGTAAGTTAGGGCTGGATGTTTTTTATACTAATTAAATAATGTAATACATGACTGTGTTTTCCAGCAGTGCTTTCTGCCAGGTTTGTTTAAGCTCATTCAGCATCACAGCATTAGAATGAAAGTCTTGCTAGTTCAGTGTGCACAGACTGAAGAGAAGGAAAGGAGGCTCTGTATGAGCAGCCCCAACTGTTTCTCCCGTTAATGCCAACGTGAATCTAAAGCAATTCCATCTGTGTGGGGTGTTCTGCATCCCCTTGAGTTCACTGCCCTCCTAGTCAAAGTCTGAATGAAAGTCATGTTGGAGAATAGGCTCTCCAGTGTTAAAGGACATCTTAATCAATTGTCTTCCTTGAGTTGTGATGTTTAAGTGTTCTTTAACATCCTTCCTGCTGCTGGAAAAATTTTTCTTGGGCAGTAAAGCTTGCTCTTGTTCTTTTTTAAATGATGCTTAGGATTTCTTTTGAATGTGCAATAAAAATCATAGCCATGTAGAAATTCTTCCTGATGTGCAATTAAATTTAAAAACTATGGATATGAAGAAGTGTGGTATGTAAAATACATATTTCTTTCTTGGATTCAGAACCTCTATTTTAATTTGCTTCTTAGTCCATGGTATTGTTGAGTTTCCATACCTACATCAATAAATACGCTAAGGTCGGTTATTCCTTCATGTATATGCCTGGGAGGTATAGATGTGTGGAAAGGGGCAAGAGCCAAGTCTTGTCCCTGTATACTTGGCAGGAAAACTCTCATGGATTTAATTACTTGTTTTGAGGACCATGATTTGATTTCAGTAATTTCACTGAATTTTAGAAGCAGCAGGTCCGTGCTGAGCTGCACACAAGTTTTCAGTGCTTTTCTGTTCTGTTACCTGTCATTGCAGGATCCTCAGAGACTTTAAGTTATGGAGCTTCCTGTTTTGCAGACTGTCCAGGTGAGTAAAACAAGACTGTATTCAGGCTTTTTATATGATAAGGAAAGAGGAATTTGAAAATTTCCACAGGGATGTCGTATTCTGAGAAGAATGATACTTATGTCTGAGTATCACGAAAGTAGCAGGGAAGTTCCACTCAGATTTAGCAGACCCACACCTGCCTGAAATTTACATTCTGTGAACTCTGAAAAACTCCTAAGCATTAGAGCTGAGCAAAGGACTAAGCCAGTGTGGGACTAAGCCCAGCCATATGTGTGGAGAGCAGATCTATTTCATCTTGCTGTTGTGTAGGTCTTGCTTTGCTGCTCTCTGAAAGGTGTCAAAAGAGCATTGTGCTGTACATTCCTTTTCCTTGGAAATTAACTTCATGCTTTGAAGAAAATTGTGAGGTTATGTGCTTGGGAGTGGGGGAAGTCTCTTCACCCTCCCTACAGGAGCTATGCCCGGCGTGCAGAGTGCTTTCAGAAACCCAGTTCTGTCAGTTTTAAGTCCAAGTGGGAAGGGAACAATCTGAATATCCAGTGCTTTGCTTAGCTGATTTCAGCGGATGAAAGATTAAAAGGTAGAAAAAAATAGAGTTAAGGGGAAGTTTAGTAGGTTAACCCCTCCCCCTGCTCCCCCTCCGTGCTTTTTTTTGTTTGTTTATTTCCTAGGACACAATGCTTCGTACTTCCCCAAAAGAGCTAGATACAGTTACAGGTATTCAGCAGTCACCAACACATTCCTGCAGGGAAATATTTACAAAAGCAGTGGCATCTCTCTGGAGAGCACAGTGATTATTGAAGTATTGGGGAATTGCCAGATGGTTTTGAAAGTAAGTATTGTCATAATTTTCTGAGTGGTTGGGATGAACTGATGTGGAATCATGTTTTTCTTTGGGATTATTGCTACATTTAAAACATTTATTTTCCTTGTAATTAAAAGCCAGTTCAATTCTGGATCTCATAATTAGAGTTGCAGTATCGCTTTGATGCACCACAACTTGAAATTAGACATTTGCTTGTTTTAAAATGCATATTAAGCAAATAATTGTTTTCTTTTCGAAGTGGCACAACAGTTTCACTGTTCTGTTACATGAAGTGCAGAACTGGAGATAAAGCCAGTCCTTGAAAGGAACTTGGTTTATTTTAAAGCACTTCCATATCTGTAGCAGTAATTTTACAACAGCAAGCATTATAAAGAGAATTTGAGAAACTTGTATGATGTGCTGGATTGTTGCCATTCCTAGCCCAGTGTAAAATTCAGTCTTGTAGCACTCCATTCATCACCACAGGAGATCTGTCTCAGTGACAAGAGCAACAGGGCAGTTTCAAATTGCAGAGCTTCTCCCGGGGTGAGCCCTGTGGCAGGCCATGTGCAGAACTACAGTACTTCAGAGCTACAGGGGCAGCAGGGAAAACAAACTTCTCAGCTGCATGGCTTTTCCTTCAGGTTAAGAGAGGGGACAATTCACTGGTTTTGTTGGGGGCTTGACACGTGTCTACTAAATACGGGTATACCTGAGGGCCAACAAATTTGGGATAGTTATCCTTGTCCTAGGACATGGATAAAAATTAACTGGTCAGTGGTTTGACAATGAAAGGGATATAATAGTGCTGTACAAAATCTGTTTAATAGTAAGTGAAACTTCTACATAGAAGAAATTTCTGGAAACTGCCTCAGACATGCTGCCTGAAGATGGGGCTAATGCAGTTCTGTTGCAACACTGAACCTTTGTTCATGGTCTGTGACATTCTGTGTAGATATCCTGATGTGATGAAGTCCATAAGTTCCTCTTGACAATGAAATATATTGCCTATAATCTTTGCTTCTAGGTGCAAGATGTGCAGATTAAGAAAAGTTTTGCATCCAGAGTGGAGTCTCTGAAGGAAATGGACAGTCTAAGGTAGAAAACCTCCTAATCTGGCCTGGTTTTTGAGTTTTTTTTGAAACTATATGGCTTAGCAGCAGCTTGACTGGACATTGTTCACTCTGCTTCATACTCTGTTTAGTTTTAGACTTTCTTTTGATTTATTTTTTTTTAAGCAAGGATCCAGATACAAGCAGCATAAGCAAAAATGAGAGGTATTTGATCCAAATAGGTTTTTCTTCAACCTAATTTTCATCCCTTTGTATGTAAAACCATTTGGACAGTAGACAGTTTAAATTATTCTGGGTACAAACCACCAGGCCTCTAGCAGCACGTATGGATCATAGCTCTCAGAGCTGCAGATGTTACTTCTACAGACTCTTGAGTTTTGCAGTACATTTCAAAAGTTCTTGGTTTGGAAGATTCTCATAAAGCAAAATGTTGTGTTTTTTTCTTCCAGGATATTTAAATTTCATTTATTTGTCCAGTTAGATTTTCTTCCTTTTATGTTTTTGGGTGTAGTAGCTCATTCACAACATATGTCAGTGTGTTTCTCACTGACTTGCCAAGGTATAGTCTCCAGTATAGATGGCTATACAAAAAGATCTCAAACTGTGGAAGTCTGGAATTTTCCCAGAGAGCTGATGCTTCTTGTGTCATCAAAAAAAAAAGCAGTTCTGTTGTCTGATTAAGCTCAGCCTTGTAACCTTCCTCTTTGTCCTGCCACTTGCATTTTCAGCCTTTAAACAACACTGAGAGCTGAAGTAATTGACTCAATTCAAAGGGTCAAAAAGAGCAAGTTTGGAGTAAATGCATTGCTTTTTATATTCATCAGGAAGAACTTTGTGTTCTCTTTATGGGCAGTGGTATCAGAGTTCAAATGATTGTACAGGCACATCTTCTGTGAAGTTATTTGTAGGATTTTCGTAGCAGTAAGAGCAGTTGTGCATTGTTCTTTGCAGAGAAGCCAAAAAAGAGAGGTAGCAAAGAAAGCATTCAGTGAAGCTTGGCTATTCAAAATAACTATTCAGACAAGTAAGCCTTATTAGCATTTGCCTCAGCCTATTGTGAATATACAGTAGTCTAGCTTGTCCTCTGAACATGCATGTAATTTCCACAGATAGTAGCAAAAGCAGGCACAGTTGCCTAGGAGTTCAGAAATCCTTATCCTATGTGCCCAGTCTCTCCTTGAAAGACTTTATCCAGATGTTGTTGTATGAAAATTTTATCTCTTACTTTGTGGCCTGATTGATTAGATGAATAGTTAGCTCCCCAGCTAACGTGCAGATGAACTGACTAGCTCCCTGTATGGGAGCTGACCACTGGGCTGCTGCAGAATTCTTCCTTTGGATGGTTTATTTTTCCCCATATAGAGGAATGGAGATACAGAGTTAGATCCATTGTGGAGGAGCAGCTTTGTTGAGGAAAATCTGAGTCTAGTAATAAATTGACTTGCACCCTTTGAAGCAAGAAATGATAAACTCTTTTATTGCAGGGAAATACTAGAACAGCATCCTCTTCATTTTTCTTTCCACAATGGGAAAGTTCTGAAGCTCTGTCCTGTGAGGAGTGAACAGACCTGGGCACTGAACATCAAGCGAGGCATTCTCAGTGTCCTGCAGACAGTGCAAGAATTCCTTGCTGGTGCTGTTGTTGAGGAGGTGAGAATGTCAGTCATGCTCTGAGGTGACTCTTAGCTCTTTGTACGTGTTAAATCTGTCCCACTTGTGAATAAATACAGTGTTTTGCCACTTGGTTCAGCCAACAGTGGCAGTCATCTGATTGCTTTTTGTAGTGAATGTTCTAAAATTATCTATAATTCTCATTCTTGTTGAGGCTTGTAGTCCACTACTTGGTTACCTGAGTTTGAGGGCCAGGGCTTTACCTGTTCTCTGGAGGAAATACAATATTCATAATTCATGATTATTTTTTGGGTCTTTTTTCATTAATTTCAGGAATTTTAAGATCAGGGTTCTCAGAACTCTTTGCAACTATTTCAATTAAGCTCAATTTCTGCTGAAAAACTGAAACAATAGTCCAGCATACCCTGCTGTCACATGCGTGTTTGCATGGGTTCAGCTGACACCTCAGGGGCTGCAGCTCTCTTGTGAAGAGCTGTCTCTAGACTGTCATTCAGCATGATGTGCACTGCCTCATTCTCAGGCTACTGCTGCAGGTCAGTGCTTTAAGAGATGTTCTGCAGCAAGGCTTGGCACATCCATACATAGATGAAGTTACTCTGCCTAGTAATGCTCTTTTCAATTAATGCTTCCCTGCATGCCTGCAAAATCTTAGATGAAAAAGCATATGTCTGTAAATGATCTGATTCAGATTAACACAGTGCAATTACACAAACCAATGGACCCTGGCTACTCTAACATTCTACCAAGGTCTTTAAAATTATATGCCTTTTCATGGGTTTGTGGCAAAGCCAGTGTTCTGCAAGGGAGAATTTAGGTCTCTGTTGTTATTACAGAAAATTAATGATTAAAACTAATCGCAATAACTTATACTCTCCTTGTATTGTATGTTTATGGTCCATGACATGCATGTGTGGTTCAAGAGTGTGTATTTGTTACTAGGTGGATGTCCTGGGCATATGCCCAACCAGGTACCAGCAAAAGGGGCCCATTCTTGTAAAGACAAGGGACTTAAACCTCTGCTCCCATCGCTCTTCTGGTTTGACTTCTGTGCAGTCGGTTGTTCTTCCTCACGTGTCGGTAAGTTTTGGGGAATGACTCTGACTCTTCCACAAGGCCTTTTGACTTATTTGAAAAGTGCATCTGCCCAAACTTGAGCTCTTAGGAAAGAAATGGTGAATACTATTCTCCCTGTTATTCACAGAATTTTTTTAAATGTAAATTTGCATTGCAGTTGATGAATGTTATAGTATAAATGCAAGAGGTTTTTAGGCAACTGGATTAAACTGTCATTAAAATATGTTATAGAAGTAAATGAAGGTAGACAGTGGGAAGAGTAGAGAGATGTGAGTAAGATAAAATACATGAGGAAAATAAAGTTATTATTTGTAGAAAATTTTGGAAAGATGGAAGTTTTGCCAGACTTGCAGCTTTCCACTGTTGAGAGCAGATACAGTAAATATTTGTATCTTGTACTATTTTTATTAGGTAAATATTACCTGTTTCTTGTATTGCACTAGATAGTTGTTATTTACCAGCCTTTTGCTTTTTTTCTACTTTGCTTACCAAAAAGATGTGAATAACATTGAAGCTTTGTGAACTGAAATGAATTGACACTACTTGATGCTGAAAGTTAATAGCAATTGTTTTTCAATGATGAAAAACTAGACTAAAATAAGGAGTGCATTAACCTCCACAGGCTGGGCACTGTCAGAGGAGTAGACAAGAGACTTCCCACTGTCCCAGAACTGGAATCTTCTGTGAAGTTGGGAGAGCAAGGATTGGATAGGCTGACATAGGTCATCAAGAATCTTCCTGAAGTATCTGTTGTTCTCAGTCCAAACAGCAGATCCTGTCTTCCCAGCTGGAATGCGTTCAGAGCATTAGGGATGGAGTCCTGGAGGAGGCCGAGTGTACCGAATTCGACCGCGTGGCGCTGCTCCCTCACCAGGGCAGCGGGGCAGAGACACGGACACAGTCTTCTCTCAAACTCTTGCAAGTGCAAACAGAGACACTCTACAATAAAGGTAGCTATGGTTCTGCTAAAGTAAAGCAAATTTACTTCCTAGAAAAATACTGTGACATCGTCTTGCCTGTAGAACTCTTTGCACCTATGACTTGCAGCTTTAATGTATTAAACTGTTTAAAACTAGGTGTTTTTAGAGGCAGGGCTGAGCTGTCCCTTCTTTGAGGGCTTGGGACTGCCATAAAAAACTGTATGGATCTTCAAAACTGAGTGGGCCTCCAAAAGTGACAATCCATAATGGCCAGCTCCTGTTTATCTACTTTTCATACCTAGTGCCCTTGTATATAGAGCATCAGCCTTCCCATGTCTGTGGACAATTCCTACTTTTTATACAAATGGAGCCTAAATAATTGCAAATCCTAATAGAACTAAGGACATGCAGTGTCTGAGAACTGTTTCAGTTTTCACTCCTTCTTTGCTCTGTGTGTTTCTCCTTAGGAAAATGATTTTACTGAAGTCAACGAGCTGCTTGCCTGAGGAATGATTTCAAAGTTTGACTCTAAATATTGTGAACCATTTTTTCTTTGTCTGTTTATAAGTAATTGCTTGGTTCTTTTTTTGAGGAACCTCCAAATTTCCAGGACATTTTGTTTATAATTATACCAAAATAAGATGATAGGATTCTTCCTCAGGAAGAGGTTCAGAGCCAAGCCATTTATTTTTCTTGGCACCTAGATCTCCTGTTGATTTTTTGAGTGGCTGAAGTGTGGGACAAGTGATTAGATGACATTGGAAAAGATGATGAATGTAAAGTAGCGGGGCCATGCTGAGAGACATATGGATGGAAAATAGGGCTTTTTTTCATGTGTATCTTTGTCTTGTTTCTGTGACTCTTTCTTTTGGGTCACACTTGTCTTTATTCTGTTATGTTCTTAAATTCAAGCTGACTGCAGGCATTCATATTCATCCCTTGGCTGTACTGAGCCTAAAGAGGCTCTTACAGAGAGAAATAAAGGTTCAGAGAGAAACTTTCCCTTTGCATATAGGGTGAACCATAGCAAGTGGCTAGCAATCACCAGAGGTCTGATTTTTTCTTTATGCTCCTTTCTCCAGGACACTCTGAGGATCTGTATGTGACCAGCATTCTCTATGAAAGGGAGGTAACTGAGAGGGAGATCACTGGAGGAGAAGTGGCTGAACTGGTGTGGAAGCTTTGCTTAGCACACAGTGCAAGCTATGAGGTAAGCTGTACACACATCCTCTGCTTCCTTGAGGCTCTTTGGGGACTTAGAATTCTCCTGCACAGATAAGAGGTGACCAGGAGAGCAGCAATTTTGAAATACTGAAGCCTTCCATTGTTTTGGGCATTTTTAAATGTGGAATTAGAGAAAATGGTTTGAGGTGTCATTTTCTTATGAAAGCAGTAAATCACGCTGAGGAGTCAAAACATCCTGTAGCCCCTGAATATTAGGCAAAAGCAATTTTTAATTATATTCTAATATAATTTGAAAGAAAATGTCCCAAATTTTTGTTTTGCTGTGAAAAAACAAAAACATAAAAAGTGTCTGGTTTGGGTTGTTGCTGGCAATTTTGATACTTTATTGTAAAACACCATTTTTACAGCTTTAGTGTGGGGTACTACGTCTGGTAGTGCTGTTGTTTCCATGCTTATAGTTCTGCGGTCCTTATATTGCCTCATCCCTTCAAAACAGTTTGCACATGAAACCCTTACCTCTGGGTCTTGGCTGGTAGGTTCATTGTGCTTCTGATGAGCTCTGCTAATAACCATTGTCTTTTCTGGGGAGGCTGCTTGGGTCCAGAGAGAATCTCTGCCCCCTAGACCATTTTCATTGATGGAGGCTGCTAAGATAGGATGGGATCTTCTGGTCATGTGGAACAGGCTGTGGCTTAAATACTTTTTATGATGGCCATCATTTTAGATGAGGGTCTGCCTGTCTCCTTAGCTCGCTTAGGTCTTGTATTTTTGTTTATACTGGCAGCAGCTGAGTCAGTAATTGTCACTGTGTTTGAAATGAAGATCCCTGTCTCTGTGAAATTCAGAGGTTATCAAGAACACCTGTTATATGCAATACAGAAAGATCAACAGGTGGTTGTGCTTTACCACTGTTTACCTGAGATCAGCCAAGGGCAAAGAGAGGACATTTCATATCCCATTATCCTTCAAATAGAGTGGTTCTTGCTAGTAGTGACATTCCTATGGAGAAAAATAAGGAAAAAACCCAGTCCATGTGAAAACAGAAGAACACACTCTTTAAGTGATTTTTAGTCAGGTTATTACAAGAAAACAAGTATGGTCTAATGGGGAAGGCACTAAACAGGGCATTGGTGACTCCATGAATTTGCCACTGATGAGTTTAATCAGCTCATTCCTGATATATTCTCTGTCCTCTGATGTTCTTGTCTTGTTAGATTCTTGTACTTTGGAGCTAAGTTATTTCCTGTGCAGAGGGGCTGATATCTCTCCTATAAATGTACCCAGGTACCAGTGATGTTAACAGGATGCTTCAGACCCAGCATAAAAGGCACTCATGTTCCTTTGTTTAGATTCAGTCCCATGTCAAAGAACAGAGGCTCTGCCTGTCCTTCCCCTGGCCTGGACACAGATACTGGGGGATGGAGTAGAGGCTTTATGGGGACTGGAGAGAAGTGCAGTGCTGGATTCCAGCTCTGCAGTGATATCTTGGGTGTGTTCACCTTTCTCTTAGCATGACCTGTGATTCATGAGCACAGGCAGCTCTTCATGTTTTGTGTGTGAGACTTCAGGAGAAGGCACAGGGTGGAGCAGGATAAGTCACAGCTGCTGAAGCCAGCACCTCTGGTGGGCTGTGATAAATTCCAGCTCCAGACCTTACTCCCAATCTGTTAAATGGTGATCATAGTCTGAGCTGGTACCACAGCCTGACAAAGGCCTTGGCACCAGGCTGAGGAGAAAGCAGTAGGCAGCCTTTGTGGGTGTTGGAATATTTGGGATAGACTTCTGTCTCTGAGTTATAAGCAGGTTTGCCATTTCTTTTAGCTGCATGCTGTGGAGGCTGCAGCTATGGAGGGCTAAGAGAGCCATATAATAATTCTTGATGCTAATATAGAATAAAAGCAGCCTCTTTGGGAATGATAATGCTTAATTACATGTGGTTGTCAGTGTTACAGCAGTATGAAATGGTGTTTAGGCACAGGCTTGAGGGCCACATACTGCCTGGAAAATGTTGAAAAAACAAATTACTGCAACAGACCTGAGAAACTTTCTCTACATCCGACCTTCTATGGAACACCCTTAATTCAGTGTCTTTGAAAGAATGGTAGATTATTTTTCCCAGTAACAGTGGGATGTCACTTCTGCCTCCAAAGAGGCTTACTGGCTTCATGTGTGGGAAATTTGTTTTGTAAATCACTAAGATTAGCACAAGTGGCTGCTGTCTGTGCCACTGCCTAAAAGAGGTGAATTATTCATCATGTGCCCAGCACAGGGTTTGATTGGTTGTCAACCATTTTCACTGTTTCAGGGTGTTCTTTCTGTGTGACAAGACATTTCCCAGAGAATCTTTATCATCCCTCATTTCAATCAATAAAATGTCCTTTGGGCAGGGAAGAAGTTATGGGAATGCCCACAGCGTTGCTTGGGAGACAGCTGCGCTGTTATGCATGTATAGCTTGTTTGTCCCTTCATTGTTGGACTCTGAATGAGGTGAGATTATGCATTTCTTTCAGGACACAAAACCAAGAATAAATGGAAGGGAAAGTCTCCAACTCCAGGGAAAACAGTGAAGGGATGAGAAAATGGAGGTGGAGACTGTGATTTCCAAGGAAGCAAAGTTGTTGTTTAATTTTTTAATGCTATTATGTGGCAAGATTGAATTTCAATGTGGATGTAGATTAGCTAATGGACCATTAAGTGAACAAGCTGCATACTGATAAAGAATAGAAGAAGGGATGGGGAGAAGGGACCCTCTCTTGAGAGAGGCTGGAGAAAAGCCTGTCACACCACTTCTGCTGGGTCTGCATTTCCAGTGACTGGCTGTGTTTTGGTGCTTGGTCAGTAGCTCTGGTGAATGTGGCTGTGTATACACTGAGCTTTGTGGGCAAGAGCATATCAGATTTGCTTTGCCTTGCTCCTGGATCCCAATCAGACCCCAAAAAAGTTTACTTTCAGGGCATGATCTTTCATGTTTTTGTTGTTTTGTTTTGTTTTTTTATTTCCTGGCAAGGCATTCTAATTGCTTGCTTCTACCTAGTTTCTTTTTTTAAAATATGGCAGGTCTGCAGGTAGAAGGAAAAGCAAGCTTCTATGAAGAATAAAAGCCAGGCTTGCTTATGTTTCTTTCAGACGTGGGAATGGAAGTCAGATATGATTGTAATTTGTTATTATGATACTAAAAATAGAGGAATTTGCAATGACAGCTCAATTTCAATGCAGCTGACCTTAAAAAAATGAAAACAGCCTATCTGGTCAGACAGTTCATTCTAAGGCTTTATTATTAGAAAGTAAAAATAGCTGTTTCTCTGCAAGATTTTGCATGAAGTTATTAGATGGGAGGTTGTCTAGTCAGCAGATGTGAAGCAGAATGAAGTCAGTCTACAGTCTGGAATTATATCACCTGAAAGTACACCAGTCTGGCAGTTTTATCTTGAGCTGTGCTGCAGGCTCCAGCTGATGGGCCACCTGGGCTCAGCAGCAGCTGTACAAACAGCTCCTTGATCTGTGAGGGTCCCCAGCCCCCCAGTCATCCTGCCCAGAGTGGATTTGCCTGTGGAAAAATGCACATAAGGTCCATGCTTTAGAAATGCGTTTAAAAATTGTATAAAACCCAGTTCTCTGACTACTTTATAGATCATAAAATATAATCTGTTTCACCAGCTCCATAGTGTCCAGGTTTGTAATTTCTTTTTAAAATAGACCTTAATGGTAACAATGGAATTGAGTGGAATAGAAGGGAATGCATGTGGATCTATCTGAATTTTAGCTATGGAATTATAAATTTTAACAGAATTAATACATAGGTGGGGCTTCCCATATGAGAACAAATTTTAATTTGATGAAATTAATGTATTATTTCTGAGAATATAAATCCCAAAAGAATAAAAGCATAAACTATATCTATGTTGGATCTGACAAATTACTCCCCCAGCCTATCAAACTAAACAGCTAGAAATTACTCAGACTTCTTACTGAAAGACAACTTCTTGTTACTGAAAATGTCTTGGCAGTCTTAAATGAAAATGAAATGCTGGCACTGGGTTATTCCATGTTTTCATTGTTTTTTGGAGTAGCTCCTGGAAGGAAGGTCAGGAAGTCGAAGTAGGTCTCTCCCCAAACCTTTGGAAATGTGACTTAGTGGAATTGGACTTTGTATGATTTGTACATGAAGAAAAATGTTTTCTTTGGAACCAGAAGTTTAGTCCTATGTCTAAGCCTTTCACATCTGAGGTGAATAAAGCATTGAAGTGAATCTGACATGGACCATGTTTAAAACTTACACATTATAAAGTTTGATTAAAATGAACATACGAGATACTGTATTGAACATTCTGCTAATTTTTCAAGTAGTGAGACATTAGTGAGACCTATCTTATTTCTTGAACTTTGGATCAGATCTCAGAGGAACACATTCATGTGCTAGATGGGCTTTAAAATACCAGGCAAAATAGCTGCTGTATGGTGTAGCAATTCCTCTTAGCGAGAGAGAACAGCTCTTCTGCCTCTGTGTTTCCAGCTACTCTTGTGCTGCCTGCAGAGGTAAGGGCAGTTATCCTGGGCTTTTCTCCAGTAAGATGCAATAATTTCTCACAGCACAAGGGTCCCCTAGTGAAACTTCTAAGTCTTGCCCAAACTTTAGTTAAATGATCTTTCATATAAACCTGAGATTAATATACAGTTAGTTTGACTATTGTTTCATTTGTGTCAAAGCTATGTCAGCAGTTCTGGTCATAAATCAGGATCTTGCTATACAGAGAAGATTATACTTTCTCTTCTGACTTGTAACCACAGTGTTGCACTTTGGTTTGTTATTTATTTGTATGCCAGTGGTGGGCATGGTGGTCTGAGCACTGTTGGCTGAGGGACTGACTGACATGCAAAGCAAAAGCCCTTCTCCATAGGTGTTTCCAGTCTGGAGAGAAAAGCTAGTGAGGGAAGGAATTTAAGGACATGGGGAAGAAAGGGGGTTTCCTCTCAGGTTACATGGTAAATCAGTGGCAATGCCAGTGTAACCTCTTGTGCTCTGTTCTCTGAAGCTGGTTTCTACACAGCAGGAATATTACAGTTGTGTTTGTGCACTTACAGACTGCAGACCTTTTCATGAGTCTCGTGTTTGAGCTTCGACATCTTTCTCTTGAGGCCTTAAGAGCACTATGGCAAAGATCTTCATTTAAGTGCAGAGACAACTGGTAAGGCTCCTTTAGTAATTGTATTCAAAAATAGACAGGAAAGAAATGCTTTGCAAATATTTAAATGTTTTAAGTCTGTGCCCAAATGTTGGGTTTAAATTTGGAGCATTTTAAAAGAATAAATTGTATTGCAGATCTTGTTTATGTCGCAGAGGGATGATATTCTCTCCTTCCTGAATGAATGTTATGTACTAAATAGACTTTCTTGTGCCATGCCTATTCCCATAGCCAGATTTCCTGTTTCCAAAGGAATAGGAATGGGAAACCTGAGTCATGGCTTGGATGGAAATCAGTTCTGCTGGTTTTAAGCTTATGTTGCCATTTGTTATGAAAAAGCTTAACCTGAATCTGTACCTTCAATGCCCTTAGCAGTTGTGGAGGAGAGGAGACATTAAGCTGGGAGCATGGATGTGGTGGGGCTGCATCTTTCAGTAGCAGGTGGATCTCAGGATGGTTTATACCAATTGTAGAACCGTGGCTTTAAAGATCAAGGCCCTACTCCTCTGCAGTCAGGAATAGTTCTGATCCAGTGGTTTGACACTATCAGAAATACTAATCCAGTATTATCAAAATGAGTACTAAATTTTTCTCCCTTCACAAAAATGAAAAAAATGAAACAATTCTTTTACTTGATTTCAGTACTAAATGTCATCAGCCTGTTTGAAATTAATCTAATGCCAGGTTTTATGTTTGCAACAATATCTTTAACTTTACTTGATGCAAAAGGGGCAAATTTTGTTTTGGGTTAGGTTTATTCTCATCCTTTGACAAATAGTCATGCTAATGTTCTCCAGTATTAGACAGTAATTAAACTATTCTGCCTCTTTTATATTAACTTTAGACTAATTTTACTCAGGACATGGTTATTAAATTTAGGAGTGAAAAAGAATCCCATGCAGACTACTGTCTGATGCTTTCATACCATTTAGTTTAACTGCTTTCTAGTTAATGCAAAAGTGGCCTTCCATCAGTATAGGAGGCAGGTATAGAATATTTACAGAGGGACTCTTAAGAGCTGAAATGTGTATTGTCTGTCATGCTGGTGTAAGCTTTCCCCTTAGATAAGATCTAAAAAAGCACAGGAAGTAAAAGCTAGTCAATTCAGTTTTAATATTTTTTTTAGTGGTGTTACGGGTGAAATGAAACAAAAACCCCACTTTAATACAAAGCCAGGGCTTTAAGATACCTCAGTCCTTAGAAGTCAAACCTGGGATATGATGTAGCTTAGTTTTCAGAGAAAGCAACTGAATATTTTCTTGAAAATCTGGTTAGATACAGTTCTTGAAACAGCAGTTTCAAGCACTTCCATCACATCCTGGCTGAGGCGAATTTCCATAAGGCCACTTATCCAAAACATAATATTGATTTCTGTGAAATCTGGTATTTGCTAAGCCACTGCTCTTTTATTTACTTTGAAAGAAGCCCAGCATTAATGTATTTGTTATGTGATTCTTGAGTATTTTGGTCATTTTAGATTTGCTGTACTTTTTTCTTGTGTTACAGGCAACCATTAATAGATGCTCTCCCATCTTGTGCTACAGAGGCATGTGTTGTCCTAATGAAAGACCTCATAGCTTCTGGAGAAGTTGAGGAAGACAAAGTAGAATATTTCTTCTGGTCGTTTGCATTCATTTCTAATCCCACCTCAGGCATGATTGCATCTCTTGTTGTGAGTGGATGTTGCTTTTTCTTTTTTAATTTGTAATGAATCGAGGTGGCTCATAATTTTTGTGTTTTACAGTAACAGTCTTTTTCACAGATTTATACAAAGCTCTGTCCAGGTAATTTTGTTGAGATTGAGTATTAGTATGTAAATATTTTGATACATTTATTATCTGTGGTATGTTACAATAGTCATTCTCATGACTTTTCTGAAATACGTTGTTCTTTTTGTACTTGTTTACAGCCTTTGCTGAAGTCACCTAGAGCAAGCCAGAGCTGCTTCTTGGGAGTAACTGCTCTTGTGCATAGATTTTGCTCAGCTCACAGCTCCTGTGATCGTGTACCTGCTGTGCAGAGTGTGATGAGGACTCTAGGGAAATTTTTGGGAGGAAACTGTACTATGCAAGATTCAGAACAGCTCAGCAAGGTATTGGCTATACAGAGGCATATGATATAGTGCTTTCTGTTCCCTTTATGCTCTAGAATATGTTTGATGAAAATGGTATTAATTGGATTTCCAGAAAGCCATGAATACAAGCTCAGTGAATGAATTGCTAGAACAGCCTGATAAAATTGCTAGAACAGGCTGATAAAATTTTGTAGTCCAACAAGTACAACCTGTTAGTATGGGTGCTCTTGTGTGTGGAAATAAGGAAAAGTCCTCATGGAGCAAACTTCATACTGTTGATCAGTATGAAGAACACCCTCCTGTTGACAAATTGTCATTTTAATTTAGTTATTGTGTTCAGAATTCTGTGTTGAATCACTAAAAGGTCAAAATACCTGTGATCAAAAGTGACAAAATATCCACAAACTTGAAAAACTTTTCCAGTGCATAAAATTCGTGACTTTTGCTTTTCTGTTGTAATGAAGGCTTTTCAAAATGTTTTTTTATTCCCCCAGCTCTAAGCCAGGTTCTACTTACAAGTGCCAGATGGCGTTAGAATAGAACAGGGGTCCATATGTGTCTCATCCTCCCAGAAAAGCCCCAGTATAAGTGGTACAGTAGGAGCTGCAGTAAACTCTCCAAATGAAAAGTAATCATTTTAAACAGAGTTGTGCACAGAAAATGTTAGTGCCATAAAATTCAGTATACAGCTGACAGCACATGGAGAGCTTTCTGTTCTACCTTGATTTGCATTTACAGATGCAGCTGGTGTTGAAAGCCATTGGAAATGCAGGACTAGCAGCAGCTTCGCTGGCCCCTGCTTTGAGCTCGTGTGCCTCCCTGAGGAGTCATCCCGTGGAAATTCGCCTCGCTGCTGTCCAAGCCTTCCGGCGCATTCCCTGCTCTGTCAGGGTACGTGATTTACTGCCAGAGGTGGCTGATGGCTTCCTGGTGCTGCCACTGGTTTGGGAGTTCTGGAATAGTTGCAAACCACACAAACAGATAAGGAACAAGTGTAGACGTGTACCAGCAGAGCCCCTCTGCTGTTGGAGGAGAGGGTAGAACCACCCAGATGAGCAGACCTATAATGTTCTTTGCTGCAGTTGAGGTAACGCATCAGTGGCTGAGGCAGTGTTTGTGACTTCCTCATTAGTCACTTCAGCTGGGTGCCTGATGTCTGGGGGTATTATGGCTCAGAACCCACAAGACGTGATTTTTCCCATGATCTGTGTCACTGTTTCATTCTCTGAAATAAAAAGTATATTAATGTGAGAAGCTTGTTGTGATTTGGAGTACACTGCCGTAGTTAGAACATTTTGTTAAATGTTTTAATGGAAGAAAGTTCAAAACACGTTTATCTCTAATACCTTGATATTTAAAAGAATGGCAAAGCCAGGAGGCTCTGCCTTGCAGAGTCCTGTATCGATTTGTCAGTATAGGACTGAAGGTTGTAAGGACAATTTGTTCAGGAAAGTTGTGGGTAAGGTAGTATAGACAATATGTACACACATTTTTATCCATGTTACACAAAGGGACTTCGTCAGTTATAAGGCAATAGCTATAAATATAGCAGTAGCTCTTTGAGAACAAAAAACTCCCCTGGGCCTGAAAGTGCATGAGGTATTTTAGGGGAGTAAATAATAATTTTCTTTATGTTTTCACCTTTCTCTCTTAGAATGCTATATTAATTCAGTTGTATCAAGCAACCACTGAAGATGTGGAAATAAGAATTGCTGCTTATTATATAGCAATGAAATGTCCACATGAAGAGTTATTTAAACAAATACAGAAGACTTTGCTGAAAGAAACATCCAGCCAAGGTCAGCCAAGCATCTGCTGAAGCCTTACGTGTTCCTAATTGATACTTCAATGTGACATTTACTTTGCAGGTGTAATGGTACCAACCTACATCAATTTTTATTTCATCTCAATGCTTTGTAGATGGTTCTAAATGATGGTATGAGTGTGACATTTTATTTTTAAGCTGTGATACTGTTAGTTTAGCAGTAGTCAGTAAGGACTGACTTTTCGTAGAATTAGTTCCTTCTACTGGCAGCATTTCATTCACTGAAGGCTCTTGAGAAGGATGTATGGAACAGCTTTGATGCTCAGTGCATTAGAAAAACAAATGGATAATTGCAAACTGCATTTTGTTAAGATGAAAAAAAAGCAGGTGGCAGAAAAATGTTCAAATATTCTAAAATGATTTCACCACGTTCAGTGAAGAATACCTGTTGACTAAACCTTTGCATTTACATCTGTCAAGAAGAAGCAAACATGAGAAGGGTATCTAGTAGATTGTTTGCAGGCAGATGAAAGCAGGCTCTGTCTGCACTGTGTCTGGATCCTGGCCAGCTCTGACTTGGAGCTGGTACCTGTTTTCCCAGGATGTTATGTCCGGACCAGGGTATCCTGCAGTCATGGTGAGTTCAGGCTCAGCATTGTGTTTGCCTGCTGATGTGGCTTGTGGTTTGGAGGGCACTCGTTCCTCTCTACTCAGACACAGAGAAATGGAATGCACCTCCAAAATCCTGGCAAGGTGTACCCTCAGTGACTCCTCCCTGTGACTCCATGCAGAAAATTGAATTTGTCTGATTTATGAAGGAGCTCTATAAGTCCATCCAAAATGTTATATATTTTAAACAATTTAATTCAGTACTCATAAATATTCTTAATTTCTTTCCCTTGTCTTTTGTTGATGTGACAGCTAAATAATTTATATAATTAATGTTTGAATAACAAGTGCTTTTGAAGGCATAAGGTACATATTAGTTTATAATTCCCATGTTCAGAAAACAAAATTTGAAAAAAAGAAATTGTCTTGTGGAAAATGCAGTTACATCAGTATTCAGTGTCTGTGCATTGAACTAGCACTGGAGCCTTTTATCTTCAGGAGACAAAAAAGCTGCTATTTAAGAACCAGACTCCAGAACACATGGGAAATATTTGCCCCCCACAACACAGCACATTCATGGCCAAACTGGGACTCCACAGAGTGTCATATAGAAATACTAATTCTGAATCGTAATTGTTTAATTGTATGTGCCTTTTTTTTGTTTAAAATGCTGTTGCAGTAGGTGCATCAGACTGATTTTAATCATGCTGAGAACGAATGAATTCTGTTTTTGTCAGGAGAGTGGCATAGAATTATTGGTGGTATAAATGAATAAAAATATTTCCTGTATCTGCTTTTAAAACTCATGTGATTTTTCTCTGATTTCCAAATGCTTTTCTTTGTCAAAATTTAGTGGGCTCCTTTGTTTGGAGTCATCTCTCTCAGCTCCTGGAGACAGATGATCCATTGAAGGAGCACCTTCGAGATTCTATTCCTGATGAAATCCTTAGCAAAGATTTTGACCGGGAGACATGGAAATACTCCTCATATTCTGATGTCACATTTCACTCAGGTATGTGGAGTTTTAGAACTTCATGCTTTGTAGCATACAGATTATTAAAATCCCACATGGCTTTTCTGATACTTTACGACTTGCTTCAGAGAACTTTGATTTTTATGACTTTAATACTATTCAAATATGCTAATGTGACCTTGATTCTGCTTTGACTTTAATTCGAGTATATGAAATGTATTTCTAGCAAACCACACACCTTTGCCTCTTCTGAGAGAGGACTCTAAGAACCAATGAACATTTAAGATTATTTTTGTGAGCATCAGCATTTAATTCCTTCCTTAGTTAACTTTCTTTGCAGCAAAAGGGTTTTGGGATGTTTCTTGTCCTCCTGATTCGTGTGCTGTCCTTGGTATAAGAAAAGAGTCAAACTAGTTCCTTCCTGTTTTATTATCTGTTAATTTCTGTTCAGTGAAGATGATAGATGATGTTTTTCAGAGTCAAATTTTGATTTTCTGTCCATTTCTTCCAGTGCATTTATGTATCTTATGTATTATAAATACTTCCCTTTTTGATGTTAGTGAAATAATACCCAGTAATAACCAATAAATACAGAATTCCAGTAAATGGAAGTTACTTACAGTAATGTCTTTGCTGTATTAAAAAGTTAAAGAGTTTCACCTATTGACAATGTTTCATTCACTGTCTTCTTATTGAGTGGAGTAACAGTTTTCCAAAGAATTATGAATTTTGCAAAATGTATGAGAACAGCTGATCCCCAGCTGACAGACTTCTGGTATTTTCCATTGCAGCTGGTGCAGGTGCAAATGTGGAAGCATCAGTGGTCTTTTCTCCTGCATCTTTTCTACCACGATCAGTCATGACAAATTTGACCGTTCACCTTATGGGACAGGCTATAAATCTCCTGGAGGCAAGTTTATGGATTTTTTTAATTGTGAGGTTTTTTCATTCCCCTCCTCAAATGACATTTGGTATATTGAAGTACAAAACATTTTCTGTTTTCCTGTTGCACTTCCTTTAGCAGAGTGTGCTTTTCACTGCTGTAGCACAGTTGCCTCAGACTGATGAGTCCTCTTTGTAATGGGCTTATAAAATAAAATAAAAGCACTGTCATTCTGCTAGTGCCATGCACTAGGAAAGTGACTTATACTCAGCTCCTATTGATTCAAATGAAACATTAAAGTCAGTGCTTCCTGAGACACTGCTCTGGCTCCTGTTTAGGATAGTGAGACTCCTTTTCTTGATGTACGGTTGAAAATGGATTGGCTTGGGTAGAACATTCCTTTAATACAGGAGACAGACTTGTTTGTACTTAGCTGAAGTCATTGTTCTAATGCCATTGAGCATCCAGTGCTTGGGATATTTCAGTGACCTGCCTGCAACCTCATGATCTGTAGCTGTGCCTCTGCTGTACCAGGCAACAATGTGCATGTGAAAGAAAGAATTTAATGTAGCCTTCAGATCTCAAGTTTAAGCTTGCAAGAGAAGAAAATATTTTTTTCAGTGTCACATACCATGGATTTATGTGTGCTAGTAATTCTGTTTTAAGCAAACTCCCAAACTCAGAATCTTGTTTCAGAGCACGAGAAGGGTATGTTAGTGTTTTCCAGCCAAAATACTGTTTTTAATATGCCAAAATAGCAGTAGCCCCTTCTGGCCCTTCATGGTGTGAATGAAACACAGTACCTGAATGAAAAAGGATTTTTATTTTGGACTGAGCTTTACATATCTAATTTTTATGGGAAGATCTAATACTGAAATATCCAGTATTGAATGCTGAAGGAGGTAGAATGCTAAGTTTTGTAGACTACTGTGATCTTGCTTGGCAAATCTTTTCTGTTGTTTGCATCTAGTTGTATATTTGATTTTTGACTTTAGAACTGGCCATGGCCTGTACATGTCACTGTTACACTTTTCACTGCTGTGTGATTTTCACTAGGTTGGTGTACGATTGGAGAATGCTGAAACTCTCATAGAGAAGGGTTTGGGGCCGAAATCTGCTACTTTCAGTGACTATTTTTTTGGAAATACTAATGAAGAAAACCACAAGTCAGAAACCCCAGTGGAAACAGCAGAGAAAGTCAAGCAGAGGAACCCGAATTTGAAGCGATACAGCCCCACTGATCATCTTGTGACAAAATTTGGCAAGCCAAAGCTGAGAAAAACAAACCAAAATTGTCTTGGTAGAAAATACAGTAAGATGAATGAGTTAGTCAAAAAGGTAACTGAATCTGCAGATCTTGGAAAAATTAATGACATTTCCCAGTCAAACACAAGGCCCCATCTCACGCTGGACAACTGTGATGGTTTACTGTGACTCCTTTGCATAAGACAAATGTAACTCGTTCTGCTCACTTGCAGAGAATTAAACAGCTGCAGAAAATACAGAGCAGTAAAGAGCCAGATGTTTAGTATTTTTCAGATTGTTTTATTGTCTCAAAACAATGACACTCAGCCATGGGATTATGTTGCCTGTGTTTCAGACTTCCTCTCATTATTTTGAGCTCTGGTCCCTTTATGCTGATACGCTTTTGTCTATTGACTGCTGTGCCACTGTAAACAGCTACTTGATGTTGAGTTCCTGAGTCCTGTTGTTTGCAGTCTGACTTCCCAGTTTGATGTCAGATGGTACATCGACTCTTTGTGAATTCACCCATTTTTGGAGAGCGCTGTTTTATGTACACAGCAGGAAAGCTCTGAGAATTGACTTCAATTGTTGATGTATTAGCTGGAAAACTCAGGGACTGTGATTCATATAGTTTGTCTTAGATCATCTCTCTTCTTGGAACTCATCTTCCTAGGGTTTTCTTGTTAGAGACTAAGCTCATGATCATGTTGTGTTGCTGCGGTATTATAGAATCATTAGGAGAGAAAATGTAAAATTTTTACTTCCTAGCAGTTTATTGAGCAATCAAGGCATCCCTAACATTGTTTTGAGATTGTGTTTTTGAAAGCTTCATCTGTTTGTGGGTATGTATTGCAATACTTCTCCTTTGCCTTTCGTCTTAGGACTGGACTTGAGCAGTGTTCGTAGTGACGGCCAGCTTGTGTGATATGGAGCTGAAGTGTATCTGGAAAGAACAGCTACTAGTCCAGGGTCTTAAGTGGTCTCCAAAGTATTTGGAGTTAGTTTTAAATGGTCTCCAAAGTATTTGAATGTCTCTTTACTAATATCATAGCCTGCATTGAGGAATTGTTTATTTTGAGTTTGAAAGGAAATTTTAACACCATTCCCTTTGATTTCTTTCTTTATCACGGCAGTTCACTGAGAGAACAGTAAGAAAGGAAGCACTGAAATGTGAGCTAAGCATAAAAATCTTTGGAAATGAACTTAGCTTCTTAGATTGTGAAGATTTAAGAAAACAAATGAAACATTATTCCTTAAATCTGGCTGAGCTGGCTGTCAAACTTCTGAAGGTAAAAGGAACCTTTTTTCTATTTGAAAGTAAATATCTTGAGAAACTGCTTTCTGACAGATATGTAAAAGATACAAAATATTACTTGTTTTTTCTCTAAAGTGAACTCTAAAAGACACCAGTGTGTATTTGGTTTAAACAGCAGTCAGTACATTAGGCAGACTTGTTCTTTTGTCTAATGGTACTTAACTCTTGCTTCTCTCATTCAAATCCAACCATGTTTAAGTGCCAATTCTTTTTTAACTGGGGTAGGACTGGTGTCTGACTCCTGCCATGGCCATATGCAAGCTTTGGGCTGCTTTCTTCTATATATCCCAAATCAGCTCAAGTAAAAACACTTTTACAATACATAGATGCAGTCAAAAGTTATATCTGGAAAAATTCTTTAATGCTGACTCTATTATGCAAAATATAATTCTGGCTTTTGTTTGTGTTTTTTGCACCTCAGGGGCAGGAGGTCCAGTTTAATAAAAGGATGAGTTTGGCTACTGAAGAGTTGCAGTTTCCAGCAATTTCAGGCTTTCCTGTTCAGCTGGCAGTCAATGCCTCAGCAGCAATCAATATGAAAATCAAAGGGAATGCAGATTTCAAACAACAGTCCAATTTCTTTCTAAATGGATATATCAAGCCAAGGTAATAATTGCTGCAAATGTGTCACTTTCATATTCCTGATGTAAAGTAGCAATTCCTGATGTAAAAGTTTTGTGTGAATGACAATTAATTAGGAGATTACTGAAGAACAAAAGCAGTCATCAACCTTCTGCTGAATGGTTGCCATGGTGTAAGGGCAGCAGTGCTTTGCTGTCCTTCCTGTTTGATTTTGAACTCTCTTGCTGTGTTATTCCAGTACTGGAATAAGCTGACTATTCCTCTCTATCCCTAAATCAAACTCCTTTAGGAGTCTGCTTGCATGCAGATGATTTACCTGTTACAAGTGGATTTTTCTCAGGACTAAACATACAGGTTATGGATGTACAAACCAGTGCATGATTTAATGCTGTTTCCTTTCCCGGCTATTGTAGCTTTGGTACATGCTGAATACATTGCTAAATTTCACTAAGTGTTGTACAGACAGGGAGAAACTTGCCCTGTGATACTCAGTTCTAATCGCTTTCCCTTTCTTAATATTTCATGCTGAAGTCTGGGTTCAAATCCCTTCCTAAGGAGATGTAGTAAAACTGTACTTTAATTCATGTTAGTGTGTGCGTGTTGGTGTATGTGCAATCTTTTCAGTTATTTCCTGAAACAAAATAGTTCAATCTATCAAAATAGATTTTAACCATAGAATATACTGTGTTACAGCATCGAGTGCTGTGTATTTATTGAAGAGGTTTAAATTAAGAATTTAATTTAAAAAGAAACTGCATTTCATAGAAGGATATGTACATGAATTTTTCAACAGTGCATTTGTCCACCTTTCTGTCCAAATGGGAACTGTGGGAACTCTGGGACAAGCTGGCCTAAAGTGGTTAACAGGAATGAGGACATCTACTAGTCTTGATGGGGGAATCCAGGTGAAGAAAGGGAAAGAGTTCAAAGTTTTCTTGAACACTCCAGAAGAATCAATGGACATAATTAATTTCAGGTATGATTAAGCAAGAGCATCTTCTAAAACAGTTACTGTTAACTTTCTTGAATCAGAGCTTAAATAATAGAGCAGAAATAGATTTTGTCAGAAAGCAAGCTATTTCAGTCTGACTCATAGTCCAAATCTGTCATTCAGAAGAAAAGGATGGGAAAATTATTATTTGCATTTTCTGTTGTTTTGCCATTAAAACATACATTCATATCAAAGCCTTATAACAAAAGATGGAAATGAATTTTTTGTATTCCCCTGTTTTTTCCTACTGAACATCAATGCTGTTTCATGAACTTTAGTATCCAAAGAATCTAGATCAGGATATTAAAATAGTGGAGGAAAAGCTTAACATTGCTTCCACAGATGGTATTTAGCAAAACACTGGAGTAACTTGGAATATAGTAATAATAAAGTGTGCCCAAACATTTCTGCTTGGTTTTTAGTTAGGTTCCTTAGTGTTAGGTAAAGGGTGCTTTGTAACATACAACCTCATTGTAACATACAAGTGCCAGATGTTAAGCAGATTAATTGCTTGTGTTAATACAATCTAGGCTTTTAAGTTCATTTTATTCAGCTGGCTTTCTCTTTCATATGGACTTTTAGTTCTGATAGAAGTCCAAGAGAAAACATACTGTAAATTACATTTTAACATGTCTTGGACATGACAGCAGATGAAGTATTTGCAGTTTGTGGATTGCTGCTTCTTTGTGTTTCTCTAGATTTGGGATCATGGTGCCATAGGATATGCAGTTCAGAAAAGGGCTGAAAGTCTCTGGGCTTCACGTTTAAGCCATTCATTCCCTTTGGGCTCTGGGAAACTTACAGATGCAATTTTGGTTCTGTCAGCTAGGATGGATGACAGGTCATAATGAAAGTCAAAATAATCACAAGCCTGTACTGTACTGTGTCCTGTTTGAACAAAATCCTGACTGTTAGATGTTGCATTAACTCTCTCGCTCCCATCAAGTGCAGAGACCATGATTTTTGTATCAGCAGTCTGTTGAAGTCCTGGAAGAACTTCAAGACTGGAACAAAACTGATGTCCATACATATCCTAAGGGGGGAAAAGGTATCCAGTAGCCAGGAAGTGAGGGGAGTTGCCATAAGCTAACTATACCAAATTGCTCAAAACAGAGAAATCTAATACTGACTGTAAGAAATGGCAGATGAATCTCAAGATAGTGACAGATTAAACATGAAAACTGTGGATAAAAGTCAGTGATAATTAGTAGAAATGTAGACTGGCCATTGCAGAACTTCATCTTGTTTTTCACATCTGGGAGGTGGCATATAACTGAGAATTTTGTTTAGATATTACTATATCTTTAGCACAATTGATTTTAAGTTATTGTTCAAAATTCTTGGTTGTAGCTCTAAACTGTACTTCAGAGTGGTGAATGACACAGAAGATGTAGATGTCTTCCAAGACCACACAGAAACCAGATCTTGCACTAGGGAGGAAGGTGAGTTCAGCTATTATGTTTGTCTTAGAAATGCATTCTGAAATATCCATGACAGATACTTTTTAATCAGTGGAGTTTTTTTTTTTCACATATTATTTCTAAAAGGTCTACATGCAATGTTCATTTTCATGTTTTCTTTGTTTACTGTTCTGACTAATTGTTCAACTGTTGTCTTCCACCAGTGTCTGAGATTATTGGCTGGCAGCTGTGTTCTGAAATATCCTATCCTGACCCAGGCAATGGTTTGGTTTTTCCCCTTAATGCACCTTTGAGAGTGGCTGTGACATTAACTAAGCAAGACAGGGGTCTGCAGCAGTACGTGGTGGAAGCTGCCTATAACTACATTGCTCAGGTACCACTGGCACGCTGCACTTTGGCTTTTGTCTGGTGACAGAGTGCTAAATCTCAGTACTGCATGTTCAACCCTCTGGATTCCAAGGTCTGTGTTATTATTTATTCCGTTCCCAATATAGTGGGAAGATGTGTTGAACACAAATTACTGATGCTGATAGTAGGTATATACTCTTTTTGTCTATGAAACAGCACACACAAACAATCTGTTGTCTCAGTGTGAGAGATTGTTTTATAAATGGTGTGCCAATTAATAATGCAGTTATCATTTCTTTCTTTCAGGAAAATTCATGGATCCCAAGTGAAGCTGTCTTTCACGTCTTCATTGGGACACCAAAGTCAGCCTTGAAAAGAGATGTTGGTGTTGACCTAAATTTTAGCGTCCCACAGAAGAAATTCAGAATCCAATTTATACAACCTAAGAAAAAAATTGAGATTGATGGTACGTTTTTCAACTAAGAGCCTGATCATCAGCTAACATTAGTTAGGAGAACTTCATTGTATCAGTTAGGAGAACTTTGTTACAATTAACTGAGAAATATCAGTATATTTCAGTCACTAATCTAATGCTGAAACTACATTATTATGTGATAGCTGTTCAGTTTACTGCTTTAGGTAGCGCCCATTCGCAGTGGGATTTGCATCTTGGTTAAGACTATATTTTGCACTGTCAGAGGCTCAGTACCTGGTTCATAAAATCATGTTAGAGAAGAAAGCTGTATTTAGGATTGATGAAATGAAGGCTAAAGTACATGGATTGTTCTCACATCTTCTACATATGCTGAACTTGCCTTACTGTTTCAGTTTGCAGTGTTCTGTTAGTTATGATATGAAGTTATGTTTTTCTAAATCAATTAAGTACTGACTACAATATTGCCATGCATTATAATAAAAATAACATTTTAATCAGTTTAACACAGAACACAAAGTCTACAAACCAGTTGAGGAACTATAAACTGGTAAATACATGGTAATAATATAGACAACATATTTCATCTTCTTTGGCATGCTGGTCAAATAATATTTTGTGCTGATGTATTCTACCCTATCACATATTTAGAATTTTCCACTCCCATTTTTTTTTTGATCCTGGTTATTTCCAAATGGATTGCAAGGAAGATTTACCTGCACTGTGTGCACAGCATTCTGAGCTCCTGAAATGTCTTCACAGCCCAACACAGTTTACAAGTTTTAGCACAAGCCTAAAGGAAGTGTATAAATCAGTTCCAGAACTAAGCTGGTTTTTTTTGACGACAGCTTCATTACTTCTTCTCAATTGTTCTCCTCAGAAAATCCTTTCAAAGTTACTAGTTTATTCAGAGGACACTGTGCAATATATCTTTGCAAATTCTGATCCTAACTTTTTACCTTTGAGCTAATATTTATTATATTTTTGCTATCTCTATGTCTGTTGTTCATAGCAAGAACGACTGTCATTTTGAGTACTGTTTTATGAAGCATCATTGAACAGTAAAGAAAAAGAGTTTTCTTTTTCTCCAAGGGCGAATTGAGTTTTCTAAAAATTCACGAGTTGGACACCTGGAGCTGACAGTGGATGACCGAGATGTGTATTACATTAAGGTATGTTTGTATTTCATTAGCTCTCATTCTAGGATGAATAGTGGCATAAAAGCACAGAAAAGAAAGGCAATAAAAATACAACTGTTGAAAAAGAGTTTTGTGAGCAATCCATCAGAGAAATTACCAGTTCTCCTTATTACATATTTTTGAGACAGACTCGGTGCCAAATTTTAACCTATATCTTTGTGAGCTTTCAGTATTTCAATAACACCATATTAATTTCTGGCCTAGTATTGCAATGTTTGTAGTGATTCCAGTCCTAAAACCAGCAGAAGCTAAAGGAAGTAGCATCTTGCACCACTGTGACCTCAGTATAAGTGGAAAAACACATTTATCCTTCCTCTCCATTATTTATCAATGGCAAGTTTTAGGCTTTGTGGGGTGTGGAAGGTTTGTTTTTAGGTGTATAGGAAAACATACATTTTCTTCCTCCTCTCATCTCATTCCTGAAACACCCAAGTCTATACTACTGCTTTCTCAAAACTTAATCAACTTGTCTTGTTGAGGGTCTTGGAGTTGGCTTTTTGATGTGTTTGTTTATTCTAGGGAATGACAGATTTGCAGATGCTGAGTGGAGAGCAGAGATACATGACCCAGCTGGAGGTAAAGCTGATAAAGCAAGGCAGTCCTATCATTCTGTCAGGAAACATCACAAAACAGCTTGGCAAGAAGATAGCTTTTTCAGCATCTCTGAATAATTTGTTGAAGGATTCTGCATTTATTTCAGGTTAGAGGACAGTAAGTATTTGCCATATAAATGCAAGTTCTTTGTTAGGGTTAACTGGTTTTGGACACTTAGTCCTAAAATTCCTTTCAAATCCATAAAGACTGCTTTTTAAAATTATTATCCTTCATAAGTTAATATGAATATATATATTTCAGAATATTAAAAAAAACCCAAATCTGTTTGGAATTACTGAAAAGGACAGTGGAAATAAAATATAAGGAATTACTTAACAAAAACATACCAAAACAATAACAGCTGTTTTTCACTTTTGTTAGTACAAAACAATACAGAGACACATATTGGTAGCTAAATGACTCTTAAGACCTGTTGTTTTGAAAATCTTGAAGACTTTTTTTCTCACAAGTAAGCTAGGAGGAAAATACAAGAGAAAATATCATAAAGGGAGCCTTAATATTTGTGTAGCATAAATACATTAAAATTAAAATAATACAGTGAAATAAACCAGTAATTTGTTTTATCTCATTTTTGACTGAAATGTCATAGGGTTACACAGTACTTTCAAATAGGACTGACTTTTAAAAAATGCAGAAGTTCAGTTTGTTTTTTGGAAGAGGATCTTTTAGTGAAATTTTCATCATTAGCTTTCACATGGATTGCCAGTGACTGCATCAAAGCCAGTTCTGGTCTGATTTCAGACTCCTAGCACCTGAGAACTTGGCTGCAGCAGTTTTACTGCTGCAAAGCTGCAACCTGGCTCTGACTTTATGTAGAGGTAAACATCAGTGTGTTCACACGTTAGGCCTTAATTAATTAAAGATCTGTCTGTCAAATTTATTTCCTCTGAGAAGCAGCTTTGGCTGGATTCATTTCAATAAGCTTGATGCAAGTTGTGAGAAGTGTGGTCTGCAGGCTGCCTGTGGAGATGGCAAAGAGTCTGAGCATCCAGCTCTGTGTCCTTTTGTTCACTACACCCTTCATTGTGGTGGGAAAGTATGAGGTATTCCTTTGACTAGCAGAAGTAACTTCGAGTACTACCACTGCATAATCACTTCTATTCTTTCTGTAGCATTTCTGGAGAGAAAGGGTGAAGATAAGCTGAGACAATTCTCGCTGGAAGGGGAGACTCACCTTCCAGGTGTTCTTGGAGTTCATGCCATCGCTCTTCTCCAGCAGCATGAGGGCGTGTGGGCTCATGATCTGCAGATAAAATATGGACTCCTAGGTACACTGAAAAACAGGGAAAGTAATGTATTCTGCATTACTCATTTTTCCTACAAGATTTGCCTCTGTGTTTAGAACACAATAGAAATATTTCAGTTAATTTTTAAACTGTAGTCTGAAACCTGAGGCAAGTTTCTCTTCTCAGTTGGATAAACTTTACTCTTTGGGTCTGCATATGAAAACAATTCATTTTTAAAATGGCCTTTTCACAAGCATGTCCAATATTTAATTAAAAATCAGTTTTTCAGTGAGACTCGCTCATTAATTTGTGTTTTCAGATATTTGCATACATGCACTTAATAACAATCAAAACATTTAAACAGTATCCTCTGATGCCTGGCTATAGCTATGTAATTGTGAAATTGGAGACCTGGAGCATAGTTATGCTTTGATATAAACCCAGTTTGATAACTATTCCACATGAAGTAGTCAGCAAATACTTCCTTGGAGAAATACTGAATTTTTCATTTTAAAAAGTAATCCTACTTATTAATTGGAGCTTCAAATTCATTATTTTAATTTTTTTCTCAGTCTCCAGAAGGGCTGGAAGTTCATTATTATTTTAAGTTTAAGATAAAATACCATGTAATGTCATGATGTTGGGAGTAGGTGGTAACAGAAAATCATCAAATATTGTGAGATATACCAAGAAAGCTGCAAAGGTTGATCACTATTAGTTCTTAGTGCTTTTACTTCAACCAGTTAAAATTCTGTTTAAGTAATGAAGTTTGCACTTTCCTTTGCATTTGTAAGCTAAATCAATAAGTATATAGCTGTAAAAATAGACAAATCTAACTTTGATACTTGGGAAAACAGAAGTCTTGAAGCCAGTGCCAGATTTAAACTATTAACATTTTGAAAGATTACTTCTGATTTATTTGAATAGGTAACTTTGTGATTTAACTTGAACAGGAGAGGCAAAAACCCCTTGCCACAAGTGCACTACACAGCAGAAGGTTCAAGTGGAGACGAGTGCTCAGGGCTTGTACAGGCTGGAGCTGGGCCATGAGTTTCACTGTGGGCAGGCTCCCGCCTACAGCCACCAGGTGGGTACTGCCCCCGGCACTCTCCGTGCTGGGTGCCCGTGGCACTTGCACTCGGGACTGTCAGCATGGACAGAAAGCAGAGCTCACAGCCAAAAGGTGATGCTCTCTTCTTTAGGTTCACCTGAAACATGAAGTGAGTGCATCGTGGATTTCCTCCCAGATGGAAGTGAGCTATGGGAAACACTGGGATGAAATAAACAACAAGAAGAAAGTGCTGCTCAGCCAAGCCTTTAAGAACAGTTCCAGTTCATCTGTAGTCAGCTATTTCATGGAGGTAATAGTGATGGTTGAAAAGTAAGACCTTCACTTCAAGTATTTAACAGACAAGCTAAGAAGAAGACATTTTAAATTTTTTTTTTATTATGAATTTTTTTTTGTAAATATGATATGTGCTAATAATATAAGACAAGTACCCAGACTTAATAATTTTGAGTTAGGTGAGATCTTAGGCCAGAGACACTGAGATCACTGACATTTGCTAGAAGACAAATTTTGCAAATACTGGGAAAATTTGAGTGTAATGTGGTCTGAGGTTTTTGCACTGTTAACTCATATAAAATGTGGAGATTTACGAATGCTGCTTTGCTGACACTATGTGGAAGGAGGTTGCAGGCTATAATAACTCAGAATATTACACCACTTCTTTTTGAATCTCCTGTAGTTGTAACAAATGCATCTTAAAGAAACCTCAGTCTGTAATTGGTGAGCATGCATGAAAACCTATGCAGTGAATGGCAAATGTGCAAAGGCAGAAGCTGTGACCTTCCTGCTACTGTGTGTGTATTAACTTAGACACCCCTGAAAATGGGATCTTGTTTTTATTTAAATTTGCTTCACTTCTTTTCCAGTTTACTGTGCAAGTCCTGGAAAAACAGGTGAATTATAGAACCCAGCTGCAGCACTTGCACACCTCTCAGGTGCATTTGCAGAGCAGCACCAACTTTGAGGTGCAGTATAATGACCATGTACCATTTGTGGCTGGGCTGCAGTGGAAGGATGCATCCAGAAATGGCCTGAAGAAGTGGGAAGGTGAAGTACCACAAACCATTTCCAGTCTGTGATTAGAAAAGCAGGTATTGGAAGCTGCTGCCAGGCTTTTGTGAGCAGTTTTGCATGAGTACAACAGAATGATAAAGATTTTTGTTGGAAGAGAGAGACCCTGGATGTTGTCCAGCCCAGCTTTCTGCTCCACTCAGGACTGTTTCTAGCAGTAGATCACATCTGATCTGTTGTGGCTTTGTCTAGCTAAGTTTTTGAAATCTCCAATCTATCACAGCCTAGCTGGCTGGCCTCTTCCAGCAGTTCTGTTTACACTAGTGAAGGACATTAATTTCATTATATACCTCCCAGAGATTTTAGCAATTGGAAGAGAAAAGGTTGATTGTAGCCTTTTAGCTTCATTCTGAAACCCCAGGATCTTATCAGCCTTGATGTGGAGTTAGAACCCAGATAGCTTTAAATATCACATTTCTGTCAGCTTTAATATATGTCCTTTGCAGGTGGGTTGAATATGGACACCCCGTGGCTCTATCTGTACACAGCTCACAAACTGCATCAGCCTCAGCATGCTGCTTATTTATTGACATCTGAGCTGACTATTGGCAAAGCTCTCTCCATTAAAGACCTTGTACTGGAGCTATTCTATAAAGATCAAGGCAACGAGAAGGAAGGAAAAGTTCACATTTACACACCAGCTACCACATACCTGCAGGTTGGTGACATGGTGCTTCACAGAGTGAATGGTTTTGGGGACAGGGCTCTGTGCCATCACTGTGCCCTGAGTCTATGGTTTCTAAGCTTCCTCTTAATTTATTTTAGACTGTGCTATGCAGTAGAGGTTTAAAACTGATTTCATCATGGTTGCTGTGCATTAAACAATATGGTAGACTTCTGTCATTATGCAGTTGTCTAAATCTTTGACTTACATTTATGATTAAGGTGTTCTTTTATCAGGTTTTCCTCCTTAAGTCACTGCTGCTTCAGGCCCAGCATGGAGGAATGTGAGAAACATTCTTGAATGAGAAAAAAATGGGTCATTAATTATTTTCTTCTCAACTATTTAGCTCTTTACCTCTCCTTGTTTAGAGGAGATAAAATGAACTTTGACCTCTGTATGGTAATTTGGAATATTTTGATAATGGAAAAGCTGGCACACATTTCTAATAGTTCTTGTAAATGACCATTCTGTCACCTCTGTGCTGTGCTGCTGCACAATGGAATGCTGTCTGTCCTAGCTCAGACAGACCAATGTCTTTGTTTTTCAGGCATCCACATTTAATCATCTTGGGAGGAATGTTCTGCATAGCTATAGTGAAGTGCTATCTCTGTGGAATCAGCTGGTGAAGAATGAGATTCATTTGGAGAATAATGAACGAGCCAAACTTCTCTGCTTTAAGATAAAAAGTATGAAACAGGAATTTAACTTCACAGCCAGCTATAAGAGTCTGCCAATGGTGAGAAAAACAAAAGCAATTTTTTTGACTCAGCACTCTCTTCCTGAAAGATGTTATTGCTGGTGTTGAAACTTAAATCTTTCCAGTGCTGCATCTATTTCTGTCTGTTTTGACAGGCTGCAGTGTAAAACTAGGTTCAAAAAGAAAACAGAAACTTGTGTGGCATAGTTTGGAGTACTTCTCACTTATTTTGGAGGCCAACTGCAGACAGTCAGGGAGGAGAGGGTGAAGAGAGAGCGTGACTAGAAAGAGAGCTGGAGATGTGATTACTCACAATTTGATGTGGATGTATGACAGGTGTGGAAGATTCTGCTGGCTTGGAGAATCAGAATCTCTTGTCTGCTAGTGAGCATGGTAACAGCCCAGGTTTATATGCTATTTTAATCTCTACATCCCTTCCAGTCTTAAAATAATTTTTCCTTTGCTTGATGTCTGCAGCAGAGGAAGGGTAATCAGCAGTTTCTCCTCAAAGGAGGCACTTTGATCCGTTGCTTTGTTCCATTCATACCTTGCAGGAAGTCTTAAAAAGTGTATTTCTAAACATAGCATTCCATACTTTGAAAATCCAGTTAGGTTTTTTATGTACTAGATCTTGCTTATGTTGCAAACAGGTTACACTCGTGATACATTAGGGGACATTTGTCTTCTGCTGGAGTCAGTTTTCTATTGATGTCACTTTTAATCTCCTGAGAAATTAATAGAGGTCTGGACTTGAACTGCAGCAGAAATGGTTTGAGCTGTGAAATGACAGCCTAGCTGCAGCCTGTTGAACAATATGGTTTCCATATTGATGTTCCTGAATATGAATGCAGTAAATCTGATGCAACTGTCCTTTGCTGTTCTGGTCTCGTGATCTGAGTGCAGCCTAAGACGACGAACTTTTCTGTGGAGGTTGTATGGAGAGATTATAAAAGTCTGCCGGTCATACTGCAGTGTGAAGGTCAGATAAAAGAGCTGAGGAAGGAGAAGATGCTCTATCAGAAGCGTGCAACCCTCCATTTCAGGTTTAGTATTCTTATTTCTGTCTTTTAAGAATGTTTTGGCCTAGTTTAATGAGCCTCTTAGGAAATGTTCAGGGCTTTACAAAGTGAGTGTGCCACATGCACGAAGTCTGTGCTTTGTCCCTTCTGGCTCTCTGAACTTGCTCAAGCACAGCATCTTCCTGGGCTGGTTATTTGCATCCATTAGCTTTTGGTCTCTTTGTTGAAATGACAGTGAACAAAGTTGTCAAAGGCAACAGGCCGGGTGTGCTGTGACATGTTTGTTGGCAACTCAGTCATATAGCCCTCTTGCATGAAAACAGCAGGATTTATGGTGTATCCAAACTTCGAAGTGGTGAGAAGTTCCAAAATCCAGATCTGTTCCTCTGTGCCATCCATGTGCCTTTTTCCTAGTCCTTAGGAATTTTATAGCCTTCTAAAGCCAAAAGTATCCTCTTAAAACATGTAACAAATGGTCTTGTTTAGATTTTGGAATATGTTTCCATTTTCTGATGAGAGAGAGTGCACTGCTTTCTACTTATTGGCTGTCCCTGAAATTTCTCTCTTCATTATCCATTACTAAAACACAGCCTGAAGGCCTTTGTAAAAATATATGCTCAGACTAGAGACATCTGGATCACTTCTGGGGAAATCTCAGCTTTCTTAAGGCATAGCAGGATCAACAGGAGCACACAGGCTGCCTTAGGAGCCACTGTGCAGTTCTGAGATAACTAAAACACTGTGAGGTGTCTTTTCCGTTAAAAATTTTGTAAATGAAGACCTGTATCAGATATTCTAACATGTATAAAGGCAGTCCAGTGTCTGAGTTTATAGAATTTTGTGCATGTTTCCAAGAGGTCTAACTAAATGTGCAGAAACATTTAATAAAGTCCATAAAACATTGCACTGAAGTAATAAACTACTCCAAGAGCTGTGTAGTGCTGAACGTGCACTGAATCCTTGGCATATCGATTTTTGCTTGTACAAAAAGCATAAAATGTGATGGATGAGTGAGATTTTCAAACCTTCCAGGAGCTTTTGGGCACCATCCCTATTTGAAATGAAGTCTTGGCCATGCAGGTAGAGAAGGTGTATGTGCTGGTTATGCATGTCAGAATTTTAGAGCAGCACCTTCACCATGCCCTTCCAGGCCTTTACCAAATTCAGGATGGAAACTCTATCAAAAATTCTGGTAAGTGTGTGGAGCTTGTATGGAGTTGTAATTATGCTCTGTAGTTTCTTAAATGTCCTGGTCCTATGTGTTTTACTTCTGTACCTGACACCCTGGTCATAAATGATAAATTTGGAGTTCAAGTTGATCTTTGCATGATTTCTTTTTGTAGTTGTCTCTTAAGATCATTTACACTATGTTTATTTCTTGGGTTTTTTTTCCAGGCATCCTTTTAAAGTGCCTTTTCTGCAGAGCTTCCTTCTGCAGGAGACATTTACTGTTGACAAAAAGCAAAAGCATTATTTCATGGAAACAAAAGTTTTGATAAATGAGGTGGAGGAAACAGTTCAGACTCTTATACTTGGTTACCAACCTGAAAACCCTTATGTGAGTTATCCAAGAACTTTCTTTATTCTGACCTACCAAAACAGCCTGCAAATGAGTGATTTACTGTATATATCTTATGTTCCTTGCATTTCCTCTCAAACTTCTGTTTAGATTTGTGCTGGCTTGACTCATCCTTATAACTACAGGATGTTCCCCAAAGATGTTGAAATGTGCATTTTAACTCTAAGTCATCAAAATGTGAGTAAATTTCCCATTAAATTCAATTAGAATATGTTAATTACCTGTTTATTTATACTTTATTGTCTTTTCAGACCTAACTTGCTATAGGTCTTTAGTTCCTCACCATGTAACTGCTGCAACTAAAATGCTCAGAGGTTGATTATGTCCTTGGACCTCCTTAGTTTTGTATAGTAATATGTTATGTAGTAATCTAGGATAAGAATACTCCATCTTTTTTTTTATGCATGAGTGTTATTAACAATAACAAGTACTAGGATAGAATGGACTCAGGGTTCTCACCCTTATCTAGCTGTATCTATTCATCTTTCTTACCAAATGTAGCTATTTTTCCTGATTCTCTTGTTTTTCATTCTGAGCCAAAACATAAAATCTTGCAACTATTTCATTTCTCATGATGTGTAGGGATGACTTTTGTGATCTTTCATAATACATTTTTATATCAGGGTTAATGCTCAATGCAGTTTTCTTACTCCTATTTTAACACACAGGTGAAGTATGAGTTTGAGACCATCTTAAAGGTGAATAAGGAAGATGTTCTCAGTTTTCTAGGGAGGTATCAGGACAAATCCAGCAAGGCAGATTTTAGACATCTTTTACACATGGATGTGACGCACTCATTACAGGTATTTGTGGGTTTAATTTTTGACATTTTATTTTTTATGTCTTGGTGACTGTTTTACTGTATTGTCTTTAGAACTGTAATTGTTTGATCCTGGTAAATGTCCTAATCCAATCAAGTCCTGGCCCTGAAAGGAGCTGTAGGTATCTCAGCAGGTCCAATTATGGATCAATATATTGTACCAATAATGCCTTGTAAGACACATATTGACCTTTTGTTTTCATGCCTTTTTTACTGCATTTGATTTTTTTTCAGTATATTGGGATAAAATTGGTAAGATTTTATATACATATTTGTCTATATTCATCTTCCATTTCAAGATAGAAGTTCAGACATTAAATCACATGAGGCAACTGATGGAAATGCAATATTCTGTTCTGATACTTTACTTTGTCAAATAGCTTGAATTTCCACAAGCAATGGGCCTAAGTGGGGAGCTATTTTCCAGGCAGACTAAACTGGAGCACTTTGACTGTGGTGTGAGTGTAAAAGCCATCATCAATAAGAACATGTCTTCACAGGTCAGTCCCCTGGTAATTACAGTCTTGTTGCTTGAACTTGAAGATTTTGCAATTCATACACTCAGTGACTGTAGTGGAGAGGTGTAAATTGTTTGGGAAACAGTTAACTCAGAGTTTGTTCTGGCTATATCTCTGCATGTGGTTGGTATAGCTGGCTTATGTTTTGGCTGAAATTCAGAAAACTCTTAAAATCGAGTTAAATTGTACTTAAAATTCAATGTAGCTCACATTATTTTGTTGAAAGCTCTAGCATGGTGACAGAGTTGGGATAAAGACAGGGAGATTGCTTACTCATGAACTTCACAGACAAAACAGACTCAACTTGGGCAATATTAATTTAATTTATTGCCAAATAAAATTAGAGTTAGATGATGAGAAACAAAGATGAGAATTAAAAACTCTTTTCCCCCTTCACTCCCCTCTCTGCTTTTGCCCAGTCCCAACTTGTTGTCTGCAGTCTCCTTGCTCAAACTGATGTTTCAGTATTGTGTATTGTAATCTGAGGTCCTTGATGTCCTGCTCTCCTTTTTCTCTGTGTGCAGGCCCAGGCAGCCCTGCAGAGTTATGGTGGAAACAGTGTCAATGGCTCTCTTCACCTTCATTCCAATGGACGGGACATGCTGATGCTGGAGGTTGATGTGAACAATGAGAACAGGAGGAATGCCAGAATTGTTGGGCTGAGAGCTTTTCTCCATCAGACAGTCCTGACAAACCCAGAATCAATACAGTTCCGGCTCATGGGCAAAATATTTCCATCAAGGTAGAGAAATGCTGGTCAATTAAAGAACTGAGGAATGTTTTGTGATACAAATTTAAATGTCACTGCTTTCATGTGGCTGCAGCAAGGCCATTGAGTAAATGCCAGTTCATGTGTTATCCCTATTATTAAAATACTTCTGCTCCTTATGCTTCCTAAGTTGGTATAAGTTGTGTTTATGTGTTCTAATTGCTTTCCTAGGACTTTGTGCAGAGAACTTTGAATGAACGGATGGTAGAAGCTATGCCAGTGGAAAAGGGCATTTCCCAGTGTTTGTTATAAAGTTTTTAAAATATTGTAGAAAGCTTTGAGGTGGCAGAAGTAGGAAATAGAAATTTGGCCCTCCCAAGTTTGAGCTGATTTTTCAAATTTCACAAATAGGAAGTGTATAGTGAAGAATTCAGTGTCTGCAGAGGTCCCAGTGTTTACCAACTGGATGGGATAAGGAAAATGAGGAAATAAGAGTTAAAGAAATCAGAAGTTACTACAATTTAGATGAAGCACATTAGATTTACTAGTAACACTAAAAATAAGATAAAATATTCCAAGAAGGATATTTCATATGGTTCTGCAGCTTGCTTACAGTTCTAGGCATCCAGTACTGCATTAATTTGTTTAAATACCAGAGTAAGCTGTTAGAGAGTAATTTATTACAGTTCACTTCACAGGAAGGAAAACAACACTTAAAATTTTTGGAATGAAAATTTGTTTAGGATTTGTTTTACAAGGAGAATACAGAGAAAAATTAACTGTTAAATGTTTCTGGGGAACAGCTAAAAAGATGTAGTCTGTACAGACTTCAATTGCTGACTGATGGAATGAATTTTACTTCCCTGAGCTATTAGTTTTGTTCTTCCCATGGAGTGGATTTTCACTCAGGTTTTACTCATCATCAGTCTTTCAGAGAGTTCCAATTTCTAGGAGAGAAATCTAACACTATGAAAACTGGAATAATTACCTCACTTTTAGGTATTTTGTGTAGTATACTTGAGTCTAGAAAGTCAGATAGTTCAGTGGATAGTTTGTTGAAGGCAATGTGAAAATTGTGTCTCAGTCTTAAAATGCTGAAAGTGGAGCTTTTTGTTGTTTCCCTAAAAAGCTGTGGTGTGTTTCTCTAACATTGCTCAATGCAGGAGCAAGCTACAAAAAAATATTGTTGGTTCATTTACCAAACTCAAATGATGGGGGCACTAAGAATTATTTTTTAAGCTGAATTCTTAATGCTGGTTTTAAATCAGCACCGAAAAGGTATTTCATATTGTGACAGAGAGGGATTAGTTTCCAACTCAAACTCTGTCCAACTCTTTTCTTTTATTAGGAACCATAACAAAAGCATTCAAGAAATTTGAAGAAAAATTAGTCTGCCAGTCTCTGAAGCTTTACTGAGGAGTTTTATAAACATCTGGTGAACAGCATGTGCTGACTGCAAGGCATCTGATTGCCTGATTCACAGCACTGGAACAAGTGCCCAGAAAGTCTGTGGAGTCTCCATACTTGGAGATACTCCAAACCTGACCACACACACTCCCAAGCACCCTACTGTCATTGATCCTGCTTTGAGTAAGGAGGGGTATCTTGACAATCCTGAATCAACCATAATAATATCTTACTATCAATTTTCATGTCTGTCTTTTTAGACTTCTGTTGTCTTCTGAGTTGAAGCTTAATGAAAACAGGCTTCACATGGATTTCATGGGAGCCAGGGAGCGGAAAGCTGGTTTTGTTTTGTCCCTAAATGGAAGAGTCCAACACACTTTTACTGGATTACAGGCCATACCTCACCTCATTTCTCTGGATGGATTACTGAAGTGCAAAAACAACATTCATGATGGTACTCTGTTCCTTTGTGTTTTGTTCTAATCTGCAGCTACCTAAGGAAGCTTCTTAAATTTAGTGTAATCCTTCCTGAGCTGCACAATGTATTCAGCTCTGGGCCCCCAACAGAAGAACAATGTGTGTCTGTTAGGGCAAGTCCAGAGCAGACCACAGAGATGGTCAGAGGGCTGGAGCACCTTTGCTCTGGAGCCAGGCTGGGAGGGCTGGGGTTGTCAGCCTGGAGAAGGCTCCAGGGAGACCTTAGAGCCCCTTCCAGTGCCTAACGAGGCTCCAAGAGAGCTGGAGAGGGACCTTGGACAAGGGCCATGAGTGCAACAGGGAATGGCTTCAAACTGACAGAGGTCAAGGTGAGATTGGATACCAGGAAGAAATTCTTCATTAGGAGGATGATCAGAAAATGGAACAGGTTGCCCTGAGAAGCTGTGGCTGCTCCATCCCTGGAAGTGTTCAAGGCCAGGTTGAATGGAGCTTTGAACAATCTGGTCTGGTGGAAAGTGTCCCTGTCCGTGGCAGAGGGGTTGGAACAAGATGGGCTTTAAGGTCTCTTCCATCCCAAAATATTCTGTGATTCTGTATAATGCAGAGGAGAGTATTTAGCATGCAAAATTAACCTCGGGTCATTGGGTTGAGGGTACTTTTCACTAAACAAACATAGTTTAGAATTTTTCATATTTTCATAGATTGAAGGAAATAGTGGGTGTCCTCTTTCCTCTTCTGAAATGTGGGAGCTGACTTGAAACTCTTACTCCTTTGAATGGCTCCATGGGTGGAGCAGGTCACTGCAGAGCTCAGGAGGGATTATTTAGCCTGCAATTATACTAGTAATAGGTCACAGTCCCTCTGTAAATTTTCCTTCAGAAGGAGTGCAATATAGTCCATGGCCTAAGGGCACAAGCAGCTTGGTGAATAAAAAGGAACAGCTGCTAAAAGTATTATTATGTAATTTGTTTTAAACTCAGACACTCGCTAGTAGAGAAACCCTCAACATGAAACTGATTCGCTCTCTTGATTAGGCAAAATTATCCGTTATAACAAATGGAAATTCTTCTGCTTCTTCCCAATATTACATTAATGGTAAATTTATATATTACTTCTAAAACTGTGGGGTTTTTTGTCCCAAGAATCTCTCTCCACAGTAATAATTTCTGCCTTTTTCAGGTAACATCAATGTGATGGTCAACAAAAGACTGTATGGACTCCATATCAGGAACAGGAACGTATTTGGGAATACCACTGTACACAATATCACTGTTGCCATGTTTCAGAATGGCAGTCAGGCAATCCCAGTGGAGGCAAGACTGAAAGGACACCTGGAACTGAGTAAAGAGAAGAAAAGGGGGTTAGCTAGCTTCCAGGTGGATGAGAAGGCTCTTTCTGTAGATTTTTTCAATATCATGGATCATGGGCACAGCAGAGTCAGTTGGATTTTCACACATAATATCAACTTTTTAAAAAATGCAGGTAGGAAGAAAACTCTGACTTGGAGGTGTGGTGTAACAAGGTGAAATTATCTAAATGACTGCTGACCAGTGGAAATAGATGAGTTGTGTTTGCTCACACAAGAACAAAATGTGATCCAGTCTTAGCAGCATTCTTTTTATATTGTTGAGAAAATACAGTAAAATGGACACAGAAATAATTCAAAGAGTTTTGAAATACTTCCGAGTAAATTATTTCTCTCTTGTAAATCTGTGTTCTTGCACAGGATCTAAGTTGACCAGTTCCTCTAAGTACAGTTTTATGCCAAGTTTTGTTTCCTAAGCAAAGCAGTGGGTTTTCATGAACTGGAGTTATCAGTAGTTTTGCATGGGTCCCTTTGGATAGAATAAATCTGCTCTGAATCTTTTTGACAGCTGATTACTGGAGTTGGACACAATACCAATTGGAAGATATCCTTTATTAAGAAAAGGAAAATTCTTGATTTCCAAAGTGCCACATTTTAATTTAGCAGTCCCATTTCAATACAATTTTCACCTGGTAGGTCATGTCCTTCTATAAATATCAGTAAAGTGATCACACTTTATAAAGGTGTGTCTTTTCTTACACACAGAAGGCATTTTTTAATCTGTAATACATCTTCTCTGTATTCGGTAATAACAACCCAGAAGTGCTGTGTTGATTTTCCTTCCTTCCCTGTCCATAGGGTTGCCATTGGAAGGCATCCTTACCTCCATGTGTGAGCATGGCACAGGAAATCACACCACTGCCATAGCTCTGCAGAGTGGCAGTGAAAGGATTGCTGCTGTGTTTGGACTGGCCACAGAGCATCCAAAATCCCAGCTATCTGTGAGCTTAGAGCACAACATCTCAAAGATAAAGAAACGTGGGGTTCCTTTTGTTGTAGAAGCTGCTGCTTATTATGAGGTAAGAAGTGTTCTGCCTGTGAAAATTTTATTTCTGGCATGACAATTTGTGTGTATATAGTAACTCTAGGCTTTTCTTGTGCACTGTGTATATTTATTTTAAAAGCTGCTATGTTTTTGAGATGTACTAAATTACTGTGTGAAAGAAGGGTGTTGTCTGGCTCCTTGTTGTACTGTTGACCTGTCATCTGAGCTCTTGGAGCTGAATCTAGACTGAATGAAATGCTACATTCAGTTCTCATTTAAGTGAATTTCTTTGCATATGAACAGATGTCTTGTCCAATTTTATCTTTCCTCTATAAATGGGATGTGGACCAGCAGGCTCAAGGTGTGCAGCCATCAGGTGTCAGCCTCAGGACTATGTTGCCCCTGGTACTGGATTTAACTGGTCCTGATGTCATCCCCTGGATGGCTGCTAAAGAGAAGAGTGTTTAGCACGGCTTTCCCTTTGAAACTTCCTACCCACTGAAGTGCTCTGGACCATGATTCCTGGTATGGTGTTGCTTGGCCAGTGTTCTCTCTATCTGCATTTCTGCTATAGATCTGTGAACAACGTTACAGCTCTTTGGCATTGCAGATTATTTTTCCATAGAAGAAGGGTTCAAATACTTTGCTACCTCAGACATCCACTCTAAGGCTCAAGTCACTCACATGCTAATATTTGGGTGAGTTCAACCACTATGGTAGGGTAAGACACACAGGTGTGCAGAGAAAGAATTCTAAACTTCCTTTTAGAAAGAAGTCTGAAATTCCTTTGCCTTGCTTTTTAGTAGTGTCAGTGCTTTAATTGTTTGTGCCTGAGGGCTCAAACCAATCAGGGTAATGAATGTTCTCAATATGTTTTGGAGCCAGAAGAATTATTGGTACACTGCATTTAGAAGGTCTGGCATAACACTACAATCTCTATTAGAAATGATGAATCAAGTGCCTTGATGAATTTGCACTTTTATTTTACCAGTGCTGGTGCCCTGACATAAGCTGTGATGTTTAAGCACACTGAAACACTCTGCCTTTCCCATTTGTTGCTGGGATGTTGTTGTTTGTTTCTTTCCATGATTTGGTTTCTTCTGTGCATAGAATTTCTCCAGAAAGATTGCTGCAGGCATAACAACCACAGTGGAGACGGAGCAGCTTAAAATTGAACTAGAGAAGAAAACCACTGGCACTGCTATGGAAATTTCTCTTTCACTTCACCATGATGTGGGGGGACTGATGGACACTGTTCCACATGTACTAGAGGTTTGCAGAAATCTGCCGTATATTGTAATATATTTAGTGCACTAAACACTAAACTGTTCATCTTTTTGAAACTGAACTTGAACCTTTAATCTTAAATCTGTGTTTTGGAACCTTCATCCAACTGATTCTTAAAGCAGCCCTGTAATTTGCTCCTTTGAATTTTAGTCCTCCCTGCTTTTCTTCATGCTCTGAATGTGCTTTGTTGACAACATCAACAGGTTGCTTGCAGTGGGGGATCTGCTAACAAACAACTTTCTGGCCTTTGCAATGGTGCAATTGCCTTTCATCATTTTGAGGTACTGGCTTAATTTATAAACTTTGCTCTCAATAACAGTGTCTTAACTACCATAAAGGGAATCTAAGTACTGAAAGTGTCAGACATGTAGAAATGAACTTGAACTACCTAGAAATTTTGTGTGCACTTTCAAATATTTTCACTCCTTTAATTATTGGTTTGGGTTTTCTTCCTGTTATTGCTAATATGGAACTCTAAAATAAATATTTTGGGCCATTTCTCCATTTGTTTCAGCATTTACAATTATGTAGGATGAATACAAAGTGGTGTAGGGGAACAGTTCTCTTCTAGTAATATGAGCTTTTAAAAACAGTATGTGACCTGACAGGAAAGCAAAGTTGACAACAGTTTTCCGTAACTTTTCAGACTCCAGCAAGAGTTTCACTGAATGGGTCGATATTTACCAGCAACTTTACTGTCATCCTCTTTGGACACGTTTCCTTTCATGACCTGTTTGCCTGCCTGCAACTCTCTGCCACCACTAACACCCAGCCTCATTTAGAAATCGACTTCCAGCATTCTTTGCCTTCACTTCATTCTTTGGGAATTGCCAGAGAGAACCATCTGAAGATGTCAGCCATGAGAAGTGACAAGTACAAGGGCATCCTTGGTATTGTCCTTGGGCCTTGCACTTTGGAAGCTGATGGAGAAGTGAGCCTGGCAAGCAATGAGACAGGATGGATACTTGCTCTTAGAAACAAGTGTGTCAGTCTAGAGGTAACCCAGATTGTTTCCTGCATGCCCTTCCACTCTGTGTATTTCACATCACTGGCTCACAGAAAACTGTCTCCTGACACTTTTCTGGACTGGCCAATTTTAGTCATTGAAGTTGTTCTGGCAGAGCAATGAGTCAGAGCACCTGCAGGGGGAAGTGTATTTGAAGATGATAATTTGGAGTAATACAATGGTAGATGTTACTGTTGTTGCCATAAAAATATTGCTTAATAATAGTTTTTTAATTAAAATAAACTTTTGTTCTAAAATATAGTGAAAAGCATGTCCTTCTGGTTTGTAATTGTGGAAGTTAAATTTGTTTCTTCTACATTATTAATGAAAAGGTTTTTGTAGGATTTCTTCTTCTTCTCCCCCCACCCCAACCCCCTTCCTCCCTCTTTTTTTTTCCAGGTTTTTCACAGAGAAATTTCTGATTTCTCTATGCAAACAAGCTGTTTTGTATGGCCCTTTCCAAAAGCAGATTGTTTCAGAAAGAAGAAATGCTTTCTCATGAATTAGGAACAAATTAGGAAGACAGTTGCTTTACCTTGTGTGTTTCCAACAGTGTAATCTTTTCTGTTGCAGAGGATGGGATTGCCTCGTGCTGCAGTCTTGGGGGGCTCATTTCGACAGAACATCTGCAACGTGGGCTTGTTAATGAACCTGCAGTGTGATGGCAGAGCAGTGGATGTGCAGATAGACACCTCCTGCCAGCATGAATATACACTCCAAGGGATGCTCAGGCATTCACTTCCCTGGCTCAGCCAGCTTGGGCTGCCCTTTGAAAACTCTGTCTTGTTCTCTGCAGCCACAGACTCCACCACAGAGGGCATTTTCCTGCTGCAGGCAGGCAGATGCACACTGAGGGCTAGAGGGGATTTCTGTATTCAGAATAAAGCTGACTGGACACTGGAAACAGAAACAGACTGTCAACTTCTGCAGGTAGTTCTGGGAAGCATTTAAAGAGAGTTTTGGGATCAAATGATGGCCATATGGCTTTTAGCTAAAATAACAGTGCTGGAGTGTTGGAAAGGCACACCTGTCTCCCAGCATTAGGCACAGGCAGTGTCTCACATCCTGCTCACAGGTGCTCTCTGGACATCAGCTCAGCCTTTGCTGCTGTTGCCTTCAAAGACTGACACAGCCCTCTGAGGCTGAACGACAATATTAGCCTGAACTCTGGCAAAAATAAATTTCCTGGTCTGTGTGGATTATATTAAAACAGAATTTCCTTGGTTTTTCAGTTAGCCCTACTGACTACATTAGAAAGAATGACTATGGCAAAATCAGGGCTTTTTTCTAAATGTTCATAGGCATTTATATTTTGCTTTCAAATCCTCAAATTGAGTAACTTCCTCAACTACAACATGACAACATAAAAATAAAAGTGACAGGAAAGTTGTAGTGAAGAAGGAATGAAAACCCAAATTTCAGTGTTTTTAGAAATCCTTTGAAAGAATGAGAAGAAATATTTCATTTGGGTTATTGCACAAGACAAGCTGGAAGTTTAATTATTAAAAAAAACAAACCTTGTACAACCAGATGCAAGAATGTGTGTCAGGCCTATGATTTTTTTGTATGTTAATTTGTTTGAAAACTGAGGTTGGTGTAGTCTGAATGAAGCATAGAATGTTCAGTAAACTTTTCCAATCTGAAGAAACAGGTATTTTTTATTTTTGTAAATGTAAAACTTTGTAAAGGTACAGAAGTTGTGAATTCTGCAGGACAGAACTTAAATATTCTATCAGGTCCTACTCAGGAAAAATCACCACCTTTCTTGTAGAGAGGGAGAAAAATGACAGCATGGAGATTGTAGGTTTTGTCTCTGATATTGTATCATGCAATACACACTTGTCTTAAAGTGTTTGTATATTCCAGAGGATTTTTTGTTTAACTCTTGATAGGATCTCAGTTTCCCAACTCAGTCACGGCTCACAGGATCCATTCAGAAGGACAAATGCCAGGCACAGCTTTTCTCTGTCCTGGAAACAGAAGGCAAAAGTGCCCATGTTGAAGTGAGAGCAGAGTGCAAGCCAAGGATTACTCTGAAAATTCAATTCAGGCATGACCTCCCCCAGCTGAAGGAAATCCCAAGGGAAAATGAGCTGTCCATCACTGCATGGAAACACTTAAAATATCTTATTGGAATTGGAATTAAATTGGGAGCCTGTGAGATTCAAATGAATGGGGACTTTGACCCTGAAAAGAACCTTCAGTGGAAAATACTTATAGAAAACCAATGCCAAACAATTCAGGTATGAAAAACAATTTCCTCCTTTGATGTTGAATTTATACATCTAAGCTAGGACCTTTGTACCTGCTAAAGTAAAAAGAGAATGATCTAAGGATGTCAAAGTTGTAGCAGAGAAGTAAGAAAAACATTCTCTTTTGACGCTGCATCTTACTTTTGGAGACAGTCATTCATATGTTTTTTCATATGGCATAAGCCAAATTTTCTGTTAATCAGTACCTGCAGATAATGCACTTGCTTGTATTGGCTCTGATGTGTTTTCTGAAACATGGTTGAGAATTCTGCAGGGTTTTTATATTCAAGAAATAATTATTCAAAGCTATCTTCGGCTTAATCAGCAGTTACAGTCTCTCAGCAGCCTGAGAAACAAACCTTGAAATAGTTTAAAAATACGTGAAGTAAATAGATAATCTTCAGATCAGAAAATTCAGTGTATGGAAGGTTTGAGAGACATATTATCACAGTATAATCTGTGAATTCAATATTCAAGTCAAGGCAAATCTGAATATACAAAGATGAGATTCATCTGCCCTTTCCCAAAAGCAGAACTGCCATAATAACCTTATATACACTGTCTGGTATCATTGAGTTTAGGGATGTGCTGGGCCACTGAGACAATGCCAAGCATAGAAGAGTAATGAACTTTTCATTCAGGCAGAAAGAGCTGCCACATTGCCTGGTGTTCTATTTATGCTGATTCATTTATCAAAACTAATCAGACATATTCAAAATAAAAAAGACAACATTTATAAAATGTATTAAAAAGTTGTCAAGACTTGTGAAACATCCTGTGGCTATGCTGCCTGATAGACTTGATTTTATAGCTAGGTGTTATTAAAGCTACTAGTAGGAATTAAAAGTTTCAGGGGTATGATGTATTTGTGGTTAAGTGTAAAAGTGGTGAATTTTAAATTTTTTTTCCTTCTTTTACAGGGTCTTGGAGCACCAAAGACAATTGATGGTTCAGGCTACCTTTTGATGGATGAAATGATCCTAGATTCACAGACATTGATCACTGCTGATGAAAGTAAATTCCGAGGACTCCTTATACTAAAAGTCACTGATGTGAGTACCCTGCAGGCGGTTGGAGTGCGTGTACAAAATACTGAGTAATGTACTCTGACCTATTTTATTTGGAACCAAGAGTCAAGCTTTAGTAATAAATGCCAGAATAAAAATAAAAGAACAAAATCTGTGAATATCTGGCACCTTCAGTGTGCCATAACAGATGTATGGGATAATAGGAGACAGGCTCTGCCACTTCCATAATCATTTACTTGTTATGCTCTTTATGTGTAAGTTTTTGTGGTTTGTATTGTATTGTTGGATGTTCCTTGTATCACTGTGATTTACCCTGCAAAATATTAGGCAGGGACTATTCAGACACTGCTGTTTGTTTATTCAGTGAGACAGCAGCACAGGAAAGGCTGTGAATCTCTGTTGACAATTACAAGTTTGGCTTCTCTTGTCATCAGAGTAGGAGAGTAGAGAACACATACAAGTATCTGTTTGCTCATGATGTTTCACTTTCCTGCTATAACTGGTAACTTTTGCATGTTTCTGTGCCATAGACAAACAGAGCTAGTGGGAGTTTAATTAACATTAAATGTAGTACAGACAGATTTCTGGTTTGAGCTCTATACTGCAGCAAGCTTTGGGTTCTATATGTGCTTTGATATCTATGCTGTGAAATATTAACAGGAAAGGCAAGAGTTGGATGTGGTGCTAACCCATAATATTCAAGGAGCTGCTGACTTTGGTGTTCCCATGAGGGTGTTACTTGATGTGATATCAGAAAAAAACAGTGACTTCTATAAAGGATTTATTCATTTCTGTGTGAACAGCAAGCAAGTAAGTGTCTCCTTCATATCAGTAATATGTGAAATAGAGGTTGAAGTGAGCTAATTGACTTGCTAAATATTGTTTTTGCAAACAACCCAAAAGCAATACTCTGCAGGGGCTGGTTTGTTTCTAAAGACCTTAATTAAATGAGGGCAGTATCTTTCAGCCACTCCTGTGCAACAAATATGACATCAGCAATGATCCATGACTCCCTTTTGTAAATTATATCAAACCTTCCTTATCAAGTATTTTCACTTGGTGCAGCATATTCCCTCTTACAGTACAAAGTTGTGACTTCTAAAAAAATTAGACAATCCTTCGCCATAAAGTTTTCACAGTTTTCATAATTTTATTCTAATGTGTAATTAGCCCAATACCTACAGTTGTTCAGAGAAGTCTCCATATCAGAGATGTGCCACAGTTAACTTTTGTCATATTTACTTGGACTGAGCAGATTACGGAAGAACTGAACTTTGTCCAGAAGTTGGATGTTGTGTCTCTTCACTACAAACTTGCTCATAACATGGAGACATTGAAGACTTTGCAAATACAAGACAGGATTGAGTTTCAGGTAGGTTATCAATGGCTAGAGAGACATGATTCCAGCCTGGAGTCATGCCATGAGGAGAGCAGCAGCTGTGGAAGGGAGATGGCGACGATCAGTGGCTGTAGATGTGACTTTGTGTTCACTGTTTGGGTGAAGGGGGAGTCCAGGTGCTCCCTTTGCTCTTGAGAGGAGTCCAGAAGCTCAGTTTGTTCTCAGGGGAGAATAGCTTTGGCCAGGACTTTCCACAGGCCTGGGGTTGGAGGTTGGCTCCAAGTGTGGAGTGAGAGGAGGGCACTGCATTTGTGTGTTTGACAGAGCTGCAGTGTCCCCTGGAGAAACAGGGCAGAGGGCAGCACTGGTGGGATTTCACTGGATCCTTTCCAAATGCTGTTTTCATCCCAGACTACCTGGCACATTTTTTATCTGAGAAACATAAGACTTGCAAAAAACCACTTACTCTTTATTTACAATGTAGCTGCTTGAATAGCACTAAGGCATGGCCATACTGGAGAATATGTGTTAAATGCTTGAATTCTAAAATAAAAGGGACATTTGTAACTATGTTGTGTTATAAAATGATACAAGATGCATTTTTGACACATCTTTGAGATTATACTGTCTCAGCCAAAGAAAGAATCCTGACCAGTAGGAGCTTTAAGTTTTACAAGTCTGTCTTTTCACAATTTACTTTTGTTGCACACAGACCATCTTGAACCTCAAAGTGACCAGGAGCTTTAGTTTGAAAGTGCTTTATGGCACTCACCTAACATCTCTCGAAGGACAAATCCAGGAGTTTGAAACAAGTACCAACATAACAGGGAACTTCCATCACACTTTGCCATGGCTGCTACAAGCCAGAATCCCATCAACTTTACAGGTAGTTTGGGGGTTTTATTGTTTTGTTTTGGTTTTTAAGAATTATAATTATTGTCCTGGACAAAGATGTAATTCATGCCCATGGTTTGAAAGAAAACTACCATTTCATAAGATACAGGATGGAAGCTGAGCTTTTTTGATATTTAAAAACTGTGGATGGCTAAAACCTGAACTACTGAAATAGAAAGCTTCTTCTTGACTGCTTTCTGAACCAGATTCTTCCATTCTGATCAGGGTTAGTAGACTGGGTATTGTTGATACTGTAACTCAACAGGAGAAGAGCTTAAGCACATTGCACCAGGGACTGGGATAGTGCTCCTATGCTCTTTAATGGGAGTTTTATACTTAAAGAAGTATTTCTTTGGGTTCTATTTCCAGGCAAGTATTGGAGTACCTACTATCTGGTAAATATTGTCAGTAGGTGTAGGTTAAGTGTCCTTTATATAAAGGGAGTTGTGTTTGTGGGATGAAAGAGAACCTCATGAGAATTTGACATAGATCAGTGAGGCTGGTATGGGTTGATATTCATTTGGTTGAATGAGTTTCATACTGGAAAGTCAAGGATGATTAATGAAAGGCCAAGATACATTTTGTTAATGGACAGGTTTTGACATAAGTATAGACTAGACAACGTTCTTTCATTTCCATTTTCTCCTGTCTTAGAGATTAAATAGTATTTAAATATTGTTTTGAGAACTTACATCTACATGTAATTTTTCAGGTAGATGTGGTTTTTCAAGGGAGAAACACTACTCAAGAGAGATATGTGCACATTGCAGCTGGAGAAACATCAATCACATACGTAATAAACTCCTATTATGTTGGCCACCAAGTGGATATCTTCTGCCAGAGTGTGCACAGCAGTGAGGTACTCCAAGCATCTGGCTACCCTAAGGCAATCAAGTTGATTCTCAATTTACAGAAATCAGGTGGGTACCTGCCATTCCTGGCATGTTTTTTTATTCAATTATAGCTCTTTGAGGATGTTTCAGCTGTTCCTTCAACAGCTACAAACTGACTAAGATTTGCTGGTAGTACCTAAAAGGAAGATTTATCTTGTTTGTAAGTAAAATTGTCATTCTGAAACTGCATCTGTGATTAGCTGATGAAGCCAGTTTACCCTCAAAGCTTGCCCTGGCATAAATCTTACCTGCAGATCCCTCTTACACTGTGAACAGGTACCTTAAATGCCCCCAGGGGAATATATTCATATTGAAGAAAACTCAACAACAGTGAGACCACCAAAGGGCAGGAATTACTGAGGTTGGCAGGCACAGAACCAATACTAATGTGAGTGGCATCATGTCCTTACACACATTCAGAAAAAAAGCAGCAAGATGAGAGGTTCCTCTCAGGACAGCCACAGTCACCATGTGATTGCATTCATTTCTGTGGGTTTTGTCTTACAAAGAATTTGGGGGGTTTCACATCTCTTGTCTCATTTTTATCTTTTAGCAGTCTGAAAAGCTGGTAGGAAAGTGGGGAAAGGTCTTCAGGTCATGCTCTTTGGGCATTTTTGAGCTGCTGTAGCTGGAACCAAAGGAGCCAGTGGAGGTCAGAACAGCTCAGAGCTCTTCCCTGGAAGAGGCTGCTACAGGCCAGGGATGCATGGATGGATTAGTCAGCTCTAGCTGCACAAACACATTTCTGGCAGGAAATGACTTGCCACTTAAGACTGGATGTGGGTACACAAGCTCTGTTACCACAAGACTTTATAAGGACAAAATTCAAGGACATCCAGAAAAACTCTGCCCTTCTTCAACCACAGGCCAAAGTTTTTGTAATGCTGAATGATGACTGTCTTGATGAATGTATTAACCCAAAAGCTGGCTGAATTGATTTTATGCAGACAGTACTGAAATTTCTCAAAAATGAGCTGCTCAAATTGGTACTGTTTTGTCCCTTCTGTATAGAAAACAAAGCCAAGACTATCTGTGAAATCCAATATGATGAGAAAGATATAACTGTGACTGTGGATGTTGACAGAGACTTTGAACTCTTTGGTATATTTGTGTTCATGGCAGAGGTGAAGCATACAATATCACTTCTCCATCACCTGGGACTTCCCTTCTTTCTTAAGGTAATGCACCAAAGAACTTTTGCTGTGCTTTGATTTGAGCTGTCACTTGAGTTACATTTGCATTAATCCAGAGCACTTGCAGTGGCCTCAGTGAAGTTACTGCAGGTTTATCCAAGTGCAGCTGAGAGCTGACGTGGCCCAGTTTATTGGAATCCTTGTTCAACTCGAGTACAGAGCTGGTGGTGTGTTTCCAAGGAACCTGGTCAAGTACCTGAAATCCCCAGCTTCAGGGTTAATCATTTCAGGAAGGCACATATTTACTGTCACTTTGCAATCGATAGGGCTCACAAAAGTAGAAAGAACTTTTGGTAGGAAACAGCTGTCCTTCCTACCTAGAGAACTCCTTGGCTTGGTTAAACCACTTGTACCACAAATACCTGAAATGCTTCAGTGTTGAATAAACAGAAGTAGATGTATATTCCAAACTACTTGATAGGATCAACAAAGGCTGTACCTGTTTATCCCTTGGGAGAAAGCAGTATTAATTGAAATGTTTTCTTCCCTTTTGAAGGGTAGTACACAGAAAAACACTTCCAAGTGATCACCACCTTCTCTTCAAATAACGGGCCATGTAGCTAAGGACGCAAGAGTAAAGGTCAACTTTCCTGAAGATAAACATTAGATCAATATTAAACCTGCATATTAAGTATCAGTGTTTCAAAGGAATATTTAATGCCAACATTTTATTGAAAGGTATAAGGCACTTTCACTGCTTCTTCCCCATTAATATTTAGTGAAATGTCTTTTAGCCTCTAAATATTTGAATGAAAAAAAAGCAAAGCAGAGATGGTAATTCTTGAGGTGCCTTATTCATGTATAAGGTATGAGTATAACCAGGGGACTTCAGAAATTACTGTTCCCACAGACAGTGTTGATATTGAAGTGTGGTAGATGGCCCTCACCTTTCCCAGAGGGATTCTTTAGCATTTTCAGGATAAAGCTGTAGATGATTCAGCAGCTGTGGGAGGAAGAAAATGCTCTGGAGCAAAAAATTTGTGGAGCCCCGCCTGTTTCTTTAAAAAGAACAAAAAAAGAAGAAAAAAAGGCAATTTCTTTCTAGTATGTGAAAAATGGGAGTGGGGGAGACATAAACAAGATCCAGTAGCTTGACTTAAACCAGATAAGGGTACACTGAAAGTAATACTAATATTTGTCAATAATGCAAGTGATTAGCTATGGAAAAATACAAAAAAAAAAAAAAGGAAAACTTTTCTTGAGGCTTTTGGTTTACATCTAGGAAGCATCCAGAAGGCCTGTCTGGAAGATAAACTTCAGTAAAGATAATGGTTTTAAGTGAGTCAAGAGATTGTGCTCAGTTGAGGTGAAATGATGGGTAGAAGTTATGGCATGTGATTTGTTTATTTTTCCCCTCCACAGATGAAAATTCAAGAAGTCGTGACTGAAAATGAAACTGAAGGAGCTCTGAGTCTGACCTATGAACAACACACAAACTTCTTTTCCATCAGTAGAAAAAAAGACCAGCAAGGGTAAAGGGGTCATTCTGAGCACTGTAAAAAAATGTCATTAGGCCACTGTGATTCCATGGAAAACAGTTACTGTATTAATCCCCAAATCACTGGTGAAATGGATTAAGTGAGTAGTCACACCAAACAGTCTGTAAACCTCAGGGAGTTTCTGAAGGGCTGCAGACAGATTCCTCCCTTCATAGCTTGGGACATGCCTGTCTCTCTGCCTGTCCACACTGCATCCAAGGAGCAGACAGTGAAAGAGTCCATAAAACTCTAGGCCTGAGCCAGACAAGTACTTAAAAATGTAACTTAACTTGACATAATTGAGTAAATTGTTTTGGCACAGTTGAAACTTGTAAAATTATGGAGGCTTGGTTTTCTAAGTTGGTATCATTATGGCTGTATCTGCACAAAACTATAGGCTTTTAAGGGAGTTTAATAGATTGATATTTTCAGCCTTGGGATATTTCAGATATTTCTTAAGTTTCTAGCAAAACACCTTTGCATTGAAAAGTCTTTTAAGTTCTGTTAAAATCTCTAATAATTGTAAATTCTAAGTTTGTAAACCATGACAGTGCTTGTGAAGTCAGATTCCAACATATCCTTCTCATTTTTAAAAAGCTGATGCATTTGCTATGGCAAAGTAATTTCTGGTCCAGTGGGCTACATTCTGTCCCTGGGATGCAAACACAGATTTTTTTATTGGGCTCAGAGGTGGTAATTTTGTGTGACTGCATCAAAAACTGGGAGCTGGGTAAGTGCTCAATGGAAGGCATTGCCATTTGTAACTCTGAAAGCTGTGGCAGACATGGAGCTAAGACAGATGAACTTGTGCTGCCAGCCAGAGTGGACCTTCTGAAATAGTGTTGAACAAAAGTTCATTTCTTCCCTTTAGTGAAGCGTTGAATATAAAAGCACTCCAGACTCATCCCTTCTTTCTGCAGTACTTCCCCTGTGCAGCAGAACTGTCTTCTAAGGTAACTATCTGCAAGTAACCCATTGCATACATCACTGCAAAGTAGACTTGTCTAGTATTTTAGGAATCAAGCTGCTTTATTTCCAGTACTACTATCTCTAACATTTTCATTATTGTTGAGGATATTCCTGTATTTAAAGATGTTAACAATCTCAGTTTTTCCTTTTTCCTTTTTCTTTTTTTTTTTTAATTTAATGGGAACATGAAAAGGTAAATTATGATATGAGTGAAGCAAAAGGCAAGCTCTACCTCAGGATGGAAAAAAGGGATTTCAATATTTCAGCAAAGCTAACTTTCACTGGAACCAGCTACACTAATGCCATTGAAGTGGCACAGACCATGGCCCAGGTTGGTACCACCCACTGATGGCGAAGGCAGGCTGTGACAGGAGGGCATTCAGGGGGTGGCTGCCAAGCAGTGAAGGGAAAAGGCTGCTCCTGCTGTGTGAGGTGTTTTGCCCTTGATTTCACCAGTAGCATGAGCAAACATTTGACTGTGGATTAGTTTGAGTTCATATTTGTTTGCTCCTATAGATGGAGCACACATACAGGATTTATAGGAAATAAGAAAAATAATGTGCTACAAACTGAACAATTGCCAGTTTTTATTATACAGGTACCACACATTTCTTTTTCTAAATAAGAAGAGATGTCACAAATACCTATTGTTGTTTGTGCTATCTCCTGGATTTGTTCTGTAATAGTGGGACTCTTGATGTTGTAGGGATTATTCTGTGAGATAAAAGATAGAAAATCAAACAGTATAATAATCAAAGACTGCTGTAAAGGGAATACTCAGTTGTTTATGTACATTCCATTATTTGCAAAGATGACTTTCTGTAGAAATGAAGACAAGTAGAAATGAATAGTTGCTTGTACAAGAATAGTGGGCTTAGAGTATCATTGTACTAGACCTTATAAAAACACATTCCTACAGACTCCACAGGACTTTGGGGTACCAAAACTACACTTAGGTTTTTAACTTCTTAGAGAACTTGGGGTTTAATGTTTCCTCTCTTTTATTTTTAGTTTAAAATTCTTCCAAGGCAACTTGTATTTATGACAATTTACCAAAAAGGCAACAGAACATGTTTGCTGAAGCACATTGCCCTGTGGGACGGCCAAGAGATAAAGCTAACAGGCACTTACACTGGGCTCTTCCCGAAGCTGGCTGGAGGTCATGGCATTCAGGGTAGGTTTCTCAATTCTTTTATAAGTATTCAAAGCAGACAATGAAATGAAATGAAATACATAAATTTGATTTCAAAATGCATATTCAAAATGCATGTCCAAAGGGTTTCAATCCTGGTTTCAATTTAGGGCTTCTAAACTCTTGTTTGCTTTAAATTCATTATAGGTCTGGCTGTTAGAAATGTCGACTTCAGAGTAGCCTTCCTGCTTTGTGAATATGGAGCATAAAACTCTTAAGTACTGGGTACAGCAGGGAGCACTGGTCACACTGGCTGCTACCTTGAGGTGTTAAACCCTTATGTTGAGGCTTTATGATCTAAAACCAGAGAAGATAACTGCACTTACTTGTTTGAGTGTTGTAAGCTGTTCCCCTTCCAGTGTCAGGCCATCTCAGTTTCACACAGATTACTGCCCTGGCTGTTGTTGCTGAAGTTGCTCTGGGTGTAGCTGTCAGTGTTTTGCTGGTGAATAGGGAGAGGATTCCTGTTCTCACATTCCCTCCTGTTGGGCAGATATCAGCACACTGAAGTCATTGTGGCTGCTGGGTTGGGGTGGGGTGTGTGTGAGCAGAGACCGTGTTTCTGTGGGAACCAAGGGATGTCCTGCTGTCTGTGGGAAAATGTCCTGGGAATGGTCATGATTCCTGGTGGGAAATCTTACTTGTTTGTTTTCCTTGTAGTGGAACTTCTCCATCCTCTCTCCATCCCTGTTCCATGGCATGCCAGGGTCAACTTATATGTGAAGCATTCGGCACGCAGTCACCAGGATGATCTTACTGTTGTTTGGAATGAGAAGGACAAGGTACAGTGACCCAGAGCAAATAAATGTCAGGAGAATGACAGGAATATCAAGAGTTTGGGGGGTTTCTTAATTTAAAAAGGCACTAAGCAAGTCAGGGAATTCAACTATAAGGCAAACTATCCCCCTTCTTGGATATAAACAAAGTTCTGACTGTGAAAGATGAGCAGCTGATATTCTTGTAGGAAGTATTTTCAGGCCACACTATTTTTTCGTTTGCAGTAACCCCACACTTTGCTGCTTAACCAAAGGTAATGAAATGCATAAACTTCAAAGCACTGGGTAAAGGCCTCTGAGAGTAGGTGGAAAGAATAGCACAAATGTCATGCTTAAAGCAGCTTAGGGACAAAGAAATAAAATCTAAGACAAGTGAGAGAGTGTGAGTATTAGTTGAGATCGAAAAGGATAAAGAAATCATTGCATGGGTATAATATTTATCCCCACAGAATAATATTTACCCCCACAGAAGGGAACACATACCTTGCTTAGCATTTTCAGCTTTACTGATTCAGTCAAAGCTTTTTTGTATTTAATTCTTTCACTCTCCTCTTTATTAGCAAGACTGACAAATCTGGAACAGTTGAAACCAGTCTTTGTTTTCCTAAAGTGAGTCAGCACTATTCTTTAAAAACATAAAAGACAGAACTAGAAGAACTTGGAGTAGGTTATTTCCAGATGTTAAGTGGGGACAGTTTTCTGACTTGCTGCTAACAGCATCTTGGCTGAGTATTACATTAATTTCTGAATAGTGGAAAGATAGAAAACAATGTATAAAATATGCTACCATACATAAACATAAATGTGCCTACAAAGAGCACAGAATTTCTTGATTTCTTTAAAAAGTGTTAAAAGTCCAAAATTTACTTTAGCAGTAGTATAGAATTTTTTTTATTACTACTTAAATTACAACAACTATTTAAATGCCATCACTATCTAAATTACAACAAAAATATTTTGCTCTCAACAACATAACAGGATTTAGTTCCTGAGGAAGCAAATGTTTTTTTCTTGTGCTTTAACTTTGCAAACTGTGCCTAATGACTCTGTGGCAGTGCAGCCTGCAGTGCCTAAAGATAAGACCAAAATTAAGCCTCAACAAACTTAAGCGTTGTTCATGATTTAAGCAAAATACAGAGAATAATTTTGCTTTGAGGTGTGTTATGCAGAGAATTCAAGTAGCAAGAATTGTCCTAATTTCAACATTAATTTTCCTCACTACTTCAGAAAGGTCTTTATTGTGCACATAATTATTCTGAGGACAAGGTACAGGGAAATCTTAATGGGTGCATGTTTGAGATCAGTGTGTGAGAGGTGCTTTATTTCACAAGTTCCTTTTCCATCTGTTGATATGGATCAGATATCAGTGTCATCTTCTCTGAAGTTTGGAAGACACTGGATAAGCTACAGAGCCACTGCTGTCCACCCATTTAATTACACTCTGAAGCAACTGGAGGTGCATTCTCTGTCAGAAAGAAGGGGCAGAAAGTACAACCACCAGGTGAGAGCATGAGACTGGGCTGCAAAATACACAGCTGTGATGCTGCATTTGCTGGGAGTGTGCCTTTCACCCCTGAGAATTGCAGAACCAGATTTCATCCTGAAAAATGTAAAGAGCACTGAGTGCTGTTATTGCTTTGTGTCCAGACCACTGGCACTGTTTCCTTTTTTAAGCCTAACTGCTCCTAGCTGACAGTCTTGCACTTTCAGTACTGACCCATTTTGGATGGGAGGAACCCAAAAGTGCACAGGAACCAGCCAAGCAATGAAAATGGGGCAAATTTGGTCCCTAAAGCAATGAACAAATTCCTAGTCTGCACACACAAGAAAAACAACAGCAACAACAACAAAAACAAAAACACCCAAACCCACAACAAAACCAAACCAGGAACCCTTTGATACCCCTGGGAAGAAAATGTAAATTTTTGGATTGCAGAGAAAATTGCAACACAAATGTGAAAATGTGCAAGGACAGAAAGGCTTTAAAATATAGATGTGAAGTGCACTTGCAAAGCATATATAGGGAAAAAGAGGAGGAGGAACTCCACAAATCATCCTTCAAGACCAATTACTACAGTATAATTTCCATCTGACATTGCACTGTGTGGGTCAGGACATTGCAGATGCTGAGGCTGAAGACTTTCAGCAATAAGCTGTGCCAGCTGTGCAGTGTTTGTTCATCTGAAGCCCTTTGGTGCTCAGGGGTGTTTGCACAATACTCAGGATGGCTCCAGAATTGTATTCAGAGGAATAAATTCTCTCGTAGGGTCATTATTGCAGTCATGCCATTAATTGCTTTGCATGACAGACCCCAGGCAGCTTCCAGAGAGGGTAACAAAAACCTTCCATGGCCCTGGTTGTGGAAGTGTAGCTTCTCTGTGTTTGTCTCAGGTTTGGAGCTTCCAGGCCACAGATTTCCACTGAGTTTTAACATGGATCTGTCACAGCTTTCACTGTGGCTCTGTTTTCCTCCACTGGACAGGGATCATTCTGCTGGTTCTAGTCTTGCTGCTGGACAGATCTTTCTCTGCTTTCAGCTGCAGGTCTCAGGAAATGCTGGGCAGCCTGCTCAGCTCCAGCTGAGCCTGGAGGACAAATCCAGGATGGACATCACTGCCTGGGGTGGCTGCATCACATTCACTGCAGGTCAGGTATGAGTCTTGCAGCCTTGGAAGGGATGAGTGTGGCCAACTTTCTGTGTTTGATCCTCACAGAATTTTTTTTTCTCTACTTTTTACCATATGAAAGCCTTGAAATCAAGCTTTCTGTGTCTCAGAGGAAGAAAAATAAACCCTGTGAAAAATTCTGTTTCATGTTGCCAGAAAGAACTGTCAGCCCCTTGGGTTTCTTGGGAGAGGCTGAAGCAGTGTTTTATGGGTATGACCATCCAGGGGTTCTCACAGGCAGGAAACGTACTGCCCTGGGATATACTGAATACTTCTTTTAAAAAATTACTTATATGTGTCAATTTTTTCCACTTTTCCAGCTTCAGAGAATAGTAAGCATGGAACATCTGCATGCATGTGGGTCTCTACAGCAAAGGCCAACATTGTTTAATGAATACCTCGATCTGAACTGGGATGACAAAAAACTCAAACACAATTTCACATATGAGGTAAGAGAAGGCAGTTATTTGTATCTGACAGATATTTGTATCTGTTGACTCACCATTTTAATGGAAGTTGCTCTTAGAAGATGAGAAATTATTTTGTTTTTAGAGGTAATGTTGAATGGATTTTTAAGAAGCTTCTGTAGAGCACCATTTTTGGTGAGATACCATTATTTCACTTTACCTTTTACATATCTCTCTACACAGGAAGAAAGCTAAATGGAGGATAGTTAAGAAAGAAAGGGTTCTTACTTACTAGAGGCCTCATCCGTGCCCTAAATTTGCAAAACTTGTAGGATAGGTACCCGTAACAAGGCTGGTGAGCCAAAACATTGTCAAGTGGAATTGTTCTGTTTTGGGGAAATGTTACATTAAAATCCTGAAGCTACTGGAATAACAAAAGCCAGCCCAGGGATGGGATGAGAGGGTTTCAAGGAGTGTCTAAGATCCTGCTGTCATCTTTTAACTTTGTTTTCTTGGTTCACTGCAGAGAAATCAACTCTTGTATCCTGATAAGTTTCAGTTAGAAGCTGTTCTGGAAAATATTTTCCTGACCCCATGTACCAAACAGAAGATTCTGGGTAAAATAGAAACAAACTACTGCTCTTTCCTGGATTACTATACAAGCTTTGAGTTCTGTGACCTTCCAAATGTAAGTCTGACATAAACACATTGAACCTACTTCACTTTGAATGTAATTACTCATTTGGAAACTTCATTTTCCTCAGCTGCAACTCTTCACAAGAATTACCATACTTCTGTAATTTAAACAAATAAATAAACAGTGTCTTTTGATGGACTGAGGCAGAAAGGTTCTGTTTGCCACTGCAGTGTATTCAATAGGTCCTTTTATGGTTTTAAACCTTCTCACTTTCTCCATGTTCTTTCTTTCCTCTTCCTCTTTCAGAGGTCTTTTAATTTCATGTTTCTGGAGAGTACCAAAAGATGCTCATAAGTGATCAAAAAGGAAACTAGAGAGGAGTATAAGTGCTTTCCTTCCCCTCTGGGTAAAAGTTTTCTGGTTTTTATGATTGCTCTGCTGGTAGTTGATGGATTTTTGAACTGTAATGTAACCTTATTTTTCTACTACACACATAAACAGAAGGTCCATCTTCCTTAGGTGCTTGCTGGATCTCAGAGCTGCTGGTAGAGACTCACAAAAACACAGAACTTGGAACTTGCAATAAATGTTTCTCTCAAGTTTCCAGTGGCTGAAACACATCTTGGGTTCCTTATTTACTGTCAGGGCAGGTCACACTTTGTTAGCAACAGGAAAACTTTTTCCCAGACCAAGGTGTGATAGGACCTGTCCATAATGCATGATAGGACCTGTCTATAATGCAAAGAGTGTGTGTCACTCCAAAAGCAGGTGCCTCTGAATTCCTGCATTGCCTCTTTAAAGGAATCATGGTTTAGGCCCAGCTGGAAATTAAGTGCCACAGACACCCACTCAACGCCCTCTCTCCTGCCCCTCTTCCTGTGGAATAGGGAGGACAAGCAAAAGTGAAACTTGTATGTCGAGATAAGAACAGTTTAATAATTGAAAACAAAGTAAAATACAATAATAATAGTTAATACTACTACCAGTAGTAGTAGTAGTAATAATAACAAAAAGGAAAAAACTAAATGAAGTAATGCACAACACAATTGCTCATCACCTGCTGCCTGATGCCAGACCCCCCTTCCCAAACCAATATTTGCCCCTTCTGGGTAACTCCCCCCAGTTCATGTACTGGACATGCTATTCCGTGGTGTGGAATATACCTTGGCCAGGTTGGGTCACTGTCCCAGCTGTGCTTTTGTGCACCTCCTCACTGGCAGAGCAGGAGATAAACACACGTCAAAGTCCTTTACTTAGGATAAACACAACTGAGCAAGCCCCAAAACATCTGTGTGTAACCAACCCCATTCCCATTCCAAATCCAAAACTCAACACTGTACCAGCTATTGAGAAGAAATTAACTCTATCCCAGTTGAAACCAGGACAATATTCCCTCACCTCCCATGCACCCCCAGCTTTATCAAAATCTCTGGCTAGAGTAGCTGAGAAATGTAGGAGCAAAAACATTGGATATTTTAACAAAACACAGTTCTCTTGCAACTGTTCCTCTGGTCTTCAGCTGTAATCACAAAACATGCTTTGTTATAGCACAGAAACTGAAGCTGTAATGAAGGCAGTGCTGTGAGGAGCAGGAGGATGTGCTGGTTTCTGAAACTACAAGTTTTGTTCATGGTGTAATTTCTTGAGAATGTTGCCACTGTACACTTTTCACTACTCAAAGCAGAGCCCATTTGTTTGGAAGAGTGTGGAAGCTTTAACACCTTTTTTTTTGTGCATACTTAGGTAATTGTTTTTTCTGGAAAGCAACAGCTCAACAAAGATGACATCATTTTGCAGTCAGAGGGCAGATTCCACCTTGCTGGTCACGGGAGAGATGAGGGGTTGATTGGCATATCCATAAAGAATCAGAGCACTGCTGATGTGAAGAACTATTCTTTGGAAATTGAAGTGAGTTTCTCTTTTATTTTACTTGCACTGGGGTTTGGTTTTTAAAGACCTGCTGCCATCTATCTCCCAAACGGATCAGGTGCAGGCAGTGACTGTAAAACAGCAGGCAACACAAAACACTGCTGGTTTCTTTAGGGCTGTCTCTAAAGCAGCAGTAAGGCAGTGTCCATGGGGTGTGACCGACAGACAAAGGAAGGCACCAATATTAGTTCTCTGCAGAGCTGTCACAAATAAAGTAAGCGTGTTTCTAGTGGAGTGTATCAGTTTTAAGAGGCTGTGTGCTGTTATAACTCCCCTTCAGCATAACTGCTCTGTTGTGTGAGGTATGGGGTTTTCACCTCGTCAGAAGAAAGAGGGGGAAAAAAATACAATGCTTACACAAAGCATCATTTGCCAGAAAAAAGAACTGGCAAAAAAAAAGGACTAAAAAAGGCACAGAACAGCTCATATGATGGTCATTCTGAGACAAATCTCTTCCTTTTTCTCTACCCCCCTTCCCCATTTTGCATTTGCTTTTAATTTCCTGTGAAATCAATATGGTGGAGAGGCAGATGGAGACAACATAGCGAGGCAGAAAACTAACGAGGTCAGCACCATCCAAACTCTTCATTAGCAGGAATGTGGGTAGTCAGTCACTAACTGACACAATAGACCATCCCTTAAAAAAATTATGATGATGATTTAATCAGTAAAAAATACTAACTTACTTTTCCATCTATCTCTCTTTGGAGAGGGAAGGAGATGAAACAAATATCAGCTGCTCTGCATGATCTTGCTTTATTCTGTGTTTTGGAATAAATGGCACAAATTAGCAGCCTCACAGAAAGCTGACTGGGACATTATGTTTCTTTCATTGCTTCCATTAAAAATTTGTCCACAAGCCTTGTGCTATCCAGTCATTCAGCTCCTGGGCCAATCACTCTGATGCTTGTGCCTCTCTTAGTGTAACTCCTGCATAGTGCACAAGCACTGGGAAACACTTCCCTCATTGCTTACCCTTTTGTGGGAAGCACAAACATTTGAGCCCCATCTCTGAATGATCATTAATTCTGTACAGTGGCTTTGAATAAATGTTTTTTCCTTTATGGCTGCAGTTAAGAGCCTTTGAAGATGCTTGGCTAGGCCTGACAGGAACTGCTGCATCCTCATCTGTCCAGAGCCAAATCCAGGTGGAGGGGATTATTGATCAGAAAGAGAAAGTAAAAGTAGCTGCTTCAAAAGGAAAGGAGTGTTTTCAGTACTACATGGGCTATCTGAAAGGTACGTACCTCACTGACAATGCTCTCCGCCCCAGGACTTAGTTTTAGGTCATCCTGCAAAGAGCAGGGAGCTGGACTTGATGATCCTTATGCATCCCTTCCAACTGGAGCTCTTCTGTGACTCCCAGCTGTCATTGCTATGAAGAGACAGAAAGAAAGGCCCTGTCTCTAGTGCTGAGCTAGCTCAGTTCATTCAAGCTATGGTCTTCCAGATAAAGAAAAGCTGAAGCTTAAAATTTGTTGCAAAGGTCAGTTTGGGAGACATTTTCCTATGATTATAATAGATGGTAACAAAAGATGGGATTAATTTCCTCTTGATTTAACCATCGTAAAGTTACATGCCTTCTTTAAGACAATCATTACATTCCAAATTCAATAAAGGAAATGAGGGAGGCACCTCCAGAGACTGCTGTAGCACATGCTGGGACAGCTGGGATGTGTGAAGGGGGTTGTATGCAACCCCTTGTAGGGGATGGTCTTACAGCACGCAGCTCCGACTGACAACAGAGAGGAAAAAACGGCTGTTGGTTCAAGTTGTGCCTAACTTCTGGATGAGTAGAGCTAGGTGAAATGAGATGCAAGAGGTGAGGCTCATCCACATTTCAGCTACTTTACAGCTGGGTGCAAACCAAGTAGATTTGGTGGCATCCCAGTTGTCTCAAACTCGTGTTGCTGACAATCCCAGCCCTCGTTTCACTTACGGATTTGCCATCCTACATTTCTGCAGGGGAGTTTCTCTCATGTTCATGTCTTCACCTTTAAGTGCTATGATGTTTTTGAGATTAGGACCATTAGTTTGTGAATCACTGAAGTCAGAAGTTTGTAGAAATGACTCAACTCAGCTCTCTCAACCCAGATTCTATGTGCACTTTGCTAACCATTTGTTTATGCTCATCAGTGCTTCTGCAGAAATTACTTGTGTGTGTGGTGGGTGGAACTGACAGGCTTTCATTTAAGGGCTGAGCAGTTTTAAACATCTGCAACAAGGGACAGTGAAGACTAAAGTAGAAAAAAGTAAATCAGTATGACTGAGACATTTAGATTTACATTAATCCAGTGCTTCCTTTGCAATAGCAAATCTGTATTTGTAATTCATTCACAAGCCACACAACATAGGGAGATCAGACCCTGACACTGATCTAATTTTCTCCTGTTTATCTCTTGTGTTTTGGTGTTTTTTTCCTCCACACCTAACACACTCCGATTCTGATTATCACCTAAGTAAAAGCTGGCTTTGAAACAATGCCTGTCAGCGTTGTTCCTGTAAATAAAGTTTCTTTTCATTCCCTAAGGGGATTTGGAAGAAGGAATGGAAGTCAGTGCTTGTTCTGATGGTCGACAGATGGCTGCCATTAACACCTATCTCAGCATCAATGGTGAAAGGCAGGAAAACCTGGGACAAGTGACTCTAGCGGCCGCTAATGGAAGTTTGAGTTTTCTAGCGCATGGATGTGGGGATCCAGTTCTTAAGGCTGAGGTGAGACCCTTGAGTGGCTGTTAACTGCAGCGTGATTTCCCCAGAATATTATCTGATTTTGTCATTTTGGTGGGACACCTTCCATGTAGGCTTCAGGTGTGAATCTTAGGGAGTAACCAGGAAAAATAATGCCATTTTTAAATTATTTTCACGTTGATATGAAAAGTTACCATGGTGAGAATTAAGAAGTTCAGCCATGCCTAGAGATAGAAAATACAGGACCCTCTTCTAAAAGGTAGATCCTCTGAGGAGGGTAAGGAAATAAAGTGAGAGCAGCAGTAACTGCTCAGCCTGTTGGTTACAAAACTAATGATTAGAATCCTGAATGTGCTTTCACTTTTAGTAGTGAAATACTCTCTTCTTGGGGGGACCTTTTTGCTTTTCATGATTTGACTTTTCTGTTCCCATGTCTATCCACTGAATAATGCAGAAATTGTTTCACCTAAGAAATGTGAGGCTACTGTGGGTGTTTGCTGACATTTAAACTAGTGTACAAACTTTGAATTATTTGGATCCAGTTCAAGTAACTTTAAGTAATGAATTCAAGGTTTTAATAATCCTCTCACAGAACAAGCTTAATGAAATTGGGAGCCTTTTGAAAGCCAAACTGATAGAAAAGATAAAGAAGTTTGATGGAAACCTGTGGAAATTCAGGAGATCGGTAAGTATCTGTGCATGATCTGTGAAAACACCATGAAGTGTTCATGCAGTGTTAATTAAACATCATTATATTGCCTGCAGCTGTTTTGTTTTGCTCAAACATTTCAATGATTACTCCTGTGCTGACCTGTAACTCATACAGAGACAAAAAGCATGTTTCATGGTGGAGATCCTGTATCTCTGCACCAACACTGTGGAGTCAGAATTGCCTTGCAATGAAGTCAAAGCTTTGCTTGAGATCACTGTGTGTTTTGAAATTGCTTCTATTTTGGAACCACTGTAGGTGCAGCATATTGGTTTCCTGTCTGAAGCAGCTGGCTGGCCTTCTGTGGCCTTGCAAAAGGCAGCAGGATTCCTGCACAGTGGGGGCAGAGCTGTCACCCAAGTGTGGAAGCAAAGTGGAATCGGGCATGTTCTGAGAAGGAAGATCCCACTTTATCTGGAGAAAATTCAAGATGTTGTCCAGCAAATGCTGAATGAATTACAAAGTAAGCAAAACAGTGCAAAGCAAGAATAGGGACAATGTCAGTGCAGGGCAAATCAAACTTGACTGTAAACTATCAAACATACTGAAGACCATAAGGGTTTCTATTTTGATCTAGGAAAAAGTGCTGATCTTGGCTCTCAGTGTACAGAGTGGGAGCCTTGATGCAATAAGCTCTAGGAAGGCTCTCTGTGAGCACCTTTCTAATGAAATCTGTGGTGAGGCTTTTTCTTGGTCATAGGAGGCTGGGTTCAACACGATGAGAACAGAGCCCTTAATTCCCAAGCTGAAGTATTTCTGCTAACAGTTCCCTGGCAAGCCTTTCCTCCCAAAGGGCTATTCATATCTATCCTTGAGTTTTTAATGGTTGTACTAATTGGATTTCACTTGATCTGTTTTTTCCAAGCCTATCCACTAATTCACTGTTCAGCTGGACTGTGGCCCATATGGAAACCTCTGAGAAATGTGGTCAGCTGGAATTAGCCACAAGAACCTTCATTTCTCACAAGGGTAAAAACTCATTTTGAGCCATTTAGCTTCAGGCTCTTCCCACTCAAAGGTTGGATTTAGTTGATATACCATGCTTGAAATGAGTTGTGACCAAACTGTCCTGTTGCTCACCAGGTGCAGTTTGTGCAGGACAGCTCTGATGGAGGCACATTGCAGAGCATCCCTTATGTTCCTTTGGGACAAGAGCAGTGTATTTGTAAGGGGGTCAGGGTTAGCACTAAATGCCACTTCCAGTTCACAGCTGTGCAATGTGCCTGACTGCCACGGAAACACAGCTGCCTCCTCCATTTTTCTGGGCCCCTCCTGCACTTATGCTGGAAGTTGGGTGGAAACAAACAAGCAAACAGCCACTTTGTTCCAAATCAGGAAAGCTTTGTCTCATTAATGTGTTTGCTTCAGAACCATTAGAAACTTTGAAGGATGCCTACTACGATGTAACCTTGAAGCCACTGGATGAAGTCTGGAAAGACAGGACAGAAGAGTACATGAAGAAAATCCAGGCTTTCTTGCCCAAGATTTTAAAAGATGTGTGGCTAATGGAATCAATCCAGGTGGCATTAAATGTTGTGAAAGCAGGCTTGGATATGGTTGGTATAACTCAGTTCTCCATTTTTAATGGTTTGAAAGACAATACCTACAAATTTAAGTCTCAGCTTTGAACTATGGCTACACAGAAACAGTTAACTATTTTTGTTTATGGAAATAGTGTAGTTATCTTGTCACATAATAAGCTCATGCACTGCTGATTTACTGTTCATGCAATATTTGTCCCTGCTTTCAAAGAGTACTTTTCCAGCTAGAGGAGAGGTTGTTTTACTAGTTCTGGTTGAAATCACAGTAGCAGTAATCTGTCATTCATGTAGCTTTTACTTTGCTTCAATAGAGAAGAGGAATTGTGATTCCAGTGAACAGTACAAATAAATCTGGGCTCTTCTAGTTGAAATGAAAAGCAAAAAAGATATATATCATGAGGCCAATTTATATTAGTCTTTTCCAAGCTACTGAAGCACATTTAACGTAGTGAAGCATTGGTATACTTAAAGTAATGTTATTTGGGAAGAATGTATTTATGTCCATTATTTGTTGGTGTTGTGACTAGAGTCTGTCCTCTGGATATTAACCTGTACATGACAAGATGCTGGCCAGCAGGTGACAAATGCAAGAGAGACTAAAGTGCATTTATTTAAAACTCACCTGCAAGTACTGACCCTGCCCTGAAGCCATACTGAAATTGGTTTTATAATCTTTTGACTCTCCCACAGGCTACACAGCAGGTGCTCAGGTGGGCAGAGGCCATGTTTTCCAGAACTGTGAGCAAGATTCGGAAGCCCTTGCTGAACCTGTACAGTTTTTCACCCAGGTAAGTAGTAACTGGTGTTCTTGCAGGATTCCTGCTCTGGGCAGTGTTCTAAATGGGTATGTGCATAGTTAGTCTTCCTGTCAGTTTGCAGCTGAGGGTTGTGGACAGCCACCCAACCACTCTTTGCTTTGGGCACATCACATCCTAATGTTTATTTCTGTTGGCTGCCAGGCCCGACTTTGTTTGAAAAGAGCTACGGGGCAGCAAACAGGCTGTCAGTAACTGCTAACTGGCCTGAGATGGCTGGGCCAGTACAGCTCTTGGCCAGAGCAGGGTTGTGTTCTGCTGTTTTAAGCAGACTACAGTTCTTACGAATATTTCACTTCCACATTTCTAATAATACAGCAACAGCATTTTATCAGTTCAGCAGGTAAGGGGGTGTTCTCTTTGTATTCTACAGGAACTGTTCCGTGGCAGGAAGACTGCCAGTACTGCCTAAAGCAGACCTGTCCCTGCAGCTGGCAAATGTTACTACTTACCTCATTGGAGAAAAACTGATGAGGCCTCTGCAAGACCTCTACAATCTCAACATCCTTGCAGAGTACTATAGATACAAACGGAGGATGATGGAGAGCCCCTTTGAATGTAAGCCCTTTCAAAGTGCTGCTTTGTTTTGTACCTGGGTCTATTTCCACTTAATTCTTTATTTTAAAAATCATATTTGGAGTAGTAGTTTACGTAAAGAGGGTTGCTAATTAATAATTTCCTATAAACTTACATAGTCTTTCTTGTACAACAGTGATGGTAAGAGCAACACTCTGGGCAAAGCTGACCTGCAGTAACACTGCTCTACTTAATATTCATGCAAATTTTGCAACTTCTTACACTCTCGAGACTAGAAATCAGCAGGTAGCATTTATCTAAATATCCATATGCTCCTATGAGTTGATACTATGGTTCAGTGCCAGTCATACCTGTTGGCTCTGTGTCCTGGCAGAGAGGCTTGGAAACTGGTGCCTTCATCTCTGCTGCCTCTCAGATGAGAAAGCTCAGCCCTACCAAAACTTCAGAGATAGTATTGCCTGTAAAAATATTGCTAAATAAATCCTAAAGGAATGCACTAACAACTGTCCCTTAGAGAGAATTGCTTTTCCAGAAAACCCTTTTTAATGGTTTCCTCCCCACAGACAGAGACACAACAGCAGCCTGTGAGAGTAGGTCCTGGTGACCAAATCAGCTGAGTGATGATCAGCAGGGTTTCCTGGACTGCAGCTGTTTGATGCACTGCTTTGGAAGGGTCATTTTTGGAGACAACATTCTTATGCTTTCTGCATAAGAATGTATAGTGTGTATGTTCAGAAATATGACTATCAAGTAGGATAATGATAAATCAAGATGAGTTTTGAATCTCAATTCAAGTTTATTGAAGTTTTACAGCACTTGGGTAAATCTATAACAAAAAAATAATTAAATGGCTTTGTTTCTGAGAAAGTTTTGTTGCAGAGCAACTACAGTGTAACTAATTAAAATGTGAGTGTAGTAATGTCAGTGTAAGAATAAGTTGAGAAATTATTTTAAGAGTATACCAGCAAGAAGCTGTGTGTTGCTCTGTGGAAAACTCACTGATGTTTCTTCTGAAATGCCATTCTCCAGATCATGCTATGTTAGTGGGGACCAAGCATCTTGTGACTTTTGATGGAAAAATGTATGATTTGGCATCAAAGTGCAGTGTACTTCTTGCCAAGGATTTTGTTCACAATGCTTTCACTGTAATACTAAATGAGGAAACTAGGAACTCAAGATCACTGTATGTGGAGATGAACCAGACTGTGATCAGTATCTACCCACGACTAAAGGTAGGAAGAGCAAGTCAAACATTTTTTATTTTTGGCAGAAATTTTCTTCAACCGACAAAAAAAAAGTTTTTAAAATATTAATGCTCAAAACATAATCAGGGCTCTGGGCTGGTTCCCTCCCACCGACCCAGGGTCTGTGCTCTGGCCATCAGGGACAGGGGAAGGGGGCCTGGAGGCTCTGAGGGCCCCCCACCTCCCTCAGGTGATCTGGAACAAAAGGGAACTCCTGCCTTTCCATGAGGTGTAAATGTGTAAATTGTGAGAAGCATTATTGGTCTAATCTGCCTATCAACTCAGATTCAACCCACTACACTGCTCTTTTGAAAGTTTAACACAAACTCATTCCCCTAATTCTGGACTAAATTGGCGTCATCCCACATACAAACCCAGACTGTGTTTGCCTGTGATTGAATTTACACTATGACAGATTTGAAATTGTATTTTCATTTTAAAACAGATATCCAAGATGTACAACTTCTCCTTTACGGAAGAGAACTGCCAAGTACTGGATCAATCCCTTGAAAACAGTACCATGAATTCAAGGCGAGGAACCAACAAAATAGAAATATCTGATCACAAAGGAGTTTCTGTCTCTTGTGACTTTCAGTATGATCTCTGTACTGTCACTCTGGCTGGGTGGTACCACGGTGAGGATCAATCATACAGCTGTTAGTAATTTTTGCTGTCTCTGATTTATCTGTATGACCAGTAGTACCAGCATCTGTGCAGTCCTTCACTTCTTTTTTCTCCTCTTCATTTTATACACACCCTGGAAATGGCCCTAGGCATTCCCAGTACTTTCCAACTTGAGCATGGAATGCACCATTCCAGTAAGAACAAATTGTATTTTACTGTTGATTCACTGCAATAAAGCAGACAGCAGAGGCCATGGGTACTGCAGTCACCCCAGCCCCAAAACCTGGCTGAGAATCTGCTTTAGGGCAGGCTTCGCTTGTCAGACCTGCAAGACAACTACAGGGGGAGGCCCAAAACCTCACAGGCTTTTTTTGGTATACTTGGAATGCATTCCTATCTGTGTCCCCCGCACTATTCTAAAACTCACCCCCCAGAGATTACCAGAGAATGGATCTGATGCCTTGGTGTGCTCAGGAGAAGCCTGTGACCAGCTGAGACGTGAGCTGGCAATGCAGGCTGGCAGTTTCCCTTCCTCCACGCTAGAGCTGAGCCCTGCTGGACAGAAGAATCAGAGCCCAGAGACAGCTGCTGTAATTTTCCTGTACCTACTCTGGACAACTCCTATTTTATTCCATTTCAATTTCCTCCCAGGTGTTTCAGCTGGCCTTTTTGGTACCAATGATAATGAAGCTGGAAATGAATGGATGGTGCCTAATGGTTCCCTCACTGACAACATGCAAGAGTTCACACACAGCTGGCAGGTAATGAACTGAGGGGCTTCTGTGTGCAGGGCTACTGAGCACAGAGGGCAACGTCTGACACACTGGGCTGGCTTAGATGACTAAAGCTTGATAGTGAAAACAACAGCACACTGCATTGTTTTTGCTGTGTCTGATCAGGGAAAAGGTTGTATATATTTGCTAAAAACTGTTCAAGAATTCCCTATAAGTAGGCAGTGAATATTTTTGGCCTAGGTGGTAAGGTAAAATATAGAGGTGGCTCCCGCTGCTGCTTTTACAAGAAACTGAAGTTGGAGCCAAGTATCTTTGATGTTTTCCTCCTTAGAGCACCCCTTCCTGGAATGCAGAGACAGGTGCCATCAGGTCTCAGCCAAATCTGTATGTTCATCACTCAGGCCACAGTTTGAAGTTTTCTTTAGAGCTGTTAGTTCTAGCTGGGTATGTTGAGCCTCGTAATTTTCTTTGTTCTTCCTGCTTTACATCTGACCAAACCCAAAACTTAAGAAACAAGTAACTAGGAAATTTGCTCTCCATCCCCACATCACTAAGCAGTCAGACTTTTTTGGAAGGTTAGTTGCTGCTGTCAATTACTGACTTGTATAAAAAGGCTTCTTCTAACTCTCATAAATGTTTTGCTTAACAATTTGATACCAGTAACATACCTCTGCTTACTTCATGTACTCTCTCATCAGCTGAAAATAAATACACAAAATCCCTTCTACGAATCTATTACCAAAAAGAAAAGGAACCAGCATCTCATTACCACAAAGATTTTGAGACTCTTCCATTCATCCTGTTTCACAGAAGATGTCAAAATTCTGGGAACACAAATCTCATTTTCAGCTTTGTGTCAGTACTTTACTGTAAAAGAGAGAATTGTTTCAAGTATCTTGTACTACTTGCTTTTGCAGAGATACAGTTAAAGAGCTTGCAGCCTAGGTATATGTTAATAGTGAGGCAGGATCACAATGTGACTGACCATAGGCACAATTTTCTTAATTGCTACAAATATTAACTTCTAATATATTCATAAAAATGCAAAATGCCCCAGAAACATTGACGAAAAGAATCAGTTAAAAGCAATATGTAAGAAATTTACTGTCATAAAGAACCAGGGCAGTCCCAAGTGCCCTTCCTTAGGGGCAGAATGGCTGCACTTGCACTACTGATTGGAAGGCTTTACACTGAACTGTAAACTCTGACTGGCAACTTGTTCCTAGGAGCTTTATCACAGCCTTTGTCACACAATGACCTTGGAAAGGACATCAGCAGAGCTCCACCATCACAAGGCCAGGGCTGCACAACACGAGGGGACTGTGACTCCTGCAGGGTGAGGGTTAGCACAGATTAAACTGCTAGTTCATCTTCCTTAGTAACTAAAGTAACTACAATTTACACTTGCTTTAAACTTTTTGATGGTGTAGTTTTGGGTTTTTTAAGCCACCTTTACCTTTGAGTAACCCAACAAGGAGATGAAGTTTTTTTTCTCCATCAGAAAGATCTGGTAAAAGTGCAACTTTGACCTGTCAGATCTACATAAAAGAGAACTAGCCAGCTGCCTTCTATGTCAGCAACTACACAGCAAAATCCTTCAGTAACAGAATCAATAGGAAAAGGAAACAATGTCTAATCTGCAAGGTGCCTTTCAATAGTAATTAACAATAAACATTAGAGCAGGGTTCTGAGCTGCCCATATCTTTCTTCAAACCAGCTCAAACTGGATAGCTGAAGAACTTGTCCTACACTGATGTACACAAAAAAACTCCCTAAATCTACCAACTTCAGTGATTCTGTTTTCTCAGGTGAACAAGTGCAGTCTTGTACCGAAGAAAGAGAAGCCATGTCCAATTACAGCTAAGCAAAACATCTGTAAAGTGTTTTTTGAAGAACCACATTCACTTCTTAGGAACTGCTTCAAAGTTGTAAGTAGAACTTCAGCTAGAAGCACTGAAATATGTGCATTCTTCTAAGGAAGACACATAACCATTACAAGGATATAGAATTTTAGTTGCAGAGAACTTTAGAAGTAATCAAAACAGCAATCCAGATAGGAAAAAAAGGTGTTTTTGTCATCATAAATATAAAGGAAAGTTTTTGACATCCACAGAGTAGTGGTATGACTGCACTACTCTTTAGGATACATGTCTAGAATATGGAAACAGAAATAACCTCCTCACTGTTAGGAAGGGAATAAAGGTTTATGAATGGTCCTCTGCAGGCAGGGGTGTCGGGACACAACCCAAACCTCTGGGTTTAGCTGTAGGTCCCCCTGCTCCCCTAACCCATCCCTTTGTGCCCAGGTGGAGCCCGAGCCATTCTACACCATGTGTACACAGGACACCTGTGACTCCCCGGCCTTGGGGGCTGCCTGCACCGTGGCAGCAGCTTTTGTTCATTTGTGCAACCGGAATTTTGTCCCTGTGGAAATCCCTCCACAGTGGTAAGTTTAATTTCTGACTGCATTGCTCCAGTACTTGCATGTCTGTAATTCAAGAACACATGAGAAAATAAAACTAATGAATCTGACTGTGGGCATGAGCAAAACTGATCCTATTCCCAGAAATCCTCTTGCTTCTTGGCTACCTCCCCTTCCTGCTGATTACTCAGCAGCACATCAGAGCCCATCCACTGCACACTCTCTACTGCCTTTCTTATTTCATCCTAATCTGCTGTGCAAAAGAGGCAGAAGGATACCTGCCCAATACTGTGTGATGTCCCTAGGAGCTTCTCCTCTGGGTACTATTTCTGGTTCCATCTTTTTTTGGTCTGAATAATGCATTTGGGAGTCGTATTAACAACAATACTTATTATACAGACACAAAATACTCAGAGACACATTTTTGTACTTTTCAGTTTCTAATAATGGAATTTGTCTATGTTTTCAACCTAGAACATCCAGATTATCAATACTTGTGCTTTAATGCAGCTGTCACCCAGACTGCATTTTTAAGTGGATTCCCAGAATACAGCTAAGGAAGATGAAAAGCCTGAATGGAGCAGTAGCACTTGCTTCAAATTTTTGTCATTACACTCCCTGCCCACATCTGTAGTTACTGTGCAAATTAATTACAGATCCTCATGTTTTAGTGAAAGTGCACAGACTGCTGCACTGCACACTGCTGCACAAAGCACAGTTCCTGCTCCAAAAGTTACTGGAGCCCTGTGAGCTGCTGACTGGAGTTGCATTATTGATACTCTTGCCCAAGCAGTAACTTACCATATTTTTATAAGACTGCAATGGAAACATTTACACCAAATAAATGTGAGATCATGCAAAAGAGCCAATTATGTTTTTGCTTGAAATGACACACTTGGGTTTACTCCTTTTATGCTCCATGCTTTGCTAAAAATTAGTAATTAAAAGAGGATGGAGTTTTTAATATATGTAATGAAACAGTAATTTGCATTTGTAAACTCACTACTATCTTAAAAGAGTGAGCTAGTGACTACAAACCCATTTGTAGTATGCCTTTAAAAATTTACAATTAGCTGATTTCTTACCCATTGAAGAAGGGAGTTGTATTTGTAGGTGGGTTTGTTGGCCATAAAATTAAAACCTAGAAAAAGAACACTCACTGTATGTGTAAGTGCATCACATCACATGCTGCAACAACATCACATCTGCCTGAGCTGTTCAGTTCACTCAGCTCCTAAGCAGCAGATGATCAGGACATTTCTGGGTAGCATCTTGTAGGCAGGGAGTGGTTTTAGCTCTCAACACATAAATACGAAATACAAATTTTGTTAAATGTGAATCAACAAAACCTTTAGTTGACAATAAAGTTTTGGAATAGCTTGGCAGCTGAATGATTGAAATTAGCTAGTGCTGCTGGTTTACATTATCTCATTTCTGAGGAAAAAGATTGGAATGAAGGTAGATCACAAGCTCAGTTAATGAGTAAAGCAGCAAAGTACATTGGGGGTGTACATGTGAATAAACATATTTAAGATAAGAAACACTTCTCTATTTAGCTTATTTTATGTATCCAGTTTTGGACATCATGTTTTACTTAAAATTGTGAGCCAGTTGAGAACAGTCCTCGGGAAAAAATGGAAGGACTGAGGAAAGACATGAGTTAAGTCTCTAAATATGTAAACACTCTGAAGAGAGGGAAGTTGAACAGATCAAACTAAGGGAGAATCAGGTTTGTCTGTAATGGCTGGGTTACTCACGCACAGCAACTGATAACCAGCTACACTCATGAGAGCAAAACAGAAAGTGGATGTCAGCAGAAATTTCCTCTGCACTATTTCTTAGAAATTCATGCCTCTCAATGATGTTCCACTGAATAGCTGAACTACCCACACCTCATAAACTTTAGAAATAATGCTGCCCTTTTCCTCCTAAATGTGAATTTTATCAATCATGAGAGAACCTTGCATCTTCATTTCAGTTTAGTGATCTAAGATAAAACTGTATCTAAAAATGCTGGAGTACTTTCCCCCCAGTTTTTTGATATCATAAATATATCTGATGCTATTTTCCCTTCATAGATTTTTGCATTTCATTGTAATGAGAGGTTGCATTACACGTGACTTGTACTTACTTACCACTTAACCTGGACTTCATCTCTTCTTCATTTCAGCTCAAGCCAGATCTGAATAGCAGATACCAGCCCTGAAGATGGAAGAACCCTTTCAGCACCCAAAACAGAACAGTTATTTTAGGTAGACAAGCTAGAGGCAAGAACAGGGAGAGAACAGCAGAAGTGGGAACGCATTAGTGTTAATTGTGAATAAAGTAAAGTATATATAGTATAAAAGGAAAGCCTTCCACCCAGAACCCCTGAGGGCAAGAGCAATTATTTCAGTATAGAAACTATAATCAACCAAAAGAAACTGGACATGAAAGTATCAGTTACTCTAAAAGAATTCTCCCATTCAGTGGCAAAAATTGCCTCTCCATAAGCTTTGAACCATAGCACAAATACATTGAAAAGCTGAGACAAGCTTCCAGCTTAGATTAGTACAAGTGGACTACTTTGTGAAAGCAGCATTATTGGCTTTGAGTCAGCAGAGATGCTGACTTCTTTTTTCTCCAGAAATGAAACTCCACTGTTCAGCGGTTCTGGAGAAAGTTGTATCTTTTTTTTTTTTCCATGGAAGTGCTCCAACATGTAAGAAGGCTAAGACAGAAATAAGATGGTTAAATAATGGAAAGCAGTTAGTAATTTTCTCATTTTAATGCTGGTTGATTTTTCCCTTATTAATGTATACACTGTTAAATGAGAAACAGTCTTCTTGGTTTCTGTGCACCAGTTTCACATGTTCTCTTTGTGTCTTTAGAACCCCCTTGTCAGCAGTCAGTTGATGTGTTGGGAAAAGGTGACCAATACCTACCCTACCCATAAAGTAACATTAAGGTGTTATAGTGTCTCATCTGTTAAACTGCTTTCTGTACTGTAGGTCACTTGATTTAAAAATGGCATTATCCTTCTCCACACAGCAGCTCATTCCTTGGTAAAAGGTAACACTGCAAAATCCATCCAATGTCTTTGCATCATATGCAAACATTGAAATAATGGTGTTCTGAACTATGACATCATGCTAATAAACATTTGACTGCCTTACTTTTACGCCTGAGCACTTTTTTATTGATTATTCGTAATAATGAAGTTGTACTGACCTGGAGAGTTGGAACTGGCTGGGTTTGAATGGCTCACAGACAAAATCAACAGCTGCCTCTTATCTCGTGTACACTGCTTGCGTCTGCACTCGCTTTCTGAACACTCACTCTCTAGCCTGACGCAAACTGAAACATGATTCCTACACCAGTCAGGAAAAAATTCCTGCCATTTTTAGGATTCCCACACACATCAGGTATTGCTTTATAAAACACAGCAGAAATCAAGTCTTCCTTTGTAATAATTTTATACCTGCACCCTTGTAATGAAGCTAAAATTGTATGAAATATTCATGGAAATTAAAGAATATTTATACCAGTTACTGATTAAAAAAACACATCATTTTCTACCCAGTCACTGAATGTCACTGCACTCCCCAGCTAAGCACACTAAACACCTCTGAAAAAGTCTTGAGGTGACAGTTTTGGGAACAAAGGAAAACAGCAGCACATAGAGGAAAAGATTCAGAAGAGCTCAGTCAGAAATACAGAAATACAGGAATTTAACTAAATACTGCAGACAGCAACACTAAGCTGGATGCAGATACCAGGTGTCCTAAAAGTTGCATATAACTTATCACTGGTAATAAAGAAGCCATTTAACTACCAATAAACATTTTAAACTACAGCCCCTTTGCTCAGTTGTTTGATATCTCTGAGCTGTTCCCAGGTTCTGCATGTACATTGTTCCTTTCTAGATACTCTTTAGAGAGGCAGGAACTTGGACAGGCCCTCAGATACACCTCAAGTCCTGAAGCTCTGCAGGAGCCAGACCCAGCACCACTCCTACTCTGGAGCCGTGGGCCAGCTGGACACCTTGCTGACCCCCCTGGGCCAGCCCAGACAACCTGCTGGCTCAGGGCACCTGCCCACACACAGGGTACCACTTGCAGGGAGTAGGGCTAGCAGAGCCAACACTGGGGGAGAGGGGAAAAAAAATAGAAAAGAAAAAAAACCACCCCACAGTTAAATGAAGTGTTCCATGTCATGTTCATAATCAAAATTTAGCACTGATTTATAGCTGCCATGAACAAAGTCCTATCTCCATGTTTCTGCACTGGCAGCTGTGCCTTTGCTCCCTGCCAGACTGCTGCTTTTAATGCAAAGACAAGTGCTCTGTCACAGTTGTTCACCCAATACCTGCCCACAACCACAGCAGCGTCACAGGCCACAGGGTTCTTCAACAGAACTGTGTAAAGCTTTCAATGAACCAATGAAACCATCCAGCCAAACAAGTTTTGAGTGTGTCTTATTTACTGCATGGTAACGTCTCATCTTGGGAATCAAAAACCGGAGCTAACACATCCCCCTCCCACCTAACAGAGAGATGGCAGCTCCATCCTAAGGCAGCTCCTACCAGCAAACACAACAGCCAAGTGACAGAGGGGCACATGGGGAAGCCCATCCAGGTGTACCTGGAGGGAGGGACAGCAGTCTCCTTGCAGGGCACTGTGCTAAGCTCTGCACAAAACATCCCTCAGGCTGACTGAGACCTTTGTGGTTTCTCATGGATGTGAACCTCTGGAAAAGAAACACCCTGGAAGCGTCTGACTGAAGCATTTATCAGGTCAGTCCATCAACTTCTGTATTTCAAAACTGTTTTTTTTCGCTGCACTCTAGCCCTGGCTTTATCAGGGCTAAACTTCTAGTACATAACTACTGACAATGCAGCCCATTACTGAACACCTCAGCTGGAGTAATCCAAAATGCTTGTGCCTCAGATGCAGGTAATGCAGTATATAAACTATGCTGTCATATGGCAAATACACAATTCCATTTAATGTATCACGGGATCTCCCATCACACAACACATAGGAATTTCTGCCTCTGTAACTCCTGCTGCAAGAGCACGCACCAGCTGTCCTTGCAGAGCACAGATAGGTTCAGTCACTCTTCCCAGCAGTTTTAGTGCTTTCAACTCACCTCCAACATGTTCTGTATACAGAACCCCCAAAGTCTATGAAAGTTCACAGAATTTCTGCATCCTACACCACCTTAACCCCAAAACAGATGTAACAAGAGCCCAGCTTTGACTTCTTCCTCCACAACACAGGGTTAGAGAAGCCCCTTATCCTGTAACTTCTCAGTTACATGCTCTGCTGTACAACAGCAACAAAAATCACAAACTCACATTCTACTACAGAAGTTGAGAAGAGCCCTGCAATGCCAATCTGTGGAAATCCAGAGACAAGGCCCTTCAGCCCAGCCTTAAGCAGCCACCAACAGCCATAAGCGACCTCTCATTAGGTGAGGCACAGCTGAGCTGGGAGTCAAAGCTATCTCCAGCAGTCTTTTGTTTTGAGCACAACACTCACCCTGGCTACCAGTGTCTTTTGCTTTGAATTCCTAGGAGAATAATCTTTAATATGAACCAGTTGTCAACCACTATGCTGACTACATGGATTATTTCTGAAAGGCTACAGCACCCCACAAGTGGATTTTTTCCAGAATACGTACATGAACCCAGACTACCAAAATTCTTTATCTCTGTATGTTTTGGCATTTCATCAGCAGGATCTCAGAGCACAGGATTTCCACTACCCAACTGCCTGTGATGTGGTCTGGTTTGGAATACCAAACTCAAGACTGGAACTGTACTCAAAAATCCAGTCTTTAGTGTTATAGATAAGTCAAAATTCATAAGGAATCAAAATTGTATATCAGAATAAGTTATGAATGTGAAATATGGAATGTAAAATATAGTAGATTGTAATTTGTATATATGTTCAAAAATGTTATGTTCAAAGTACACCTTGGCAAGTTTCCTGGCACCTTGCTCAAGGAAGGTGTAAATTAGCATAAGAAGTGAAGGCAAGCCCAGAAGAAATTACATCAGTCAGATATCTATCTGACCCATCAACTTACTATGAGTTCATCCTACCCAGCTAGGAAATCCTTTCCATCTGAAAGGAGTAAGAGATATGATCTGTTACTCCCTGGACACTGCTGATGAGTGGACCTATTGCTTAAGACTCTTCATTTTAATCATGTAGGGATTTCTCGGAAAAATCATCATCTGAACAGGTCCTTTACCAGAAACGCTGAAATGGGTTACTGGAAAACATGACCAAAGCACAAAGAGAATCCTTGGACACATCAACATCTAAATGGACCCCTGATC
>JACBWW010000025.1:2927447-3447213 GCA_020086605.1 Lanius collurio | reverse complement strand
CCCGCCCGCGCCCCGCTCCGCCCGCCGCAGCTGCGCCGCCAGCACCTTCACGGGCGGGCCCGGCGCCGCCGCCGCCATGTTGAGGCGCCCGCGGCTGAGGGCGCGCAGCCGTGAGGGGCGGGGAGCGCTCGCCCCGCCCGGCCGCGCCTCGGCGGCAGCGCTACAGCTGCGGAGCGGCCCGCAGGGTTGTGTCGGTGCGGATCGCAGGCAGTGCCCTCCAGCTGGTTCACGCACCCCATAGCGCTCGACTGCCCAGCGGCTGCACCGTGCGCCGGCCCCCCGAGCCACCGCCCCTCACCTGGACCAGGGACCCACAGCCTGGCTGGCCCTCATTTTACCCGATTTCAGTTCCGGATCGGCTCCTTTACGTGCAAAAGGCAGTGACGGATGTCACTCGGTGGTCTGGTTCAGCGGAGGGTGCTGCTGGCAGTGGCTCGGCCCCACCCCGGCCGCCCGGCCTGCAGGGCCGCCGCTGCCTCAGCCCCTGCCCCGCTCTGCCCCTGCCCCGCTCTGCCCTTGCCTGCCCCGCTCAGCCCCTGCCCCGCTCAGCCCCTGCCCCGCTCTGCCCCCGCTCCTGCAGCCAGCCCGGACTCCCACCCTGCTTAGCGAGAAAGGGCGCTTGGTGTTTACTTGGAGTCGATGAGGCTCCTCCGGTTCCGTGAGAAAATAGGAAAATGCACATGCTGATTTTCCCAGGGATGCTCTCACAAGATATTCCGGAGATTAATGCCCTGAAATTATGGACAGTTTTTAAATGTGAGACTTTAATTCCAAAGCCTTTACGAATTTATTTGCTGTCTGTTTATAATACAGACAGGCTAGTTAACTTTGCTGCAGTCTGAAATTCTTGAAATGTTATGGTTTGTTTTGGATGGGCGGGTTGACATTTCATTTAGAAAATCAGCCAAGAAATAAGCTAATGAAAAAACAGGAGGATGGAACAAACAAACGAATCAAGAAAATCAAGGAGATGGGTTCATTACAAGTCCTATTACCTACAAAAGTGCAGAATGGGTAAAAATACACTGACTGCAATAATTCTTCTTTAGAAAAGCTTTTGTTCTCTGTTAAAATAGGCAGTTACTTTATTTTAAAAATCTGGTTTTGTTCTGAGTAGCAAAATACATCAAAAGACCTTTTTTTCTACTCACCCATCATGTTGTGAATTATTTATTCAGTATACCTTTTTTTTTTTCCCCAGAGATATTTTCTGTTTAGAGACATTCTGTAAATGGGACTGTATTCTTTTTATAGTGTAAGGAAGCAGTTAACTTTTTGTTACCACTTACAGTAAGAATAAAACATAATATTGGTAATAACAATAAAAACACTGACATCTAAGCACAATACAGAACCATGTAATCTGGCAATCAAATCATATGGCTTACAGGAATAGAAAGACATTAGATGGTTACTGTATATGAATGCAAGATTTGAGCGAGGCTCACAGGAGAATATTTGTAATTTATGCCCCTAAACTGCAGTCACTTGACAGCATCAATATTTAGTTTCACATAAAAAAAATTAATTGTGCCAAATATTGATAAAAGTATTGTATTCCTTTTTGTTACTGCATAATAGGAGGATCTAATGCTTATTAAGCCATTAAATCTACAGATCAAGGCAAGACCCCTACAAGAGTGTAATCTTTAGGAGAGACTAAAAGGTCCCTTGTAAAAGATTTGCCCTCAAGAAACTGTTATAAGAAGGGCAGAAGCACTGGCAACCTGCATCAAGAAATGGATTTGTTTTTCTAAACCAGAAAATCCTTGTCTTTCAGTAAAACGTGAAGTTTTACTGAATTATCTGTAAAGCTCTTCCCCAAGACCTGGTGCAGCTCAGCACAGAGACATTCTGCAGCTGCAGGACAAATGTCTGATGCCTCCTCAACAGACTGTTCTGGAGGTGACTGCACAGCCATCATCCTCTGATTTAAGGGTAGCAGAGGAAGCTCAGCACAGTTGGAAAAGGCAGTGAGTTGGTGGCTGCCAGGCTCTAAATTACACTGGATTAGACATGAGCAGATTTTTTGAGAGCAGGCTGGATGAGAGAGTTTAGGGTTGCATGGACTAAAAAAGAAGGAATCAATCTTCTTCTGCCTGCTACTACAATATGTACCTCACTTCAAAGCAATCTTCAAGGACATTATTCGTCAGGCTGACATGCATGTGAGATGGTCACAGTGTGGGTAAAAAAAAGGTTCAACCACACCTAGATAACACAGTCCAGATGATAGCAGGAGTCAGGGCTCCCTCCCTTAGAAGGGCTCCCTCAATTACACTGGCACTGTTTTGTTGGTGTGGTGCCAAGAGAGCTTAGAAAAGAATTCAACCTCAGATCTCTGTGAAAAGAGATTTCCAAAGAAGCAGGAACTTGAAATTTTCTGTCCAGCTTGGACCTTTTCATACTCCCACTGACAGTACTACTTAAAATAGAAGCAATTCCCTGCTTCTCTCCCTAATTTTGGAAAAAGGCTGATATTACACAAGCAGAAAAATCCTTCTTTCCCTTGGCCAGGAAGTCTGATCTTTTACAGCCTTTCATCCTACCCAAAAGTTTTACAAAATACCTTCTTTCCAGTCCATTGGCCAGTGTGTACAGACAGGTTCTTCAATTTTATTTCTGTTTCTCTTTCCTAGTACTGAGAAGTTATGAAGTGTATTTCAAACAAATTTTTAATTTTTTTTCCTAAAATTTGGAATCCAAGTAATCATGGGGGTTTTTTTAAATTTTATTTTTAGCATTTTGCAAGCACTTGCTTCAGAAGTAGGGCTACCTGGGAGCTCCACAGTTGACTGCAAGAAAAGTCACAAAGTGTGGAGCTGAAAAATACACGGATCATAATGGTTATGTCTGAATGGCCCAGAAATGTCCATAAAACAGATACATAAAAACCCCCTTGTCTCTGGCAGCCCAGAAACTCAGAGGATTCAACTGTGATGGGGACAGGCCAACATCTGCTCTATTCTGGCATCTCCACCAACACTGGCTGCCCACAGTAACAGAGTAAAGGGATATGATTGAGCCTTTCATATCCTCCTTCAGCAGAAGGAAGCAGCACATTGGAGCTCAGCATCACAGAAAAAGCTGTGAAAACAACCCTTTGCAATAATGTGTTCCTCTCTAAGTGAGGGGTCTGACACTGTTTTCCTTTCCCTGGTATTCATATGAAACTTTAATGGAGGATAATTTTAAGCACAACCAGTATCAGGTTTGACCTTCAAGAGATCTGTCTTAATTTAGACTTATTTTCTTACATTGCACACAGAACTGTATGTCACAAATAAAAAAATATAAAACTCAATTGTTCCTAGTGTTTGTTTTGTACTGCATAAAAGATGCAATGTGGACATGCTGACTGAAGTCTGGAAGAACATTCCATCCTTCAAGGTTTTTTTTTTTTTAGACCACCTCATCATCACTGAATTTAATTAATGATTTGAAATTAATAGATCAATGAGTTGGAATTAATGGATTGGAAGTCAGCCATATTTACATCCTTAACATGAGCTTCAGCTGCTCATAATTTCTGCTTTTGGACTGAGCAGTCTGGCAGATGGATGCTGAATTGTGTTCGACCAGGAATTTCAAAAGACCTGGAGCCAGCAAAGTCATCTGCAGAACAGGAAAACTCTAGGTGCAACTGCCAAGGTTTTGATTAGGAGGTAGCTCTGAATAAGTGGAATTTTAGATGTGACTTAGGGCAGGTAAATGTGAGTGACAGATATCAGAATCCCACTACTTACAACAAGAAGAAGAGTCTGGCCTCTCCCATAGTGTCATCCAGCCAAAACTGCACAGGATCACTCTAAGATAGGATGACCTAACTTTTGTGGCAAATACCATCCACTAAACTGTTAGCAAGGCACCCTCAGTGCTCTTTTTCCTTGAGAACCTAATAAAGATGCTCTACATGGCATTTGAGCTTATGTTTAGGGGAATCAGTAGAGGATTATGGCAAGAGCCTTCCTGCAGCTGCCAGGAGCTGCCAGCTGCACCCAGTTTGTGGAGAAGAAAAACAGCATCTCCTCAGAGAGTGGGAAAACCTCAGCTTGGACAGCCAGCCCTAGCATGAGAAATTATTTCACTGCTCCCACCAGCATGCAAACTTACCCAGTTCCTGTCACTGACCACACATCCCTGCCACGGAGCCTGCAGGCTGTGAAAAGGGTGATGCTGGCCTGCTTAGCTGACACATTTCATTTACAAAGAATACTTAGAGGAAATACTTAGAGAACTCCAGTTGTGTTCTGCAGAAGTGGGTGTCACCTGTTTGGTTCTCTCCATGGTATAAATATGCTGGCACATAAATAAATCAGTGTTCTATGGAATAGGACTATGACATGATTAAAGAAAAAAATTAATTAATCAGAGTCTTTACCAGTATTGCTTGCTACTCTGGAAATAGTCTGCAGAGCTGGCTTCCAGGTGGGCTTATTCAAACTCCTGCACAAGAAAAAAAGAACTCTTTAAATAGGAAATTTGAATGACATCCAAAGCATTAGATCTTCATCCTGACTGAAGTCAAGCCAGTAGCTAGGAGCCTTCAGTCACTCAGCCTTTGTGACTGAGTTTCACTTAATAAAAGAACTGAATATTTAGCAAAAGCTTAACAAGACTGGAGAGTCCCTACAACCAGTGTTGGAAGTACAGATCACAGTGCCTTCCCTTGACAGCTGCTGCCTTTGCATAAATACACTCTGATTAGCATGGTCAGCATCCCGTTCATTCAGTGATGTGACAGAAAAATAATTTTCCAAAAGAACAGTAAGCATTTTACTGCCAAAACCTTAAAATATGGGTTGTCAAATATCAGAAATCTACATAGAAGCCAGTAAAGCTGAGAAGGTACAGCCATTCAAGGGCATACATTGGCAGGATTCTGCAATATTCAAGGCCTCTTCAAAGATTAATGAAATAAATTTCTGGTGCTTAGTAGGGACAGGCTTTTACTAATAGTCAAATTTTCATGCAGGTAAGATCTTTCTCAGGTCCAATAAAAAAGACCATCTCTCCTTATGACCTTATATTATTTAAACTAAAAACATCACAGCTACAGCACCAACCAAGGTAATTTCAAATTAATAAAATGTTAGAACACAATTGAAAGGAATACAGAATTTTAATATAACTCAAGAATTTTACTCCAGTCTCACATTCAGCACACACATGCATTAATTTAGGAAAAAGCTTTTGGAAGTTAGCATCAAGCTACTTGAAAAGCAAAGTTTGAAGTGAGCATCCGAGTTGCAGGTAGCCAGAGAGGAGAAAGCCCACACCTCTGCAGTCTTCAGGAGACACACATTTAAGCAGGTTTGGTGGCAGCTGCAGGTTGCACAGCCAAACAGATCAGACAGCTGTAGATCACTGATAATAAATGTGAAAAGTGAATTGTCCTCACTACTCCCTATGCTTTGGCCAATGTTTGTTACCTGTAATCCCATGGAATATCACCTCAGACACACGTGTTGTGACTGTCCTTAACTAACCAAAGTTTCCTTTGAGATCAGAGAATCTTCATGTAAAATGGCTGCACTTAGTTCTCCATGAAGCTGTGACTAAAGCTTTGTCCATGTGATTGCCATGGGATGCAGGCAAAAAGGATCCTGGACTGGACACAGGGCACCAGCAGCACTGGCATCTTTTCCAGAAAGTGCTTGTGAGCAATGGTGTCCTGACTGACCTGGTGCTGGCAGTAACACGGGACAGGAGGGGAATGGCCTTGGAGGGGAGGATGCTGCTGAGGGCCCAGTGGGAAAGCCCTGGAACTGGTACTTCAGAAAGCAAAAGCAAGAATCACAGCTGGAGGAACAGCTGGCCTTGTGCTGCTCTGCAGGGGGATACCAGGCATGGATTCACAACAGCTGAATGACTGAAAAAGCAACAATATAAAGAGGAAATCAATAGCAGTGAAACTTTGTTTGAAGCTGCTCAACAATAGCACTTACCTGTTTTTGTGCACCTAGGTGGACTGGGACCTAAAGAAGCTTGAGTTTCCAGTTTCTTACATTGTGGTGTGTATTCTGTAAAGCAAGGTTCAGACCCAGAAGTACTTACAAGCCTGGATGTAGAATGCATTTATTGCCACAGCCCCTACAAACAGCAGCCTGCTCCCCAACTACTGGCATGAGTGAATGAATGGATGAACGAATGTTGGCATATTAATAGTGGTCATTTTGGATGGAAGTCACATTAGTGTATGGATATACAAGGCCTACTTATCTCTTAATAGGTGTAAGAGAAGATATAAAATGTCATGTTAAATCACAGAGTTCTTCCTAAATCAGAACACTTAATGTATAATTGAAGGTGTTTTCACATTCTTAGGTTTCTTTATTTTAAAAGTCAAAAGACGTAAGACTGCATGAACCAATGGGGAGACATCTCATCAGCTCATTTTAGAAAGACCTCTACAAACCATATGTAAATGTCAAATTTTAAAATACAATTTGACATTAAAATGTCACAAACTGCCTCCACCTCTTGATTTAAGTAATTTTAACCACAGGTTTTAGTTTGTAGTTTGTACAGCACCTTATGTTAAGCACTATGTTGAAACTCTCTAATTTAGACACATCTCTTTCCACTAAGCCCAGAATATGCAAGGTCAAATATTAATATAATAGAATGAAGGTCAGAGTTTTATTGCTGGCATTCACTGTCTTGAACAGCTATTCCTGACAACTGATCCATGAACACCTCAGTACTCATCTTTTGTTGAGGTAAATACACCTACTGGTGCTCCAAGATTTTAATCAGCTCATTCCAGTGAGACTTTAGAACCTCATGGTATGAACTAAACAGGAAAACAACACAAACCAGAGGAATATGGACAGAAACTGTGAAAAGGACCTACTTAAAGGAAAAATATTGCAATACCTTTTTATGTACAGGTAAGCTGACCTTCCTACTGAACTAATGGTTGTGCGAAGTCTGCAGTGAGGCAACTGTAAGAACAGCTATTTACCTGAATATATTTAAATAGTTACTAATGACTGATACAAAAATATTTTATATTTATAGAAGTCTGGAAGATTGCACATAGTTGTGCAACACAATGGTTATTTCTGAATGTAGCTCTATATAGGGTAGCCCTCCAAACTAAACAACAAAACTTGGACTTGAAATTCAAATACAACCAAAAAAATGACTCATCAGGGATCCAAAAATATTGGAGCCAAAAACTTAGTAAGCTTTCAGCTTGTCATGAAAAGCAGAAATAAATGATAAATGCAGACCCAGTAAACCTTACTTTCAAAACCTGACAAGCCCACAAAACCAGACTTGCAGTAGAGCACTCTATTGCAAAAGCCATCTGTGCTTGTTTGTTCAAAACAGAAACTGTCAATACTTTAAGAGGCAACCAGGAGACATCAGTTTAGTGCAGATGGTGCCTCAGATTCATGCAAATGTCACATAGCACTGAGTGGTGTGCAGAGCTGGCAGGACTCTGTGTGCACATTTTTGGTTGCACCTTTGGAGTTTTGATGTTCCAAACATCAAGCACTTACACGCAAGTAATTTCAAATTTTACACAGGAGCATTTGAAGAGCTGTAGCTCTGCTACAATTTGAACAAATATAAATTTCAGACAACAGACACTTGAGAACGGAAAAGGGCAGCACACGACCTTGGATTTGCAAGGCAAAGCTCGTCAGACCTTGGGCTCCGTTGCCGGTCAAAGCTTCATTTATGAGAAATCATGTAGGGTGAAAGTGAAAGGCACATACAAGTTTCTTTTTCTTACCTACAGATATCTCTAGTTTGCCAATACGTTATCTACACTCCTATAAAGATAATACTGTGATTACTAATAACCCTAACCTAATGTGGGTTAGGTGTTTTCATTTTGGTTGTTTTTATAGATTTTAAAGGCAGAGGGAGACTTAACAGTTGACCCTACTCTTTGACACAGACCATGGGTTTATTTGCATTCTGGTACCTCTGGCTCTTCCTTTGCTGGGAACTCAGTGGTGTTTCAGTCCACTCCAGACCACAAGAGCTTCCAGCACTCACCCCTGGAGCTAAGGAGGCTGAAGTACACTAACTATTGCATTCATGCTGCCATTTAATGTAATTGGTTTTGCATTCATTTCTGCCAAATAAAATACTTGAGTGAGTGTCTGAGGACAGCAAAAATATTCTCCAGGTCCCTTTTCCCCCTCCATCCAGGTTTGTAAACAACAGTTAATCATATTGATGAAAGAATTAATACCTTTGGGCAGACATTCTTCAAATGCAACTGGGTTGGCTCCAATCACTCTCCACTTCCACTGCTCTTCCCTGCCTGGTAAAATTTAGCATTCAGGTATCTAGGTTAGATTCAGAATACATAATGTGGATAGTTCACAAAACACTGGCTGGCCCAGTTAACTAACAGTAAATACTGCTCATAAAACCAGTGCTGCTCAGCATCAATCACTGATTCTTCTGACTGAAGGGTGTACTCCTTGTTCTGAAGGATACACAGTGCCTTCTGAAAAATGCTACACACTTCAGGCCTCCTGTGGTATCAGCCCAAGTAATGGTCACTAGCAACTTGCAAAATCAAGGCTGGAAGGAACAGTCCTTATTAAGAAAATCTCTGAAGTTTACAGTCACAGGACTGTTCATTTAAATAGTGCCACATTTTACTCAAAGCTGGCAGTGTTTGGTGAATGTCCCTTTTGCTTGTGGCAACTTTCCCTTCTGTTTCTTAGAAATGTCATTGTACTACCCTGGGTTCTTGCTGGACACATGACTGTCTGGGGAAACAGAAATTCCAGCCAAAGGAAACAGAACTGAAAGTAACTGGAGAATCTTTCTCATTCATCTTTTGATCTGTACAATAGATAGATGCATTTCCTTCTAAAGGCTGCATTTCCCAGATGTAAAACAGTAAAGCTCCCTCCACCGGTACTTCCGCAATCTCTGTCACACAGCTGTGGAGTGTTGGGAACTGATAACATTTGTAAAGAGTACTTGTAAAGTCAGAAAAGGAGCAGTGCCATGAAATTCTTACTCATAAACTGTGGGGAAGGTTTCTGTCCTTGAATTCCAAGCAATTTTCATGTTTTGCAATGTCCTCAAATTATAGTTTATGGTCTATAACCTTACACTAAGCTTGGTTAAATTCCTGGTACATGAGTGGGAAAGAATGTGCTATTGTTTATTTTTTCATCAGAAAAGTTACAGATGGATGCCTTAGGAGCAATGCTTTCATCTTTCCTGGTAACTCTGTCTCTTGCAGGCTCACACTGAAGAACAAGTTTTCATCATGGTATTCATTTTGCTTGTTTTCATTCACACATTTATATTATCTGTGAATGCCTGGATATGTAATACATTGACATACAATAGCTCCAAAGTTGTATCTTTGTGTGGCAGCTCTGACTAAATGGGCAGACTGTGCATTTCAGGTGGTAAGAAATAAACAGGTTCTGCATGAAAAGGCCTCTGGAAAGAGACAAGTTGTGTCCTGGGTCAGTCACTGTCCTACATCCCACTGAGTGGCAGGAGGGAACATCTCCTTGTTTTTCCAGCACTTTTACGAAGTGCTACAGCTTGGTTGGGCACAGTTTGGCCTCTGGGAGCAGGTTAGCTCTGATCATACAAACACCAGAGCCCTGTGAAGGTGGGATGAGACCCCTAGACTGCAGACCTAGAAACTCTGAGGTGCACCTAAGCATGTCCAAATACCTCAGTAGGATGGTGCTCCTCCTGTTGCAGAGCTGACTCTGGTTACTGACTGCTTGGGACTGAAGCACTTACTGATACCTTTTCCCCTCCTTCCTCTCTTCTTCCTTCAGTGTGCACAGATCCTTCAATAAAACCTCATTCAGAAGAAAAGAGACCTCTTTAGTGCATTGAAATGATAAAGCAACAGATGACTTACACCTGGGAGGTACTGCAGCTGCATTTCATCAGCCAGGAAATGTTGCATAGTCACAAAATGTTGCATACAGGAGAACTGAGACTACTTGTTTTTAACCCTCTGCCCTGTTGGGCATCAGTTTCCAAAGATGGGCTGGGTTCTCGAACTTCCCTAGAACTCAGGGCGAGTTAGACTTCTTTCTGGTCCAAACCTGTTGTTAACTTTAACATTTGGCTACTGCAGCTAAGGTTGAATACTCATTTAACCTCACATGCGGTACTTACAGTATATTCTAGGAAACTTTAATTAGTTCATGTTTTCATCTGAAATATAATTACATTTCTAAAAAAGATATTTTTTAACATAAAACACCACTTCAGTATGGTTTTCCTTCCCTCAGTGTTGCTGGTTTCATGTTTGTGGAACAGTTGTCACTATATTTTCAAACCAAATTAAATAATAGAGGTTAGAAGTACTTCTCATCCCTTCAGTGACTTCATTAGAGACACTTTCTTAAAGGGGTATCATTATCTTTTTAACCTCCTCAGTTTTATCCAGCAGTTTACTAGTGAGATCTTTAGTGGGAATGTGGGTGCTTCAGGCATAAATTTGGGAAATCAGGCTCAAACCCCTTCCTGGCATGGACTTGAGGACAGGCTTGTCAAGTTATTTTGAAATTAGGACCTCAGACCACAAAGGACCTCAGACCATAGAAGGAAACCTTCTCTGGTCTTCCTGTGAACTTGCTTAATTTCACAGAAAGGCTTTCAAGAGCCATTGACCTACAGAAAGAATGGGCCTTGCCTTTAGGCCTGCAGGTCGGGGCATTGATTTGACATAGGTGAGCCACTGAATTCTGTCTCAGCTTCAAATACCACTTAAGTAGCTTATCTAATAACTGATTATGTGCAGTAAGTAACAGCACTCAGAAAACTCACCAGAATCCAGTGTTTCCCAGCCACAAGTGACTGCTCTAGCTGTTAAGTTCCCAAATACTTAACAAATATTCCTCATTCCCTCTCAATGACAGGAGACTGCTACTTACTTGTTAGGACAACTGCAAGAAAAGGGAGAAACTGAAGTTTGACTGCTCTCCTGCCAAGCAGAGACAAAAGTCTCACTTTTCCATATTCTGAGGAGGTCTAAGCACTAATCAGCTGCCCCAGCAATGGTCTCTTGGCTTGCTCCATTTTTAAGACTGCCATTCTTGAGAGACTGATTTTTGAACAATCTTAAGAGGGGGGAAAGCTTCAGCTCTGCAGGCAATAGTTCCTTACTGGCTGCTTGCATGGCACACTGGCTGCTTTGGATCTCCTCTTGAAGAAACTCAGTGCTCTCAATGTACACCACAGAGGACCACAAACAGGTCCAGCACTTTATCTCAGAAACTTCCAGCTTTTGTTGGGCAATGCTCAATGTTGTGACACACTTCTTTTCTGGCTTTTAGCCCAATTAACTAGAACAAGGCAGTGTGTTTCAGAGCAGGGCTGAAATCCATGTCTTCACTCAATGCTGAAGCTGTTGAATTGTCTTCCCTTGCTGTTTTTATTTCCTAATCTGTAAATGTAAAGCTGGTCCTTGCAAAATGGTTTATCATACACAAATGATGAGTGTGATTTAACCAGCATATTGTCTTGTCTTTCACCCAGTGGCTGCTCTTGTCATACTTGAGAGATAAGCAAAACACACCTTTGCAGTTTGAATTGCCTTGGAAAAGCATGTGGCTTCTTGCAGTCAGATTTTTCCTGTTTGCTGTATGATGTGAGTTCACTCTGTGTAATGATTGCTGACAAAGGATGTAAATAATACATACAAGATATAGCAGGGGGATGAAGAGGGTGGACACTACTAAAAATGTTGATAAATGATAAATGATGATAAAAGAACCAATTGAGAAGATGGATGTTCAACACACTGACTCATTCAGAAGGAAAAGTTTGAACAAATTTGCAGTGATCATCCAGACTCTTCTTTAAAGCACAACTCATGACAGATAAGGATAGATAATAATAGAAAGATAGTAAAGAACTTGTGAACTCTGAGCCTTTAATTACTTGCATAGTCATAAGGTGGAATGCTTTTACTAGATGTCTTCAGCATGCAGGGATGAAAATATGGTTTATCTCTCCAGCAGAGGGGGCTTGGCAGTAAGTTTTCTGAACATGAAACTGAATGATTTCTTCAGAAATTGAGTAATACTAAAATTGAACTGACTTTTGTAGGAACTTGCATAGTATTATAGGTTAAAAAAAGAACTTCCTCCAAACAAGAAATTCAAATATAAACAGACACAATTCCAGTGAGTGTTGTTCTGGCTATCTTTGTTTCCCTTATTTCTCAGTGTGGCTTTTCTATTTCAGCAGAAAGTCCTTGCAGCTACACCTGACAGGCACAGTATGCAAGTAAAGGTTTTGCTCCTAAACCCTTTGAAAAGCTGAGTCCAAGTTCCTGTTAAGTCTGTCCCTGTAAACTACTTCAATATATGCACAAGAAAAAAAAGAGAAGACACTGAGGTGAAGTCCTGGTGGAAAGCTTTCCAAGCCACAGCAAAGGTGTGTATTTGAAGGCAGAGCATGTCCTCTGAGTAGTCCAGGAGTTTACAGTACAGTAGTTTGAGGCCATAAACAATTGACATACATCTGGATGGCCAAAAGAGACACTGGCAACCTCACAGTATGGGTGAGACCAAAACTGTGGATGTAATCCAAGGTGGTATGAAAATCAATTTGAAGCTAATGTTAGTGTTAATTTGCACACAGTGCTATGTAAAGATAAGAGTGACACACATTTCCCTTTAAATTAAAACAGGCTTGCTTCTCATCTGGTAAATTCCTCGTTTTCATGGTTAATTGGATTTGTTCCCCAAGTACTGCTTCCTTGCTCGATTTCAACTCTAATAGGGGAAAAGTATACAGGCAGGTATATTTGAATACCTGGAATTATATTCTCTTAACTATTTCTGATGAATAGTATTACTCCACATGTGACTACTTGAAAATGGCACTGTTCAGTGCTGTTCAAAACATAATTATTTTACTTCTAATGAGAACTAGCTGTCAGTTTTAATAACAGATTCTGGTAAATGTAATTTCACCTCTGTGGCTCCAGCTTCTGGTGAAGGAAATATTGAAAATAATGATGCACAGGAGTACTCAAAATGAAATTCATGCCAGATGTAGCAGAAGGTGCAAATGACTCACCACGATCAGTAAGGGTGCAGCACTTTCCCTCCCTGCTGTGGGCACAGGCTGTCCTGTCACAGCCACAGTCAGCAGTCACCTTGCAGGATGCTGGGAGGTGCAGCACTCCCAGCACTGGGCTCTGCCCACTCACTGCCCTCACTGGTCATTCTGGTGAGCTCAGAAGGCAGGATCTCAGCACACACTCTGTGTTCGTGGGGCGCCACAGAGCCCTGTAATTTTCCCTAAGTACTAATATACTTAAAATAAGAATATGTGGGGGAGGAAGAGGAGGAGGAGGAGAGTTCTGGTCACCTGGTGAAATAAAATTATCATTTAGTGTGGATATCACATTGATCAGATTGTCTGTTAAACCTTCTATTTGGAAGTGGATGTACTATGTACTGACACTATTTCTAGTATTTCTGGTAGAAGAAAAAGGAGTTTAGGGCAGTTCATTGGGAGGAAGGGGGTGGGGCAGCTCACTGTGTGGCCTCAGTCCCCAAGCCACAATCCCAGCTGATGGCACCAGCTCTGACAGATGGTGAGCCCCAGCCCCTCCTGCCATGGAGTCCCCTCATTCAGGCCACATCTCCAGCACTTCAATCCACTGATGTCAGCTCCCCCTGTCCCTGGACCCGGTGCCCTCTGCGTCCCTCACCCCCCACCTCCAGTGCCAGGTCCTCAGTGCCAGCCACCTCTCAGTTCCCTCTGGCCTCTGCAACAGTCTTAGCTCCTTCCTGGCACCAGCTGCTCGAGTATCCCCTGCTCCTGCTTTTCAGATTGGAAGGTTGCAAAACACACTAAGTCCTCCACCATTCACTGCTGTGGACTTGGCTGAGGGAAAACAACTGGGAGTCAGCTTTGATAAGGCTATGCCCCAAAGAGTACTGCTGTGGGGGGCACTGGAGGGGTTTGGGGAAGACAAAAGAGAAGAAAGGTGGGCAGTTATAGGAATTTTCAAGAAAAAGAAGAATGTACTTTGATGTTAATGACTTGAGTCAGAATACAAGGAGGCTGAACTTCTCAGAAAGGAAGTTCACTAACAAGGAACCACAGATAACCTTCAGATGCCAAACTGAAAACTCTGGAGAAAGTAGACAATTCTCAGAAGAAAAAAAAAAAGCCCTGTACAAAGTATACTTAATATAACAGACAGAAAGCAAAAGACAGACAGACGGGATCTTGAAACTAAAAGAAATAATAAACAGAAATAAAAGGGTCACTTAGATAACATCAGGCTGAAAAGCAGAAAAAGATGGGAGTAGATTTTAAACCTGGGACATTGGTATTTGTTCACACAGAGGAAGGTCAGATGGGACAAAATTCCAGCACTACTATGGAGGAAGTCAATAAGGAGTTAGCTGGGACTAGCACAGAGGGAATACAATAAATTTAAAAAAAATAAGAAAAAGGACTGTGGAGGAGAGGAGACAAGGTAGGAACAGAAGTGTAAAGAAAGAATAAGTATTGTACGGGATAAAGAAGGAAAAAAGAACAAAACAGCCCCTTCTAGGTCAGCTCATAGAAACCTGCAGATCTCCCAAACCTGTTTTATTAATTCCCAATGCCAAATTTAAAGCTGTGTGTGTACAGAACTTTTCACATGGAAAAGCAACTGTCTGTGCAAATTCAAAATGGACCAGGGTAAGCACTATCTCAATGGCAAAGGATGTTCCAAAAACATGAGCCCAGAGGAGTAAAATGACATCTGACTGCTTCAGACATAAAATAATCTAGTGTAAGTGAGACTGGATGCTGCTGATCTAAAAGCTACTAGACATTGCTACTGCTGTTACTGTAATAAGGGCTTCTTCCAGCACAGTTCATCTTTCCATAGGTGCTAATTCTTTGAAGGAACAGCAGGTACATTAGAAAATGTATTATAAGTAAATACGTAATTGTCTCCCTTCCATTCAGCATACTAACACACATACTCTTAAAGAAAAATAGAAAAAAGGAAAGGTAATTTCTGAGTATTCTTGCACTTGAAATGAAAGCAACAAAAACTACAGTATTTTTAGGCCATTAAGAGATGCATGTAAGAGCCCAGTAAAAGTATGTGAATATAATTCCCAAGAACTTTCACATGAAAGATCCAAGCAGACACATCATTTTACAGGCATGGGTGGGGTCACTGCTAACCAGACAAGAAGTCTGAACAGTCCTGTTGGGTCTACTGTGAGATCATTACCTTAAGACAATAAAAAGTAATGGGTCGTATTTGTCAATTCAATTCCTCCAGAGATGAATGGAGCCCCTCTTGGTAGAATGCAAAAAGAGAAGTAAAACCACCCAACCAGAAAAGGGTGTCTGTGCTGAGTTCCCAGTGACTGCAATGGCTGAGTCACAGTGGGTTCTTGGACATGCAGGGGAGTTTTAGCAGGAAACCGCCTACCACTTTATTTACAGCTCTCCTTCAGCTCTGCCATTCGACTCAGCTCAGTAGGTGATTTTATCACTCTCCACGGTGTGGATGCAGTTGCACAGAGACACTTTCCAAAAGGCCACATATGTTTAGCGTTGGTTTTTCATGAGGTTTCAATACATTCACTTCAGATGGAAGAAATACTGCCTCCTTCTCTCCATCGACTCAGATTTGTTTGAGTCATCCCTGACCTGCACAGATGCTTTACACTGCTCAGCTCATCTGTTTAGAAACCAGCACGCTGGCAGTGTGTGCCTTGGGAGCACAGGCAGATGCAGTAGCCCAAGAGCACTTATCTTCAAAATTTGAACACTTCTGGTGTCTCATAAGGCAGGAGATCCTAAGTCCAGAAAAGCAGGGGGAACCCTAGTTCTGCCAGCCTATCCTGCCTCAACTCAGTGATTTCCACATTCAGCACCTGGGAGAATCCTTCTCTCCCAAGTGCAGCACATTATCTTTTTGGCAATTAACATAATTAAAACAACAGTAAGTTAGTGTAAAGAACCCCATTTAGAGGGCTAACAAAATTTCTTCTTTGTAAAACACAGAATTATCTACAAGAAACTGTGTTAAAAAATCAAATTGTTTACAAATTCCAGCCCTTAAAATTAAGACAGGGCCTTCCTTGTGTTTCCTGCCAGTTCTGCCCTAGTTTTGTGAGAGCTGAGATCACACTTTTCCCCAGCACCCCTGTGTCAGTCAGTGCACACATGTGTGAGTGGGCAGATTTCAGGCTGCATATGCAAATATAAATCTGATATTGCCCAGTTTTTCAGTTCGTACAATCAGTGTGGTGTGTGTACCAGGTACAGGATGGCAGGAAGGCTGTGGTATGTGCTCTACTGAAGTGCAAACTCCTGATTAGGAGAACAGAAGAGGAAATGGGGTAATGATTCTCTGGAAGAGTGGTGGGCTCTCTGCACAGCCTCATGACTACACTGAAATCCCATTCTCAGAGGGGAATGGAAACTAAATCCCCACTGATGAGGATTTGTCTCCAGTCATGGGAGTGCTCCTCAGCATGGTAAACCAAGTGGAGAAAAATGCACAGAGGCTCCCAAATCTGCTTCTGCCTGCACAGGCATCTGTCATATGTCCCCAGCCCTGAGAAGGGGGGTGGGAGGAGATAAAGGAAGAAACAAAAACCAAGAAGATACCATTTCTGTCTGCATATAGCAGTATGCAGAATAGTTTATGTAAATTAGAATCAGCCACAGTACTTCTGGGAAGTTGGCATGACACTGTCCATGTGTCAAACTTAAGGTATGAGTGAAATTAAGAGAGGGAAGTCTCTTAAAGCTGTTTCTAAATAACCGGTACAAACATGCAGCTCATCCAGCATGAATTGCTTTGGCAAGCTATGTTGGCAGCTTCAGACAATCACTTTCTCTTTTTTATGCTACACAAAACTCTGTTTATGGGATTCAGCTTTAACCCTGCCTTTCAAGGTCACAATTGAGAGATCATCATAGGCAGAGCAGAGGAGGGATGCTGCATGAATCATGAGAGATGGTCTGTTTGCCAAAGCCCTCCAGGTTGTACCACTCTTGGCATTTTGTGCAGCAACTCTGTCACATGAAGAGAATTAATTCATGACCTGAAACACCTCAGTGAGTGTGACTTCCTAACAGCAATGGGTTTTACCTCCCCAGGCTGCAGTCCAGTGTTTCCCTCTCCCCTCAGATCACACCCCTCCTACTCTTCCCCCACCATCACAACCACGAGTTGGTACAAAATGAACAGGAAATAGCCACACTCAGATCTGCCTGCCACCTCGCAGACTGGCAGAAACTGGGAATTCACTGGAATTCATGGAACTGGAGGCAGGTCACACACACATTACACCCCGACACCACAATTTATCTGCATGGTTGATATTTTAGAGTTTCATGTATGTAGTTCAGTTTCCATGAAATTAACCTTTGGAAAAAAAAAATAAAATAAAAAAAAGAAGAAAAAAAAGAAGAAAAACCCACAGCCTTTCAGGGGGATCAGAAACCAGTTTCAGGAAACATTACCAACTTTGATGGTAAATGCAGCCACTGAGAGTAAATGCATTCTTGTGTGTGTGTGTGTGTGTGTATTGGACCAAGTTTTTTATTGAATTACTTAGAAACACAGGAGTAAAAGTGTGGAATGCTATGGTATACCACAATGCACCCATGAGCTATTTTTAGTATGGCCCATGAGCAAGCAAGAAGTGAGGACTTCTTTGAACCAGGCAAGCTGCTTTTTCCAGCCCTGGCACCTGGAACCCTCTAGAGTGCAGGGATCTCTTAGCAGCCTCTGCCTGGGGCTCCTCTTGTTTGTGGCCCAATGGTCAATGACTGTCCTGGGGAAAACGGGACTCTGAGAAAGTCAGGATAAAATATGCAAGGAATAAAAAGCCAGAATTAATCTGGAGGAGTTAGGCACTATCCTTTCAGTTAGTTCAAAATTTGTAATGCAAGTGTACCCAGAAGAGAGCTTTGAATGTCTTTGTCCTTAACCTCTTCAAAAACAGGCTATTTTTAGCAGTAGAGCTAAGGTCAGGACTGCTCTACTGTGGGTGCAATCCTCCTTTTCCGTTTTGCTAAAAACATCTACTCGGAGTTCTCTGCCCAACTGCCACTGGCAGCATTTTGGATGCAGAGGTCAATTCACATGAAGTCATGTTTGCATCTTCCTATAGCCACAGCACAATCATCACATTCCTATTAAAGCAACAGCACCAACTACAGAACAAAATGTTCACCTTGCACAACAAATAAAAATATTCCTGAGACACTTCCTAAGAACACAGACTGGAATGGGAAATCTTCTGAAGGACTCTGATTAAACTCCTGCCAAGTCTTCAGCAAAGAAGTCTGAACTTGCAGAAATGTCCTCCTTACCAGAGCACAGACTCTGAGCATGGACTTGGGAAGATACTGGGGCATTTTTAACTTCCCCAGAAATTCTGGGTGTCTGGCTGGCCTCTGAAGCTCAGCAAACCTCTCAGGATATGCAGGACCTTGTCTGTAGCCTGCTCCACCTTTGCCATGGGTGGATCACTGTATGAGGATTACAAAGGGTCTAACAGCAAAAAGTATTCCCTGTTAGTAATTTAACCTTTTTTACAGACTCAAGAAGAGAGTATGCAAACCTATTTATATGGCAAATCAGGAGAGAGAGCACAGTATTTAAATTTACATTAAATTTACATTCATATGTTTATTGGTATTTGTTAGTATTGTAGTAGGTGCTTAACTGCATCTATTTGCCTGTCAAAGTTCTACAGGGAAAAAGCCACAACACTTGGCATGGGAAGAATTATATCTGATTTTTCTTAACAAGTTATCACACAGCTAATTTGAATTTTTAAACTGTTAATTAGAGAAATCTAACTATGGAACTTCAGCTTAGGTATGTACTAAATCAGCAACTACCTGAAGGCTGTATTAATTTGTGTTGGATGAGGCTGCAATATCTGGAATATACAGATATTTTGTTTAGAAGTAAACCCTGAAGGTCACAGACCCAGTTTTGGTACTACTGCAAGAACTGAGAGGTAACTCAGTCCATACTCCAGTGGTATATGACAGAGCCAGCACGGGACAGCTGGAGCAAAGAACTAAGGAGAAATACAAATTTAAAGTGTTCCCCTATACAAATAGCTCCAGTTACCTTTCCAACAGGCTTTGCTGTGAGTAAAGGTGTATTAGAATTACGTGTGGTTTCAGGCCACAGGCCACTACCCACATGTCCAGTAAGTTTTTGATGGTCATTTTGGCAAGCCCAATTCCATTTATGTGACTAAGGGTAAGGCTTCCTCTAGACTCATTATCACACATTCTGCCAGTATTTTCTTTTGATGTTATTGTGAACTGAAATAGATCTGGAATTGAAATACAGCACAGCACTCATTTCCAGTTTAACATAAGTGACAATAAGACTTCTTGCACTGTCAGAGGACAAAGTGGCCCTGGAAAAGTGAGTCACTACAGACAGAAAACCTCCCTACAAGAGCAACTCAGTGAGATCTCTCCAGAACTCCGGCAGGAAAGTGTCCAAGCTGGGCACTCTCCCCACTTTCATATTCTTAATTATCTAATTTACTGATAGGGAACATCAAGGCCTGCATGCTAATCTACACTAATTTTACAAAACATAATATTTCTTCTTAATTAATCCAAAAGTATGTGAGGTCTGTATCTAGCTAATAAAGATCTTTCTAAAATTAGAAAATGCTTCATTAATATTGTTGGATGATTTTTCTTTAACATCAGATGCCAAAAATTCTACATTTAAAGGACTTTTTATCTTTTGTTAGAAATTGTCAGCTTATTCTCCTGATTCCTAGAAATTTTCCTGGAGCTGGAATATGGTGAAGTTAATCTATTTTGAACTCAGCTTGTTAAGGTCACATGTAAAATTGGCTGAGGTTTGCAGTAAATCTGGAGAGGCAAAATGTCTGAAGAAAAAAATCCAATTCTTTTTCCACAAAAGCAATTATGGTGCGGTTTTTTTCCCTTTCTTGGCAAATAAGGAATTAATATTTGTACTCTGATGAAAACTATTGATCCACCTATCAGGACATATCCTTTCTCCAGGGACAGAGGAGGAACAGAAATCTGGATTATTTCTCAATACTTTGAAGACCACAAGCCAATAATAAAATCTATACTGGATCTATCTGTACAGTAGAATAAAAAAGATGCACATTCAGTAGTATCTATTTGTTGGGTATATGAGTTATTAGATACTGCAGAACCTACTGTATTCCATCATCAGAAGAGTTTGGTGGTTTATGATTTGGGATTTGACTGCAACTGTAAAAAGGATCTGTCAATTAAGGTAAATTACATGCACAGTAGGAATACAGAGGTCAGCATATCATGGCCATGGAAGATTTTTCCCTGAGTATTAATAGTGATTTATTCAGATTTAGTCATCCAGGCTTGATGGCTTCAAGTTTTACAAATCAAGCCCAATCATCAGAACTTGTCTTAGTGAACTGTGAAAGAAATAAGATTGTCCACCTGGATCTGGCTGACAAGCTGAAAAACACTGCTTTGCCATCACCTTCTGATTTGTCAACTTCCAGTGTGCTACTTCTGTCTTCTGGAACAGTACCACATCAGTCTTTGTTCACTTTAAGAACAAGACTACTTTTCTTTTAATTTGGACTACAGAATCTCTCCACATTCAAAGAAATGGAACTGAGATTTGGATCCATTTGACCATATTAAGAATGAATCTTAATTAGTTTCTGTGGACTGAAAACCAAAGGTGAGGGAACTTGAATAACTTTCTCTACCTCACCTCAACCATAAAAATCTGCTCATGTGTTGATTATGCCCAAGAATAAAATGCATCAGAAACTGATTCCACAATCCTTGACTTACTACAGTAGAAGCTCAGCATTTGCCTCTGGAATTGTGGACCACCAGAAAGAGCATCAACACTGTCCATCTGCAGCAGCAAATGAAAATTTGTAGTAATGTAAACCATTTAGGACAATCTAAACTGGCACTGAAAAGAAAGAGAAGTGGTGGAAAATACCTGAAAGAAAGGGAAACCGTAAAAGCAGAGAGTGAAGATACCTTTGAAATAGCAATAAAGATACACTGGAGACCTTTTTGGATTGTTAATTGATATTTTGCTTGTTATCCTCAAGGTTCCCACTCAAAAATAATTTTTTTCCTAAAGCTCACAACCTCTCCTGTTCACTCTTTCCAGTCAGAATCCCCTTCCCATATTTCACAGATCTGTATCTGCCTGAGGACTCCAACTGCAAATACAAACAATAACCTTGGCTCCAACCCACAGCAGAGTTCAGCACCTCAGCTGATTTTCCTGTGCCAAGTTACCACTCTCCTTTCATAGGCTTGGGATCTGAAAAGACACGAGAACAGGGAGCTGGAGAAACAGAGTGTGGTTTCAAGCAAGGGAGAGAGTGCTGGGGAGCAATGGAAGCAATGGAAAGGGAGCAGAGTGCTGTACTGGCTCATTTTGGAAAGGATCACTCCAGTGTTCTATTTCAGCCAGACTGGAATACAACTAGCAACTGGCTCTGAATTCAGGATCTGTGCTCCTCCACCCAGCACTGAAAGCTCTGTAGTCCAGTAGGTGTATCTGGAAGCCAAACTAGCTTTATATGCTTCTGCTTTACCCTGTCCAGCCCAGTATTTATTGCTGTAGTTTTAGTTACTCTGAATAGCACCCTGCTGCCTCTGCAATTAGCACCAACATTATTTTTAGGGACCTAAAGTTCCTTCATCAGTTTTGAATTGTGCACATACAGACACACACACAATCCAACAAGACAAATTTGTGATTTGGACGAAAAAACCAGCAGAAAGCAGGCTGCCCTTTCACAATATTTTTACCAACAATTTGAGACTTTCCCTTTTTTTCCCCCACTCAACTAATTACCAAGAAGGATGTCTAAACTACTGAAATGCTGAAAGTCCAAACCACATTTCTGTGTGGTTAAGTGCTCGGTATTTGAATTAATGAGACTAATGCGAATCTTGATTTGACTTAGTATCAACAAGGAACTTCCACTGAACATCAGACAGGATCCATTTAGTCTGGGCTCAAGGAAACCAGCCTTAACCACCCCTGAAAAAGTAATTAACAGCATTTAAAATAGAACAGCCAGCTGAAAAAGAAACTCCCCTCATAGCCTCAGACAGTTAATTTATTGCTTATTTGAAAACCAGCAATTTATATCTCTTACAGTGAAATATTTCTAACACGGACTATTCAAAGGAGCTTAAAGGACAGAGAGACTCAGCTGTTACTCAGCCTTAGTCCACAAGTCCTGTGTAAGGCCAGGAGCTGGACTCAGCAATCCTTGTGGGTCCCTTCCACTCAACTTATTCTGTGATTCTGTGTAATTAGGCTTAATTTGCTTAACTTCCAAACCCCACAGTTCTCCATTCTAGCCAACAGATGTGGACTTTCTAACAACTAATACAGTGATCCTTTTTAGAAGACAGAACCACAAATTCCTCTCATCCATCCTACCTGGATGGGATCTGACTTGGCCATTCTCTGCAGAACAGCACAAATTCCAAATCAGACAGAATTTATTAAAGCTGTACCAACTGACTTGCCCTTGTCTAGGCCGATGCTTATCAAGGCTTGGTGACATCCTCAAAATGCATTTTGTTCCTGGAATAATGACGAATTTGCTGTGACTGACATCCTGGCCAGACACACATTGTTCTTCAGTGATACCTAGCATGATAAGTGTAAATCACATCTAAGTGAATCACATCTGTAGCTGTTTTACCTGGAAGAGTTGACTAAAAGGATAAGAGGATGAGCTGCATTCATCAGGCCCACTTTATTACCTCTTAACTTAGAAAATGGTTGACTGGATAGTATGGGAATGGAGATGTGTGAGGAAATGTCTCATCACAACAGCTGCATCTCTCGGACATGTTCTGTTTAGATACAGCAAACTCTAACCCAAATACCTCGTCAAAGTGGGTGACACAGGTTCACGCTTGGCTCAGCGCTGCTGGTTTCACTGCGTCTGAAAGCAGACTCAGAGACAGTGTGGTGTCTAATTTACTTGCAAAATCAAAGAATTCCGATTTCAAGGGTTTCGTTTAAATGAAAATTCAGCTTCTGGAGAAGAAAACAAAACCCACTAAAACAGGAAGGATGGTATTGTGGTTAAGTTTCTAGTGTAGGGCTGCGAAGACCTGAATTATGTTCCATTCCTAGCCCTTCTGCAGAATATCTCACTCTCTGACTTCAAGCAAATCACTGAATCTCCTGGTGCTTCAGTTCCCTTTTTCTAAAGATGATGTTGGTGATTTGATCAGTTTAGACGCTGAACACATTCACATAAGAGCTATCGTGTACAGCACATGAGAGGCTCTAACCTCAAAAGACTAATAGTAAAATATGTGACCCTATTTACTGAACTGTTCTTGCAAGAAAATAGCAATTCTGTATTAATTCCCCCACTGATCACCCACTTACTGTACCAAACTCTAAACAACATGCTGTCCCACAGACACACTGGGCTGCCAATTAAGCCAGATTCATAACAGAATCACTGTCTGCTTCTGTTCTCAAAAGTTAGGAAAAAGCTAAAATGGGGAGTGCCTGCTGATTTCCTAAACCTTTCAGGTTTTTTGATTTTTTTTTTCCCCCACAGGACTGTCCCTGCAGTGGGGATGAATTCAGCAGGGTGTGGAGTGCCCCATTATGGAATTTATACTGGGGAACACCACACATGGTATCACAGCCTCTTCCCTCCTGGTAGTTTCAGAGGGTGAGGAAAGGCTTGGAGCACAAATAGAGGAAGCTCTGCCTGTACTACTCTGCTATTAGTTGGGCTAAGAGCATGGAGTTTGGAAAACTAACCAACAGGTAAATGTCTCATGTATTCCCAACAGATACAGTACTCTCCTACCTTCAAAACCATAATCAGAACCATGCTTTTTCTCTTGCTGCCTCCTGGCAGACTTTACCTGGCATCCCTATTCCCAGTGCTTTCTAAACAGATTCCCTGTTGCCTTTGCCCTGTTTCTAGACAGTGAGCCGTGCTCCCGCTGCATAAATGCCCAGCAACTCTTCTGAATTTTGTGTCATTTTCCAAAACAATATCTACAAAATAGGGCTAAGGACTCTTATTTTTAGCAAAAGCTGAGTTTGTTCCTTATCCTGGCTTTTGGAGGTTGACTAATACAAACCTTCAGACCAAAAGCATTTACTTTTCTGCTCTGGAAATAAGGGAGAAAGGAAGATGGGATAATGTCTCCCAATAACTTTCCCTCCAGATTTTGCTTTTCTTTTCTGAGATCATCAGCAGGGAAGAAAGGGAACACAATTTGTTTCTCCACATGAAGAAGAGAAAAATAGGCATTTCACGTGGAAGGCTTTACTTATCGAACAGATTCTAACTCTTATTCACCACAAAAAGCAGCAAGTGCTCACTAAGCTGCCAGAGCACGGATCAGAATCACCTGGACCGGCAGCAGTGCTTTCACCTTCAACCCTTTATCGAGAGATGTTTCCCCATGTGCTCTGTCCAGCAGCTCTGCCGCGGTTCCCATTTCTGCACTGCCCTCTACTGGGTTCAGCGACCGCAGCCTGCGGCATCCGCCTGGCACGGAGCTCTTCCCAAGGCACACACTGAGGGGGGTTAGCTAAGTCGAGGGAGAGGATGCAGGAAAGGAAACGGAAGGATGGGAGTGGAGGATTGCAAAAATGAAACATGAATGGGTAAAACTGAAGATTTCCCAAGAAAGCTTAACTTGTGGGACCCTCACATTAAATCCTCAACTCCTATCACAAAAACTTCACTCACCGTGAAAATCTCCTTCACATACTACAGCTGAAGTGCACTTCTCCTGGGCAAGCCTTTCTAAGGCACTTCATGGAGCACCTCCTTTGATTCACATAGGGATGGTGTCAAACTCCATAAGCAGCAGCCTGACACACTTGGCTTCTGGTGTCCGAGCTGGCAGGTTCACTCCATTACTTTCCTCTGTGACTGGGAGTTCACCTACCCACTCGAGCCTTGCCAAGCTGTGAAGCTTTGCAACTAAATATTATTACCACGTTCCTGCTCAATGAAGACGACTTTTTGGACAGACACTTTGTCAGCTGCACTACTCAGTCCATGGCAGACAGGCTGCATGTGCACCTGCAGGATCTTTCTTTCCCCTGTGATCTTACAAAATTAAAAATTACATGAGAGCGAAACAGCTTTCCTGGCACATGTACAGCAACCTTCAGCCAACTCCATCTCATGTGAGAAACACGCACCCCACCGTGCTGCATTACAGCCACGCAGTGCTCTGCTCCTTAAAGGCAGGAGGAGGCTGCAGCAGCAGGGAGGGAGCTCGCTGGGCGTCCCGGGACTGGGGGAGGAGTTAAGAGGATCTGAGCTGTACTTTGGGTTCTGATTTATCTTATCTCGACAGAGTTAAGCACTTCAAAACCCTTTTCTTTCAAGGGTGGGGTGCGGAGGAAGGGGACTTTGTCTTGGCTAAGTAGATTTTAAGCTGTTAAGGGCAAGGCCTGGTTGTTCTACCTGTGTGAACACCCACAGCGCCATATTCAAACTAGTAATGGCATCTCCTGCATGGAGCACACTACGCCAAAGCAAACAGTGGCATTATTGCATTTTCAAATTCTAAGGAAAGTTTCAGTTCCACCATTCCTTCATGCTTTTGCTTTACACAGTAAAGCAGATGAGCTTTTCCCAGCTGCTTACACCAAACCTTGACTAAAGCTGTATTGCTCAAAACTTGAGAGAGGAGTCTGCAAAGTGATAAAGTGAATCTCCGTGCCAGGTCTTAAAATTAACGGCACACTGCTTCTCCAAATTCATGACAACTATACTCTTGCATGACAGAACATAAACAGTAAATCTTAGTGGCTAAAGCATCATCAGAAATTTCCAGGTTCACCTGGCATACTGGCTGCATATCACTGTAAGGTGCCATCAGGTATTGCCATCAGGTAAAGTCAGTCTGTGACCACACTGGATTTTGACAAGACTATTTAGTCTCAAAGTAGGAAGTACGTTCCCTCAACTTCATCCCAAAGGACAACTCACAAGGCTTTGCCAGCCCCTCTCCCCTTAATCATCTGACAGAGACATTTCATTTTCACATAACATCATGTTAACTGCGGGGAAACTTCTTGGCCTTTAAACAGTGTTGGTTATTACTTTAAGAAACATCCTCTTTGGAAGAAAGCACACTTTACTGGGCCTGTTTAAGGGAGCACATAAGACACTGGTGTGGTACTTGAGGTTTCAAATCTCCTGAGTGAGCAGAACAGCATTCCAAGTCTCCTGCACTGGCTTGCTGGCAAGGCTATAAATACAGCTTAAATTTAAACAGTTACTTTTAATTCTGATTACTCTGTAGAAAACCCCAGGGAAATTCTGCTTTGAAAACTCAACCCTCAATTTAGCATCTTTAAAGTCTTCTCAGTGGAAGGATCATGAGCTTCTCTGAATGCTTTTCTCACTTTGAAATTATTGGTCTAATATTTTGTCCTTTCTTGGACATTCAAGTTATACTTTAAGTCCTCTCACCTCTTCTGTCCATGCTGACCTGTTAGCTCTGAGGAGAGCAGCTATTTTCACGTTAAACCTCCCTCCATTAGTTGCTTGCTTGCTTTTCTTGCCGTTCCCCCGCCCCCCACTCCAAGTTTTGAGGTAGCTGCCAGTCAGATCCTCATCCATCACCTACCTCTAGCGTCCCCTCGCCTCCCTGGGGCCTCGGAGCACTCCGCGCTCGTATTTCCCCCGCAGCACCTCTCGCCCGTGCCCACGGTCATCGCCTGCTCCGCCGGGGCTGTCCGAAAAAAAAAAGCAAGAAAAGAGTAAACCCAGATGTAGTCGGACATGAGAAGAGAGGTCGAAGAGCATCCCCAGCGGCGGGGCGGGGAGCAAGCGGGGCGTTCTCCGGAGCCGAGGCTACCGCTGGCTCAGCGCCACCTCTTTAAAAGCGAAAGTGAACAGGCGAGCCACATGTTTTCCGAGAAGGCGGGGGAGGAGCCGGGCTGAGCTCCGCCGCTTTAAATACGAAGTCGGGGCGATGGGCAACTCCAGAGCGCTGGAAGTGCCGCTCGCCCGCCCGCCCCGCGGCAGCCCCGGCTCGCCGCGGCGCCAGGCAGGGCCCCCGCCGGAGGATGCTCGGCCGGCCGCCGGGGCCAGGACCAGGACTAGCAGCAGGATTGGGACTGGCAGCGTGTGCTGCGCTCCGGGGACGGCCCCCACTCGCGGCGCCCCGAGGTAAGGGAGGGTCTCTGTCCCGGGGGGTCCTCGCGAACCGCGGCGTGCACCGAAAAGTCTCGGGCGCCGCAGTCCGATATCAGATTCAGGAGGAGCTCTGCCAGATGTGCAGGACCGTGGTGGCTTCGGGGGTCTTTGCCCTTTAAAAATTAAATTTTTTAAAATATATTTTTCCCTCCTTTTTTTGGCTCAGTGTCTGTGCTCAGACAGACCCTGCCGTGCCTGGTGTACAACAGTGGGATAGGCACTAAGGCGAACACGCAGCGGGGCTTGCGGGGCCCCTCGCCGCCGGTGGGAGCCGGGGCAGCCCCGGGCCCGCAGTGCCCGCACGGCTCCGCCGGGACCAGCCAGGCCGAACCGGGCCGGGCCTCGGACCCCGCCGAAGGCTCCGCTCCGCCTCAGTCTGACACCTTTGCCCCAGATTCCTGCCCTGGTTTTCGGGCTCCGAAGACTTGTATGTCCCCTCTGTTCACCGTGTGCGCTTTGGAAAGGCACTGCAAACTCTCGCTTGGCTCCTTGGCTTGTGCTAGAGAGCCCTTTGATTTTTAGATCTCGGGCTTTGTGCTTATTTCTCCTCAGGGTGTCCTGAAACTGAATTTTTAACTTTAAATACTGGGTGATAATCCTGGCCCAGTAATTGGAAAAACTGGCATTATTTTCCTTCTGGCGTGCAAAGCAAGCCCAGTGCTACTTTCAGCCTGTTTCTTGCCAGCTTAAGGATTTTATAACCCTCGTAGCTGCTTGAGGAGATAATACGACCTAAATGAAACCAAACATCAAATTGTTAAATTAGCACAGACAGGAATCCAGCGGCATGCTTTCTTTGAAATCCTCATTAGCATGTTCCCCTGAACTGTGAGATGGCTGAGGGATTCATTTCTGAGAATCCTTCAAGGTTTCTCAACAAGCTCATGCTGCAGATCTATATCTGACTATAGGGATAAATCCTAAAATCTATGCTTGCCAGTAAGGTCAAGGCAGCCAGCGGAGATGTATTGAACCACACTGTCAGAGGCAGACATTTCAGGCCAAACTCATTCCTGGTGCAGCACTGCTAATTCCTTTGAAGTAACACGAGGGATGAATTTAGTCCCTCATGCTGAAAGATATATCAATAGAAAGCAATTTAGATTGGGCCACTTAAAGTGCACATAATACAAAAAAGAGAGAGAGAGACTGTGGAGTAATGCTTTAAGGGTTCACAGAGGTTGATTTGTATAAGCTAGTAGGTTGTAGCATTGCTGTCTCAAGGGAAACTTGGGGGAATGGAAATTGCCTTTTATGGCTGATCCTCAGGTTAACAGGAGAGAGCGAAGAAGTTTTGGGATTGCTATGTAAATTGACTGTGTTACAGGCTGCCCCTACAAGTTACACTTCAGTTGTACAATGGCACCTCACCTCACTCTCTTCCCCAATTATCTGGAAACACAGCCTTCACCCACTTTCTTTTTCTAACACAATGCAACAAATAACATTGTCTGCTGAGTTCTGGCATCATAGTTGGAGAAAGCAGAAAAATTGGTAATTCAGTTGTAAAATCTTGTTGATTTCTTCTGGGAGACAGTGTACATGAGAACTTCTCATAAAGCAGTCATTTGAATTGCTAGGCCCTGAAAGGGCTCACAGAAGGAAAACTGTATTATCTTCTGTGGCTGTTAATGATTCCTGCTAAATATTTTTGGAGCTTTGGACTTTGCCATAGTGATAACATTTTGTCAGAAAGTGAGCAGTTGTTTACCTGGTGTAAATTGGAAAAATGAATATTTTGTTATTTTATAATGGGTGGGAGGTGTATCAATGGAAGAGTTGGTCATTCAGCGATTGCAGCCGCTTGTTCCCGGGGATTTGTCTCACACGATGCGTCTCCTTGGCATTTCAGAATAGCTGCTGGAAGGCCGCCCTGCCGTAGCCGCTGACGCTATGGAAGACCGCATCCGCTGCTCTCGGCTGTAGGATGGTAGCGCACAGCAAGGTGTCAGCAGATAATGCACTTGGAGCAGACCCAGGACGGCTTCTTGACCCTCCAGCACGGGATCACTCACAGGCTCGAGGCTTCCAGGGCCCCGGCCGGCCCGGCACTGTGCAGGCACAGGGCAACACACACTTCCGAACCTTTCGCTCCCAAGCGGATTTCAGTAGCATCACTCGAGCCAGCAGCCTGTTGGATGCCTGTGGCTTCTACTGGGGGCCTCTGACTGTCAGTGCTGCCCACGAGAAGCTGAAGTCTGAGCCCGAGGGTACCTTCCTCATCAGGGACAGCACACAAAAGAATTGCTTCTTTGCTATCAGTGTTAAGACTGTGACTGGGCCCACCAGTATCCGGATTAACTTTCAGACTGGGCGTTTCAGCCTGGATGGCAGCAAAGAGACTTTTGACTGTCTTTTTAAGCTGCTGGAACATTACCTAAGCTCCCCGAGGAAGGTACTGGTTACCCCCCTGCGCAAGGTCCGGGTGCAGCCGCTGCAGGAGCTCTGCCGGAAAAGCATCGTGAAGACTTTTGGAAGAGAAAACTTAAATCAGATCCCACTCAATCCTGTTTTAAAGGACTATCTGAAATCCTTCCCATTTCAGATATAAGTGCAGCATTAAGTGTATAGGGACACGTTAGAGATGTGTAACAAAATCCAGCTTCCTGGGTTTTTAAATATGTTTGACAGTGAGCAAACTTATTTTTGTAGCAATTTACTGTATTTTGTGATGGAACCTGAACACTTGACTTCTTATGTTTACAAAAACTGTTTGCACAAACCTGGGGTTTTAAAACCCTGGCATAATTTTTCTGCCAAGCAGAATATTTTATTATTTTATAATATTTTTAATGATATTAACATAATAAAATTTATTGTCACAGTTTTTAAAAAAAATAGCATCTCTGGTTTTAATTCTAAAGGCTCTGGCACCTATCCTGCTGACAGCTTAACTGAGTGTGTAAGTGCTGACAGCTCTCCATGTGGTCCTGCTTCTTTGCCCTATCAAATTAGTCTGTCTTAGTGCTAGTCCAGGCTGCAAAAGCCTACAACAGAAAGGTGCAAGCTAGTAGAAAATATACTCAGGGTGAATCTGCCCAGGAATCCATCTCTCTCCTAAATCCATGAGAGCAGGGACAATGTATTGAGACTGCAGTGATACACAGTTTTTGATAGAGTAAATCAAACCCTTGGCTGAGCACACTGCACCAGCTCTGGTTTGACTTATTTCTGTTGAAAGGTACAAAGCCCTAAGCTAGAAGAGATTGCTGTCTGACATAATCAAACCCTGTGAACCTTGGTGGGGAAAAATAAAACTGTCCAGAATGCTCTTCACACACTTTAAAAGTCTGTTACCACTTTATCATTGTGCTGCATTGGGGAAAGGATAGCTTAGTTCTCTATGAAAATTGGCATACACAAAAGGACAAAGGTGCAGACATCCTTACACCTAAAAAGGTGTTTTTTATCTTAAATTCCTCCTGATCTACAGAGCACATATTTGACATGTTAGAAGAGTCTATGACTTAGCTCCATGACAGTATCCAGAGAGCATAAGCCTCTACATTTGCAGCTGCAATTTCTAGTGGCTAAACTCCATTCAGAGGAAGCTAAACTACATTAGACTGTTCTGTTTCTATCTGCTCATGAAATGCAGAAACAGTGCCTCCAAGAACTGCAACTGTGAATGACTTGAGATGCCTGATTTGGCAAAATGTCGCCTGCATTATGAGAAAGTGATTCTCCTCTCCCTTGAGCATTTCCTGAAATCCATGAAAAGCTGACTTAGAAAACCAGCTGAACCAAATCACTTCAAAGAAGGCACACAGGGTCTTTCACAGAAATGTAGTCTATCAGCTCAGATCTACAGCACTTACAGGAACTGCCAGCAGTAAATGAAGTCATCTTCAGAGTTTGGGAGATAAAAGGTCGCTGACCCTGCTGCAATTCACATTCCTTTTAAAGATTAAGCCACTTTTAGGAAACACTGAGTGTATGTTCTATAGGGATCCTTACTGAATCATTTGTTTAATATTTACTAAATCAGCTCTTATTTCAGTGATGTTTCTTTGGAATAATAGGTTTCCTCCTTAGACATGACTAAGGATCACTCAGTGGAGTGGACATTGTGAAAAAAGGGAAAGAGAACACACAAGCAATATCATGTGAGTTTCTGGTTTGTTGCTTCCCTAAAAAATGCTCTTTGCATCAGTCCTAAAACAGCAGACAGCATTTCTGCTTAATTCTAAAGCTAGAATTAGTTGCCAAATGATGCATTTTCCCACAGAAGCTGCAAGGATATAAATTTGGGAAGTAGTGAATGCTGTTCTATGCAGCAGATAGAAGACTGGAGCAAAGCTACTGCTTGAATGTGAATAGCACTGCTAAATTGGAAAAAAAGTCTTTGTAGGGTAAAGGCTGCCAAACTGGTTTGCTGTCAGCAGAGATTTTTATCCCTTTCCCATACTCTTTTTTCCAGCTCCACACTAATATCTTTTAACCCTTCAGGCCCTGAATTAATAGCTCTTGCCCTGCTACACAGAAGAATGTCCACATGACAGCATTAGTGGTAGAACAAGCACAATGTAATTTAGATGGTTCTCTGCTACCTCTGGTAAAACCAAGCAAAACTAGACCTAGATGCACAGTAAGGGGCTTCCACTGAGAGGCCTGGAATGAAAAACATAAGGGTTGAGTCCATTTCATTTTCTTCCTGGCAGAAAACCTATTTCCTTTCTCTCTCTTTCCTATTGCTTTAGAGTAAGTTTAGCAGAAATAAGCCATATCCTCCCACATGAGATGCCTGAGTGTCTTCATTTTGTCTTTAATATGAAACACAAATATGGAATAGCTCAGAAAAAAATACAAACAAAACTATTAATAAGGACAAGAAGGTTAGAATTGTATAACATGTCTCTTAAGTAAAGAGGAGACAAAGTTGACTTGTATTTTTAAATTACATTATCTTTACCTGCCTTATTTTTTTTTCCCTTCCTTTCCTTCTCTTTCTCTCTCTCCCCAGCATACAATACAGTGGCCAGGCAGATCCTCCTAGTAGGATGTAGGTTGCTCCAAAGCAACAAGGAAATCCCAACCACAGTATGTATGTTCACAATGTCACTGTGAATTTCCTTCTGTAAGAGTAAATGAAGGGCTCCCTAAAATGTCTGCTCACCTGTGTACACTGATTTAAGGGTGGTGTCACATCTGAAGGGCACAGCAGGAATCTCCTGAAGATTTTTGTAGTAATTTCAGCTGTCAGATCTCTCTTCCTCGGCTTTAATACAGCACCAGCAAGGTCAAATAGGGAATTTGCAGTACTCTGCACCTAAAGCAACAGAAACACGCAACAGATATTAATTCCTTCAGCTAAACAGTACATGAAGAGTGGTGATTCCAGTCCCTTCCCCTCTTGCCCAGCTCTTTCCTCTGATCTTTTGACTGTGGCCGAAAAGTGGAGTAAACAGTCAGTCTGTTAAAGGACTATGGGAGAATTTGAGCCATGCCGAGGAGCACAGTAAAGCCACATTTTTGAAGAGGCTGCAATATTTACAGCCAGTGGGGAAGGGACAGCTTTAAAATAATACCATTTGCAGCACAGCTGTGTCACCCACAGGACCTGGTGTCCCCCAGAGCAGCAGGGTGGGCTCAGAGCAGGGCCCTGCTGGAGCCAACCCTGCTCCTGAGACTCCACAGGCCAAAGGCCTCCTTGCCTGTCAGGCTGAAACACCTTTACTTTCAGAGCAGGTTAAATTACATACTATGCAGCAGCTGTAAGCACTTGCTAATGAGCAGAGCCAATTAATAGACCTGTAGATGTTCAGAAAGCTGTTTATTTAAGCTGTGGAGTGCTACTGAATGCTCAGGAGGAGGAGTTTGATGGACGCGGAGCAGGGCCCGCTCTGAGGCTGTGGTCACACTAATTCTGTTATGATTGAAGTCATTTACAAGAAGTGAGGCTTCAGCTGCAGTCAGCACTGATGCTATTTTCAACAGACAAGAAAAAAAGTGTCCCCTAGGGCAATATGCTGCCCGTATCTAGCCATCAATACTCTTCACCCAGCTCGTACTGAATCCTCTGCTGAACAGCACATCCTTCTCCTGAACCTTCTCCTCAGATCCAGGGTCAGCCCTTTCTCTTGTGCTGGGCTGGCGTTCAAGCCCTGACTCTCCTGCCCCCCTCCATTCACAGTGCCAATAGCTGGGTGAGCAATGCATGTATTCATTGATTCCACTGACTTGAGACAGAGGCAGAGTAACAGGGATTTAATTTGGTCTTTACATGGCTTTCTGTGCAAAGTGTAAGCTAACAACTGCCCATGCCATAGATTTCCAGGAAGTTTCTCCCAATTGCCACAAAGTGCCATTCAAGACTTTCATTGCCTCTGACTTGTCTGTTGTCATAATTCTGCATAACTCAGATCCTGTCATTGGATCTGTAGTTTTTCTCCACAGCTGTTTCCCAGTACAGCAGCCAAATTTGCAACACCCTAGTCCAATTTGCTCCTTGTGTCACCATGGAATAAAAGAAACACGGGCCAGCAGGAAGCGTAAAGAGAAGCCCAACTTCTCCCACACAAACCACTGCTCAAGTAGGGCAAAGCAGCAAAGGCCAAAGAGTCAGAATATAAACTGACTGACAGATGGCTGAGTTAGCCATATGCCAGCAGTATTTCCCGCTGTCTGCAGCTCAGTGACATGCTTTGGATGTACCTATTGAAGACAAGAATGACAGATTATTGTGCATAGCAAAACAATTACTCTATAGTCTTCAGTTATAGAGGAGCAGATACACTGTGAAGATGGCATACCAGGCAAACAGAATAAAGCAAGTAACTGTGCCACAATCCCCATTTGCCCAGTTTCTTTCTTCTTCATAATATTAGCAACGCAAAGTAGGATCACCTTTCTCTTGTCATTTTAGTCTCAGTTACTCTTAATTTCAGTTATTCTTTGTAGCTCCCAGTCACAAAGAAGAATGGTAAATCCAATCATCACTCTTAAAGAGATATGGAGGATACAGCAGACCCATTATTTCTGTCAGTAAATCTGTTCTGGTCACAACATTTACACATATTGTGGAAAAAAATGAAATATTGACCATATTAGATTGCAGGCTTATCATATCAGAACATCCAAACAGTGTAGTAAAATTTTAGCTCCACTGAAATAAATTTCCAGGGGAAAGATTGAGTTTTCTACAGACAGTTTTATTAAATAACAGTAATTATCTTTTTAAAATTAAATGCAAGAGCTATGATTTCATCACAAAGATCTCTTACTTGATAAAGCCCCAACAAACTTGAAGGCTGAGGGTGCTCAGTTTTGATGCTGTGTGTACACAAGATTATTTGCAATTTCCTACCCCCATTCCTTGCAGCTCTGCAGAGTATGTGCAAATCAACCCTGTGCCCTTCAAATTGAAACTGGTAACTGTGTTCCATTTTCACCCAAACCAAACTTTCCCCAAATCAACTTCCCTACAGCAGAAACTAATTATTACTGGAATTTGAGTCAGATTGAACTTTCAGGCTGAGATTTTAGGTATCCTCTCTGGGATTTGAACAACTTCTGGTTCCCAGACTAAGCACTGAAAACAGAAGTGAACATAAACTATTGTCCCCAGAATGTTACAACAGAGACTTGACTGAGGCTTACTGATTTTGTAACACTCAGTGTAATAGTCTCACTTGGTTATTTCTTGACCTGCCTGTGTACTAACAGTGTTCAGACAGTCTAGAGAGATCTGGAGATGGAACTGGTATATCCTAGAGACTCATGAAACTCAAGTAAGATAGGTATTATCTCTAACATTATCATTGGGATGAATTTGGGAGATACATCTGCTACACAAGAAGTAAGATTAGTAGCTACTTTCTTAGCTCTGCCCAGATAAAAAACAATAAACCTTCTTGCTAGATTTTTCTGGCAACTATTCTGCATACACAATCTATTCAGAAATAGCTTTGAGAAATGTTTCAGAAATTATTTTGTTTTCTGTCACTCTTACATTCCCATTTGCTCTCACCAGGTAAGTTGTTCACACCAGCTAATTTAAACAGCTGAATTAGATAAAAATCAGAAGCTTTCAGAAAATTGCATAACTGCCAGGACCTGCCAAATAGGTGCCTAAAAGACATTGTGTGAACCCTTCTCCACATTTCTCCCTAGTTCCCAGCAAGGCCAGCTGTACAAAGTAAAATGAAGTGAGCTGTGAAAGTTTTATGAGTATTACATACAACTGCTTTCTGTTTAAAATAAACTGAAACTACATTTCAGTACTTCAAGTCTTTTTCAGCTTGAGATAGGATCTTCCCTTTACAAGTACAGAATCTTCTTTATCTAATCTCTCACAGTCAGTCAACAATTATGTGATTAACGGTAAATCCATCGCTGGCCTAGGACTAAATGTGTTGTGTAATTCACTATCTTATGTAAATGCAGGTCTTTTTGTTTTGAAAAAGCAGAAGACATTATGTTTTTGTTGGAAAAGGAGAAAATTCTTGTCAATGTCTGTAAAACTGGCAGCCAACAGAAGTTCTTCACAGACATTACAACAGCACAGTAGTCATGAGCACAAGTACACTCTTGTAGCCCAAGCTCTGCAAGGTGTCACGTACCTGTTAACTGTTGTATGTGTTCAGCATGCACCATATTTGTATAATTATATGCAAAGTAGATGGTGCATTTCTTAAATAAAAATTTTCAGTTCCAGTATTCTCAGGCCAGTACATTTGGCAATGTAATTTCAATTTTCATATCAGGTTTTCTGGCTGCTGTAAATTTTCTCATTACTGTTGCTGCACAGAACAAGCTGAGGCTGTCAGGCTGAGCTGTGATAACAGAACTGTGCCATCAACCTGCTGTTCAACCTGAGTTTGCTACAGTTTTCCTTTCTATGGATGCTAATTACAAAGATTCAGGTGTACAGTGGCATTTGCAACCGATATTGTTCTTCTAATTTGTCAGCTATGCTGACAATGACTCCTCTGATACGGTCAGTAAAGAAAAGGAAAAAAGGCTGCAATGAGAGAAGTCTTTGACCCAACAGGGAAATCACTACTGGCCCAGGGGGCAGAGCTATCTGCAGCACCCCAAGGCTCATGCAGGGTACTGGAGCACTCAGTGCTGTGCTGCAGTCCCAACAACTGAGAGGTGTCTGTGCTGCTGTAACTCCTCACCTCGCTGAACAAAGCACTTCACTCCCTTCTGGAGTGGATAACTGAGGCAACAAAGTCTAGATGGATGCTCAGAGATGAAATGAGTGTTTGCACACAAGCACAGTGATTCCTCCATATTCCTCTAAAGCATGAGAAGCCAGACACAGCAAACACCTCACGGGCTGGTGTGGGTGACCTTCTCAGCTACCCTGTTTGTCTTTAGGGCCATGACTGTCATGGTCCAGGTCACATTGCCATTTAGGGATGTTGTTAAGGGATTTCTCAACAGGCTGCAGTGTCATTTGTCCTTGGGAATGAAATAAGAACATCTCACATAATTTGTGTGTTGCAGCTGTAAAGGTCTCAAGCAGCGGTGAGACTAAATGCCTTCAACTTTGTGCCAGGGACAACACAGTTCTGAGGACTTTCAGCTTCATACAGAACATACCTGGAACATTTGTTAAATTCTAATATGCAAAGTTGAAAGAATAACCTACATAGCGCTCTGGCTGTGAATTTTAGGAATAGGAGCCATGTACATACTGGTCAGAGGGCTTTTCTTTAGAGAAAATGCAAATAAAATGCAAATAAAGGAGGCCAGCTTTTCTTTCAGGAGCAGAGTGAAAAGGAATGTGAAACATCAGGGCCTGCTGAAGCTGTGAGGCACAAAGGATGATCCAGTTAGGCACACAAGTACTCGGGATAGGAAAAGAAAATAGAAAAGAAGGGAATTCCAGCCCTTGGCCGAAGTGCTACTGAAATGAGGCTTAGGACTCTGAACTCCAAACAAGGAAATTTTCTCCTGCCCTGTGATTCAGGAATCTTGCATTATATAGTTTGAGTTTCATTGTGGACTCTGCGAGCAAATTATTCTATACATCATACTACTTTACCTTGTAATCTCCCCCCACCATTAACTGTATGGATAATTTAATTTTCACAGCACATAACAGTGTGTACCATCTTTTTTTTTTTTTTTTTTTTTTTTTTTTTTGCCCATTAGCACTACAAGTGTCTCAGTAATAGAGTACTCAGTAAGGAATGGCTTGGCTTATGTTTTAGTTCATTAAGACCTATTCTCTTTCTAGTCCTTTTACAGCTGCCCTGCTGAAACAACAATAAGCTTCACATCTTTTTGAGAGTGGAATAAAAGTCTCTTGATAGAAACTCTGAAACTATAAACCTTCCCATACATTCACTTCCTTATCAGTGCATGCTCAAGTCCTGGAAGTCTTACTGTAATACACAAATGTATTTAGGAAGAGTCTTTATCTCAAGGGACTAGAAGTACAAAGGCCTAGCTAGGTATCAAGAAATACTTGCTGATTATTTTCTCATATATCCAAGTACTATTTTATATCTACCCCTAAAGCAAATATGTTTAATGAGGAAGACACTATCCTTGTGAACTGCACAGCCTGCACTGTGTATCTTTTTATTATGCTTTGGAACTAATTAAACTTAGGTAATCTCTCTTCCTGAGAAGTAATTTATCCACTGTGTGCAAGACCATACTCAACCTCACTGCCAAGGTGAACACAATGACAATTTCAATCACTGATACTGAACTAGCTTAGGACTTCCAAACCTGCATTAAAAGACACAGGTGAAGAGTACAGGTATGGCTATGTCTGTGTACTAAGTATCAAGTGAGAACTACACAGTCCAGGGCTGCCTTTCTGATATATTATTTTCTCCTCGCTCTCCTACATATATAATTTCCTTTGTAGTTTCAATATAGGTTTAAGAAGATGGTGATTTTAGAACATTTCACATCATCCCAAAATATGCTTTGGGCCTGGAAGCTCAGATAAGTTTTAGCAGTGACATTTCTAGTGGGGAAGAACAATCTCTTCTGACCCCCCAGAGTTTAAAATACTACAGTTTATCTGCCAGACACGAACTTCTGATTCACGATGGGGAAGAGCTGTCTATGCACACAGTCTGCAGTACATCAACTATTATCTGTTAATGTTGAATACAATCCCAGCTGAAGCCCAAGGGCAATTGCATGTAAATGCTAAACACAACCCACAGACACATTCCAAGCTGGTATAAATAGGCTTTGAGTGAATTTATGAGTGCTTGTGTAATTCCATGAATGTTGCAGCTTGAGTGTTGGCCATTGGTAGAACAAAAAAAATAACTGCAGGGCCAGCTTGAAGCAAATGCCAGGTTTAACTTATAGCCAGTGGACTTCAGGGCCTAATTAAAGGGGCCTAATTCAATCTCTAGTGAAATCAACAGACCTGAGCTGAAAAGTAACTTTGGAAGAAAATCTTTTCTTTCTAAAGAAAAAATCTGTGTGAAATATGGGAAGACTGTAGCATGCCAGAGAAAATCCATTCCTTCCATTCAGGGAGGCTGTGAAATTTTGGAAGGAGGTAGTGTATTTGAGAGAGCCAGAGAAATGATGAGCTAGGTTTTGAAAGAATTGCACAGGGAATGAGAACTGCAAGGGGACACAGGTGGTTCTCAAAAGTTCTCTTGCCAGCTCTATCTCCATTACAAAAATGGAGTCTCAGGTGCAGAACAGTTCTACACCTAATTTAGAACTTCTAACTCTAAGATTCAGGCCTATTATGTAATCCAGCATAGTCCTAAACTGCTCTGCTTCCACTGACAACAGTGAAGGCCTGAGCCTTCATTGAGGACTGGAAGAAGCCAGTTATTTTCCATAAAATTTATGCTACTGTTAGTCCAATTTTTTTGTTGGACTTTATTATTTTATTGGACTAAATTATTTTATTTATAAAGCTGACTGCAAGTCAGTTTTAACAGCCTCCAGTACTTGAGCTGAATGAATGCAGTCCCTTTTATTCAAGTTTAATCCACATTAAATGTACAATTAAGATAATGTGCTGATTGAGGAGGAAAAAAAGAAGGAAGCGATACCTTTTAAGCACCTTCATAAGGCATAAATAACCATTAGCAAAGTATTTATGAAACTCCCCCAGTCTGAGTCATAAAGTGTTTATGTAGCAGGCAGATTATGAAAGTAGCTTGGTCTCAGTAGTTCAAAAAAGTACAGAAGTGGCTGAATTTTAACTCTGTTGGGTTATGTGATCATTTGCCCATTTGTACTAGGACAGCTTTGCCAAGTGTAGCTCAGGAAGTTCTTTAAAATGGCACCTTGAAATTTTGTTCAGAATCTGGAGGCTTGACCTGAGGAGACCACGTGGCACCACATCAAAACTGATTAGGAGAAAAGAAACTAAATTCAAAGGAAGAATAGGTACAGTCCACTCACTTCTACTTTAATTTTTTGCAGGTTTTTCTTTTGCTTAGTTGCATAATAAGAAGTAAAGATTGTATAGTAAATCACTGCAACAGGCACTAGCGTTCAAACACAAGGAAAACAAATCCCTTCCTTTTAATTCAAGTCCATCCGGCTTCCCATGGTTTCCTGTTCTCCAGCACAGTTCCTAGGAAAAGTTGCACAATACAAATATACTCTAGCCTGTGCTAACAAAACAATTGACCTGCCGTGAAAAAGCTGGCATAAATATTATCTCCTCTTGGTAACTACTAACAGCTAAATTGTATGTGGTAATCCTGTTTGCTGTTAGTGTCATTTTAAACAGATGTTTAAAAATTTAAATAGAACAAACAATGCCATTCCATGCAGGATGTACAATAAATTACACATTTACTGTAAAACAACTACAGCAGCACTACCACAGTTAAAGAACATATCTCACATTCACAGCCAACTGAATTTGCTGGTCAGATATGATCCTCCAGGAAATTAAGGGCTGAGAAGGGAAAGAGAATCATCAAACAATACTTTCTAATGTTATTGTTATGGGGGAGAGGGGAGCAACCATCTTTTCACGGAACTCAGTTTCTGCTTTATTAATCCATGTTTTCTGCTCTGTATAGTTCAATACAAAGAGCTCTGAGGAGGATGAACTAGTTAATATTTTAAATCTGGTCCAGTTTTACTAATTTTACTGTAAGTCTAAGTGAAGGAAATATATGATCAACTTGGAGCTCCGACTTGCAAACACTAGTCCTGCTTTGGAAATACTCCAGTCTGTGACCTTTGACTCAGCCACTTTAGGAAATAGAGCTGATAACCCAGGAGTAAGTCCAGGAAAATAAATTAAGCATCTGAAAACTGCATAGGAGTGTGAATAGGAGATGGCATAAGGATTTAACAGTGAACAAATAAAATTCAGAAATATTTCTGGAGCAATGACTAAATCACAGGATTTCTCAGGCACAGAAGCAACTGAAGCAACAGCTTGCAGACCTCCCCTGCTCTCTTCTGCTCAGCCAGAGATGCCCTAGGGATGCCCCACTGTTGCACAGCCTTCACAGGCCACAGTGCCTTCCCCTCTGCCACAGAAGCCTGTGTAGTGCAGGACCTTCACCTCTGAGGGAGGCAGCAAGGACTGAAACCAAATCCACTCCTGGCACTGGATCTGTTTGGCTGCTGGGGGAAGAAGTTTTGGCAAATACAACTACTACATCGGGACTCGCATGTTACACACAATCAAGAGTCTTCATTTCAGTACAAAGATTTCCTCCCTCTGTGACCCATCACATAACATCACCTGGCCTGCACCAGTCCATTCTACCTGTCAAGTTCTACCTGAGTAACTCTGACAGAAACAGAAATAGGGTGTCAGTACTGACAGAAAATTCAGGTGCTGGAGTACAAGAAAGTTAGAAATGCGTCCTCCTCAATTCTTCTTGCACAGACAGAAAGTGCATGGCCTAGCTCAGGAGAATCAGACTGCAGATCAGAACATCAGTTCTGATGTGTCACCTCACCAGTGATAAACTTGAATGTGGTGGCTCTTATATTTCAGGAGCTTGCCAATGCTCAGATGCTTAGAGGCTCTGTTCTCATTTTTAGCACTTGATATGAGTAACACTGCAATTTCATTTCAGGATTTTGTTCTTTCTTTTGTTTTATTTTGAAAATCCCAAAGGACATAGCTAAAAGCAATAGTCATATCTGGGTCAAGATTTGCACATCTGATTATTGACTCTCTTGGAAAAATTATTTGCCTGGGAATCAGAGAAAAATTTGTGTATTAATTTCCACTAATATAGTATAATTCTAATATCTGGATTTTTGATCAAGACCTAGCTACAGTTCCTGCAGAAAGGGGCTCAGTTGCTCTACATGAAAAAACAAGGCTTTGCAGAGAACTTTCTACAGAGGCAACACAGGGAAATCATGTCACAACTCCATTCTCTCTTCTCCACCATTTGGCTTCTCTTCAACCCAATGACAATTACGGAGTATTTGTCACAGACAATCTGAAGGATGGGAGTCCTCTTAAAAAAACCTCTGCTGGCTTTAGAAGCTTTGTAAAACTCCTACATTGCAACCAGACTGCAAGTAAGCAAGGAAGAGACAGAAAAAAAGTGACAAGGGTGGCTGTCCTGACTCCTTCACCCTCAAAAAACTGGAAAATACAGTGGTTGGGGAAAAGGATCATGCTCTCGCCTGTAAGTAAAAGTGGAGGATTTCCCTCCTCTTCCCAAGGAGAGCTCTATAAGGAAACTATTGTGGCATTTCCCTGTGTGTCTCCTCCTGTGTGATTTCCAAAATTGTTGTTACCCAAGCTGTGAAATCTGCCCTCTCCCTTCCAAGTGGGAGGGGGCAAGCACAGACTTGCTGGAGCTGGATGACAGCAAAGGACAGGGTAGGCAGACTTTCTCACCCTATGTCTATACTGGCATGAGTAAGAATTTCTGTAGTACAGGAGGAGCTGGTTCTGAGCCAACCTACTCAGGCCCTCAGCAGGCATTACTCATTTTGATAATGGTCTAAATACAGCCACCCAGTTACTGCCTGGCAAGCTTGAATCTCTGTGCCATGAGCAAGCTGATAGGAGTCCCAGGCACCCATATAAGCTGAAACAGATGCTGCCAGTGGCTAGGGGAAAGCAAAACAGAGGAGGTGGATGTGGTGTGAGCACACAAAGACATGTGTTGGGCCAATGAATATACTCAGGTAAGTGAGAACCAAAGCAGAGACCGCTGGATGGTTTGAAAGTAATGACAGAAACAGTTACCATTAGGAAAGTGGTGCCCATTCACTCACTATGATGTTGCTATGTGAAGTTTCCACGATTTTCCTTAAAATGGTGATTTGTTACACTTTTGGTAGGCCATGGAATCCTATGGTGGATCCTTTATGGTGGCTCTTGGACCTCTCTAAAGCCAAGACAGCTTGCTGTTTTAGGGGGGAGAAAAATCCAGTCATGTCACAGTAAGGAGAAAAAATGGCTAAGAAGTGTCCAAGAAATGTAAGAACCAGTGCAAAGCAGGAGCATGTGGCTGGGATGGGCCAGCTCCTGTTTGTTTACCAAAACTGGCAAACCCGTCATGCAGAACATCAATAAAATACAAACTTCTCATTCCAGACCAGAGTCACTGTTGCAGGAACCTGCTGCTGAGATTGGCAGAATCAGACTGGAAATGAAATGCTGAACTGAAAACACATACTCCATAGTTGAGAGAAATCATTCAGATGATATTAATAATGTGACACATAGGATCCAAAAAACATGTGAAGTGATTGACTTTGCTAATTCGGTTGCAGAAAGTACCTTACTGATATGAAAATCCAGAAGAAAAAGTTGAGTACATATGTCCTACCTCTTAATTCTCCAGAAGGGGTAAGTTAAAACTTTAAATACTAAATTTAGATTTCAAACCAAAAGAAAAACCCCAAAACACCAACCAACAATCCCAAAATAAAATGCAATAGCTGTAATTAAGGCTGAATACTTACAGAGTAAAATGAAAGACTGCACAAGAGAAAAAACACGTCACTGACTAATCAAAAAATATTTCAAATTAGGCACAATTCCCACTGAATTTGCTGCAGAAAGTTGACAGTGACCCCAAAACTGATTTTCAAAGAAATCTCAAAAAAATTTGAGTTCTTCCTAAAACACAAGAAATTTCTTTTGTGCAAAAACTAATTGAGGGGCTGGAGAAAACCAGCCAGTTTTATTTGGGTAATTACACCTTCTGCATCGGGTCAGATTTAATTTGTGATTTCACGGTAGGGCCATCACGTTAGCTTTGCACAAACCACGCTGTCCTCAGGGGAGAGCTGCAGCTGAATAAGAGCCTGAGTGTCTGATCCAAAAGCTATTGGCAATGGAGAGAATGTTTCCAATGATCTGTGGAGGTTTAGACCTCGAAAGAGGAAGAAATAGCAGAGAGTTTTCTGAGTGCACAAAGAATCAAAGCCTGTTGGCCAACAGCAGGCACATGCAGGGACTACCACAAGGCTTCCTTCGGCTGACTGGTACATGCACATCATCATTGCTTCAAAGAAGGCATACAAGACAATACTGAGTTCTTGGAAAAATGGGAAGGGGAAGGAAAAAAGGAGGGGAAAAAACAACAGTAATTTTTAACTTACTGGAATCCAAAATAATTTTCACAGAAAATGTGTTTGGTTACTATAATTCGGAAAATGATTGTTGCAATCTGCCTCTTGGTAATTCCCTGAAAAGAAAGAGCAGGCTTTAGGCCAGTACACTTATTTTCGTGCACAGGAGCTGTTACATCCTTTCATCTTGCTGCAGAATACTTTTTAAAAACTTTTTCATACCTGAGGCAAGGAGGAACCCCCCAGGGCAGTAGTTAGTTTCTCCCTGGAGGATGTTCTTCCCATGAAGGGAAGCAGCAGGGACTGTGGGCTAAGGCTGGGTGCTGAGTCTGCTTTGGTTACTCCTTCTGGCTGGAGAACATAGCATGGATTTAATGAGGGCTAGAGAGGGAACAAAAAGGGCCATAAACCAACTGCCACAATATGGTCTCACTTCAACTCAATGCAACAGAATCAGCCCTTGGCAGGGCTGAGTCAGGACAAATTAACTATTTCACTGACCAGCAATGCACATCTGTGCCACAGAGATCCCTGCCAGGGTCATATGTGTGTCCCTTTCTGCCTGTAGCAGAACTTGGCACACCTGTGCTTTCTGAAAGTGCACAGCACCAAAGAACTCAGCTGTCCTAGGAAACATTGAGGGAATACACAACAGGGATTTATTTGTTCCCACACAAAAAATGACAGCTCAGTCTGCACTAGAAGCAAGAGATGACCTACAAACCTGAAATGAAAGAGGATATTATGGTGTACATCAACAAAATGTTCCCAGGCAAAATTCTGGAGAAATGACTACACAGCTAGTAAAAGTATTTTAACTGGATTTGCATAACTCTTGTCAAATATGCTTAAAAATGTTTGCAGAGAAACATTTGACGTGGCACATGCATGTTGATGTCTGTTCCAGCGACATGCTCTCTCTCTGCACACTTGAATCGTCCTGACAGTACTGTAGCAGCAAAGGCTGCTAAAACAGTTGTTTTTAAAAGAGGTACAGGAGGTCAGCTCAACATGAGAAGTGACTGCAACTTTCAGAAAAGTGCCTGTTTAGTGAACCGAGTCTGGGATAGTTGTGCTTTTGTAGTTCAAAGGGAGCGTCTCTCTACACATTTGGCTTTTAACACCATCCCTCCATGTGATTAAAGAAAGCCACAAGAAAGAGGTTTCTGCATTATTATCTCTTCCTGGAAAACAAACCTGTCTGTTTCCCCGAAGTTTGCTGGTACAGAATTATGCAGCTTTAAAGGCAGCCAGACATTTTGGCTGCCCATCCCCTTGCTTTCCTTGCAGCTGTCTCTGTTTTACTTTACCTGAACTTAACAACCCCTCACTCCCTTTCCTCCTCGGTTTCAGTAACTCTTCAAAATGAAAATCAATAGCACTTCTTTTACTCCAAAGTACAGCCTTTCAGATAATCACGTCATATCATGAAGCAGCTGCTTGGAGCCTGTGCAGCAGAAATAGCCCTTGGATGAAGGGTTTCCAGTAAAGAAGCTGCCTTTTTCTAGCATTTCATTCTTAACTTGTAACATTGGTTTAGATCAACATTGGGTTTTTATCAAGGGATTCAAGTGACATGTTAGTGGTGTGGCTAAGAAAACTCAGAGAGCTTTTAAAAAATTATTTCATCTAAGAGACACTAAATAAAAACAGATCTGAGTCTATGGATTTCATTCCTGACAAATGGTCATTGAATTAAAACAAAAGTACCTCAAACCTCTCATTAACAGAATTGCATGTGTGATTTCAGTTTCTGTTTTGCTTTTAACAGGCTTGTAAATGGGTTATAGTAATCCTACTCCTTTTTAAGAAACTTCTCCTCATGATAGATACATGAAAGGCCTCGGGAAACCCCCCTCCCTCTTCCTCTAGAAGTGTCAGGTTTGTGAGGAAGAGCTGGCATTGCAAAAGTCTGGACATAATTGAACAAATTTTCCCAGCAGACAAGGCCAGAGCCTCACACACTGAAGATTCAGGGCAATCTCCCCGGTGCTGCTGGAGCTGTGCAGATGGGTGGCCTGGTACCTCCCTGGAAGGGAACAGCACAAACTCAAGGACCTGAGCACTGAAAGTGAATGTGCTACAGCTGATAGTTTTCATAATTTAAGTTATCTGAAATACCAGATCACCTTGGAGACAAGCCAGGTTTCTGTCAATGCTGCAGAGAAGCTGACTTATATAAACTTCTAAGGAGTTCACAGTACAAGTGACACATGGAACAGCTGAAAGTGGCCTACTCTGAGAAATACACTGACAGGGTTGTGGGCAAAGGACTGCAGCAAGGCAAATTTTTGCATTTGTTTTATCTTGGGTCTTTTTTAAAAAGTTTAGCTCTTCTGTCTTTGGAATACTACATATTTATATATATATATATATGCTACAAATGAGGATGACTTTGTGGTGAATTGTGGTACCATAATATAAATGCAACTAGTTGCCCCTCTGCTTTATCCTTGTAAGACAGATGTGGACATAACTGTCCCTCTGGCCTGTCCATGGGACAAAAGTCACCCTGATAAATATTTCTTTTTCCCCCCACCATCAGCTAGTGTGGGCTGTCTCCTTAAGTTTTGTTTGCCTCGTCTGTTGTAATCACAGAGTGAACTCTCAAGAGCAGAAAGAGCAGCTAAAGACAGATGTTTTAGTCTGAAAAAAGATCCAAAACTTTCCTTTAAGGGACCTATCTCTTTTAGTAAGAATAACTGAATTTAACACTGCCACAACACAGTTTATGATTAAGCTATTTTTGGTTAAAGTTAAAAGATTTCTAAGAGGAAATTGTTGTAACTTTCCTTTTCCCTCAGACTCTTCTGCTGTTGTGTAGCGGAAACTTGGGTTTATAAGCAGAGAGCTGAAAAAAACAAAGAGCAAAACCAATCAAAATTTAAAAGTGTGCAGTTTGGCTAAGAGGCTGCCTTGTGACAGTCACCACAAATCTTCACCATCATTCCCAGGCTGAAAAATGCTCTCACCGAAGAACCTGCACTGTGAAGAGTCCTAAACACAACTTTATTTACAAGGAGGGTCCCAAACCCCAGTGAAACTTGCCCCATCTGAGGGGCATCTCAGGATGTCAGGTAATTTCAATGAAACCAAGGCCTGGTGAGAATTTGCTTGCAGATTTAGACATTGCTGTCTTTCTGTCAGGTCTGTAGGGTTGGTAAATAAGGGAAAAATACATATTAGTATTAGTCAGAAAAGTGGCATGAGGGCTTCCTTTTTCTTTAGAGACAGGAACACTGCAGCTGAGGGTATGTGAAAGCTTTGCTGCAGCTGCATGGTGACCTCTTTATAGCCTTCTTTACTGCCTACATGAAGTCAGCAGCTGTGCCACTCAGCCTGGATTTTATGGTTTCTTCCTCTACACAACCCCAGCCAGGTATTCCCCCTTTCCAGAGAACTGCAACTGGATTTGTCCCAACTCCCTCCTCCTCACAGCTCCTTCCTGAACAAACAGACACCCTCATCATGATGGCACTGTCAAACAGCAGCAGCTATGATTACACTACATGGACTGCATCTGCTTCCTTCCTTCCTTCTTTCCCTCCCTCCCTCCCTCCCTGTGGCAGGCACAAGCACCCTGGTTCTCTCTCTCTCCCATATTATGGTGCTGCCTGGCTGCCCAGGTAATACCTGGTATTTTATTGGGTTTGCAATATCTTCTATGGGAAGAAATGACAGACCAGAAGCAAGTGTCCTGCAGGCTAAAGCTGACTTACAAGTGCCTTTGCTATGGTAGTAATGTTTCCTTAAGTCTAGAGAATTCCAGACGGGGTGTTCAGGGAGAGTACAGATACTTCAACTCATCTTTGTCAAGCAGATGGGAGAAGGTTCAGGGTTAAAAACAAGAGAAAGAAACAGCAAACTTCTCTTTAGCCTACACACAGGCTGACTGTATGATCTGATATCAGAAATACACAGAGACAGATGTAGCAGTAAGTCACCTAGCTGGGTGTCTGTTCATTCAAACCAGAATTACACCACAGTGCCCACAATCCATTAGAGACACAGTGCCTTAATTGAAAATAATCTGGTGAGAGAATTATTTAGCCCAGACGTGTGTGGATGATGAGCAGGAGTTCCAGGTCCCAAAATAGCTCCATTAAAGCTCAGCAAACTAAGCAAGCATCACTCTGTTGATTTCTGCCAAACACAGGACCCTAAAGCCACCTCATCTGGCAGCCTTCCAGAACTGATGTTCACTGACCGCAATGATTCATATTTACACTGTTCTTCCTCAAAATACAGGGGGATTTTGAAGCATATCCAGATACATGAAAATTTTCTTTAAGCAATAATCTCATTGCAAAATATTTATATGCTAAGAATTCCCCCACACACACTTCTGGAGGTAACTGCAACATCGAAAGCAACAAAATGCATCCCAGTATTCTGCAGCCCAGTCTGACTGGGGCAGAGCTGAAATGCTTCTTGCTGAAATTTTTTAAGATATAGATTCTAAGACTAAGTCTTTAACCAGGGCTTGAGTCCATCTATTTTCAGCCCACATCCAAAATTCATGCCTCGCTGAATGGCATCCAAGTGTTTCAAAGACAAGCATTTTAAGTGTCACCTTCACTAATGTTAAAAAAGTAGTTTATTTTTGACTCACATTTTATTTTCTTCCTATATTCAAACCCCCTGTTCTAAGCACCATTTCCAGTTAACCCATACCCATTTCTGGAGATATATATGTTCACTAGCTGGAGAGAGGAAACTCCGGACTTAAGCACCAGAATTACTCAGTAATGAAACAAGGGTTTGTTTTATGACCAAAAAAAGCTAGACTGGAAAAAATGTATCCTGTGTGGCCCTGACTCAGTATGATGAAAAGTGGCAGACGATACTATTGATAGTATTGTTCTTCTCAGGTCATCCCCTGATAGGCTCCTTCAGTGCTGCAGTATGAATTACAGGAACTGGCAACAGCCAGACACACAATCCACATCTCAGCAGCAATAATAAGGTTCAAAGGTGGATTACATGTATGTTGATTATGGGAAGAAGAAAATTGATTCATTGTTAGAGGATGGAGCATTTTATGCAAGCTCTGTTACCAGTAATATTCAGAAATGCTGCAATGCACCCCTCAGAACTCATGTCACTCACCTACTCTGGAACAGGAGGTCAATGACCCCAGATTTTACCTCAAGCACACATGTCCTGTCTCCCATGCAAGCCCTTCAGCCAGGTGGGTACCCACAGCACCCATCAGCCATTCAGCCACACCACTTTGGGGAGATGCCTGGTGGTGTGGCAGTTCTGGCTGGCTGCTCATGCAGATGTGCATCCCCCAGCTGGGGGTTGAAACTCCCCTTGACTGCTGAGGCCCTTCCTCTCCTGAACAAAAATCCAACATCACTGTCTTGGGGTGACTAGATCTTATATTCCCTATTCGATGCTCCGTGCCCAGAAATTGGTTGTTTGCCTTTCTATGCTTTTGGACTGAGCCTGAGTGGAGAGAGAGGGAACTGAGCAGACTCCTAAACAGGGGCTCAAGGACACAGATAAGGAACTGTCTCTCTGAGTTTGTTTTTTTTTTTTGGCTCCCGGGATCGTCGGCTCGTTTTTTCCTCCAGAGGGTTGAATTTTTCCCCTGGAATTTTGGTTTCTTTTCTCTTCTTTTCTGGATTGCTTCACATCAGAACATCAGGACTTTTTTTTCATCGAGGTGGAGGGCCTGGGGGAGGGCCCCCCTCATCCCCACTCCGAGGAGGAGGAGAGAGAATACCTACAGAAGGACTTGGATTTTCTTTTTTCCACATTTCTTGCCCTCTATAGCAAGGGGGGCTTATTGTTTATCATTATTATCTTTTACCTGTGTGTTTGTTGAATAAATAGTTTTTATCACTTTCACTTTCTTTTGAGGAAAAAGTTTAATTTTTCCCGAACCTGGCAGGGGGGAGGGGTGGTTTATAACCTACCTTCTCTGAGGGAGTAGATTTCTAAATTTGGCTAAACCAGCTCAATCACCAAAGGAAAAATATAGTTTAATATCACTGAGTTTAACTAGCTCAGAAAAACATCCCAGAATAACCCTTATTTGGAAGTTAAAATTATTGGGAAAATCATCAGGAAGCATGCTGGAGAAAAGGGAAGATCCTGCTTCTATGCCATAGACAAGTTGAACATAATTTCTATTTTCACTCTAGGTTGCACTCTGTGCCACTCACTCCCACTGACAAAAAACACACACCTTCAGTTAGTATCAAGATCACATTGAGCAGAAAACCTGCACAAAGTCTAGCTCTGGTAAATCACAAAATGAAAATACTCACATGGTAAATATTCCAATTCACAGTTTCCTGAGTCTGTTTAATATAGGTGAATATTTATACTTCTGCCTGACAGATCTCAATTTCTTAGATAGTTTATACTTCCTTTGGAAAAAGCTATATTTATAACAGCTTTTTATAAAGCATAGTCAATGAAACTAATGTACACTACTTTTAGTGAACTTATATCATAAAGGACACTGCTTTAATATTTTAAAAGCAGGAGAAATAGGTCCAGAGAAGCAAAAAAGAAATGTATGAAGAGAAAAAAAAAGGAAGATGTGAGACTGGAGTCTCTGCAGTGAACCCCAGAGCAAAAGGCTAGAGGAGACTGAAAGAAAATACCAACCCTTTATGGTAAAAATAAGGGCAAGAAGGAAATAAAAGAAAGGTGCAGAAAAAACTAAAGTCCATGGATAAGGAAGAAGTGACTTACAGGAACACAGTCATTGTAAAGCTATTATCCCTAGTTTACTTTGGCATCTTTACTAGATATGGTTTGGTCTGAGATGGGACAAAATCCTAAATTGATTTAAAAACACTCAGTAAAATGTCCCATCTATAAGCCATGCAAGGATTCCCTTTCTTCATATCTTTTAGTATAAACATATTTTTATTCTATTATTCTATTATTTTATTATTAAAAATGTGTTTTATTTGTTTTAGTATAAAAGAAAAATGTATACTGCAGAATCCTGAAGAGAATTAACAGAACAATTGTGTCACTGGGGCCCAAACTTAAAAGGGCACAGGCACTTGAGCTGCCTTAAACTTTAGCTGGGTATTAGGTAAGTGACATATAAAAGATTTTGATGGAGAAAATATATCAGAGTGCAGTTAAATGAATTTCTGGAATGCTATACTGGGTTGCTGTGAACTGTGTCAGAAGAAAAGTGTACACCTGTAGCAGGACTTCAAAGCACAACTTCACCCAGCAGCCTGCTGAGGTTAACTCAGTGACATCTGCTGAACATGTTCTCCAATTAAGCAAGACACTGCTAAGAATCATAAAGCTGAAAAAACATTTTCTTCTCCTTTTAGACATTTCTCTTTTCAAGAACCAACCTTCAAAATTGCATGTAGATAGGGGGTTCTGAGCTCCATCTCTAAGCATAAAAAAACATTTTGACACAATTTTGATCACATGCTAGAGATAACTTGTGGCTCCAAATCCAGTTCTTAAATTGCTGCTAGGGAGAGCAGAACACAGCAGAGCTTGTGAGCAAGTGCAAACCATGAATGGCTCCCACAGCAGCCTTGGGCTGGCTCAGCTCGTGGCCTCCCTGCAGTGCCCACTGCTCCAAGGAGCCCTGCTCAGACTGCAGTGACAGGAACACCCTGCCTGCAGCCCTTCAGCTGCCCCCAGCATCAATAAACACAGGCAGCAGCTGCTTGGTGCAGGGACACCCAGCTTGTGTGGTGAGGAGAATCCTGTGTGTCACAGCAGAGCCAGACCTTCACAGGAAAAGTGCTAAGGACCAATGTTTTAGGCTAAAACTAATGACACCAGCAAAAAATCCACTGTTTATAGGGCTTATACTCTTTTGTTGATATTAGGTATGGAGAGCAGGCTTTAGACCTCCCACAGTGAAGATCAAAGTTGTTATGAAAGGACTCACATATCCCAGGATCTTAAGTCTTACCCTCAAGCCAAACTGCTCCTTTAATAACAAGACTGTCAGCTAGCAAATGGAGAGACAGAGATTTGGTTGTGGGTGAAAAGAGAAAGACTTTAGCACAAACTTGTCACTCACTGGGATACTCTCTTCATCTTCCTGCTCTCAGCTTTGTCTCCTAAACAGCTTTGAATCTCTTACCTGTCTTAGGCTTTAACCCCAGCATGAACCTTATGAGGTGACTGTTCAGAAAGACAACCAAGAGCAGGAACCAAGAGCTGAAGCACAAATTGTGCTACAGGGTCTGCCACTACTAATAAATTTCCACACTAACTTTTGGTCTAATCAAGCCTGGTTTTACTCTGCTAAAATTACTTGGTCGAAATAGTTATACCAGAATATGCCCCAATATGAACTTCACTCTCCACTCCAACAGAAATTACCTTAATTAGCCCAAGGCACCTCCAACTCAGTGCATTTCTAATCATCTCATGCTGCTTGACTGCACTATAACCCTACAATCATAAGGATTTCTGCCTTTAGAGAGATAATAGTCTCTATTCTAGTACAAGATGTAGAAACCAAAAGGAGTTAGAGCTTCATACTTCTTGTAAATACCTCCTCTTACGCAAACATGCTTCTGCCTGAGAACAGCCTTTTCCTTTTAACTTTTGGTACCAGTTTGTTTAAAGTACAAAGCAAGGGCTTTATACTTGCAGAATTAAAGATAGATGCAATCTTTAGAAAAGAAGCCACATTTATTTTCCCACATCCTGGGCAGCTGCAAGATTCTTTGCATGTTATTTATGACCTTTCTATGTACTTCAGACTTAATGACTCTGGGAGAATACTTTGTTTAACTGGTTACCTGAAGCCTGAATTTTTCACAAGTCTTCTTACTCCTGTGTTCTACTCCTAATTGTGGCAAGGACTGTGATTCAAAGAACATTTTCTTCACTGCCTGCAGGGCTGTGTATCTGCATCAGCATGGAACGGATCTTTCTCTTAATGATTTATGGTATCAGTTCAAAGCTATTTTCACATCTGTTTATAACAGCATTCCATACCTCCTCTTTCAAGGAGATTCAGGAACAAAAAAAGCACTGGGTTGCCACCAGCTGTCCTAGTGGGATGGATGTTCCAGGGCATAAGTGCCTTTGAGGCACATGAAGCAGGTTCTGACTACAGGAAACACAGATTGTTCCCAGGTTACACAGAGCTCAGCTGATGTTAACAAGAATTTCAAGCAAATGAGTACATTCTGTGCAGGCAACAGCAGCTCACTAGATATGAGACCACTCTGAAGAGATAAGGTAAAAGATACCATATGCACTGTGTGCTAAATGATTTAGCCAAATGTCTTGCAGGAAAATGTTGATATATTCTGTTCCAGGAATGTTTCCTGGGAAAAACAGCTGGAGATTCAAGACAGAAGATTTCAAGGCTGCCTCCATATACCAGCTGCAGCTGGTAGCACAGAGTAGGAGTTAACTTATATTCATAGTTAGGGTATGTTTCCACATAATTAAACAAGAAAGAGGAAAGGCACCTATCAGTATGAGCAGAGTAAATTACACAAGCAGAACTAACTACTACGGTTTAAAACTGGACCCACAAGCTCAAATGTAACTGGAGAAAGCACTAACAGACACAGCCTGTCCTGATCCCCACTCCCAAATGATACATGGGAAACTCCGTCACTTTGCTACCTCAAATTTCGGCAGTCCTTGCTGGTTTCAGACTATGTCCTCTTCTTCCATATGTATTTTTAGTGCCTGTAACTGCCAAAAATCTAAGGATATAGAAAACATCTGCATCAGCTTCTCCTTTAGCTCCAGTAGGAAGAACTGCTAGTCAGCTGAGCTAAAACTTGTGCTGGTTTTGACTAGTTAGCTGGTATGGGGCTGTGCTTTCAATTTGTGCTGAAAATATTGTTAATAATTCAGGGATGTTTTTGTTATTGCTGAGCAGCGCTTACTTACACAGAGTCAAGGCCTTTTCTGCTCCTCACCCCACCCAACCAGCCAGGAGACTGGCAGTGTGCAGGAGCTTGGAGCGGGCACAGCCGGGGCAGCTGATCCCAAGTGACCCATAGGATATGCAAGACCATATGGGTGTTATGCTCAGCATTAAAATTTAGAGAAGAAGAAAGGAGGGATGTTCAGAATGAGAATGTTTTCTTCCCAAGTAACAGGCATGGCAGAGCCTTGCCTTCCTGGCATGGCTGAACACCTGTCTGCCCGTGGCAAGTGGTGAATTAATCCCTTGTTTTGTTTGCTTTGCTTCTGCGTGAGGCTTTTGCATTTCCTAATTAACTGTCTTTACTCAACCCACGAGTTTTCTCACTTTTATTCTCTCAACTCCCTCCCACTGGGAGTGAGCGAGGGGCTGTGGGGGGGCTCAGTTGCCAACACCAGAACTATGGGCAGCTTCTCTGTGCTACAATTGCTTTTGTGGTCCTTGCTGTTCTTGCTTGCTTTTTGCTCAGGTGGTGAGGAGGAAGTAAAAAGCAGAGAAGAGGTAACCAAAGGGGCTTGCACTGAGAAGCTCTTCTTTCTCATGCAAGTTTTTTTCACACCATCACAGCATGAGATTTTTCCGGCAGCACACTTAGAAAGTTGTAAATCTTGAGGGTAACAAGGGTCAAAGGTCCTGCAGATCTAACTGACAAGCCAGAAGTGCTATCCCACAGTACTGCACAACATCAGAACCATCCTGTCTTATGTAAATGCTGATGTTCTGACAAGTGAAGGCCACTTTCATGCATGTGGTCCAACATACAAGAGCTAGATAGCACCTTGGTAAAACAGCACAGCTCCTGTGGACTGTGGGCATCAAACTGCACAAACTTGCCTTTTGGGGAGAAGTGAAAGAACAGAGAGTCCTTGCAGATGCCTCCACAGAGGGCAGATGGAGGAAGCTGTCACCATAATGATGACTGAGCAAGGTCGTTCCCTTGGGTACATCCTGTACCAAAAGCCAGAAGTGTTTAAGAAAACTAATAAACGGATATCCTGTTATTTTATCTGTCATGCATGGAACTAAACATGCAGGGTTTTTTTTTTCAAGGACATGACCAGCACCTCAACCTGCAGAACCTGTGAACACAACCTGCAAAGGATGAAGAGAAGGATGAATTGTCTTCCCCTTTATAAGTCAAGATGTTCCTGTGAGGAAATCATGTATGGTAGAAACAAACCTAGCAGAGAACTGCATGGCAAAGGAAGACTTTGGTTAAGCTGTGGAACATAAAAATCAAGAATATTAATATTGTTGGGTAAAAATCAGCATGGATGAAAATAGCAGAATGGTTTCAATTGTGCTGATGTGCAGTTCATCAATTGTGCAAAAGCAAGCACAGCTGCATCTGGTGACCTCAGATTTGAAATGCAACTTAAAATGGGATAAAGCAGGGACTGAGACAAAAAATATCATGGGGTGGCCTTGATGTGTCTTAATACTACAGAAAATAGAGGAGGCTTGGGGATGCTCAACATCTGTGAATTGGACCCTAGAAATTGATAGCATTGACTAAAATTGTGCAACTTCACAATTAACTTTGGCCCTGCTGGTTAACAATTTTTTTTTGGCTTGGACCTTATGGTTTATACTTGCCATTTGTTTCTCATTGACAAAAACTTGGTTTTGTTTGGGGATTTGTTTGTTTGCTTTTGAAAACAGATTGAGAATTTTATATCACTACATATTATGAGTCCATTATGAAACTGAGAGACCTGGTAAGGCTGCCAAAGCCACTGCATCAGCCATATTTTCTGCTGAGCCTTCTGCTCAGCCCTTCACCTGTGCCTTGTGCTTTGTGTGAGTTCAGGTACTCTGTGACCAGCAGATGATTCCAGCTGTCCTATCCCCACCTTCCCCCAAGGAGACAGGAACAGAGGGGCAGATCCTGGCCTTTTGCTGCCTCCACCTGTCACAGGTTGGAGGGCTGTTTTGATGCAGCAAACCTTTCTAGTGCCACCATATAGCCAGGACAAGAAGCTGCTCCTAAGCAAAGAGGACAGTGTCCAACATCCTTTCTTGCTCTCTTCCCCAAAACAGCAGCAGACCTCCGGAAAGAGATGGGTTAGCTGCTCTCTGAACAGAGGAGCCCTGGCCTGTAAGAGAGGGGTCTTAAACTCCAGCTCTGATCTCTGAGCCTGCATATGTTGGCCAGTCCACAACTTCCTGTTGCAAAATAATCCAAAGGTTAGAAAAGAAGGCAAAAGTAATATAGGATAACAGCACTACACAAGGCCAAATCCTTCTGTAGCCAAAGCAAAACATTACCAAGTTATAGTCTTCAGTAAAATCACAATATTATTCTGTTTACAGGTTGGTGACTTGCCCAAGTCATTCACTATGTCAGTAACTGACTCTAAGAGTGGGGTTAAATATAAATTTAATTAAATATACTCATGTCCCTGATTGATTTGGACGCTAAAGAGTCTAAGTGTGTTTCATCTCAACCTAAACCATTATCTAACACACTTCAGGGCATTTCTGCCCTAAAAGTGCTCATTTCTCTCCACTGACTCTGAAGAGAGGGAGGGGATGCCACCTCCATTCTCCTGCATCCCAGAGGCAGGCACGGTGTGGTGATGCCAGCTCTTTCAGCTGCACTTTTTGAGAAGGAAAAGATAAAGAGGGTAAGAAAAAAAAAAAAAACGGGGGTAGGAAAAGTGAGGCCATTTCCAAGAAGAAAACAAAGAATCAATCAATCCAGTAGAAGGAAAAGACAAAGAAAAGGTAGCCTTAGGAAGACTTGTCATCAGAAAAAAAATGGGCTGCTATGAAGAAGAAAAACATGGGTAGGAAAGGCATGTGGTGTACTTCAGTTTTTGTGTTAGAACACGTGATTAACAGGAATTTGAATCTCCTTTCCAGGGAAATTGCTATTGCTAACACTGCTCTCACTTCTGAAAGGTTTTCTGAGCTCATGGCAAAGATGCGTCAATGTCCCACTCCTTAGGTGGCCCCTGGGGACACTGATGATCCCTTGTTTTCCTTGGAAAGCCATTAACAGGTACATCTGGCACACACAAACATCCCTTCAGGCGATCTGATCAGCTCCTGGCTAAATGATAACCCGACCGATCCTCAGCAGCTAATCTTTGTGTTTTGGGAGGTGAGAAGATGATTTTGTTTCTACAGGGACTAAAACTGACACCTGGAATGCCAAATGCAGTTCCCTTTTCCTGAAACTGGAGGTCTCCGTGGCACATCAGTTAGGAGGGCACCGGGCCCCAAGAGGAGGGCTAGAAATAGGGTGGCCTGGGTGGGAAGATGCATGACTGGGACACCAGCACAGCTGGCAGTGCTCTGCAAGATCTTCCCTGGACGCTGCTGGGACATAGCAAAACATGGCATGAGTAACTGAGGGGCCTCCTGCTGCTGGCACTACCAAAGGATGCCGCTCCAATAATTAGCTGGAAGCAGTTTAATCCCTGCCCTGTAGCACTCTGCTTTGGGTGTCTGCTCAGTCACACATTCCCTTCACTGATCATGTGCACAGGCAGGCTTGAGAAAGACAGAGGATGTTGTAAACCTCCTGTTCCTTTCCAAGCTTGTTTGCTGTGTCTCCTGCTCTCTGCATCTTGGGGCACTCCTGCTTTCACAATTATTGCTCATTAGTGTTTACAACGACAGCTATCTCTTAATTATTACTTAAAAAAAAAAAAAATTAACTGAAAAAGGAAAATGAAAAGAGTGCTGCACAGACAGCCCTTGAACTGCTGTGCATGAACTGATCTGATGGAGCTTTGTAGCTGTTCCAACTCAGGTGATTGGGATGTAAAAAATGTACCACAAATCAACATTCTTACGGTGTGACAACACACCCACACTCAATACCTGTCTCAGCCCTTTTCTCTCCAGAGAAGGGCAAAGCCTTGGCAACTTCCAGCACAGTTATGACACATGTAAATGATTCTATAAATGTTATTTATAAAAGGCTCATCACAGTCTCTGTGTCCTTAAATTACAAATTAAGGGTGGGGATGTTATTTCATTAGAAGATAAATCACATGTTCTAACATGATGGCAGTTTTTTAAAAAGAAACCACCCTACAGCAGTTGGACCAGCTGATTAGATATTTTGCTCCTGAGTTTACAGGCTGGCCCCAGACAAGAAGCTGCTGAGCAGAACTGAGCCCATGCCAAGTCATTGTTATGCCTGGACAAACACTGAATTATTCTCCCTGGTCCTGACATAACTCCCTGGCCCTTGCACAAACTTTAGCTGCTTTTAAGTCCCTTCTCACCCAAGAGAAAATCCTGAAAAAGCTGGGATCTCTATCATCAGGGCATCAAGCCTTTTTCATTCACATGCCTGTGTTGGGGGGTGGGGAATGTCAAAGCCTCCTCTTTCTCCTGCAAGAGAGATTTCTTTAGCTGACTGGTAAAACATGCTTTGAAATCTAAACAATATATTTTCTTCAGACGAAGTCATTCATGCTCACAACCACCTGAATTTCAGCTGATGCTGTTTTAATTCCTGTGGATGAGGAACATAAATATGCTTGTTTAAAATAAGGAAGAGGCCACAGTCTTTTGGGATTGAGTATCACAAAGGACCACTAGTGCATTGTTCCTACTGTTATTTGTGGTCAGTGGGTAAAATCAGCCTCTTGGTCAGAAGTCTTCATTTGTTTGGCTTGGATTCATTTTAAAAAAAAAAAAAAAAAGGGATGTGGATTTTTAATCTGAAATAGGAGGGGGGAGTTTTTGATGTCTTCTGCATCTGCAATGAAGCAATCCTTGCAGACTGCAGCCAAAGCACAGGGAAACCAGGACCATTCTGTGCCCTGTCCAGACACTGCACTTGGGCAAGAATTGTGACTGGCAGTTGAGGCCAGTGCTTTCCTTTCTCAGAAGAGGTCCCAGTAGGGGTCAAAGCCTTGAGCCAGTGAGAAAAGCAGAGAGTATGTTGTTGGTGTGGGAGATCCATAGGAGTATAATAGTAAGATGAGGAAAAATGAATTAAAGCATTACGTGTATACCCCTCAACATGAAAACTAACTTGTCAAGTGTGGAGGAAGTGAAGCCTCATTAATCCTGGAAATGCTCGATCCATTGTGTCTGGGAAAGGGGTCACTTTCAGCCTCACAACATGAAGGAAAAAGGCTGCATCCCATTATTTCCTTCTTCTTCCCACACCTCTCTATTTCCCCATCCTCAAACTCTGCCAGGTACACTGCTGTCAGACTTGTCCTTGAATGACTCCAGTAAACTGAAGCAGGTCAGAACAGGGATAAATCTAACTTGCTGGCCTGGAAAACCAACATAGCTCCAACATTTGTGTTTGGATGAGGTTCCCAGATGGAAGCAGCTAGGCTAAGCACTGGCTCGACACACTTCTCCTTGCAAATATTCCCAGCTCCCACGGGAGGGGCTGAGTCAGTGCTGGCCCTGTCACACAACGGGAGGGGGCCTGCAGCCCTCACACAGCTGCTTTCTTCAGATGAAGTTGTCTTTTGCTCTGACCTCCCTCTGCAGCTACATTTTGAGAGAAGCAGCACAAGAATCAAAGGACTTGCTGTGCAATCTTTGTTTAACCTGTGCTCTACAGTGCCTCAACACGACTGGACTGACATTGCTGGCTTCTTTCTGCTGCAAGGAGGGCAGCAGCGAGGGATTAATGTACTGCTTCTCACTACATCCCAAGTTACTGTTACATGGCAAACCAAAGACACTGCAGGCCAATCAGTAATTGAATGAATCATCAGACTTTTGCTCCTCAGGAACCTTTACTGTATGAATCAGTGGGAAAACATGATTAAAGGCCCAGATTTATCCTTGGTTCAGCCTTTTTGTTCAGTCTTTGCTCACTATTTGCAGGATTTCCCCTCTACCATCCTGTTTAATTTCTCAATTAAGCTGTCACATATCCCTTGTTTCTGGAGGCAGAAGGCTCACTCATAGGCCATCAGCAACTTCTGACACCAACACAGACATCATGGCTTATCCTACACATACCACAATAAATCACTAGTCACTGAGATATAACTAAATGTACTGAAAAAGTGCCATACAATATCAATAAAATCCAAGTAAGTATTTTAGATTTTGACCTAATGTATCTCTTTTCAGCATTGGAGTAAACTCCTTAGTGCCAATTCTCTAGTAATTGGCTAGAGCCCCTCTGGACATCTTTACACTTTCCAGTATAATCTATGTTTAGATGCACAGAACTTACCAGTTTTTGGGTAGAGAATGTTAAAAAAAATCTCCATTGAGTTCAGAAAGTTTCATTCACAAATGAAATATTTCAGGTTTCACATTTGAGCTGCTATAAAGCAAACCATGGCAAGAAGCCTTGTAAAATGCTTGTTTTGTGTGATGCAACTCAACACAAGGTGGTGTTCCCATGACTGTTCAATGTTCTGTCCTTACAGCCCTGCATGGCTATGGTGGCTGCACTGATGCTGCACCATACCAGTAAATGAAAAGCATTTTTGTAATTCAGTCTCATTTCATAGAGAAATCAGAATTTTCTATGGTTCCTTCAAATTCTTCTTAAAAACCAACAATGTTTTTAATAGAAATGTGGCCATCTTACTAATATTTGACTGAAGCAGATGCTCTCTGATGCCATGAGCAAGCAGTAGGGAAAGTGGAAGATGAGGACACCATCTTTAGCTTTAGGCTGAAGCAGAGTTATGTGGCCATGCAGGTGGCAGGCAAAGGGTAGCATTGATTGCTAATGCAGAAGACCTGAGGACATCTGTCTCCTGTTGCGGCACTGGGAGGAGAAAAATGCTGCCTCCTGCAGGAAAGCCAGTCAGGGTTCTGTGATTTCCAAAGGTTCTAAGCAATTTGAGTCTTAGTTTCCTCAGTTTGAGGATAAAGGCATAAAAATCTCCTTTGTTTTCTTTAGAGACCACAACCCTTTTTGGTACTGTGCTGTGTGACTTCAATCATGAAGCAGATAAAGGCAGCATTCAGCAGATGAAGACAATCGATTTAACAGGATGGCAGCACCCAGCAGTCACTCAGGAGACAAAAAGCCCTGGTGATTCAGGTCTCACACCACTTTTAGTGCAATATGTAACATGTAGGCTGAGGTGATGTGCTCTACTCTATATCAGTCCTTCTGGCAAAGCTTGTCCCGTAAAAACAAGTTGAGAAACGGCCTTTGCATTATTCCCTGTGATTTCTGTTGGCTACTTCTGATATCCAAAACAAACAGGAAAAAGAAACCCAGAAGAAAATTGGTCCATGCCTCAAAATTCATCCTTTCTTTTCTCTGGAAGAGCAATTACAGCTCACAAGTATCTAAAGGGCTGTGGGAGCCCAAGGAATGCTCACACAGTGGGAGGAAGATCACCCCACAATGAACACAGAAGGTTATCAGTGCCAGGAGGATCCTGAAGGGGACTGTAACGCACTCAGAGCACTTTCATCTGTTTTATCGATAAGAGGAACCCTTCTCCTCCCCCATGTCCCAATGCTTGCACTGAGCTCAGCCTTGGGATCCTGGGGTGCATTAGGAAGAGCAGTGCCAGCAGGACAGGGAGGTGACCCTGCCCCTCTGCTCAGCCCTGCTGAGACACTTCTGGAGTGCTGGATCCGGTTCTGGGCTCCTCAGGACAAAAGGGACATGGAGCTCCTGGAGCAGAGGGTGACAAAGAGGGTGAGGGGACTGGAGCCTCTCTCTTGTGAGGAAAGGCTGAGGGAGCTGCAGCTGTTCAGCCTCGAGAAGAGATGGCTGAGAGGGAACCTGACCGGTGTCTGTCAGTGTGAGCAGGGAGGGCTCAGAGCAGGGCCCAGGCTCTGCTCCCGGGGCCCAGCAATGGGACAGGAGGCAACGGGCAGGAACTGATGCCCAGGAAGTGCCACCTGAACACGAGGAAGAACTTCTTCACTGTGAGTGACCGAGCACTGGGGCAGATTGTCCAGGGAGGCCGTGGAGTCTCCCTCTCTGGAACTATTTCAGAGCCATCTGGCCACAGTCCTGTGCCGTGTGCTCTGGGACGGCCCTGCCAGAGCAGGGACGTGGGAGCAGCTGAGCCACTGCGGTCCCTACCAACCTGACCCATTCTGTGGTTTTGTCTCAGCACTGTCCTTGCAACGTCATGAACCATTACAAAACCCTGAGCTGTACCAGCTTTAACAAGAAATCTATTTCCTTATCATACCAGGAAAAGACAGTCTAAACCTCCAGCAATTCCCTTGCCTTCCCATATTTGCTTATCGTGGACTGGGATTTGGTTACAAAGCCTTTAACAGTGAAATTTTATTACATAACAGCAATTAAGAAAAGCAAATTTCACCTTCTGATGAATCAGATACTACTTCCGTGGTACCAAATACTTCAGTTAAGCAACTAATTAATTGCTTATTTTGTAGAGAGACAATGAGCAGAAAAAGAAACCAGGTTGTACTTCTTTGTGAAACATTTCCTAGGGAATTTTGGTGACATTAACCAGAAAAGAGGAAGCAGCAGCAATGATTCAATTTTGAAATAATGAAAACCTCTGTATTTTTATGTTGAAGTCTCTGCTAAATATATTCCTTAGTATTAAGGCCAATTCACACCAGATACCCATCAACATTGTAAGTCTCCTTAAACTACGCTAACACTGTAAATCTCTAGCTCAAACACCAAGTGACAGCCAAAGCCATCTCCTAAAATGGGTTTACCTTCGGGATATGAGGATGAGCCTACCTTTCTCCACACACTTCCCATCACAGTCTATTATGACCTTCTTCCAGGTCACCTGAGTTCTGAACCTTCTCCCCTCCTCCTGCTGCAAACCAGAAGTGCCTTGGGAAATCACATTGCAAGAGAACCCAAGGTACACCTTCCTGCTGTGCTCAAGATGTAGGTAAAGTATGAGTGGCTTTGGTACAGTCCAAAGCTGAACAAAGTTGATATAGCTGGGAGAAAGGAGGCAGCAGCTCCTACAGCTCTGGGTATCTATATGAGGGGGTATCTGAAAATTAGCTTTACAGAGCTCATTAAGGTTTTGAAAGTGATGGGCCATAAATCATTGTATGGATAAACTGACCTGACTTTCATGTGCATGCTTAATGTTACTGTATTTGTGCTTCAGATTTCTGAAGTTTAATATGGGACAGAGAACAAGGGGTTCAAGTTCTAATAAGGACTGCTGTTTGATATGCTCAAATCTGATAAAAGCCTAGCCACCAACTTAATGTTTAGCATTTCATTCCAAGTGTATTTCATTTTGTTTCCAGAAGCACAGGAAAAATTATCTAAGTTTACAAGTTACTTTTGGCTATACCCAAACTACAAACAAAGTTATTTGAATATTTTAATGAAGTTAGAATCCTGTCTAAAATGGTGAGTAGGTTTGTGCTATTTGCTCCTTCCACATTTTTCAAAATAATAACAGAAAAACCAGCTTTGACTAGCTATGGTAATATGTAACTGAAAATCTAAGATAAGCTTCTATGTAATAAAGAGAGGTCAGAGAAGGTGTCAGACTCAATAACTTATGTGTAAACCATGGCTGTGTGAGTGCACATACCACTGAATTATATGTAGAGAGACAAGAGGAAAAAACTCCATCTGATAAAGATGTAATTAACTTTGGTACTTCATCTTTTAACATTTTGAAGTGAAAGGAGGACATTTACATGAAGTTATTGTGACCATTTCAGTCTAATTTGGAGTTTCTGAATTCAAGAATCCTTAAAAACACTATTTTTATGACCTTAATATCACAACCTACTATGTGATGAAGTAATACTAACCAGATCAGGCTGTTTTAGAAAAATAGCATGAGTGCAACTAAGAAATCAACAGGACAAGATGTGGGAAGAATAGACATTGTTTTTTGGATGCCTCACTGGCCAGAACAAATTTTTGCACAATTTCAGTTCCTAGGCATGGTCAAGTAAAAATAACTAGTGGCAGTGAGCTGACCAGCTATGTTTTGAACCATGACATCAACATACACTCATTTACATTTTGTGGTTTGCACACAGGCACATAAGTTTTCTGCTGTGTTATTTTAGAGCACAGAGGCAGTTACAATGGCATGACAGACATATCCCATAGGTAAACATCACAAAACTCTCTGGCCTACTGGGTTCCTCATTCTAAGTGTGGTGAAGCACTGAGTCAAGGCAGAGGCAGGCTTAGGCTCTGCAGATGCACAGAGTACAGAGAAGTTTCTACTCCCAGCACTTGGAGCTCCCTGCACAGACAAAAACCTGGCACTGCTCTTTGTGCTCCAGCTGCCTGGTTTTGGATCCCAGGTACCTGCCAGAAAGGACCATCCTCAGCTTTACAGGATCTCCAGTGATAAAAGGAATTTAAGAACTGTTTTCAGCTACAGCATTAAAGTCTGTCCATGCCTGCTTATACAGGAAGATCAACTATTCTCTGTTCCTTTCTCTTTAAACAGCAAACACAGTACAGTGAGGTTTTGAGTTGGTTTTTTGTTGTTAGTTTGGTTTTTTGCCTAAACATTAGACTTTCTTTTTCTTAGGGAAATGCAGCACTGACACAGCCAGTAGGGCCTCACTGGGTAGCTGCCAGATGACAATATCTCTTCTCAAAGAGGTTTCCCTTTTCAGATATCTCTGTGTTATTTATAGGCAAAAAACAATACATACAAAAAACTGCAGAGAAAAGGGAGGGGCAGCATCAAGCAACTTGAGACTTTATTCAATTACTGCCTGACAGAGAAATATTTGCCAAATTCTTTCTGAATAGTTTTAAAAACTTTCTATTATAGGCAAAAAGGTCCATTAGTCAAAGATCTGTCAGCCCAGAGACAGGGAAAAGGCTTTAATTTCTAAATAGAAGGACACTTGGTATTTAAACCACCTGCAGCATCCTCACTTCTAGAAAATGATGGTGGATTTGTTTGCTTTTGTTTTTTTGGGAGGGGACTGAGGAGGGAAGTGTCAGCTTACTTTAAAAAGAAGTCCTAGGATAGGAAAGCAGCTAGAGTAGAAATGCAGTGGAGGCAGAATTGTGGTTCCATGGGACAGCCAGGATATTTCAGTGCAACAGCTCCCTTGCCTTAAATTCAGCAGCTGCTGACGCACATAGCAGAATTTTCTCAAAGCACACTGGTTTTTTGTCTTGATTTTTCGAGAAAATATAGTTCATGTTACTGTGCTGCCTCTTCTGCCTCCTTTTCCTGCCATGAAAGCTTAAATGGATTCGTTGATTCCAATCCAGTTTGCTACAAATCTTAAAACACCAGTTACCCACTCTCTCCAGCCCTCTGAATACCCACAAGTGTGAGGAGATGGGGAAACAACTTTCATTTTCTCTGCTCATCTAATCTCAGAGGAAAAAGTACAAACAGCTCCTCTTAGATTTGTCTGGGATGGCCCATCTCCTTGGGAAGCAAGAGCCAGCAGCTACTTAGCTCTTGACAAGCCACAGGAGGTGCTGCTCCCTGCCCTGTGAGCAGGAGAAATAAAAGGAGGTGGAGGCTCGGCCACTCCGTACTGACAGGAAGGGAGCGAAAAGTACATCTGTGTAGGAATTTATACAGACTGAGAAGGAGCTCAGAAACGCAGGACAAAGTCACAGAAAGATGCAGTTGTTAAGGTCTGTTGTTAATGGCTGAGCTGCTCTCCCACTGCACTCACCACCCAAAAGGCAGAGGGCCCCTCCTCTTTCTTAATTAGCCCTGGAAAGTTAATGACCCGTCTCTTTGGCTGTGTTACAACTTCTGCTCACAAACAATAGATTAACCACTCAGGGACCAGCAGCAAGAGCAACACACTTAGTTCAGCAGCCATGAAAAACCAAACCATCTACCCTCAACAAGCTATCAAAGGAGGTTTGGTTGGGAACACCTGAACTCACAGACCCACAGGGAGCCCATGTGCTCCTGTTTGCCATCACAGACCATTAGTCACAGAATCAGTAGAAACATGAAACTAACTGCAAGTGATGAAAAGCTTATGATGTACTGACTTCCCCTATACTGCTGCATTTAAACTCCTATGTTTTTACAACATTAGAAGGCAAACTAAAAGCAAACATCAGAAACAAGGCTATGGGGAGCAATCAGTGAAATTTCTGATAAGGGCACTGAAATCCAAGAAAAGTCATATATCAATATTTTGCCATGTGAATGTACTCAAGTCTTGAATTAGCCAGTTGTCCAGAAAACAATTAAATATAGCCATTGGATATGGCCTTTTCATAACAACCTGTAATTCAATTATCTTGCTCTGCAAATATAGAGGAAAAGTGGCAAGGCAGATATAAAATAGGGGAATTAACAGTAGATTTGCAAGGTAAAAACTCCAAACCCCAGTAAACAAGATCTGGTATCATTTTTACTTTGAATACTGAAGCTCTTGGCACATTAAACTTCTTTTAGGGTTAAGCAAATGACAACAATGTCAGCTCTTGAATGAAACAAAACAATTCCTGCTTTCATACAAGTCTGACATTGTTTCAGTTGAAGGTAGAAAATCTACCTCTAGAGTCCTGTGTTGCTACTTATTCTCCTGGAGGTAGGAGCAGCCCTCCTGCCCTCCCCAAATGTTTTCCTGCAGCAATGCTCTGATTGTTCAGTTATCCAGGGAAAAGAGCTGTCCTCTCTCCAGAAGCTGTGACAGACAGTGAGGATGATCAGCTCCACCCAGATTTTGCTAGTAATTGAACTGAATAAAGCTCTTCCCAGCCAGCTCTTTGGGCAGTGAGGCTTAGAACCCTGGTGACATGTTAAGTGTATTCAGTTTAGATCTTCCTGAGAATTTTGTATATTATTTATGAGAATGGATTGATTTTTCTTTTCTGTGAGGGAATAATATAGCATGTATCCCTCCTTCCCCCCCATCTGTACTTCTGATAAAATAGTTCCTGCATAAATACCAATGTACCACAGTCAGAAGCATTGTACAGTTTTAAAAGATCGCCTAATTTTGTAGCTCCTGACTTTACCAGGGGTAAGAAAAAATTCATGGAGAGGGAAAAAATACCTGAATATACAGGAAATTCACATTATCTTTCCTGCTTGCTGTTGATAGTCCTTTTCAGTATAAGGTAAAGTTCTCCAGCTACTTACCTGCTGTCCTTCATTTACATGTTACACAGATATTTATCTCATCTTTTTCCAAAATATCTTAAAACTGAGAAGAACAAAAGCATGGAGATGGGTAGTAATATTATCTTACTTCCTCTCACCATATAATTCACATAATTGCTCTTTCCTAGCTTCTACTTGATAAAAAAGAAGTCTTACATAATTTATGTCCATGTTTTTCTTTCATAGGATGAGGTTTTAATTTTCATAAGACATTTAAACTCCCTCCCCCCAGCAAGCTGGATAAGAAATATAGGTTTATGAAGCAAGATTATGGAAGATTTTGGGTTCCTAAGTTCAAAACTGTGCTCACAAATGTGCAATTCTGCTGACCAACTTTTGGGCTTGAAGATTCTCTTAACTCCAGAGATCACTTTTGGCTTTATTGCCAAAGACTGAAATGCTCTCCAGACAGCATGCTGGCTTTGGGTCTGGTTCTAAGGGTGGGATTATAGCAGAGTTCTGCATTATGGCTAGCACTGTCACAGGAGGAGAGTGTTTACAGTTAGGCATAGGTGGATTTATTTCTCTGGAGCATTTGATCTCCTGTGATCCATTCTTCATCAACCATTTTCCGCAAGGTTGTTCCTATTCAAACAAGCCTTTGCCCCATATCCTATCAGATAATTTGTGTCATTATTTATCCCAAAGGTTATCTACTGCTTGCTCTTAATGAAGTCGTCTTTGCTTCTGTCTCTATGTTCTCCATCTGCCTTATCCCACAACTATGAAAACATTAGGATTTGCATCTACTCCCTTAAGGAGATTGAATGAGGCTATACCTTTCAGCAAGGAAAAGAAAGAGTGGGAGATGGGCCTCAGACGAAGCAAGGTTTGTTCAGAAATTTCCTATTGGGAAATAAAAGGCTACAAAAGTTTGTTTAAATTTTGAGCCAAGTGGAAAATGTCACAGCAGTAGGTATTTCTAAACATTAAAAAAAAAAACCCCAAACAATGTGCATGTTGAACTCAGAAGAGGTCCATCTTTATACTACATGAAAGCAAGTTTTTTTTTATTTAAACTAAACTGAAAAAATTAAGATTACCACTTCTCTTTCAAAACTGGAGAATGAAAGTTATATTTAAATAAGTGCCCTACCATTCACTGCATCAGGGAAAAGCAGTAGATCCAAGAATCTTAAAGTGAAACTTACAGTCTTATTAATCCACTGAGCTACCTTCTCTCAGAGTCTGACCTACACAACCTGAGGCATTTACTAGAACACTTCCACACCATCTTTCAACAGCTGCAAAGGAACTCATTTGGTTTTCCATTCCCAAATCTGCTGTAAGACAGTTCAGTGGTGACACAAAGGAACACCCTAAATTAATCAATGTGTAAGGAAGAAAACACTCGGAAGAACAACTCTTCCCTCAGTTTTGGGAAAAAACTTCTGCATAGAAGCAGCCTTACTTGGTGCTGAGGGAGAAAAGAGGTTTGGACAAAGAAGGCTCCAGTGCTGAGATCAGTTCAGCTGTACCAAAGTCAGTCTGGCAAGTTCCCACGGATATGGTTTGAACTGAGGCTGCCCAAGGGCCAGTACTGAAACTACTCTGCTAAAAAATCCTGCAATTCCTTCTTGTCCAACACTGCCTTCCTATTGAGTGTGCCAAGGCCAGCCTGCCACAATCCTGGAAACAAAACAGCACTACAACTCTGTAGGAGTTTGCTCTGTAGGAAGTTGCTCTAACACCTAGGACTGGGCCAAATACTCACCGGGGGAAGAGTTTCACCCCTTTGTAACAAGGTAACCAGGTGCAATTTATGGGCACAGTGGTAAGAGCTTGGACTCTAATCAATAGCACATGCATTACTGATGTGCCCATGTTGCCACTCCTGCATTTAGTTTTGCAAAATACTTGTTATGACCTGCTGGACATCTCCAGTGCTTAGGGACTGGCAGCATGGCATAGGGATGCTCTGGAACTGAGCACACTTCAAATGCACTGGGCCTGGATTCTGTGGGCAACACAGCCACAGAGACACTGCTCAGACTGCAGAGGGAAAAGCCTGAATGTAGCTGCACAGCCCAGTTATGTTTCTTATGTTAGTGCAGAAACAGGCATTTGAGAATAGATGATTTTTGCACTTGGAACTGAGCCCCTGGACCACAAACCCAGTATCTACTGAGCCAGTGTCTTCCCTCCCCAGACCATCCCTCATGCTCCAAAGGAAACGAACCAGAAAGAGCAGAAGAATACACTCTGCTGGCTCTGATGCTGGCTGAATACAGTGATTCAAAAATAAGATATTCTACTTTTCTCAATCCCCCTTCTAGGCATTTAGAAGAAATCTGTTTCATATGTTCTGAGCCCTTGTTTTAAATGGAAAGTATATTGTCATCATGCCATTAAGGACCTGCTTGCAAGTACAGTTTTGATCCCTCAGTGCAAATCTCACAGATCTGCTCAGCACCTTTCACTCAGCACTTCAGACTAAGACCAGATGTAATCTTATTCCTTTGTAAGCAAATATTTGTATAATAGATAAAACCAAAAGGAAGCTACAGCCCACAGTACTGCTGCACAGACTGAGTCCTGACAAGGACTAAATCATACTTCTGAAGGGCTTCTTTTAAACTGGACACAGATGAAGGAGTGACTAAGTGAATGACAGGCTTTATTATAGAGATAAGAAAGCAGCAGAGAGCAGTAGCAGCAAAAACTGTACCTCAGAGAGAGCACATGCCTGGCACTTGGCCTGGGACATGCTGAGAGCTTTGAGTAAGATTTCATGAAAGTTTAAGTGAATTTCAGACCAGATGCTGCGGTCCTGTGCCTGTCCCTCCCTCCCTCTCTCTTGTGCCAGCAGTAAAGCTCATGTGGCTCTGTAACAAAAATGTCTGGCAAAGAAAGAAGAAATTAAGTATTTTGGAACTTTATTTCTTCCAATTAGAGTTCAGGCAGATTATCTCCCTCACCACAGTCACAGGGGCACTATTTGCTAGTAAACAAGTTCATGAAGGCCTCAAGTCAGTTCTTGCAACCTTCTAGAAAAAGTATATTAAAAAAAATCTCACACACTGCCAACCCACTTGGCATTAATAAACTGGACCACTGGAACACTTTATCTTCAGGCTCTCAGTTTGAGTACAGAAAAGCTTTTCATCTAAGTTGTACAGGTTGGCCCTCAGTACCAAGAGGACACTCGTGAGGTGAGAAGAATTTCTGCAACGGGAAGATGACATCTAGCCAGAAAATGTCAAAAGCTTGGAAGACAATTCTTAGGAAACAGGATGCAAGACATGGAAGATGCCAAATCAAGCTTGTCAAATGCATGCTAAGAGAGGGGAAAACAAAAACATTTTTGACAGAAGGCGGCCATGTCTTGATATCCCTGCCTGAGAACAGAAAGTGGCTGATAGCTGGATACAAACATCCTATCATCAGCCAAAATAAATGAAGGAGACGCCCACTTTATAAATGGTGAGACTGATTAGAAATCTGCATGGCCACACCTACAGAAAGTGTACTTCAAGCCTCTGTCAGCCTCCCTTCCCAGCAATGTGACTGTGTCCTCAATATCAAACCATTTCAAGATTACGAAAATGTGTTCCCTAAGTGCACTTCCCGTCAGAACACAAGAAGTGTTCTGCACTGGGAAGGAACAAATGGTACAGACAAGATGGCATGGCAATGTCTGTTAAACAGGCAAGGGAGGGGGAGAGGACATCCTTCCCTGCAAGGCCTTCAGGCACTGTCAGGCTCTGGAAAGAGTCTGGATACTCTGCAGTAAATCCAAACACTGCATACTGCTTCCTTCAATTTGGTATTCTTCACTTTCCATTTTGTTGTCTCCATGGGATTATTGGCTGGAAACGAACACACTTTTCTGAGACCTCAGATTCCATTATTCAGCCACAACACTTACTAATTATAAATTCTTTGCCAAATATCCAATGTTTTCACTGGCTGAAAGCCCACACTTAATGGGCTGATAAAGAACAAGTGCTGTCAGAGAATGGCATGTGATTGGGTACATGGGTCAACTGAAACTGTGCCCTCAGGAGGTGCTTGCCTGAGCAAACAGCATAAATGAACATTTCCTGGGTAAGAAGCTGAATGAACTCTACTCCTAGAAGGGAATTTAATATGTTTAACTATTCCCACCGGTATTAAGCCTTTCCCTTCAGTGCTGAAAGTTGTACATCCAATGCATGTTTCTCTCCCAAGAATGCCGTGACCCATCTTCAGTGACTAGAAACAATCTAGTGACTGAGCAAGTTGGCTCAAAGAGTGTGTTGGGCATGCATAAATACCTGTTTCTCTCTTTTCTGGGCACACTGATCATACAGGAGGATGCTTCCAAGACTAATCTGCACATTCTGGCTGGTGTATCTCAAGAAGACATTGTCTTTTTTTTCTCCAGCTGTTCTGCTTCTTCTCTTGTTTGCCTTGAAGTCCACAGTTCCCTCACTCCTCTCCCTTTCCTGCATTACTGCTCCTGACTATTGTCAATTCACACCCACAAACCTGCAAAAACCCAAAGAGAAATGAAAGTTCCATTCTTCTCCATTCCATCCTACCCCCTCCCACTTGATCATTCAGAGCCCTGTTCCTTGGAGCAGGCTGAAGGCCCCAAACCATCAGAGGCCAGGGTAGGTGCTGTAACCAGAAGTGTCCCATCCCCACAGGCAGAACAGCCCCAGGCTGGGGAAGGGGCACGAGAGAAGCAGGTCTGCATCCATGTGACAGCGCCCATGTGCCCCAAATACTTTTTGGTTTTAGGATTAAATCCTCTCTATGAAACCATGTCAAAGTGCATTAGCTAAACAGAGGGTGGACATGAGACCACAGAAGACCAAGCAGATGAAGTAAGATGGTGATCAGTGAGAAAGCTGCAGAGAACAAATCAGGGATGTGACAGATATCAAAGGGTTGTTTTCAAAAAAGCTTCAACAGTTGTCCTGGCTTCAGATTTTAGTTGGCTTCCCTTGCTTTGCTGCTTCATTTTCCAAAAACCTTTGTGCTGGTAGGAAGGGGAAATACTGAACAAGTAATAATATATTTGTCTGCTAGATTCCTAAGATATTTGTTACCTTTTGTCTGCTAGATTCCTAAGATATTTGTTACCTAAACTCTCTCAATAGCTAAAAATGCTCTTCTCTCAATTTGTGGAGGTTACATTGAAGACATGTCTTTAATTTGACTTATCAGCTGAGTGAAAGATCATTCAATCATCTGATGGCAGGCATTTGTAGGAAAATTTCCAGAAAAACAATTCCAAATAGTAATTTTCCTTGCACTCAATCTAGTTCCCAATTAAAATCAGTCATTCCTTAAACTTTCTTCCATGAAGTCTTTGCTTCTACTGTGCCAAATTCAGGAAGTTAACCCTGTGCAGACAGGGTGAGGGGAAAACAAAGCAAGACACCCCACACCCTGTCCTGTCACTCAAATTTGTCAGAGGCTTTGAGGAACTGTGTGAGGGATCCACAGGGGAACTACAGGAAAAGCAATGGCACAGGTGTGCAGAACACTGTGGAAATCAGTAACTCCAGGGCCAGCTTTCTAGACACAGTTCCTGATTTTTGCTGCTATTGATTGTGCCCCTTACACCTTTCCACTCTACCATTCATTTTACTTGCCATCTCACTCCTACTCTTTTGGTAGTGCTGTCTTCTTAGACATATATTCAGTAGTTTATTCAGTTTTGCCAGGGGAGAGAAGGGAAACAGAAGCCACCACTGCCCGAAGGATTAATCTCTCTATGGTATTTGTAAGATTACAGATCTTCACAGACACCTTTGTAGGGTTGTCTTTTAGACAGACTGTTATTAACTCAACTCTGTTTATGATACTTAGGCGTACTTACATAATGTGTTAAATGAATGTTTTGGCACCACCACATCAGCATGCAGTGTCATATAAAAGTGAAAGTAACTTCTGCAAAGGCTTTGCGAGGCAGGGGAAATTAGACTACTTAATTGCACCAGACAAAGTTTGCAACAGCCTAACCCATCCAGACTCAAAGCTAGCTAAGATAAAAGGTGTCTGTCTAGTTTGTAGGGAATTCAAACACCACTTTAAAAAGGAATATGTTTTAATACCTTTTCTTAGGTGGTTTAAGAAAAAAACCCAACTTTGAACTGAGCTAACTTTAAAATGACACACCTATTTCAGACTTAAACCAGTCTGCAGACAGGTTTTTCACCACCTGTTGATTCCTGTGTTCAAGGTTCTCACCTGGTGCATTAGCAGAGAGACAGAGATGGATGAATTAAACAGCTGTCAAAGCTGAGCCAGATCTGAGTTCCAACTTGAGTCACAATCCAAACTGCTGTTCTGTATCACCTTTGTTGAAATCCCTGAAGGGACAGTGATAGTTTCACTTTTCATTCTGCTGTACCCATGTGAAAGGACGAAGCTCAGTTTCTATTTCTCAGAAACAGTCTCTTTACCCATAGGTTGCCTGCAGTCTGCTAAGGAATGCTTCCAAGATGAGGAATCCTCAAACATTTCCACACACATTCCCAGGAACCAGAAAATTCCTGACACATAAGCACTATGTACAAAGGCCAGGAATGCATAAGCCAGACCTCCCCTTGCTCTGGTCCTCCTTCAAAACACAAAAATTATGGTATTTTAGTTCTGGACACAGTTTCACCTATTTAACCTAAACTTGTTTCTGTTCTTTAATTTATTCTCACTAGTGGACTGAGTATAGCAAAAATATTCCTATCAACAATTTCATATTAACTACTTCTACCTTTTTTTACACCCCCAACTAGTCTATTTTATGTTTTTGTACTTTCAAATCCATCTCACTTAATCAAAACTGGCTGCAACATATGCAACCTAATATGGATTGCATCAATATATACAAGGACATAGAAACTTACAAGATAAAGGCAGGAGAAAATGACTTCTTAAAGAATTTTCTGCATGAAAAAATATATTTAAATGACACATTCCCAAGAGCAAGAAATTTAAGCTTTTGCATGACTAACGACATTAAAATTCCATCTCTGGATCACAGACAGTGAAATAGTCACCCATACGATGAGCTTGCAGGCATGGCTTGTTTCACCAATGGACTAAAAAGGATGATTAGATATTTTTTCCATTCAAAAAAATGGTTTGAGTATTCTTAACTAATTTATTTTGGCAGGCCAAGGAGTCTGTAGTGGGTATTACTGTCTTGATGCTTTGAAGAACCCTGTTTTGTTCATGTTCCCACAGAAAATCATTTGAAGGACAAAAAAAAAATCCTTTGTCTCTTTATATAACAAATGGCTATGGTCTAAACCAGTAAGAGAGCTTAAAATTAGTGTTTCTAATGTGACCACTGAGACATTTCAGACTTAATTACATCTGAGGCAGACTTAACCACCCATTTCTCTCCAGTTTCACACAAACAGTAATTGCCCTGTAGCCGCACTGCAACACTGGAGAATTAACCACATCCTAGAGGAGCTGGAACAGCAAAAGGGAAACCAAGGAGACTCTGGAGTGGCTGTGCAGGCAGAACAAGCTCCCTGATCAGCCTGCAGGTCTCCATTCTGCACTGAGAACCAGGACCAGGCCAGTGGTGTTCTGTACTGAACACCTGCACCAGGTAATGCTCTGTTTCCTCTCTTNNNACAGGTCTGGTTTTCTTTTCAGACTCAGACAAAACAGAGGAAGCTTAGCTCCAAGACTGTCTTTCAAAGAGATCTGTGGTTTGACAAAATATGACAAGACTCCCTCCCTCAAAGAGCATCTCATCTGAAGATCTGTTCAGAAACTCTCAAAGAAACTTGCAAGACCTGTTTTAACCAAAATTTAGCGAGCTGAGCGAGCCTATCTCCTTCCAAAGCACTTTGGCAGCGACGTAAGAATTACAAGTTATCTAACAGACAGTGGTTACCAACAGCACTTTCGCAGGAAAGCCTTGAAGCTGATAAAATGTGATAAGCAAATTCAAGTGAACAGCATGGTGGAGAAGCAGCAAAGCAAAGCTGCTCACATTTTGTTCCCCAGAACTCTGGAATTAAGCTATGCCCTTCTCACATCAGCAGCTGGGTTTGCATAGGATAATGTGGTGACGTAGAAAGAGTAAGACTTAAACACAAGTGTGGCTATGGACAGTTATACCTGATATTCTTACCAGTGATGTGCTAGTTAAGTAACTGATATCCCCAGCAGAGGCCATGATTACATATAAAATATTATAAAATGACATTTCTTTTCCATTGCCCTTCGAATTAGCTATTAAGAAGAGCAAGGCTATTTTCACCCTTTGCAGACCCCACCCTCCCTCTGCAGACTAGAAATCCTTTTTCCTAAAACATTATGATGGTTCTGCCTCTCTCCTCCTTCAGAAACTCCTTTTTCTATCTCTAGTAGCTCTGGCTGCTGAGGCAGAGCCAGCTCTGAGCACCTCTGTAGTGGTGTCCCAGTCTGGCTATTTCCCTTCTCAATGCACTGGTCCATCAACATGAAGCTGCTTAAATCTGCTTCAAATAAATGACCTCTAGATGAGGACAAATTTACACATCAATGTCTTAATCGAATTAACCAAAAGACAATTTTTTTTTTTCTCTAGTAAAATAACAGCTTGTTTTCTGGTGTCACAATGTTTATTCCATACCAAAGCTGAGAAAAATGTTGTGGAACTAAGAAACAGAGCCCAAGTATCTGTCCTTATCAGTCATCCAAAGAAATATAAACCTTTATTTGGGGACGAGACAGTGAGAATGGAATTATGAGATCAATATTTTCCATTCAACAAGCACAACACTTCCCACCTTTGTAGAGTTGAGTGTCTGAGGATAAGGCAACACCTTTCAATTTATTTCAAAAGATCTCAAGTCTGAATAGTAAAGCACTTAATAATCTAAAACTCCACCTCATAAAATCTATTTTAAATAAGTAGCATCCAAAATCAGTAATAATTTTAAGACCTAGACATACTTGCAGATAAGCTGTTGGTAAAATCCTTTGGCTAAAAGCACACACAACTGAGCACCATCCAACCAGACTGACTTACTCCCCATCAGCTCAACTGCCTTAACTGTGTTTGAATATTTGCCTGAAACCTTTCTTCCAATTTTGCCACTGGAGATTTGCAACTCCAGGTGCTGCAACTCCCTCCACTTCTCCTTATTTAAGAGATTAAACATGAGTTTAAAATTCAATAGAATTTTCAGGGAATACACTCACATAAACAGCATTCTCTCATTCCCAGCTGCATTCCCAGCTGCAGCAATATTCAAGATCATCAGAAAGTCCCAAGACAGCTTTTGCCTTCACACAAACTCTAACATGGCAGAATAGAAATACAGTTTCTTCTGTGCCAACAGCTGCAGCTATGAAGTCCCAATGAACTCCTTCCTTGACACGGAAACAAAGGTTAAGTATCAAAAAATAAAGATACCAATCTCCATATCTTTATTTAGACAGGAGTTACTTTGACAAAGACCTATGTATTCAAAGAGTGTTACTTGCTTATTTATATAACTATGCTGGAATTATCTTGATGATAAAGATGATAGTATACTATAGTATACTATAGTACTGTTCAAGTTGCTAAGCTTACATGTTTCTGGGGACTAAGAAAAGAGTGTACTTATGCAGCACTGCATTTCTGTCCACTTCATTTTCAACCCAATCAGCATGAGAAGAGGTTTGGAGGCTGTGCTTTCATCATCCCCTCTGATCATTAGTAACACAGGGCAAGACACTCAATCTGAGTGTCCCTGTCTAGAAAGGTTAATACATAAACACAGGAAAAATGACAAGACAAAAAGGCTGCAAGAGTACCAAAGCATCAGGATACAGAACTACAAAGTGGTTTCAGACTTGAAGAAAGGGAACTTCCTGGCCACAAATTGGCATTCTTAAAGCAGTATTATTGGCAAAATTTAGAAAGTTCAGCTGCCAGGAGCAGATTTAATCTCATTTTCCACAATACACCAGGTTTTAATATTTGCACCTTATAGTAAACCCCAGTGTCGTCCCCTATCTTTGATACCTAGCTTGCTTATTTGATGGTACAATGTAATTGAATTTCTTCCTAAGAAAGCTTCTGGAGCAGTGACTATTTTGAAAAATAACACTTCCCAAGGAATGTATATTGACTGTGATGAATTCCTATAGATGTAGAGGCTAATTAATAAGAACCTTACTAATAACTTGGTTGGATTTAATCCATATACTGAACTGGCAACATGCACTAGAGAAAGAGGCAGAGGGCAAAAGGATATATATTTGGGGAAGAAATCACAAATGACAGGCACTTTCCAAGTGGTTCACAGATGTTTTAGATGTTGCCCAGCCACTCTTAACCCTTGGTCTCATCCACTTTCCATCGCTCTTCCAGGCTTGTTTCTGCTCCCTCTCCCAGTATGTCTTTCCTGCATGCACAGTGCAAATTACCCTGGCTTAAAGATGAAAATGCCTGAGATTGACATATGCACAACATTCTTCTAAATAAAAGCAAGGTTCTGCAAATTTTGCCTTTCACTGCTTTTGGATGTGCTTGTGCATCAAAATGCAGCAACAGAACATGAAAGGGAAGGAAGTTTTCTTAGTAACACCATTTTTATTGCCAAGTTCCATTTACAAAGAAAGGTCTATTCCTTGTTCTTGTCCAAGTTTTCAATAGCCACGACAAATGATCAATGCCAGCAAATACTCAGCTACAGAAATCTGGATTTCAGAAACATACACCAATATTTTCTAATTCCACTCCCTTCCCAGACAGTTACATTGTTCTTTAAATTAACATACGATATTATCACATTTACTACAAATGTCTAACATAACTTACATTAAATAATTAATACTTATTGCCTGTAGAAAGACATTTTAGAATTCAATTCACACTGTATTTGGGCTCTTTTCCATGTACATGTAAGTGCATGTTCAGGACTTTTTTTCCTCCAGTGAACTACATTTCAGACAACTTTTTGAAATATATTTCATAGGAGGACAGTCCAATGCTTTTTGTAGTGCTTAAATCCCAGGTACATTCATTCTTCTAGAAAAATACATTTCTCCTTCTTTGCACTGAAAACAATCAAACTTACAAAACAGCTAAAAATGAAGGAAAAAGTTTGCAACAAAAATATCAACACACCTATTCACAAGTGGAGATGCCTAAAGTTATCTTCCAAAATCTGTAATGCTTCCAGAGGGTTTCCTGAAGTTGTGACAATGTATATTCAGTGCTGCCCCTGGGCAAAACAAAGCTCCTAGACATTTTAATAGTCTATAAATTTGCACACTTGAATCTAGTGTCAATATTTAAAAAAATTATCTTCATGTTCATTGTAAATATTTCTGCCACAGTTAGTCCCTAAATACACCCAAACACTAACCTTCAGATCTTCTCACACATACTGAACTTATCAGATTGCAATTACTGTGTCCTTAACTCACTTTAGTATGAGGATCCGTAACCGAAAGTAATGGGGAACAAGATAAAAAAATCTCACAACTCTTCAGAGTATGATTTTAAAAGAATCCTGTGAACTAGTCTGAACCTTAACTCTTAACTTTTGTTATCAAGTATTCTTTATCATTACCTGCTTAAGCCCTTTTTAAGTTACTTATAAAATAAATGCACTCCACACATTTATTTATGCTAACAAGACAGTCCCAACAATAACAAGTTTTTCCTTTTCATATCAAGAACCAATGAATTCAAGCCAGCAAAACAATAAACCAGGTACCACCACAGTGCATGTTTATTAGACAACCAAAATTTAGCTTTATATTTATAATACATTAACAAACACAAAATATATATTTTATAACACCTTGCAAAAGAAATCAAATCTGAGCAACACGCAAATCTAAAAATGTTGGGAGATCAAAATAGGGAAAATTCTGTACAAATATAATATAAAAATATGTTTCCATATGAAAGAACCCTCTGTTTGAGACTCAGTCAAGAACTGCATCTCCGATGTCTTTGTTGCTGCTCAAGTCCTGAGCAGCAGAAAAACCCCTAAGCACTTCCCCCCTCCCAACCCCTAAAAACATCCCACCCTAGAGCAAGCCCTGCTTGGATCACCGTCTGCTTTTCAGAATCCAATAGGAGATGGGAAGAGTTATTCTATTTGTTTCTAATTCATGCTGCAAATGTTGGGGAAGTTCAAGAGAAACACAGCAGGCAAGCACAGGAGAACGACCCCAAAGATTGCTCAGTAAAAGAAGAGCAGTGCCCAGGTGAGTGATACCCGAGGGTAGGGCAGTGGTGGTGAACCACAGACAAACCAGAAAACCCTTTCAAGAAGAAGGACAGTAACAGTTAAGACAAGAATTTTCAAAAGATATTTAGGTGGCTACATTAGGCTGCCTGAAAGTAGGAGACTAATTATCTTGGAGGCCAAAGGTCTCATCTCCCTGCCCCCAGCTGACATCTCTGCAGATCTCTGATTCAGCTACAGGACTAAACCACTCATTTGCCCAGACAGCAGCTGCCCGTCTGGGCAATGTTCTTTTAAAAGCAATTTAACTTCAGCTGCTTGGTGGAGACAACAGCAGAATGTTTAGCCTGGTGGGGGTTTTTTGACTGCTACTCCCTGGTAGTCAGTGCCACTGCTCCTGGAGCTCCCTGTACTGTGCAGTGAAGTGACTGATTACACCAGAGTGTGACAGCACCACGTGAGTCAAGTGTTTACTTCGTGAAGTGGCTTCATCCTTACACATACAGTTTGATCTATTTGTCTGATAGCTTACCTATGTCTTCAAGCATAAAGTTTATTTTACTGCTAGTGAAATGACACTCAGTTCCAGGCCAATTACTGAATTGCTGGATTGCTTGAAGTAACCACCCCAAGACACATGCAGTAAGTGTGGGACTTACAGTCACTCATATCTTACTGCTTAGTTAGGAAATAAAATCACTGTAATTTAATCCTGATGATGGTAAATTTTGATATAAACAAACTATTTTAACTCTCAGTTTTAAAATTCTACAACCCAAAATACTTCAGCTCCAAGAAGGAACCTTATTTCCTCCTGCATTCCGTCTCACTGACAAACTCTGAATACGGAGTCCTAAATTCTGGATATGGAAGAAAGGTTTTTTTAAAATGTCACATACCTGTCTGTCCTTTAGCAACAATACTGCAAAAGAATAAATGAACTCTGGAAGATATTCCCAATGTTGCCAAGTGACTTCAAGCAAAAATTCCAACTGCGTTGTAAAACCAGGAATATTGAGGAGCTTCTTCAGCAGGTGTGATTTTATATCTTTCCTTTTTTAAGCTCAGCTTAATTTAAGGAAGAGTAATCAGAATTTTAATTTATCATGACTTAGCAGTGGAGAACACAAATATATAAGTCCTTATAGCTTATATAATTCATGACTTCACAGACAAAACACAGCTTTTAGTACTAATATATGTGATCACATTTCTAATGAATTTGGTTTAATACAAACAGCTTGTGAAATGAAGCACAGGAAGCTTCATCTTTGGTTTCATTCTGTATCAACGAATTTCTGCAAAACAACTGAGTTTTCCATCCAAGTTCTACACTACAAAGATTACTCACATAGTGAAGCAGACATCAGAACTGGGCACTGCTGCTTCCTCCCTCCCTTTCTTTACCAAATTACCTGCTGCCATACTCACTTCACAAATGAAAAGCTCAGCTGGTTCTTTGCTCTACACTGGATGACAGAAAAGCAAAGGGGACCACCAAGAAGCAGTGAGACCTAACAGTGTAGGCAACACACAGCTCAACAAGTAACAGGTAAAATTTGGTAAAATAAGACACATCAACCATAAAATAACAGTAACATTCAGTATGCCTTGGCTTCTTTGGCTTCACAAAAGGAAGAGAGTAATAGAATTGTGTTATGTTGACAGAACATGACTGAAAACAGGCACAGCCTCTACGAATACACAGAGATTTAGCACATCTCTAAAATTTTGACATTTTGCTCTGAAACATTGCTATATTTACAATGATTCTACCTCCCTCTGCAGTATTACACTGAAATAGTGAGGCTTTTGAATGACCAGTTGTTTAATTGCTGCTCTCATTTGCAATCTGGTATTTGGATTTGGTTAGAGGGAGTGATGTTACACTGACTCACATCAATATTTTTTTTTGTGGCTGACTGTGCTAATGAGAGCAACACAGCAGGCAAGCACAGGAGAATTGCACCAAAGATTTACAGATAATAGAAGAGCAGTGCCCAGGTGAATTTCCTTTTTACAGTGAAAGGGAGATAAGGAAATAGCCTGTAAAACTTTCTGACAAGGAAGAGATACAACATCCTTCCAGGAATTGCAAATGGGTAACTCTGTACTTGCAGAGCTTAAAAATTGCCAGTGGCAGATTATTTTGGGATCTCCAGAGTTTTGCATTCTGAAGTCTCCTAATGCAGCATAAAGTACAAATGTTAGACACATATGCCTTAATATCAGAAGCAAAGTCAAAAATAAATTTCTTCTGTGGCACTCATATTTAGGGTCTGCTGCAGTGTTTATGTAATAACCCAACATTGGCAAAGCTGGTGCAGTCAGAGCTTTCCTACTATAATTCCATCTCTGCAGAGAGTTTTGGACAGAGCTGCTGGAAAATATCCCACCTGACCACCCCTTGAGCAGGGCAAGGCTGTGCCAGCTGCAGATTCCACAGCAGTCTTCTAATTCCCTAATAATAGTGCCTATCTCAGTCATTTCCTGTGAAGCTCTCATTAGATAACTGATCATGAGATTTAAAAGCCACTCAAAGGTAACGAAAAGCACAAAGTCAACTTTCTTCCCCGTTGCCCCATTTCTTGTGCAGTGCAGCCCAGGGGTGAGATTATGCTTGTGCATTGAAGAAACTCGTTGTGCATGGGTCTAATCTTGCTGGAACTGAATTTGAAATGAGATAAATAAAGACCAAGGTTTTCCTGTCTAAAATGAATTCTATTTAATGGAATTCAGCCTGCACAGTGGCATTATGTGTAATCTAGGTCAAGAATTTTAAGGTTAACAGCTAACATAAAATGCTTTCAAATTAAGTAAGGCATTTTTTATAAGGGTATTCAGAATATTACTGAGACTACAGTGTAATGCTGCAACATTCTAGAGAAAGTCTAGATTGCAACCAGTTCAGCTAACAAAAATTCATGTGGTCCTTGTGCCCAAATTGCTGCTGATGTTCAGGTACATGCATGTTAGCTGCAACAGTGACTGCATGAGTGCAAATTCACCCTAAGCAGGAGATCAAAAACCCCAAAAAGTAGGCTCTTATTCTAGCAATGTCAAATTTTTACACAAAATCCATTGCAGTGCTGAGGACACCTAACTCTGACTTCATTTAGAGTTTGGGCCACTCTGGAATGGTCAGAGTATCAGTTAATTCAATCTGAGAGAAAGCAGAAGTCACAGAACAACAGAAATCAACAATACTGCATGAAAAAGTTATTAAGAAGAAAAAAATTACTGGCATTCAGTAGCAGACACCTCATATACCTGGCTGGCAAAGATTAAATTATTATGTGAGGGAGAAGATGGAAAAAGTGAGAAAAGTAGTACCTGTGAATTAGTCAATCTCATACACATATGTACCACTGAAACATCACTTCAAGTATTCCCTCTGACAGCCAGGAAGAGGTACAATAAGCAACTGGGAAGTGGGTAAGTTTTTCAGATTCACCTCTTTGATAAGAACTCAATGGCAGTAGAGACAGAACGAGGGAACAGATTGCAGTGGTGACTGAAATCAATACCAAGTAAACAGCAGTCCTCCTTCTCTGAGGAATTGCCAACTCAGTGTTATGAATAGACCAGCAATGACAATCTGCTCATTTTACTATTAATTTAAATTAACTTACTTGAAATTGATGAAAAATCTTTAACTCCATTCAGGTTACATTATGTATCAAATCAGCAAAGAACATCCCAAACTTTAATCAACACCGTTCCCCTTTCTGTCAAGTTGGTGTCAGGATCTAGGAAGTAATGTTAACTCAGAATCCCTTTTGTGTAGCAACGTTGTTTAACTGGGATATTATCCCAGACAGGAAAAAAAAAAATTACACAATACCTTTCGAATTCAGACTTGCAAAGGAATTATCAGTTAGATATGGTGACCTTCTTCCTACATGACTATGAAAAATTTGAAAAATCTCTTTAGAGCAAAACTGCTTCTGTCTGCTTCTTGAAGTTGTCTTTCAGTTGCAGGGATATCACCATTCCTCAGATGTGTAGCAATTTGACTGTCAGAAGTGAACAAACAAGCTATAGCAATCTTTTAAAATATTTTACATTCCTCTCTAGCCAGCTAAGCAAAGACTACTTTAGTCTCAGAAATCCCTTATTCTAATTTGAACTTATGTTAATCTTAACTTTGAAGCATGCCTTGAAAAAAATATTACATATGGAAAACATAATATTGAACTCTGGAGTCCTACAAAGACAATACTGAAGGTGGCCAAGTCTGCTGGTATTGTGCAGACCTCCAAAAGATGAACAAGATCAGGATTAAAAAACAAAAACAACCAGACAAAAAACCCCAAAACAATAAAACCCCAAAAACCCTCCTCCAAAAAAAACTCAAACCAAACACCAAACTGAAAAAAAACCCTGACTCAAATGGAAGTTTTACCTCTGTCCTACAATATATAATTTTTTTCTGGTCAATAGCATCTCTCTTGCTTCAGAGACATAATAATGCAGTACCATGAAGCTGGGTATCCAAAAATCTCTTCACTTTGCTGTAACACTGTAGACCTTTTACAATTAATTAGTAAATATTAGAAAGACAGTTGGTCCTCTGAAATACGTTCAGGTTCTTGTATAACAGAAATTGGTAGGAAAGAACCAGTCCAGATTCAAAAGTTTGGGGTTTTTATCTCTTCTCCAGTTCAGACAGGCTGAGAATCCAATGTTGTCTCTAAAAGCTGCTGACATTCTCTGTCACCAGTTGGTCCCTTTGTGTGGACCTGAGGCCTCTCAGGCCTCCAGAAGTATCTGCACTCCCAGAGAAAAAACAAATCACAATTGGGTTGCACTTCCTTCACTGGTTATTACAGACTGCATGGTGGCTTCAGTCAGAACATTCTTCCTCTACCTCTTTTACCTTGTCAACTTCAACTTCAGACTGCAAAGAGGCCTGAGGGATGCAGCTGAATGTTCGAATGCTGTGTGGATCAACTGGTGGCACCAGTGTGAGCGACTCCACACTCAGTGTGTCTGTGTTGTCATCTGTGATTAAGGATATTGTGGGCTGCTGGGCAGGAATCAGGCTGGGAGACAGGTTGGCTGTTTCTATGTCACTGATTTTTACAGCATTTTTGCTGGACTTTGAGACAGCTGAAAGAGTTTCATCAGTCAACATTGTCTGACCAGAACTGGGCATCAGAGGCTGCTCTGGAGCTGAAGCATCATCTGAGAAAAGAAAACAGCAAGAACAATCAATATTCAAGTCAATATGTACATTAAGCCTAACAATATACCATTATTAATGAGTGTTCAAGAATAATTGAGTGGAAAATGCAGTTCTGTGAAGCACTATGCTTACACATTCACTTTTTAGTAATTAGAAAGAAACCAAAATATTGTAAAGACATAACCTAAAATGCCAGCAGGATTCTGTTTGAATTAGGAACCAGACAATTATATACATTTAGTATTAGAATATGTAGCAATATTAGAAATATTCTTAAGAATATTTAAGAGAGAGGAAACTGAGGGAAAGAAAACCTCTCCAGTATTTAGTTTGAACTCAAATGAACAGTGACCCCATACCAGGAAGATCTTTAGAAATAAAAGAAAAAGCTGAAGAACCACTCTACAGCTAGCTTTCCCAAAAGGTGGCTTGTTTCTTACAAAAATTTGGAAGTCATTCTCTCAATTCATCCTCCAAAGTCACATTTAAGCAACACCTCAACAATGGAAAGCAGAATTATGGCAGGAGAGGAAGGAGGATAATGTCCCTACTGCAACTGAAAGGTGCTGCAAAAGAGGCCTGTTTTACACAGCTTTGTGAGGTGTGGGAGTTTTGTCCTTCTAAGCTCGGAGCATCCAATACTGATAAAACTGACAATAAGCATTAATGCTACAGAAAATTGATATGCTTCTGCATCTTCCCACATTGTGAAAAAACCCTCCAACATTAATAACTATTTGTGCTGTCCTTTCCCCCTAAAAATCCCAGTGGACTGTCAAGCAAGCTGTTCTTTTGGCTCAGGATGGAGAGGGAATGGAGGGGATGAGGTGATACAGCCTTAGATGAGCAAGTATGCCCAGCAAAGTCAGGTTTTTCCTCTTCAGACTACAATAATAGATGCCATTAAAGTAACAGGTATCCAGCTTCAAGACAGACCACTTTTAAAGCTTTTGTAAGAAACAGCATGTGTTCAAATGTACAGGCACCTGCAGAAAAGTCTACAAGGCAATGTAGTGAATAGAGAAGTTAAGAACTAGGTTATGGTTTTAATACACAGTGACCTTAAAAATATTTCCGTTTCAATATGATTCCAATTAGTCCTGGAAAAGAAAGAAAGCATGAACATAAAACAAAAGAAAAAAAAGAACAACAAAGAAAAACAAAGTGGAAAATGGAATGGGTATCAGTAAGGTATCAGTGGGTAACACTAAGACTATTGACTTGTTTTTACCTTTCTGGTAAGATAACCTCAAACAATGGTGTATTCTCACTTCAGAAACCACTCACATGTACTTTGTGCTGAATTGGTGGCTAAACCTTCTCTCTTTAATAAAAACAAGATTTATAGATAGTAAAAAAGTTTCCTTTTAAGTAGAAGGGACATCAGTGGTTATTTTTGAAATATAAGGACAGACTCAAAGTAACCCTACAGATTCATTTTAGCTGTCAAAAAGCTTTAGTGAGAATGTAACAACTGATAACAGAGGAAGAGAAGCAAGAATCACATGGAAAATGAACTGCCAGAACAATGAAATACATCCTAATTTCTCTGAATTCCAAGCTTAACACTAACACTTCAGTATGCACAGAACAGTGAGTCTCTGCTTTTTGAATTTATAAAATCTTAAGTTCTTTGCCAAGATAATTTTTCATCTTACTTGTACTATAGCGTGAATATTCAAAATTCAGGATTCAGAAACCTGAGGCATTCTGGTGAGTAAAGTATTATCAGTCAGTGGCATTCTGCTCAGAATGTTATATACAGCACATTTCTACTGCAATTCTATTTAACTTCTGAATCTGCACTTCATTTCTTAAATCAATTCTTCCCCTCGCCCAACAGAGTATTAATGCATTTTCTTAATACTTGCATTTACTGAAAACATGAAAGACATACATATTCTTTTGTTATGCTGGATTGTCCCCACATCCTCCCAGGTAGGTTCTAAGTTAAAGCTAAAGTGACTCCCTTCTTAATGCCACAAAAAAAAAGTATTTGAAAAAAGTCTCCATTAAAAAGTATCTGGAGTTAACAAGTCCAAACTTTCTACACAAAAGTCTCAAAAAACATTCAGAATAAAGATAAAAATATCAAAAAATGTAAGCAGAACATACTGCCCAGTGTTTCAGTGGCAGCATTTGTAGAGAATACAAGATTAGAGCTTCACTGCAGCTTTTATTTACTATTGCTAGAAGCTGATCTCTCTCTCATCTCATTATGTCCTTAATCACTGTCAGCTTCAATTCTGTCACCCTGGCACTGTGTTTTGGGGAACAGTGGCACATTGCTGTAACCCAGGGTGGCACTCCTGCCAAAACGACCAGAAAGCAAATCTCAGCACACAAAGGAGTGGAGGAGGGAGAGTTCTGGATATGGTCTAGAGCTCACAAGAATATCTGTCTCTAAGCAGGTACCAAGCTCTTGCTCTTAATGACTTTCACGTACCCAGCATGTTTACAGATTAATTTCTCTACCCATTATCTGGAACTTCCCTTTATACAGCACATAAAAAATACAAACTGGTTTTCAAGAAACTCAAAGTCCCAGCACTTTGTTTCAGTTTGACTTTTGGATAGAAAGAAAAAAAATAATTGTACTTTTTCCCTGGATAAAACCACTAGTCACTAAGATATGCTCTACTCTTAAATATCAAAAGGTTATCATCTAATACTAGAAAAGAGCATTTCTATTTATCTCTCCCCAGCCTCCACGTATTTAAGCAAGAATGCTCTGGCACAAAATATATGCCAGATCTGCAACAAAACCAGGGAGAGTGAAGTCAGTTTCTCAAAATGGTTCTGATCTTAACATTCAGTTCTAACAAACAGCTTTTCATAGCTCCAAACTTACTGTACTTATTGAAAACAAGGTGTGATTTTGCAAGTTTTGGGGTAATAGTAGCTCTGTTTGGATGCAGAGCTTTCAGCAGCCTTACATGTTTTTCAGCATTTCTTTAATGCTACCAAGATTATCATTAGAGAAAAAAATCCCAACAAGAACACTCAACTTGTGTTATATTAACTGATGTTAAGAAGGATTATTGTGAAAGGAGATAGAAAAGAACAAAAAAGGAAAGACTGAGTATCACCCACGGGGAAGTGTCCTAAGCTGGTACAGCAACATACTATGAAAAAGTAACAAAAATACAAATAACAAGACATTAAGCAAAAAGTTGCAAATTAAATCTATAAAGATGGAAATGGGTGTTTATATAATAATAGCAAAATAAAGTATCTTCATGCAATGATGGTAACAGAAGAAATTAATTAGATACCAGTTAAAATAGATTACATAACAAAGGTCATCTGAAGTGTATTTCCATACTTTTTTGCATCTGCTCCCCCTCCTCAGGTGAGGACAATTAAACAGTCCATAAAGTCATCTGCCAGAGCTTGATGATCACAGAAATATTAAGCTTGTGCCATGAGAGTCCAGGGACAGTCTTAGGCTGAATGCTTGTCCATTTTATGTGCACTACAAATAGATTTCTTGCTGCTGGCCAAGGACCTGCATTACAATCCATTGAGGAGCCTGCGCTTACTAAATTTCACTACAGCCAGGGCTGCCCTGTGCAAATGAAGACATGGCTGCTTTGAAGCTGGAGGCTTGACAGCACAACTTCCACCTTTGGCAAGAGAGTCCAGAGACATGGGAGAAGCTGCAGACCAGACTTTCAGAAACAGCTCATTATTGCTTTACAGTTCTCCCAAACCAAAATGCAGAGACAAATATTATGATGCTTTCTTCAGTTTCCTACCTCACTGTCATTGCTGTCAGCATGGAAAGCAAATATGTTCTATTGAGTGTTATGGGCTTGTGAAGGCTTATGGAGGAACCTGCCTGAGTGGGTATTGCGGGAGTTTCTGCTGCAGCTGCTGCTGGAAGGCCTAAACCCAGTGTCCACCGTGACTGTCAGCCTCCGACAGACTAAACACCCGCCGGCGTCCTTTCCTGACAGACCTTACTAGAGGGAAACACAGCCAGAAATCATACAGAGGCTTGAACAATGACACAGGGAAGGGAAACTGGAATGGAGACAAAGGATAAATGTTAGAGCAGCAACAAGAATAAGTGACAAGGACACATCCGTAACTGCTGGTATCTTGAATACAATTTGATACCATGCCAAGAGCTTTCTAGGTTTGGGAAATACTTCTGAAGCTGGAAGTATTCATTCTTTAGAAATAAATGAGCTTAAATGAATTTAATTTTTTGCTTCCTATCTGAAAACGTTCATAAGTTTGGGCTATATCTAGCAATACCAACAGCACTTACACCAAGGAGGGCTGGCAGGTATTTTATTTGCATTACAATCTACTCACCTGCTTTAGAAATCTTGAGACAAGTTATTTACCACAAATTCTGGTGACAAAGAATTATTCTCCTCTCCCTTTGCCATAAATTATATGAGGTCCAGTGCTGTGCAGGTGACAACACTTTAGACCATTCAGCCCTACTATTCTCATATCCAACATTGGCATTTACATTTGGTTTATGTTAAAGCCAAACACAGGGCTTGAAAAGATAGCAGCAGTTCAGATGATGATGCTTGGTGCATAGAAAGTTCCTAGAAAAGAAACTTTCTAAGAACAAAAGTACTTCCTCACCTAGTCAGAAAATTACTAGAGCATCATAGAACAGGAGGTCAAACCACATTTGCATTACTGATTATAGAGGGAAGAGACAGAGATGGTTTCAATAGGAAGGCACACACTGCTCTTATAAGCTCTCCATGCTTGATTAATCATACTCTCCTTGGAATGGAAATTTAATTTTACAGACTGGAATCCAATATGTTCTCTGCAACAAGGGACAGCTCTTATTACTTATTTTAGATCTTTTATCACCAATACCTGCCAGAAGCACAAAATACACCATAAGTGGCACAGATCAGTGCCTGTGAAGTCCTCTTTATCTATTGCTCTGATGTAAACATTTTCTTAAGTACTGAAGCCAACTGCTTTTTAAAAGGTACAACAGCTTAAAAAAGTAATAAAATACAACACAGATGACATTAACACATTCATAATTCTGGAAGACTGCTAACTTACAGTAAGAGAGCTTCTATATGTAATCCTTGGCTTATAAAAAAAATAAGCACTTTAAAGAGTGCACAGTTCCAGCAAGGGTAGCCAAGACATGACTGTATTTTAAGCTCTGAAACTCGATGACTAAAATCTGCCTAACAAGGGAACATTTCTACTTTATGCATAACAACACTTCAAAAGGACATGATAATTAAAAAAAAAATCATGTAAAAACAAAGAAAAAACCAACCTGATAGCAGCACTTGCAGAACCTGATACTGGTTTTTCTATCTTGCTAGGCATTCTGTTTTCTTTAAGGGATGATTTCTGCTTTTTCAATTTTAAAGAACAGTAATCTTGTAAAGGGCTAAGCTTAATTCCCAAACACTGCAAATGAAGGAGTTACTAGGCTTTAAAATATCCGTGCCATAAAGCAGTGTGACATCTACTAGGTAGGATAGCAAATAAAGTCGGGAATCACAGGGATTTAATGCACTCACGACAAAGCAGTTGTTGCAACACTATATGACTGTTTGATGCAGGTTGGAGTGATAACAAGGAAATTATTTTTACAAAACATTGAATTAACATAACTTTTTCCTGTGACACATCATTGTTTTCTCTTAACTAACATGCAATTTGTCTTTATTTTGTTCTCATCTATCACTGTTTTATGTAAGAATTGGTGTCTATGTTCCACATCATATTTCCTGAAACAACTCTGTGAAGATTTACAAGCATCATCTCAAATATATCAAACTCTGACTAGTTTAAATCTGTCAATAGACAGCAGCTTAGGACACGATCATCACAAGTTCACAGTATAAAAAGCTGCTTGCTTTAAGAAGTTGCTCTTAAGTAAGGTAGTTGAGGCAGTTTCCTTGAAGTCCAGGTAGGCATCTCCCCTTTATCTTGTCTGGCCTTGGCTGAAGTTGCTGAGCAACCCAGGATACTCTTCATGCTCAACAGCTTGAGCAGGTGCCAGAACAAAAAAGGGAGAAGGGAAGGAGGAGCAGAGAGCTCCTACACGTTTGTGTGTTCAAAATGGAATGGGGAATGAGACAGACTCAAATATGACAGATGGCAGCAGCAGCCAAGTGCTGCCTTGGGACATAAAACAGATTTTGGTAACTGCTTGCTGCTCATCAGCTACTGGTTATTTCCTCCTCAAAGGCGCCACTTCACATCATGCAAGTCTCCTCTTCTGCTTCACAGCAGAGTAAGGCAGTTCAGTTTCAACTGTTAAGCTAAGGAAAAATCACTGTTTTACACTGAAGTGGGTGAATACCAACAAATGTTTCCAGATCCCAGCTGAGTGGTCAGTATGACCTGACAGAAGACAGACTGTGCTCATGGCACTGTCACCTATTTCAGCAGAGTTCTCTTCATGCATAAGCCCACAGAACAGCTACCTGCACATGCTAAACAGACCCTTTCTTTCATGCCACGTTCCTGGCAAGCTTCCACTACAGATCACAATCACATGTAAGTACTACAAAAGAGAGAACAGTCAAACTTGCAGTAAACTGGTCAATCAGTTAATGCAGAAACACTGATCCCAAGAATAAACCACAGTATTGATCTGACACTGAGTATTAGCAAAAAGTGTCAACAGAGCTCCAGAGGCTGGGGAAAACCCTACCTGCATTCACATCCCCCAAAAGACCTAGCTCCAAAGATTTCAAAATTCTCACTAGTCTGTGATAAGGACGTTGAGACACTGTCACTCAGCCACAGGTTTTAAACCACTACTTGTTCATTATTGCCTGCAACTGCACTAAGCAGTTTGGTACAGACCAGGGCAGCAGCTTTGAAGAATTATGCACACTTATCGCTTTAGTCTGATTTTAGGAACAGTTTCTGTTCTTCAATGAGATTTTTTTACAAGGAAACTAAACTATAAGCTATGCACTAAATACATTTCAAACATTAATAGCAACATATTAGTCTGAACTGATCACTGGTCCTTTGAACAAACACATACATGGCAGGAATTCTTGGTCCCAAAGGTCAGAGCAAATAGGGTCCAGCAAAATCCCTAAGCCACATACATGCACTTCAGTACCAACTGTGCATTATCCTATTGCAACAAAATACCTGCTCATGCACTTTCAGTCACAGTCTTCCTATTTGTAACTGCCCTCTGAGCAGAAGAAAATCCAGAAGTTGAGCTCATAAGTCATCCCTGCAGCAGGTTATTGCAAGCTGCTGATTTGGGACTGTAGCAGCTGATGCACATTGTCAGCTTCATTTCGTCTGACTTTGCTGAAGGTGACAGTGCTCAGCAGTAGGGCACAGAAGTGGATCCTCACAGCTACATTTGCTAAAACATCACATCAGTGTGCCCAGATCTCAGGCAAACAAAAAAATCAAAGTGCACCCAGAGACTGTTTCCCACGTGATATTTTACACATAATTTATGATTAAGTCACAATGAAGGTCAAGGTGGGCAGTTCATGCAACCTAACTGGTAAAGTGCATACTGAAACCAGGCATTTCAAAATACTTTTCCTCTGGTTTGGGTTTCTGTTTTCTTCATTATTTTTATTTTTGGGGGTGAGAAGGGTAGGGAAGAGTTTGGGGTTTATTGTTGCTGTTTTTCTTTTTTGGAAACCAATGAGCAGCCTCCTGTCATCAGGCTTTTTAAATTGCAGGAAAAACAAACAGAATTTTATGTTATACAAATGCCAACACACTGTGTAAGTAGACTGTAATTTTGTTAACTACAGTCTATGATTATTCTTCAATTATTCACTATCTTTTTATACTTCATGAGTAACTGTGTGTTCTGGATCTATGCATTTGTTTCACAGAAGCCAGATTATATATGCTTGAAAGACCTCAGTCAGAAATGTAGCATTGTCTTGCTTGATATTTGTATGAACCAGCATATTGCTTATACTGACAAAAATAATATAGATTCTTCATTTTAATTTCTTTTACCAGTTTTCTCTTAGCCACTATTGGAAAGAACTTGTAGTTGCATCTCTCTTTCTGATCACAGAGGATTCAAGTACAGCAAAGGACACTGTACATGAGCCTTTTTACAGGAGAAACATGTCATCAAACTAATGTTTTCTTGTAGTGCCAATCCAGCCTGAGAGTCTGACAAATGACAGCACTTCTCTGTGCAATGACTATATATTACCTGGGCATCAAGAGCAATCACTTGCCAACAGAGAAAATAAAAGGAGGGCCTTCCAAATTTTTGAAGAGATGGTATATAGAAAAACATTCAAAATTTTATTCTGAAATTACATATATTGCAGGACTATTTTGACTATGTGTTAGTTTCTCAAGGTAATACATGCTTTTTAATCTAGAGTCTAGGTGCTAGAATGCTTTACATATTTATTGCTCATTAAATTCATTAGCACCCTTTCCTTATCCTTTCCAGCAGTACTTCTTGCAGGGATACTCACTTTAAACATAAAATGCACATTGATCTGCTGACACTGTTCAGTGAAATCTAAAAACACTCAATACCTAAAAAAAGTTGCATAATTTCCTGTAGAACTGCAACAAATTTTAGATATAGATGGGCCTTCCAAATAAAGGCAAAATAGCAAGTCTTAGACTGTGTAGCCAGAACAATCCTTCCACGGAGTGATCAGCATTGGAAGTGACCATTAAATGATGGCTTGCTTGAAAAGGTCTTTAGAATCAAGTTACCTCTATTATTTTATAACCAAAATGAGGTAGAGTAGGTCACTTCTCACATGAAAGCATTTCAATATGCACCCTTCAGGATTTACTTCTTGTTTAGACTTCAGCCTGAGCCTTAGCCTTACACGATTTGCCCTCAGAACAAACACTATTAAAAGATTCTCTACAATTACTACATAGAAAGGAGGATTAACACTACAAGAAGTTCCAGTTTAGGCACACCCACTAAATATACTGACCAATGCAAACACATGCAACCTATGTTTGTGAAAGTTACAGTCACTCTATTTATATAGCAGCCTCTTCTGCACTAATGAAACAGCCTCCTGAAACATGGAGGTGTTCAGCCACAAGAGCATTATTGCAAAAACTTTACAATACTAAGATCCTAAATAACTTTTCAAATATTTCATATTTGGCCACATGTTACTAATTAACATGAGGATCAGATAAACACACAAAGGCAAAATGTCCTCCAGTTCAAAAAAAGATGCTTCATGTGGAAATCAACTTATCCACTAAGGTGAAAGGCTAACAGTTTACATAAAAGATTTAATTAAAGTAATACTTCAGTTAAAACAAAGCACCAACAAAAAAATCCCCCACAACATTGTAAACTGTAAGTGCTAGGAGAGAAGTCAGACAAGCAGGATGTTATTTCACTAGTACTTAAAATCTCTACTGAAACATGCCAAGTGTTTAGAGTTCCAGAAAGCTGAAGAGATGACTGCAATTTGTACAATTTACTTTCAATTTGCTTAGTTGATTAAACGATCTAAAACCATAAAGCCCTACTGCTCTTAATTCCATAACATAGTACCTCAATTTTACAATAAACTACTCTGTATCCTAGGCTGAGGATGGTGAGTGAATACCTGCTGGGCTCTGAGCAGCAGAAGGAGTGGATGTCGAGCTTGCAGTCACTGAATCACAGCGCCCTGTACTGCCACTGCCACTGGAAGGGGATGGTGACGAGAGTGGGGACGCGCTGTGCTGATTTATGCACTGGGCTACAGCAAAGCCTGCAAAACACGACAGGGAAGTTTACAAGTTAAAATTACCTTGAAAGAGTTAAGCTGTTGAACAAATTGGGAAAAGGTAAAAGCAAATCCTGTATCAAGGTGGTGCCAGCCTCATGTAGTGCCCCAGAGGATGTGCCCTTTCCCACCTTTATCTTGGAAGCCAGAAAATATGAATGTCTCTTACTGAGAACAGACTATAAGTGCTGATCAATGCATAAGGAAGTAGAGCTTAAGGGATTCAAAGCATTTTAAAACAGAGCTTGCACAAACAGTCAAAACATATCAAAACTCTTCAATTTTTGATATAGTCAATATATTCACAGGTCACAGACTTTAACATGATAAGGAAAATAGTTAAGTCAAAAGTGCACAAAAAACCATCTTGGATAGAAGACCTACATTTTTTACTAGACATAACTTCAGAAAATTTTAATCAATCACATCTAATGCTGGCATTGAATTTAATCCACCCTCTCACAAACTAAACTTTTTACAGTCTGAAGACTGGACAGGTCTATACAGTCTGACTGCACTTATAAATGAGTCATCCTCTGGCTTCTACTGTAATACTTCTTCAAATTCTTTCTTAACCATCTTGCATTCACTCCTTTCTCCTTCTATAACTACATACCTATAAGTCACCTCTTCAGGCTTTGATAGCAATCAGCTTTTCAGAAGTTGATGCACTTCTTACAGCAAAAGAAATGTCTTCACCATGGGCTGTATGTCGGGTGAGGTACACAACTGCTGCTTCTGCAGCTCTCCTCCCTCTCCCATGGGAAAGCAGTAATGTGAATTACTGAAAGTAGCCACAATGTGTACTATAAAACACCTAACAATACACTATTTGCTATCTTCACTGCACAGTCAACACTGAAAAGGAAAGGATCTGACAATCAGGTAAGATTGCAAATGCACCACACAATTCTTTATCCTTTAATATGGAGAATGTCCCACGGCACTGGATGGATGATTCACTCAGAGAATCTCCTACATGGGGAATGTGCTGGTGCCATAAAGGATGCAGCCACTCAAAACTCAGTCTAAATGGACATGTTACAAGAAGCCTCTGAAAGCTTTACCACATAGATATGACAAGTCAAGAAAACGCTGTTAGCAGCAACACACTGACAGGCTGTGCTACAAGTGAAAATAACAAAGCACAGAAAAAAGCTAACAACCATCAGTCCAGTTAATAATCTGACTTGATCAGCAGTCCCACCTCCTACCTTCTACCTCCCGTGCTCACCCAAGAACCAGACTCAAAACCACCTGCAGAAACACAATGCTATCTGAATTTCTGTAGCACTGCATCATAGTTTGAGAGATATCTAAATGTCACTTTTGCCAAGTCTCTTATTTTAAATTATAATTCATTATGTTCAAGATGAACATCACTTGAAAGAATTAAATAATCACCAAGGGCAAAAGACATCTCTTTCAGTTAAAACCAAAATAGTTTGGTGAGGAGCTAATTATCCCATTAATGTAAATAAATCCATGTATTTTATTTCAGAAACCAAACTCATCGATCTTCTACAATCATTTAGATAAGTTAAATTGATGTTACACACAGTGATGCCTGACAGTCTGCAAAAAGTTAGCCACACATGGATCTCAATGTGAAAGATTTCTACATGTATCACTGACCCTGAGTGCTATAGTTTTTAATCACAGAAAATGTACATTAAGTTTTTCATACACACATCATAGTTTGAAATACCAGTTAGTACGGGGAAGCAAGAAATAACCAGTGGACTTTCGCCCACAGAAGTGAGGCAAAGCCAGCTCTTAAAGTGAAGGAAATTAAGAACAGTTCCTAAAGCCACTGGTATAAAAGTGCTTACATCAAGATATTTAGTTTCCCTTACAGTGCTAGTAAAAGTTGTATCCATCTGAAGCATTCTATATCCACAAAAGGTTTGCACTTCAAGGGAGAAGAAAGCTTCCATCCTCCCAAAATAACAGAAAACAATAAACAAGGTCTCCCATGACTGTCCCAGGAAAAACTAGCCTGATTTAGCAGAATTGCCAGCCCAAAGCTTCTGCAGAACAGCACTCATGGATTCATGTCCTTGCATGGGAGAATTTGCCTCAAAATGACCTCAACATATCTTCTTTCCCAAAACAACTGCAAAGGAAGGATTTTCAGTGTGCTAAAGGAAGCTGATTTAGATAGGAGGGAAAGGTAAGCCTAAATTATTCAAAATACCATACTTGGGGAAACTACTGACCAAGAAAAAAATATTCTAATGGGGAAATTCCTTCAGGAAATACTTGCAAAGAGAAGGTAAGCAGAATTAATCATAGCTATGGGAAATAATATAACACTTAGAAGGTTCATCTGATGATGGCAGGAATATTAGTTCATACTACACAAAGGGTTCCAAATCTATGGATGATTTTTTCCTTCAGACTTTAAAATGAAGATGGTTATAGCTTGCTTGCCATGCTAATGTTAACAAGAAGGTTTTTTCCTACCTTTTTCCCCTCAAAACCTTATCATCATCATCAACTAAGATATTAAAAATGGATAAAATAGTAAGAGAAATCTATTGATTTCTTTTGCTTTTCAAAATAAATTTGCTCAGTAGATAAACAACCACACTTGTTAAAATATTTACATGTACCTTTTTCTGGAAATCGTTAACATTTCCCTTAAGACACACTGGGCACATAAATCTCAGAATAGAGCTGATACTTGAAACTAATTCTTGAGCTTGCTTGAAGAGGAAGTCATTATTTATTTACTTTCCATACAAGACCTATGTTCACAGGACCCCTACCAAATCTGCTGGTTTCTTTGAAACAGTGTAATTCTTATTTACATAAAGAGTCCTTCAGAAGTACAATACATACAATACAATACATAGCTAATACATGAGATGGTGAACAGTCCAGCCAGCTACACTATCCCTAAAATGCTCCAACATTCTAGCAAAGGCCAGTAACTTAAAATAGACCTTGGAGTATATTCATAGCCATGACCTCATGATAATAAAATTGATCCAGAGAAGGATTTTGCTTACATTGGTCTCTGTTGAGAATTGCCCAGTCCAGCAGGAGATGATTACAGCATCTCCTGCACTTGGATAATCTGCACTTTACATTGTGTTCATGGGGATGTTCTGAAGCAGCATCTGTTACACTCTTATCACCCTTCACATGTCTTGTACAAAATACAGTTTTAAGCTATAACAATCCTCACCCTCTTCCCCCCAGACACCAAGAGGCACTTTCAGAGCAGATTTTAACTTTCGACTGTGAAACAATAAAGGAAAATGAAGCCCAGTTTGACAACAATAAGGGACCACACAAGGTAACTGCAGCCTCTCTGGTGAGAATATGCAAAGCTTTACGTAGGCACTGTGAGAGAAATTGAACCAGACACAACTGCAATGCATGTTCTTGAAAATCCTGACTTCACTGACAAGAGGGATTAGGGAACTGATTCAATAGCTGTATTAAAATTCTTCATAGACTGAAATTTGCAGGAGGCATGAAAACATTTATATGGTTGGTAATTTCTTAAAAACCACACTGGATGTACAGCACTGACAGCCAACACGGTCCTACTAGAAGTAGTAATCAGTATTCCAAACATATTGCCAAAACCAGCTCTCCTTTACATCTACAAAAAAACATCATCACCAAGGGAAAGCATAATTTGTTTCTTAAAAGTACAGCCAAATTAACTGACTGTGTGAGCTTTGCAGAACTCAAATAGCAGTTGGAGCTGCAGCAGTAAGAAATGAATACATGAAGCCAGTAATCTAACTGTAACTTGGTCAATAAGTTTTTCAAAGTCACAAAGTTCTTCTTCCTGCAAGCCTGATAAAGGGACAAGCACAAACAGATTCCTATGAAAATCACTAGAAATGAGGAAACCTCATTCATTCCTTAGCAAAAATAAGAGAACAAACCCACATTTGATACTTGCTTTGTAATCAGATGTAAAACAGGATATTAATCCATTTTTATTATATTACTACCTGTCATAAAATGCATTTCAAAGATGCTGCACTTGAAATACTTCAACTTCTGTGCGTCATTTCTCATACTTTTTACCAAATAAACACTTCAAAATACTTTTTCCTCTGGCTCTGCAAGTGGAAGTCTACATTTCCCGGAATTCAAATAAAGTATGTGGTTGCTTGAACAAACTACTATGTTGCATCATCCCCAATAGCCCCCTCCAAATTAGTAGATGAAGTCACTTGTTAGAAACAGAAGTGCACTGTGCTTAGAGAAAGCTGAAATAGTAACCCTGGCATCTTTCCAACCACACTTTTCCATGGAAGTCATGTCAGACAAGGAAATACACTCCCATCACACAACATACACTTTGTCTTTGAAACATCTGACTGGACGTACCTATGGTTTTATAATTTCTGTTGCCCAGTCAGGAGTCAGGCAAACCGAGCTCCAGTTTAGTCTGAAAGCAGTAAAACACCTGCATTCTCAGTCGGGCATTTGAATTCTGAATCACACTTCAAGAGAAATGCTGAGTTCTGTGAAATGACTGGCAGTAAGTGGTAATGAGATATTTTGTATAATACAGCATGGTTAAGTACTTTCAAGCAGTATGAGATTCTCCTTTAAAATGACTCAACCCAAAAGGAAAAGTTTCACCATTTGGAAAAGAAATGCTGCAGAGAAGTCAATTTGTGAAACAGACAATAAGATGACAAAAAACCCAAGAGCTACTTGATTTAGAATCATTTCTTTAATCCCAGTTCCAAGCTAATGTTTTAGGAAAAGCTGTGGCCTTTTCTGTCTTGCTCACTCTGAGGAAATGCGGCAGTGAACAGCATCCTGGCTGTTTTCACAACCCAGCATGAAAACATTCATAACCAAATTAAGGGAGGAAATATGCACAACTGACAGCTGTGTGGCATAAATACTGAATATGCAGAACATGATTTAAACTAACTTGATTTGTAAGGAAGGCAAAGTATTAAGACATCTGGGGAAACTGCCATGGAGTCTTGCTCACAACATACCCAGAATATACACCCAGATATTACTTGTTTCTCTTGGAGTAAATTTTTCCATAAGCCTCATCCTGGAGTTATGTGTTCAGGAACACGTCATAATGAGCTTTTCATTGCTAGTACAAATTACAGTATAGTTTCTGCAGATAGAAATCACAAAGCAAAAACTGCTTGTTAACGAATGCTGATCTTACCTGGGACTTTGTCAACAGATGCAAAGACAGAGCGCTGCACTGTTGGGTCACTGCTCCCACGCCGGGACTGGTCGTAGAATCTAAATGGGAGGTGCTGGGCTGCAGCTCCAGAGCTGTGTCCAAAACCCATAACTTCAGTTGAAGGCTGAACAGGAAGATCCAGGAGAGCTATGTTTAATCACAATTGATAGTTTTTGTTACTCAAATACATAAAAGGAAGAAGAGGTGACAAGAAAATTTATAGTTTGCTCAGGATCTTAAGACTAAACCAGATTTTACTATAACTTGCCTTCATTTGCCTCTTAATTATGGCTACAAATGCACTGACAAATGAGAGACAATGACTTTAGCAACCTTTTCTACATTGCTGTCCACACCACAATCACACTAAGGAGACCTTAAAATACTGTGGAGGAGAAAATAAACCCCAGGATTACAGAAATCCCCTTGCACTTAAAAAACCATAGGAGTTATTAACAATAAAAAAACCCTTTGTTTTTCCCGGCACAAATAAAGTAATTAATTAGTTACAACTGAATACTGCAGAAAGCCATTTAAAGAGGTAATCTGCTTTAAACTGGAAAAAAAATTGCCTTTGCATTACATTCAACTCAAAATTTTTAATATCAAGCAGATCTGTACTAGCCTCAGACTTTAAAATTTTTTTTATATGAAGCAAGCCATAAAAGTGTGACATATCCACTTTGTAAACTCAAAGTTAAATATGAAACCAAATCTATTCCTGGGAAACTCAGCCCTGGTTTAGAGCTTTCTGTGGCCCACCGTTCCTTATTGTGCCTCACCCTGACATTACAGAGTGACTCGCAATGCCAGCCAAGTCTTGTCTCCCAGAATGGTTTCAGAACAAACACTCACCTGCTATTCTCTGCATTTTGGTGCGCCGAGCCTGGATGCGGCCTTTGGCCAGGCGCTGCTTGGCGATGATGCAGCGAATGTGATCTGAGAAAATAAACGTGGCTTGGAGGATGGGGAAGGGCTTCGAATGAGGACTCGAGGCAGGCTTGTGAATGATGATGTTCAGAGCTCTGCTGTCATCCTCTACTCCGGTCACCTGCATATCCTAAAGAGAAACAGAAGGCAAGTAGTTAAAGAAAAAGTAAGGTTTTCTAAACTACAGATTAAATATTAACATTGAAAGAAAACCCTATGAATGTTCCATTAAAGCTCTTACAAAGACAGTTTCCATGGTAAAAAACCCAGAAAAATAAAACCAAAGCAGACTCTGAAAGCTGTACGACTTGGATTTACTTCTTCAGAAATCAGTATTCATAGAGATTGAGTTAAATTATTTGAGCATAGCAAATTTTCAGGAAACACAAGCAGTGATGGTCAAGGCACACAAGAGACAAATGAGAAAAACTTCCTTAGATAAGCATTAATTTTGAACAGATCATTTTGAAATTACAACCCATAACCCTGCCTACCTGTGTAGGAAGATCAGAACTCTAGGCGAGTTCATTAATGTGCTACTTGAGCTAAGTGCTTGGAACACAATCCTAACTGGATGTGACCTTGGTCTTTAAATGAGAACAGCCCAATGTATGTTAGGGAAGTTACCTCATCTGCAACTGTGTCTCTTGTTACTTAAGTAAACTTCTTCAGAAAATCAGAAATGTTTTAAAAGGCAGGAAGCAGAAAAAAAGACTAGAGACCAGAGAATCAAGTAAACATGGTACATAGCTTAAATATATAAGAAAATATTGATTTTACTATTTATCAAACATAAGATGCAGATTTTCAGCTCAGAAAAGCTGGTCACTCAGACTACAACTTCCCTTACCTGAAGAAGGCCTGCAAACTTAACTACTCCCCATCCAAGCCTGCCAATATCTGGTTCAACCAAACTCATCTGGTAAATATCCACAGCAAGGAATCTTTGAACTTGACCCCCATCCTTTGTTATGACTGTACAAGCAATCAGATCACTGTTATCTAAAGGAAGGAAGGAAGGAAGGAAAAAGGTTACATACCACCGAAGTTGAGAATTCTGGGTGTGGGTATTTTACATAACAGAAAATGTTAATATATAAAAACGCAATAACCTAGACAAGACAGGGTTAAAGCTTCTGTTCACATTTTTAACGTATTTTAACTTCCCACTCATAGTTACATAGAAAGGGCAGGAAAGATTTTTACAACAGTGGTTCACACATCTTACAAGTTAAATATAAGATGGGTACTATATGCACCTTGCTTTCTCTTACCACCTTCATTACCTTTCAGAAAAAAAGGTCCCCTCATCTCAGGGGTAAAATTGCAACAGTGCTGATTTCTCTTACTGAGTGGAAGTCTCGAGAACAACTCCAGACAGACCCCACCCACTGCAGGCCATTACTTGTACCTTGTTATAAACTTTGGTGCCTGACACAAGATACTTTTGTACAGGTCTGAAACCTGACTTATGCGGACTCTTGAACATCCTTCAACTTCAAGATTATTTGGACTCCCCAGGTAAATCATAGCAGCATTTTGACAATATTTGTTAAATGAAGTGACATTTTTTCCTTTATCCATATATTTTACTCACTTATATTTAGCAAACATATCCTCTCTTACTCCAGAACCCCTCCAACAAGCCCCAAAATACATCCTCCAGCATTTCCTCACTGCCCCACTCCAGTTCAAACCCATCATTCATGAAAAGGGACTAAATCACCCTCTTTACACCACCTAAAATCTACCAAGCAGCTCTTAAAACTGGCAGTGCCAGCTCCCAGCAGACAACTCTACTAAAAGTTGCTTTTTCCTTTGCTTCAAATTGATATTTTCATTCACATACTTCATACACACAGGTCTTTTTTTCTCTCATCTAATACAACTTACAGCAAGTAAAATATTCTGAAGGCTATACAAAACAGTGTAACTTATTTACTCATCTAAACAAGCATTTAACACCACATTTCATATTAGAAACATTTGCAGGATAAGCTGCAAGTGGAAGTGTACAGTTCTTCACAATGGCAGGTCATATGACTATAGACAACAGCCATAAATTATGGTCAGGAGGTGGGAGAAATTCTTTTGTGCACCAGGCTACGCAGAAATGCTGTGGAATTTACATCACCAAAGGTTTTCAAGTTTCAAAAACCAAACTAACTTCCTCTTCCACCCCAAAAAACCCCTGCAACACAAGTGCAATGTCCTTTCCAACTAACGTTACTGTGAATCTACCAACTACCCTTTACCAGCAGGATCCATTCAAAATTGGTTGGGTGCTAGGAAAGAAAGGCATGAAATATGGAACCCTAACACAATTAAGAGGATAATTAATGCTAACCAGTATAAAGCCACTGTGAGCTTTTGAAATTGGAGAGAACAAGCTTAATCAATAAGTGAAGTACATACAGGACATGATCCACTTAACATGAGGATTGACTGCTGTTATCTTCCTCAGGCTCAAGCAAGCCTACAGTAATATTTGCCTATAGGATTGGCAAATATTACTGTAAAAACCTGTGGGAGATTTATTCTTGTTTAGAGAAGGAGCTGAGACACCAGGCAGAATTGGATATGTCTTATTTTGGTATGCTTTATTTATTGCCTCTTTTATTCTATAACCAAATTAGTTTATTAACACATTTATTTCAGTTGACTTGAATTCCTGGAGCAGTCCTATTCTTGTCAAGACATGAAGTGCTTGGATTAGGACCCTTCCAAATACTAAATGTCAGGCTGATGAATTTTGAGCATATTGGGAGATTCAACAAACAGGCCACAACATGAAATAGAGTTGTGGAGTTCTCAAATACTAGTTTTTGACCAGTACTTACAAAGTTTTTAGTGCAACAGCAAGCAGGTCAAAATACTTGCTGTACAAATTCAACTGCCCAACTACAAAAATGCACTATTTCAAGAACTCAAAGGGCAGAAGCTGCTTTCCAGAACAGAAAGGTTTTATTTTAGACCTGACAACACTTTGAAGTAAAGCATTACTGTAAAAGTCTTTCAAAGAACAGAAAGCAAAGTTACTCATTTACTAGGCAGCTGTTACAGGAATCCTTTGAGTCTATACAACTGAATATAGTCTATTTACATGACTGTTTTTAGTTCACAGCTGCTGAAGAGTCATAAACTGTCATCCTTGGTAACAAAAACAGAAGAGAAAGTGTGGTTGAACGCATTTTTAATGAACTGATCTAAGAATACTTACAGCTATGAAACAGCTAGAGATACCTAACCACATTCAGAGGAAAATACCAAACCCAGTAAACTTCAGTGCTATTCAGATTTGGTCTGGGGATTACAGTGAACCACGAGCTGAATGGCTTCCGGGTGTGACACTGCTGCAAAGAACTGTAGCGTCCTTTTTGAGATTAACAGCAATGGCTAATTACTCCTCATGCAAAATGAAGCTTGTAACCAGTTTGGGCACTACAACTCCATGACATGGATCCAAGATTTCTCTGGACTTTTTTCAAGAAAAATACAAGTTTTAGGAAATACAGCCAAGGAAGGAGAGTTCACAGACCTCAGCTGCTTGCAGTGCTGAAGATGTAAATTTAGTGAAAATAGTTGCCTGTGTTTATGAAAATATTTGCCTGAAAAGATTGTATTGTAAGAAATCTTTATGAATATAACAGCTACTTGAGATGGTCTAAATGCACCTGATCTGCCTCAGGGCTTGATCTTTAATGATTTTATAATTTACAGTCATCACAATTCCAGAAATCATCTGCAGACATTAAAAGCTCTTACAGAAAACTTTTAGCCCTTCGTATGAAGAGCTGGCAGCCCAAGATAAGCATTAGGCTGGAGATAGTGAATGCACCACCTCACATTCCACAGGAAGAACTATTCCCAACAACAGGCAACCCATCTGGGATGATATTCTGCTTTACTAAGAAAGCAAGCAATCATGAATCCACCTTGCCCCCATGAAGTACATTTAGCTGAAATTAGAGGATATATCCCAGGTCAGACACCTTCACCACATTTTGATTTACTCTCTTTTTCACAAATATGACAAGTTGTCATGGGCACCTTTGTCTAACTCACCCTATTTTGAGCAAGGGGGTCAGACTAGATGATCTAGTGAGGTTCCTTCCAACCTCAGTTACTCCATTATAAACTTTTCTCGATTTTTTAAAAAAAAAATATTGACTATGATGGCCTTTTTAAAACCTGTATACTTGGCAGAGTGAGCAAAGAAACTTAACTATAATGTTACTATTTACTGTTTCAGCAAAGAAATAACAGCTTTAAATGTATCCTCATTTACCTCTTGGCCATGGTATTAAAAACACTGCCACTAACGGAATCCTGTTACCACCTGAAACCAAGCACCGAGGCTGTGAATTTGAGCTGCCAGTGACTCCACACAGTGAGCTGCTAAATAAGACCAAAACCACACCTACAGCCTCACAGGCAGTGTAAGGCAGACAGTTATCACAACTGCTTCAAAACTATTTACAGTGGAAAGCCACAATAGCTATAATTCTGGTGACAGCACATTGAGCAATATGGAATGAACCTTCTGTGGAATTACCTGACACTCTACACATACATCCATATATACTGACAACCTTGCAACTACACCTAAAGGTTTGCATTCAACATATGTGCATCAAAATATTAAAAACGCTTCTTTACAAGAAACTTTAATCTCTCTCATCAAGCTCACATAAAACACCATCATTGCATTCAGGCAAAAGGAAAAAAGAAGCCATTTTGATACAGTTTTGCAGGATTTTTCCAAATCAAAACAGAAGCTGAAACCATTACTGGGTCATGTTAACCTCTACTCCTCTCTTGACACTATTTGTATACAAACAAGCATAAACACTGAAAGCATCTTAATGTTCAGAAGAAGTTTGAAAGCTTAAAAAAGGTACACAAATGTAACTTTTTGGGTCACGCTTTGCCCACTGCAAATTCTCCTCCCAAGGTATGGCATCTGTGCAGTGCTGTGGACCCCTAAGTGCTTTATGCCAAAACACTGATACTCTCCTGTCTCTCTTGTTTGGGCAATGAGAGACACAAACTGGAAAACACATTTTTATGCTACAACACACAGGAGAACTACAACACTGTACTACTTCAGGTAGTTTCAGTAAGAAAAGCAGTAATGAGCAGTTTAGGAGGAAAAAAGTCAGTAATTTTTTCATGTCAGACTATTTAGGAAATTGAGGAGCTACTTACTCAAATCAAGAACATCATCTGCCTTTATCAGATCTCCCTCCCTTGTGAGTGGTAACTGAGTTTCCAGCTCACCTTGCAAGTGCAGTGACAGTGAACGGAGCATAAAGAAAACTCTGATTGCCTTGAGAAATTAGAGAAAAGAATATTAAAATATTTTTACTCCCAATACTACATATTTTAACAGACTCTTACAAACATATACTGGCTTTTACAACCCACAAGTTTGCTGTCCTACAGTACAACTTTTTAATACATTTAATATTGAAATTAAAAATTTAATACATTTTAATACAAAGTAGAATGTAATTCCAACTTAGTTAAAAAAAACATATGAAAGAAGCTGAAACATGCTATTTATTTTCACTGAAGTAGAAGCAGCAGAACTATTGTCTCAATGGCACACTTACAACAATTGTGACTGACAGTGAAACTATCCCAGGAGCTGTAAGCAAAACCAACAATCTCAGAATTTTTTTCTTTAATCATTATTTTAAGACTGATTGTATTTACAAAACTTCTATACTACAGACATCTACACAACCAACCTTCAGATACTCTCCCATTTTGAACTTAAAACATTGCTAACATTTCTGGCCAAGACTAAGAGTTCTACAAGTTAAGAAAAAAACAGTGGGGATTTCTGCATTTTAATCTCCTGTGCTCATCAAAACTAGCCACATGTAATGTAACATTTTCGGAGCACTTAATTTATATTCTCAGAAGGTCTTCATCAGGGCAAAGCATTCTGAAAGCTGCAACAGTCCCAAGAAACTTTGAACAGCTGCTCTCAGAAATGAGTATGCTAGTTTTGGTTTACAGATTCATGACATATGGTATGCAAAGACCCGAAGTGTCAAAGAACAATCATTTTATTAGCCACATTTTAAAAGGCACCATTTATAATCCTCCTTCCCTACAAGAACTACATTTTCAGTATAGCAAATGAAAAATCATTTTTTATTACTTCCGGTGTTCTGCTTTTTAAGAGTTTCCTACACAGTAATTCTGTGGCATACTGTAAATTAACTGCTGCCTTACAGTAAAAGCATTGAATTCATGAACAGCTGCAGTGCCAAGAAACTCCCAGATTGCAGGAAGTATTGGGAAAAACAAATCTAAAGTGCTTTAAGGGAAAACCCTTCACCCCTCTATTTTTAAAATCAACAGAACAGTGGCTCCTATGAAGCAGAACTGTGAGTGCTTGGCCAGCTCTCTACTGGCAGCACTTCCAGAAACTCCTGGCAGAACAGGGATGAGGAAAGGGATGCCAGGTATCAGGTTCTTCCATGAAATAGCCCCAAAGCAATGGCTTTGCTGAAATGCTGCTGAAATCTAACACAGCAATATGATTATGTGGAGCAAAGGATGTCAAGGGTATCTAACAAAAATATGATAATAATACTACTTAATTCATAAGAACAGAGTCACTTTAGAATGGGAGATGATCTCTCCCATTTAAGCAGACTGCATTCTAACGTATTGTGGATTTACTGAAATTATATAGGATTACCATAAAGCAGTTTTCCTACCAGGTGCTTCAAAAAGAATCCACAGTATTTAGTTCAAAATTTGCCAAATTCAATCAAGAATAGGAAAGTCTTGGCATTTTTGGTAACCCAAAAATTAAACTCAACAAGGTTGTTTTTTTTTTTTTTTTAATTTGGAGGGCCACCACCACTCAGCTCTCACTTATCTTCTACCTCAAACCTCTTTGTCCTAGACTACATTAATTTTTATCACATTAATCTCCTATAAAACTAATGGCACTCATCTCCAAACCTGTAATCACATTTAGTGCAGAACAAAGTACAGGAGTAGAAAATAAAACCAGAACTTTAGTCTTTGCAAAAAAAATAAAATAAACAAGAACATCAGATGAAATGGAAACCATGCTGTGCTTCCTACAACACTGACAGCCCTCACTTTTTTACCAATATCAATATCTCAACAAAACAACATAAAAGTTCAGTTGATTTTTTGGCCGATTTTTGGGTTTTTTTGGTTAACTTGAAACCTATACAGATTTCTACCTACAGTAACGATTTATGCATTATGATGCTGACCTCCTCATTTGTATACATGTTCCATTTGCAAAGAAACAGCAATTTACAGAGAAACCTACCACTATCTTATCACAGTCCCATGAAGAAGTGTTCTTAGAACTACAAAAACTTCTCACAAAGTGAGATTTTTGAGAGCTCCTCCTCAAGTCGTTAAGAGGAGAAGAGCTGCCACTCAGAGGGACTTCCTACAGCAAGGAAGTAAGAGCCTAACAGTTAAGAACTCACAATATAATCAAAGTAAGGGACACCTTCACTTGCTTGTGAAACAAAACTTGAGAACTTTATTGAATCATGTCAGAGTATGCTCAGAATCAAATCTTCTTCCATTTGAAACCATCAGCAGAAGCTCAGCAGGTTAAGTGGCAGCAGCAATGTCACAAGATACACCTGAGTTCAGCATTCTGTCCTGACAATCCAACTGGGGCGAGCCAGCCGGGCTGGAAGGAAGCAGCACAGGAACTGAGGAGACACCAAAACTCGATTGCAATGTGACTGGGGAAGGAGGGCCAACAAGGAATCGTTCTGGGAATTCCTGATGCTGATAGAGACTCCTTCATCCCAAAGTATCTACAGGAATATTTGTATTGATTTTTTCATTTCCACCAACAGAAGTTAAGCTATTCCTTATTTAGCACATGAACATCTTGGAACAGTCGTTTCCCGCTAATGTGCATTTCTAAGTATCCTTCTGTTAAATGCCTCAGAGAGAATTCCAGGAAGCCTTTCTGCTTTCTAAGAATAATACTTTTCAAAATAATTCACTGTATTCTATCAAACAACTTGCTGTGATAACAAAAGCTGTGTGGCTTATATAAGTAATGAAAACAAACCATTTCAGAGATTCCTGGAAATATTTCTTTTTCTTTCAAGAGTACTTGAATATACTTACATAATACACTTACATAAATGCAAAGAAACTCAGAGAACAGCCTTTTCCAAATAATGATTTTATGCAGTAACATATCTCTTACACTCACTGACACTGCAAGGCTTCCAGGACACACCCAGATAAGGGCCAAGAACTGATTAAGCAAGAATGGAAGTAAGGATGTTGTCATTCAGGTCAGTATCACCACTACAGATTGTGTCAGTCACAGAAAAAGATATTTTGCTGGTTTTCTACTCATTCTCAAATCTCTATCACAAATTACCTTGGCAAGATAAACTCTCAAGTAAAAATAAATTTTTGCCATGTCTAGAGACATGACCAATACAAAGCCAGTCAGCCTTCCATGGAGATTCTTACTACAGGAATTTAATTGAGAGACAGACTGAGGTAGTAGATCACAAAAGAAGCTGACGATATATTGAGTGTCATCAAAATGTCTTTGTATGTAGCTCTCTGCATGGTCTGAAAAATTAAAATCCCAGTGCAAGAACATGTTGCTTTGACTAGACACAAGAAATCAGAGAAAAAATTTCTCCACTGGGGCAGGTAATTATTTTACACTCTACACAGATCTGTTTTCGTCAAGCTTTTACAATTTTATGGATGAAGCTTCCAATCAAGCAGTTTGCAAAGAAAAATATTTGTATTCCTAGAACTGCTCAAAGCTTTTGGCATCATTTTGTCATGAATAAATGTAAGAAAAATAGTCTTACTCACTCTTCGAGTTCTTTCCACATCTCCACAAGGCAACCTTTTCACAAAATCAATACCAGTCAGTGGTGTGCCCGTTGGGGGTAGCAAAATCGAGGCATCCATCATCAAGTACTCTACATTCATAGGTTTCATCTATAACAATATTTTTACACTGGTTACTATACAGAACAATATGCATTTGCCTCTCTAATTTCAAATACAACTCATTGTTGCATATTCTAAAATTCTGAGAATTTTCAAGGTCTTACTTAAGGTGCTTACATGCAATCTCATTTATTACATGCAATCTCTTATTATTCCCAGACTGCCAATTTCCATACCGATAAAACACAGGAAAAACTCCAGAAAGTTACAGAAAAGATATTTCCCAAATACTAAAAAACAAATTCTGCCAGGTTTGACTTTAAGTTTTGACTTAAATTTGTGATTACTACGATCACAAAATTTCTCGTAACTTTTCTCTCCAAAAAGAACTTTCTCAAAACTGAGAACTTGCTGGGCTTCAGATAGATATAGGAAGATTTTCATATTGTTTAGAGAAAAAATAAATCTAGTGTTCCATTTAGTAGGCTAAAGTAAATTCTGTATACTCAATTTTAGAAAGTAATGAAAGTTTATTTAATAAAGAGCTGTGAGCTTTCACATAAATGATTTATTTAAAGTATAGACACAACTTCTTAGAGACAAAACACCACCCACATTTTGTTATCCTACTCCCAGCAATAAAGACCCCAGAATCCTCAGCAGTTATCAGTATTTTTTCTTGTTCCTGTGCCATAACTGGGTTTGAGGTTTGGCAGGGCAAAAGGGGTTTCACTTACTGTCATACTCCGGTATTCATCTTCAAACATATCCAGAAAGATTTCTTCTCCCTTCCAAAAGAAAGAACACGAGCACCCCATGAACCCTTGCTGTTTGGGGCTTTGTTAGGTTTGGTTCTGTAGAGGGTCTGTGAGGGGAGGCCGGGGCTACAGGGCACTGCTGAGCCCTTCAGCAACACTGATGGCACCTCTGGGAATACACTTTTGGGAAAGGGAGAGCCATTCCTCTGCAGCCCCTGGAGGAGCATGGTGGGGCAGGTACCCACACTGCAGCAGGCAGATGTGCTCTGAAGGAGCTGCAGTCTGCAGGACCCACAGTTTTCCTGAAGGACTGCAGCCCATGGAGGAAGAGGCCCACACTGGGGCAGGGGAAAGGCTGAGGAGGGAGAAGAGACAGAGAGAAGCTGCTGTGGACTGACACTAAATCCCTACTTCACATCCATCACCCCTGCACCACTCACGGGGGGAGAAGGCTGAAGAGCCAGGGAAAGCTGAGCCTGGGAAAAGGGAGAGGTGGGAGACAGCAGTGTTTTAATTTGTCTTTGTTTCTCACTATCTGAATTTATTTTTCTTGGCAATAAGTTCATTTCTGTGAAATTGAGTCTGTTTTGCCCATTACTGTAATTGGCAAGTAGCCTCCCTGTTCTTTATATTGAGATATTCTACTCGCCCTCCATCCTGTTGAGGAAGGGCAGTGAGAGAGCAGCTGAGTGGACTTCCAGTAGCCAGCTAGGGTCAACTCACCACAAGTTACTTATTTTTTGTAAGCCCCATTGAGCAAACATCCTTCAAGAGAATTCTAAGAAAAACAGGAAGATATTTCAGACACTTGAAATCTGTCATGGATTTACTGCTCCTTATACAGAAGTTAATGCACGGGGCTAAAAAATTAATTTCTTTCATTGTTTACAACACACACACACAAAAGTAAAAAGCTGCAAAGGATTCCAATAAGAAAAAAGATTAAGTAAAACTTTAGATCATCATTTCAGATATGACACAAACAAAAAGTAATGTCAAAACCAAATATATTCCATATTAGTGTCAATAATAAGCCTGATCTCCAGTACAAATCCTGTGAGTCTTTCAACAGCCCTTTGTGACATGGTATGGGTGGTATTGGAAGGGCAGAAAGGAGAGGAATTCTCCAATAAAACACTTGCTTCTCTCTCACAGATTTGGACTTCCTATCTTAAAAAAGGTGCTGCTTTGGGCACTATGCAAAGACTGGGCTGCAGACACTCCCCATTACATAAAGGACCTTTGTCTTACAGCATTTTGCATATATACCTTATAGAAACGACGAAGGAGATGGACACTTTCCTCCCTTGCACCCTAGGAAAGAGAAAATGCATTTCAGGGAATACATACACCACTTACTTATTAGTCACATCAAGCAACCCACCCAAAAACTCATACAGAAGAAACTGTCCAATAATATCCTAATTCATGGCCTTAATCCCAGAATTTGATAGATATAGTTCTTGCACCTACAGAAACACAGCTTATGTGAGCTTTTTAGTTTCAAAAGCACTTTTCTTCACATTATTGAGACAGATGACGTACAAATTTCAGAGAAACAACAAACTGCTTGAGAAGCTAAAAGTTGAAATAGCAGAGCTGAGAACAGAACATAGATTATTATGTTCACAGAACAGAGCTACCAATGCAAAGATGTTCCAGAAGCCCAAATTTCACATCAATGCTTATTGCAGTCATAAATGAAACAAATTCATTCAACTATATTACAAGACTTAGACACCAGTAATGCAGTGACTGGCATTTGGAAAGAAAGTACTCACCTCAAGACAATGGAGGTGAACACTTTTTATGATCCTGCCATTTTTAGAAAACACAAGCTGCTTCAGCAATAGGCAGCCAAGTTCTAAAGTTGCCAAACGAATTTTTCCATCTATGAAAAGAAAATTTCAATATACAAAATAGCAGCAGCTTAGTTATAGTTCCTCTCATCACCCCATGTTCTTAAATGCTTCCATTCTGCCTGCAAGTGTCGAACATTGCCCCTCTGCCACACCCCCCATCTGACAGGGACGAGTGCTGATGCTGCCATACAATGCTCATGGCTATAAAGAAAAAGAACTGGAAGAGTAATTTCAATAAGAAGAAAATTTAAAGTAGAACCATTTAATAAGCAGGAAAAGATTAATACTACGGAAAAATAAGCCCAAATATTGGGTTTTGATGCCTTTATTAATCTGCAGCGCAGGTTGAATTACACTAAAATTACAAAAGGATCCCAGACTTTTGGGGTGGATGAAGTTACAAGGTGAAAGAAAGCTTTGCATACAGCACACTAACAAGGCACAGCTTTTCCTTGAAGAGAGAAAAGGAGATGTTCTACACAGCATGTTTAATAATCTCCATTTCCACCCTTCCACAGCACTTCCCTCCCCAGACATCTCTTTACTTAAATAAATACATGTCTTCATTTACTCTCCTTTCTGCTGCTGTAGGTACAAACTCGTCATATATAAATGTGTTTTTCATCTCTGACACATCAGCACAAATTAATATGCTATAGATCAATTTTGCAAGTCAAACAAACAGATTTTTATTCTACAGACTATCAAAAATTTGATAGTGTGTTGGTTTCTGGGGAAAACCGGTTCTACCCTTTTGAAGTTTAAGGGGGGAGGTGCAAGGAGAAGACATGTAGCTTGAACAAAAATCGTATTTTTATGGGATAGATAGATCATGGAACAGGGTAACCCGCATTTCACAAAAAAAAAAAAAAAAAGAGGAAGAAAAAACCCTCACATTTACTGCAAAACAGTTCAGAACTGAAACTACACTCTGAATTAGAAAAAAAAAGTATGGGAAAATTTCCTACCACCTAGAGGTGGTAGTCAAAGGACTGCTATGAGCAAGGACACCAGTTTTCAAGACTATTTCTCCACTGGAATTATTCTACAAGCAAAGGTGTGACAGATCATATCTTCAGGATGAAATCCATTAAGGTAAAACCACTCAGAAATCTCAATTTTTCTTTATTCAAAAGTGCAGAAAGTAGGAATTAAGATCCTTGTATAGTTCTGAATATAAAAACAACTACTCAGCACAAATGCAGAGTTTCTGGTTCCTCACAACCAAGGAAAAGCCAATAGTTGTCTTTTACAAACCACCTCTACATACTGCTCATCGAAGAGCATGCTGAACAGTCACCTTCCCCTCAAAGAGAAGAGGCTAAGTAGCTTTTTTCCATCTTCAAAAATTTCAGCTTGGAAGGAAAAACAAACCCTGGAAAAGCAATACCTGGTTGTGCAGCATAATTCATTATCCTGATAAGCCTTTCTGCAAGGACATGATTATATGAATTTCTCTCTTCAGCATGTTGAGCTGGAAGTTGAATTCTCTCCAGCTTGACTGAGTCAAGTCCTTTCATGAGGGTGAAGGAAAAAAAGCAAATTAGAAAACAGGAGTGTGCTCCAAGGCAAGCATTTAATAGATCAAGCAGTTTTCTCAGAAGAGAACAATTAGCATTAGGAAACCAGGCAAGTTAGCTTGGACTTTGTATTAGAAGGAAAAGAAGGAACAACAAAGATCAAATACATTGATGAATCCCTGAAAATTCTCAGCCTTAAATGGGGCCTACTGGGTGAAGACACCCAAATCACAAAGTGGTTGGTGAAATGCAAACTATTTTGCTGCTTTTGACATTCTCAGATTATTGGTTTGCATCTAAATGAAATCAAAGTCAAGCTACATCTGGAGAGCATAATGGCTGAAGTGGTGAAGATCAAAGTCTGATTTTAAATTCTGCTTTAGTAGTTAAGTAATCTGTTCATACATGTTTAAAAAGAAATAGGAATTTTATTTTGTAGTAGCCCAATTTAGTATCCTCCCCAATACAAATAAAATTTTCAATTACTTGTTATATAAGGAAACTAATCCCATCTTTAACACAGTCCTCTAAAAGATCAAAGTTATTTCTCAGAAAAGACTGGTTTGCTGTGAGACCTCTTAGAACAATACATGGTTCTGGATTGCTGGGGATTTCCTTGTCCTGTTCTGAAGAACAGCAACAAACAACCCCATAAACCAGAAGATGACTTTACTGAAGTTTACAGTTTCTTCCAACCCTGGCCTTGGATCTAACTCTACATAACAGCACTTACCTTTGTTGTGTGACATTGCATATAAAAGACAGAGCACAAAGAGGGCATAGTAATCATCTTCAGGACAGTCCAGTGCATTATAGACCATATCAAGAAAAGGCCTGTGAAAAGGAGTAATTTAGAAACAGTTACAAAAAAATCTATACAAAAATGGATAACTATCTAATTGCAGATGTAGCTAATGGAAGAGGAAAATTTACAGTAATGCATGTTTTCAGGCATTATAACAAACGAGTTCTATTACAGAGTTTCTGTTGCAGAGTACTTAGATTACAGCCATGTTTTGTATTTACATTCTGACAATAATTCTGATGTTTTAAGAGGATTTATTACATAATATTTACCCATGAATTGATTGTTCAAACATTTACTGGGTTATTTGTAGCCTATTTAGTAAGTAAGTATGCAGAAGCATTGCAGAGCTTCTTTTAAGTGTGCACATAAGTAAATTCAAGGAGCTGCTATCACTGGTGTATAAAACAGACTGCAGAGTTGACAAGCTGTTACTATTACAAGTAAGCTTCTTTACCAGAAGTTTGGAGGAAGCTAGGCTGTTCTAAAACCACAACTGTAACTGTATAACAACAGTTATAGGAAAGAAAAATTAACTAGGAGGGAATATTTGAAGAGAAAAAAAAAAGCTTTGGATTGCAAATGAGCTTTGTTTTCCTGAGTTTAAGCATGTGTGACCTATGATACACATACAGAAAGTTACTAACAGTGCTAAGCTCACCTTTTCTTTACCTGTACCCTGGAGAGACAACAAAAGTCAGTGTAATCCAGAAGGTATCTGGACAGGTCAGACATGGCTGAGATTCAGCTAATATTAACAGGTCTGATGGCAAGGCAGCTTGGCTTCTGGTCTTAAGCTGGCTTGCATCCAGTCAGTTGTACAAGTTCAGAGCACAAGAGAAAACTAAATATATTTTCACGACTGGCCCAGACAAATAAATGATATGTCAGGGAAGTGTCACAGTCATCAGAAGATGACAGTGTGGAAGCCTGAGTGAAAAGGGTTTATTCCTATCTTTTAAACTATGCTTTAACAGTGAAAGGAAAAAAAATCCTTATATTATCTAAATTACATTCAAAGAAAATACATTAAAAAAACATCAAAGTCACAGAACCAAACACACTGGGCTGTGTTCAGGCCTAGCAGACGAGAAGCAGGCACTACAAAGTCACTGCTGTGGTTCCTGGGGGTCAGAAGGGCTGTCAGAGACCAGAACACAGCACACTTCAGTACCCACTCCAGACCAGCCATGGTCACACTGAGGGTGTCCCAGGAAAGCCACGGCTCCCAAGGCGTCCCAGGGCACTGTAACTTCCCGGCAGCTCCAGGCACGTTTCAGCAGCACCTTCTCTCTCATCGACACAGGGCAGTGACCAGAAGCCCAGCCCACGCTGCTCCCTGCCCAGCTCATGCCCCAGCAGCACATCCTGTGCATTGCTGAGCCTGGATTACACAGCTCCTCGACCAGAAATGCCCCCAGCAGCGATCCCTCTTTGCCCAAGTTCAACACTGCTCCAAGTGCTTAACTCAAATTGCCCACATTCGATCGATCTCAAAAGAATGTAACTGCTCAAGGAAAAGCAACCTCAATAATTAGCAATGTTGAAAACAAGCCAAGAGGGCCTTCAGGCTTCCTAAGCATTAAACAAGCCCTACAAGCCTCATGTCACCCTCAGATAGGAGGCTTTTCACACCACAAAGTGAGTTCAGCTTCAAGGTCTAAAGAACAAAGAGGACCAAGACACTAAAATACTTAAATGCAGGATAACATTAGATTTGTTTTCAGACCAACAGCAGACAGTAAACAACCTAAAACCTTACCTATAAAAGTACTATTTAATACAATTTCATCAAAGCCAATGTTTTACCAGGTCAAAGCTGCTGAGGTATCAGTAGTTGTTCCATTAATACCAATATTACACATTATTGAATGACTTCTGAAATGTCTAATGCATTTTTCATTGTTTTCCCTCACATACTAATTAGATTAATGAAATTATGAAACTTAAAAAAAAATTATTACAGCAGCAAGAGATATAATTTTCATTCCAAATGTTTCTTCACAGCATCCATCTGCATTATCTCAGACACAGTAACCTGAGGCTGAAACAACTTCCGAGAATCCCCCTCACCAATGGTCCTCATTTAGACTAAATACACAACAGAGCAGAAAAACTTCAGCTAAGAAAACAGCAACAGAAGCCACAACACAGCATGAAGATTTGACATGCTTTGGAAAAAAGCTTTCTGTGCAGCATTTCATAAAATGAAGCTAATTTAAAACATGTCTTTAAGCTTAAACTTTCCAGTAGTGAGGCCCATCAAAATAAAATTACACCTAAAATACTTAAGCCTTCTCTATTGTTTTTCACAGTAGGAAAAGGGATAAGGGAAATTAAAAGCCTGACTTAGCTTTTACAGCTGCAGATTTTTAACTGCCATCTGGGCTGTTTTCCATTTATTTTTCAACAACTATTGGACTGTTCTTATAAAAACCCCACTTTTCATAGTAAAGGCTATATGGTAAGTATTTTCAAATGCATTTCTTAACTCTGTAAGCATTTCCTTCCTTTACTAGTGTTTTACTAAGGGATTGATAGAAGAAGTAGATCAAATGCCATACAAATGTTCCTCAAATTATTTACTCTTGTGGAATATGCTGGCAACTGAAGACTGCAACACACTAGGAACCTCTGTCACCACAACCATTAATTATTATTCCAGGTATGGAAGCTTCAGTTCCAGCATGGCATGGAGATCACTGCATTTTCCCCTCCCACAAGGCTCAGTGATTCCAACTAGTGTAGAAGAGAATCTATACACACTCGAGCAAGTCTCTTCAGAAATTCAGCTGCTGTTTCAAACACTACATTTGGCATATAAAGTAATACAAAACCTTAAGCTATACCAGCTAATTCACTGATATTATATAAAAAAAAAAATCACATACAAAACAAAGGTCAGAGTTGTCTTGTACAAGGTATATCCTTATTTTAAAACTATTTCTAGCTCTGCATATTCTTTGATGTTGTTTATTTTTAGAAAAATGCAGAATGCTGTGAGACCACATCTGCAGATCAAGAGTCCTGAACTGCAGACATTTGCCAAATGCACTGGCAGCTCACTTGTAAGCATTCTGCACTTTTCAAGAGCCAAGCATCCCAGTCACTTTAGTATTCCATGCACTCACTGCCAATTTCTTTCTAAAAGCCATTTGGCACATATTTTAGTCAAATTATCAATAATCTAGAACAATGTGTTTTAAAGCCAGTTCAAGTCAAGGTTCAATTTCACTTTTACAATGAAATTAAATGTTATCTTTATTAATGAATGTAATCTAAACTACAAAGCTATAATGGAGACAGAATGAAATTCTGGGAATACCAGGCAGCATTTCCCAAGTTTAAAAATAAATTTTAAATCCTATCAAACATGCGCATTTCCCCAATGGACACATTTGCAATTACTTTTGTGTCAGGCACATTTGGTTTCTTAGCATTCTATTAACAGGAATGCAAAATCCTTCGTGAGAAGCTGTCTTAGGGCTGCTTAATATATCCAAGTTTCAACTTTGAAGTCAAGATTTCTGCTCCCAGAAACACTTATAAACTGTATTTCCACAAGAAGTTTTCGATAACCCTAAAACATACTAATGGACTCTGGAAACAGTACAAAGGTTACAAGAGTTTGTCTATAACTACTGCTACTAAAATTCTGCCAAATTCAGCCCTGAACTGAGGGAATTCCCTTTTTTTTTTCTTATAGGTGCATACAAAATGGACAAATACAATTGTAAATACAATTAAGAAAATGTCTTCTGGCTTAATTCAGAGGTTTAGAAAATTACATAGTGGTAACACTGATAGCTTAGTTTTGTTGTGTTAATATTCTTTAATTTACTTTAACCGACTTAATGCATCACAATTGCCATAAAGGAAAGCACAAAACTACAAAGGAACAGGATCATTTCCAAAACTGATCAGTAGAGAGGCTACACCTCACTTTTCTATTAATTCACTCACTTCTGAGCCAGAAGAACCCCTGTAATTTTAACTTGAAGCAGATTTGAAACATCCCTTTAAGAAAAGCAAAAGATTTAAGGGGAGGGTAGGTAAGGAAGCAATTCAGCAAAATCTTTTACAGTTCCTTTATACCTGTTCCAGTTTGTTATCTCACTCCCAGAAGCAGCTGCACTCTTTTCCTCATCTGTTGTATTCTGTTCTGTCACAGCAGAGATAGACAGCTCTGACAGCTTACATCTCTCCATGATTACCATCTCTATTTCTAAAAAAACCAAAACATACCACCAAAATTTGTTATTTTTAACAAAGTTATCACAAGCTGTTTTGTATTTTCTGTTTGGCATTAAAAGCATCCCATGCATTTCTACATAAAAGAGATATAACCATTACCTCAGAAAGGTTAATGAACAGATGTAGGCAAATTTTCTTCCCAGTAAAGAACTTGGCTTACATTTCTTTAAGGAATGTAACACTATAAGAAATGTATACATATACATAAAATAGGTAAAGAAAATATACATAGTGTTTTGGCAAATAAGCCACAGTAAGCTCCCTTCCCACGCAAACCACAGGAAGAAAAGCCATAGAACCTCCTTCTGAAAAAAAGGTTTGTGAAAATGCTGGTGAGATTGGGGCATGAGTGGACATCAAGTTTCACTGAGGGTGTAAACAGGCCCCTACAGTTGAGCAAACAGGACACCTGGTCCCCATTGCTTCACACCTACTGACTTTCAGTAGAACAAACAAATCTTGCTTTTGCTTAGGAATTTGGACAAACATTACAACTAAATGCACCAGTTTAAACAGCAGATTTCAGATTTTCTTCAAATCATGGTAGACAATACACCATCAGTTATTTGACACCATTTAAGGAAAGCCTTCTCAAAGAGACAGTTTACTTAAATCTAAACTCAGCCATGTTTGGACAGGACTGTCAAAGCATAACACTCTTGTTTTCAATTGCTTGCAGGCAATCCTACCTTTCTCATTTTTCTCAATTCATGTTTAATATAAGTACTAGGACTGATATACAGTGTTCTAAAAGTTAGTTACTATAAAATCAACAGTTAAAATATGCTGCAAGACCGCTCATCCTATAAAAGCAATTCTTAGGTTTGTGCCACATCAAAAATCCTGAAAACATCCAATTAAAAAAAAATGTAAGGGTTAAAGATGTTTTCAGTTTTGAACTATTTAATATCATCTTCTGTCATGTACCGTCACTTTTAGCACACCTGTTAAATTTTATCATTGAAACATACATAAAATACTGCTGACCATCTTGTAAAGGTGAAGTGGCCACAGCTCTGCCTTAACACAGAAGGACAAGCTACAAAGTTGTCAAGTCTGCTTATCAAGTGCCCACAACCACATACACTGAGGGGCAAGGCAAGCATTGTGATAAGGGCCAAGGCCTGCAGGCAGAAAAGAACACACTTTCATAGCTTTAAATCAGATTAGAAGTACATGTTCTCACAGCATGATTTAACATGAGAAAAAAATCCAGCCAAAGCCTTAAACAAATGTCACAATCCCATGTTTACCTAGTGCAGCAAGAGAACAAGTCACATAACAAATCACAACTAGATCCGTGCAGTAAACAAAAGTTCCCTAAACTGTAAGCATAATTTTCTTTCTGGAATACTCACCTTCATTTTCACTGCTTGTTCTTATGCCCTTTGAACTTGCTTCTGTACCTTTACTTTTGTCAAGGTCATCTTGGTTATCTTCAGATCCTCTCTCCTCTTCATCTTCTTCACCAACATTTTTATAGTTGGGTCTTTTCTGCATCCTCTTCTTCCCTTTCTGTTTGTTAATTTCAAGAGACCTCTCAAGTGTTTCAGTTGGTTTTATGAAACATCTGATACTTGACTTTGCCTGTAAATTTGAAGAATTTATACTGAATTACAACAAGGCATTTCAACTGTAATTGATAAAGAAACGTCAGTTCATATAAAATGTAAATTAACACACTATTCACAAATCTCAAATCCACTTCAAAATATAAAAAAGTAGTACCAAGTCATCAGTAGCAAAATTATCTCCAAAGATCTATCATCAGTATGCCTTCCCAAGAGAAGATGCAGAACTACTTATTTAATCAAACCAAGTTTAAATTGTTTTCCCTTTCTTTGAAGGGATGAGACAGGTAGTATACATAAAATTAAGACACCTTTTGTAAAAAGCATGGAGGCAGCAAAATCCTCCATGTGTGTAGACAATAGTGTATTAACATGAAACATCCCCTTTTTAAAGGTTCTTTGGCAGCAGCAAGGACAAAATTCAGTGCTCTGTGGTGTAAGATTTTGTGTTGGGGGTATTTTTTATGCTTCCCTCAACATCAGACTAAGTCTTGTATCAACTAGGAACAAATGACACTGTCATTAACCTTTTTTGGACCTCCAGGCATTGACTTACCAAGTCTGGAAAATCAACTTCATTTGTCAAACCTAATTTACTTATGTTTTACCCAAAGTTTTCACAGGATAAGATGGCAAACCAACTTCTCATTTTCCTGATTACTAATTTATAGAGCAAGAAAATAAATCTAGATGACAAATTTCTACAAGAAACTAAGTATCCTAACAACACAGAACAATGTACTCTTATAGAACATGACCAGGACACTACAAGAAGCTCTGCAAATAGAAGGACTAAAAAACTTGGGTTTTCTGCAATTCTGCAGCTTATTTCTGAGCTGTGTTGTTTGAGCTCCCCTCTCCCTTGCTAGGCCTGTCAGCTGATCACCAGAGTACAATATAAACACACTGCTTAGCCAAATCTCTCTGTTACTGAGAAGTGAAACATGGTCTGGAGCTTTCTGCCACTAAATGAGACTGCCACAGACCCATTACCTTCCAGAGCTCAATACTTCCATCACATTTAGCCAACACTGGCTAAAGGGTTAAAAATTTAAGGGCAAGCAAGAGAAAAGAAGCAAGAATAGAGTAAATACTAAATTGATTACATTCTCCGCCTTAGGTGACTCAGCACAATAAGCACTGAAGATGACTGCATCAAAGAAATTTCAGGGGAAAAAGTTTGAAAAAATCCTTCCCTTCACCAAGTTAGGAACATCTATACATAAAACCAAGAGATTAGGAAAAGATAATGGAAGAATCTGTCTACAAGTTAAAAGGCCAAAATGATTCAGAGAATCTTCTGACTTTTCGTAAATGTTTTATAGAAATATTGCATAAATGACTTTATATTTGGCACTGAAACAAACCACATAGTGGGAAGAATATTTTACAATATCAAAAAACCCCCACAATATGAAATTTATTACACTTATGTCCCCTCATAACTTCCCTGACACATTTTTTGTGTGATCTAACTGTAACACAGGAAAGTTATAAAATGACCAGGTTACCTTTATTGATGGCTTCTGGTCACAAAAGCCGTAAGAAAAGGGAAGAGCACCTTAAATCCTATTATTTAGGGAAATAACAGGAAAGTAGCATGCAAGCTGCATAACACATTTTCCCCTTTCTGCATTCACCTCTTACTTCTGCATTGCTTCCTAGAATCTGGTAGCTACTTTCTTTATGGAGAAAGCATGTACTCAACATTCTTGCATTTTTCATATGGTGTCAGCCACATGAGCAAAGCAGCACAAGAGACCAGTAGACAGTGGTGTGCTCATAAACACTGAGCCATGGTCTGATCCAAGAAGGAATCCTGTAGAAAAAACCCTACACAAATATTCTGTTCTACTAAATACAGCAAGTCTATATAATTAAAACATTCTAAAATCAGACTTAAAATTAATTTAGATAGCATTTGGTTTATTATATAAGTTGATTATACAGCTTGAGGTACTGCTATTTTATATCTTTTAAATGTCTTTCAACCACATTTTCAATAATGGTTTATCTTTTGCAATGTGTGATGGTAAAATAAGGCAATACCAGTAACACCTTTTACAGGAAAGAGAAAGTAGGTTAAAGAAGAAACATGCACTAGGTAGATCTGGCCCACATCTGAATAATGCAGGAAAAGAGATCTCACAGGAAGTAAGGTCAACCTTAGTGTGATATCTGACAAGTTAAAATACATTCTGCTGCCTACACACACTCAACTCTCATTGTGAGATAAGGGTTTGTATTTCTTCTGATGATGCCTAAAACCAGAAAGACAGGGAAAAAACATGGAATGAGGTGGAGAACCTGTTCAGTGGAGCTTAGGCAATCACTACCACCCTGTGATGTTCAGCAGATCTCCATGGGTAGGTTATTGCCAATTCATAAGATAGCAGCAGTTACAGCTACTGGTCATTTTTTCCATAAACTGATTTCCAGTGAGCAGCACCACTTGTTCCTGTCGTGACAAGTACCACTGTTCTTTGTCCTAAATAACTCAGGGTATTTTGCATTTATATACAGCAACAGTGACCCTTCTCAGCTTTTTCGTTGTGTTCTTTACTCAGTGTCCTAGCAAGAGGACACAAGACTCTGCTTCTAGAAACCTCAGTCCTTACTCTGCACCTCAATACACTTTAATTCATCTTGTTAGAAAGATGAATATAGATATGAGGTTCTACTTCTGGGTTTAGAAACTACATGTTAGTTAGAAACTGACAGTTACATTTCAACTTAAACATATCAAGACATCTCAGTTACAACAGATGAACAGTGTTAGGTACAGAGCAAGGGTGTAGAGATAGCTGCAGTTCACCACAATACACAGATATGCCCAAACAACAAGCTTAGGACAGTATCAGGATGGTTATCATGGCAAATTAGAACAGAAAGGATGTAGTAAATGATAAATTTGTGTATGACTTAAGAAAAAAAACATGATGCTACATTCAGACTAAAAGTTAATTTAAAAATTTGCTCATCACTTCTCTCTAACAATTTTAAACTAACTTCTGAAGTAGCTTTTGGTAGAAGTTTGCAATTTCTTTGCAACAGAGAACACCACAGCAATATCCCTGCAATGATCCTGATTCACCTCATAGTCCAGAGAACAGCCCTTGGAATGGCTAACAATGCTCAAAAATCAACTTTTTATTCTATGAAGTCCCATCACAGAGCAACAAGAAATTGCCTAACTTTACTTGACTGTGCCTTCACTTGTACAAGGTTTGACTTGAGCCTCCCTCCCTGTGTCATCAGCAGGAAGGCCCAAGCAATGCCTGCAGCCGCTGTTCCCACACACCACTGCAGAGCAGCTCCCTTGAGGGCTCCCCTCCCTGGAAGCTGGGCACGGAGCTCTTCTGCTGAAGCTGCACCTCACTCCTTCTGCACATAACCAGCCTCCACCAGTGGGCTTCTGACAGTACAGGCTTTCCCCTCCATGGTTTCATTGAAGAATATGGTTGAAGTTACTAAAAACTAAGGTTTCTCCCATGGAAGTTTTCCCTTTGTCCACTGCTCTGCACTCCCTGGAACACAGCTCCACCTCAGGCAGTTTCTCTAAGGGTCTGTTGCAGAAGGCCACCATCCTTCCTAATTACTACCTGTTCAGATACAACAGCACCCCCCATTTACATGTTGTGAGGACACATCTTTAAGGCCAGTAAGGAGCAGCAAACTGAACAGTAGAGCTGCAACCTAGATAGTACTACAAACTGAAGAACAGGAGTTTATAGGAAGCCCCTAATATTCCTAACATAAGTGCAAGTACACAAACACATGCTACAGGTATTTTGCAACTCTGTACAGTAACCAAGACAGGAAAAGAAAATCTCACTTCTGTAACAACTGGTGCTCCACCCTCTTGCCACAAATTTCCTAGTAACAAAGCTGCTTCTGCACAAGTAGCACACAACATTCAGTATGCAGCTAGCAGAAGGTCAGACATTTCCTAAGTAAGAGACTACCTTAAAGCATTCAGTCAACTTTACCATTCTACCACAGTTTTTTTCTAAAAAAAGTCAGATTCTAAATAGCAAGGTCAACAGAACAAAACACCAGAACTCAAAAGGTACTGACTAAGATCAGTCCACACAGCTTTCAATGCCCAGTGGGAAAAAATCTGGAAAAGTTGGTGTGTCTTGGAGAAGTTGAAACATATCTCCCCCCATGAAACTCCAAGAGCTATAGCCACTGCTGGGAAAGAAGGTGCATGAGAACCAATCTATTGCTTGTAACAAATTAAATATTCAGTCATCAACTGCTGGCCAGTCAGTCATTAGGGACATGTTCAATTTTTAGACACAACTACAGTCAGAGGCCTCTTACAATAAGGTCATGCCCCCCTACTTGTTACCATCCCCAACACAGACCTTTAAAAAGTAACAAGCAAGCATTTCACAAACTGTGAAAGCCACAACAAAAGGGAGAATATTATAAACATGACACCTAGAAAACCAGTACCAACAGCATCTAGGAACATCTACCCAGGGTTAAATGCGAAGGTAAAAGAGCAATGACAGAGTGACACACTCCCATCTCTCTGTGGCTGGTCTCTATTCTCACACGCTCACTGATGCACAACTTTCAGAGATGATCAGTTTTACTGTTAAAACACTGGGAATATTCAGATGCAAATCATAAGCCAGGTATTTTTTTCTAAGTCTCCTCATTTCTACTACAAATTGCACAAGGAAATTTCACTGGAAAGTTGTGCTGAATCATTTTTATTTCTCTACCCAAGGGCAGATAAAAACCAAACACAGAGGACTGGATTACAGAAGCGTCGCATCAAAATGATGATCCAACAACAAAAGCTGAAGTCTGTTGCTGCTCTCTTCTTCTAAATATAAACACCTTGGTTTACCAGTTTCCAGATACCTGATTTTATTTTTCAAATAATTTCTTTGCCTTAAAAAAAAAAAAAATTAGAGACAGTTGGCCACTTACTGAGTTTTTCTGTACATCTTGTTCAACCTTAGAAGAAAACACTGAAAGGTCCCCATTGAGTATAACCTCAGCCAAGGAGTTCACCAAGGGAGCATAATGTATGATCAGAAAAACCTATTAGAAGAAGAGCAGAAAAAAGTATCAGACATACTTACAGAATACATAGTTTCACCATTTCACTCACTAAACATACTTTTGATCTTGTTAACTGCTATCTTTAGTTTACATATAAGTACAACTGGGAACACTGATAGACCATTAAATCTACTTTAAAACACAGGAGAGATGGGTATCTGACACCTTCTTCCACCTTTGAAGCTACCCAGTTTTACTAATTCTTCATATTCTTTCCTCCTTTACACTGAGAAGTGTAAATTCTCTCTTCAACACCTTTGAAAGGAAAGTTGTGTGATATCCCAGGAAGGAACTCATTAAAACCATTACAGAAATGTATTTTTTTTTAGAAAAAAATGAACTGATTATGGTGCACAGCATCCCCTTACCTTCCTGTGTTCCAGTGACTGGCCAGACTCTAGAAAGTTCTGTGCTGTGCACACAATCACTGTGCAGTGACTCATGAGTAAAGGCCATGCACTAGGCTGAGCTGGATCAGAGGCAGCTGTACTGGCTCTGAAATTGCAGCAAATCAATGTCAGCTGCATAGTGGCTACAGAACACAGGAGTAAGGACCATACTGCCTGAGCATTGAAGCATTTGACCACAAGTGCTCTGGTGCTTTACCAGAGTTCTCTGTTTACACTAACTACTCTATTTTGAGCCAAGGCTTACAAGTCTGAGCCAGCACACAACTGGCTCCTGGACAGAACCATCTCAGGTCCAGCTGCCATAGTCTTCTGTCAGCTTATATCCATTCTCTTCACATGAATATCAAAGCTGGATCCCTTATCAGTGGTTCTAGCTGCAAAATTCCTAAAGAATTTCTAAGTCATTAGGTCTAATCACTGTTTTGACAATATTCAGCTGAATGTCCTCCACAGGTTTTCTGATTAAAGTCAGAACCATTCCAGACCTCCAAAAGGGAAGTGATTATTAGCAGGTAGCGGTGATCTATATAAAACTTTAAAGTCACAACACACTTCAAAAGTACTTTGAACAACCTCCAAAGCACTCGAGCTTCTGCCAATTCAGCAAGTGTTGCTTGACTGTCCACAGGCGTGTTTTGGTGCAAGAACAGCTCATGTTCACTTTGGGAGCATTGGGCAAGAGGTCCCAACAGTGCATTTTCAGGTGCTAGCATCAATCTCTCAAGCACTTGTCTCTAATCTAAGAGTAGTGCCTAGAGCATATGCCTACTTTCAGGGTTAGAAATAGTCAGCAAGCTTGGGTAGATCCCACCCCACCACAGTCAAACTCCAGGTTAAAAGGGGTGGGAAAAGATGTGTTTCTGCCAGTCACAGAAACAGTAGCTCGATTTTCTATATCACATCCCATTTTGACACACAAAATTTGTTCTCACTTCTTTATGACTACATCCATTTTCTTTTTTAAACAGAATGAAGAACACGGATATAAATCCTGAAGTGATACCTTGTTGATACTTCCACTGAAAGCAAAGATGTTAAAAGAGGTCACCTTACACAACTGTATGATGCAACTCCCTTTGGTTACAAGAAGCTGCTGCTCCCACAGTTTTATCTGTGGCAAATAACCCTCACATCGCCACAATTTTTAGGTTTAAATTAAGGAGCATCAAATTATAATTTCCTAGGGAAAAAACCTAACCCCATACTTCTAGAAAAAAAGATGAAATTATGGGCTGGATCATAATAAAATGAGTATTGAAGAAGTCTAAGTTCAAAGAAAAAGAAGTACAAATTCTATGAGCCCAAGTCAAAACTATTTTCAGACAAAGTAATTTAAGAAAACCAGTCTCATAGCAATGCACAGAAGACTACAGGGAGAACAGATGAATTTTCTCTACAATACAAAAAAATCTGCTTTAAAACTCTTAATTTGAAAATAAATTCTAGAAAGAAAAAGAGGTGGGACTGATAAGAATAAGAAATAAGAAGTACCTAATTACAGATTTAAGTTACAGACACAATGAAATTAATATTGTGAGAAAGTGAGATTTTGGTAGTGGTGGTTTTGGGGTTTGGGTTCTCAAAGAGGAAAATTCAAACCTGAAATTTTCCATAGCTTAGGCAGATTCACAATGCAATACAGCATCTTGGTGAATTTCATCTGCCATTATGACTATCAGTCTTTATTTGTCAGCTGGTGTACACAGTTTATGATTATGGAATGCTCTAAAGGTTACCCTGAGAAATGGGAGCCTCAGAAGAATGAGATTAACTCAAATAAGAAGCTAATTTGTCTGCCCATGGAAAGACTAAATGTTCTACTTTTTTTTTTTTATGAAAGCTTAAAGGTTAGAAATTTCTTTTGACAGATTTTCTTTTGTGGCTTTGCCAAAATGATGAAACTACATAGATTTATGAATCACAACACAGTACTGCAAAATTTGTTTTGAAACAGGACAAATACTTAAAATACTTACTTGAGAAAGAAGATAGAGAGAAACCTGGAGACTTATTTTTGGACGCTCTCCACCCTACAGAAAAAGTTAGGAAAAATGCTGATTAATTTATTTATACAAAGCATTTATATGGCTTAATGTTTTATTTAAAACAAAACTTATGTTGTTCCACATTCTGCTACAAGATATTCAGAAAGCATCACGATCTTTAACATTCACTGCTTGTAAACTATTTAAAATGGAGAATCTGAATAAGCATATCCCTTACTCTTCCTTGTTTAAAAAATTGCTATTAGTTATTGTCTTTCATGGTCACTTCAGTAACTTAAACAGCTGAGCATCTGAGAAGTACATTGGTTTTCGCTATGCTACTATTCCTTCAAAAAATTCTTCTCAGTTAACATTATTGAAGACTGCTCTGAAAATTAGCTATTCAGATAATATGAAATACTACCCACAATTGAATGCAGGAACCTGTGCAGGTTTTAAAAGATAGTTTCTATTTCAATAAAAACCAGTTTTCCATTAAATTTAAAGGCTATGCTTTAAAAATAATTTCAGCTACACCACATTAAAACACAGCTTCTTTATAAATACAGGAAAAAAGTAACAAACCCAAAAGTGTGTATTTTTGGGGTTGGATGGATTTTTACATCATGGCAAATTTGCATTGTATTATAACCCACTTTTGCCAGAAGACAAGTTATCTTATCAGAAAAGGAAATCACACATCTCCCAATGTTGCAGAAATTTAAACTCTGTTCCAGATTTGCAGTTCTTCTTCTCTCTACTACTGTTAACTTCTAACCACCAAGTCACCCAAAACAGTATTTCTTCAGGGCATAAAATTTAATCTGTTGTGCCCTTGAATTCAATCTCAGGGTATTTCCTCTACAGCCACCTTATTTAAGCTGTTTCATGTAAACCACACGTAGGTATCAAGAGTATCGTGTATCTAATGCACAAATCACTTTGCACACTGAAAGCAAGTAGCACCTTTGAGAATTAACTGTTTGCAGGTATTAGCTTACCTTGTCTTGATTTACTAATGAATACACGTAGAGGGGAAGAAAGAGCCTATTAAGCAGGTGGTCTGTCAGCACATCATTTAAAAATTCACAGTTAATGATAAGGATATCATTAAGGTAATGCAAGTGATCAAGATGTTCTGCTACCAGGTCACTCAGTTTGCCCCTATTTCTGTGCCTGAAAGAAAGCAGAAGTAAGAAATTATACATGATCAATTGTGAAAGTCTTAAAAATGTAGGGAAAAATATTAATGTGCATCCCTGCCACAGATCACCTGGCTCAGGCAGACTGCCCAAAGCAGATGTTTCAGTGAAGTCAACTAATGCAACTGGCAAACAGTTGCCTGTATTTTCTTCAGGATGCACATATCAAGTTCCCCCCCAAGTTTTCAGAAGACATGTTTTTACAAAGCTTTGCTTTCCATTGCCAGTCTTTTCACAAGCCAACTACAAAAATGAGAAGATTTTTTTCCCAAAAATGAAAGAATTCTGTGTTGTACTTAACATCTACCTCTTCACTTTAAGAAAGCAAGAAACACACGCCCACTCTAAGGCAGGGGGGGCAAGACAAACCAAGAACACCCTGAAAAAACAAAGTATTTCTGTAGTGGATAGTGGAATAGCACACCATCATGTCAGGTCTGACAGTTCACATATTAAAACTCATCCTTCTAGTTTAAATCTTTTTCTTAGAATCTTTTCAGAAAGCTCTTCTAATGAGATGACACATAGAAAAAGAATATTAGAAAGACAAAGTTTGTAAGATTGAGAAGCACAAAAGATGAAGAAAAGGCTTGTTGCAAACACTAACTCACTCTTATGGATATCAGCACAGCTCAACCACATCTCACTGTTGCTTTAAAACTAAAGAGTGAAAAGTCTGAATTGTGTACAAGGGAACACATCTAGAAACTAACTTAACTGGACTATTACAGACAAAATAAGGAGAGCATTGACATCTGGGAAGAACATTTCCATTCAATAGCAAGCATTTGTAAAAGCTTACTCTTCATCAGTCTGCACACAGTTATCCAGTTCTATCACGTGGCTGCCAATAAACCAGACAAGGTTGGAGAAATAAGGAACTGCAGTTTTATCTCGAATGTAATGCAGCATAGGCTGGTTGTCCACTAAACAGAAATCATTAAAAAGAAAAATCAGTTGCCAATATTTTTTATTGCTTTTTAAGAAACACAAAAAAAAATATCTTCTGAATTTCATTACATGCTAGCTTTCCATATGAGTATACACCTGACACAATCTTAGGCGTGAAATGGAAATCTACGTAAATGTCACATAAGTTCTTAGCTGGTTTGAATGAGCCTAATGTTGATATATTTACATATGTCTGAAAATAAACAAATATAGTGGAATTCAGAAAGGTTCTTTTAGGACATTAGTTATCAAAAAGAAGAGAAAAAAGCGCAAGAATAAAGCAGTAATGCTGAGAGTCAAGCTAGTTAGACTTACATGACACTGCATTTAGGAACACGGGAATCAGCAGTGAAGGAAGGGCAAAAGAAACAGACAACAGTTAACAGGATTAGGAACTGGGATAGTGACATCCTCTAAAAGGGTTTAAAAAGCTAAAGCACAAAGCATCTAAACTAAAAGATACAGGGTAGGTGTTAGAGCAGAATATATGCAAACAGGTAGTCAGAAAAGTATCAAACCTGAACACCTAACTCTAACCTTTATATCACTACAACATTCAATGAAAATTCTAGACAAGTAATTTTTTTTCATAAAAATAATTAGTTGCATAAATATATCACAAATAGGATACGAAGCCTATAATCTGCTCTTTTCTGTGAGCTCATATTTGCATTTACAGTTCCTTGAAGTAAAAGGCAAGTACTGAGAGCCCATTTCTCAACATACAAAAAGAAAAGTGTTGCAGCCAACATTGTTAAGACTCTATTTGCTATGCAGGCTATCCAGTCATTTGCAAAGTTCATTGTTTTGAAAAAGACCTTATATTCTTCTATGAAGAGTGTCAAGTCACTTTTAATTAACAGAAAGTTGTGTAAATTCAACATGTAATTCAATTTAAAATGTATTAAAGAACAAGAAGCCCTGCATGAACATATTGCATAATACATGCTACCTTATATCATGCTGATTTCAGAGGTAGAAATTCAGAACAAACAACAGCTTTTCTACAGAGAACATTGATATTTTCAGTTTATTAAAAATGTTATATGCTCCAAGAAAAATTTAGGGGGAATTGACTTTTCAACATTGGGTTTAGAGTGGACATTCTCAAAGTAGTGCTAACTTCAAAGTTCAACCAGGTTGCTGAGGTCCCTGCAGAGCTTTGAAGACCTCAAACAATACAGATGCCTCAATTTCTCTGGGAAACCTGTTCCAGTGCTTAACTACTCTCACAGTGAAGCTTTATATTTTTTCCTTATGTCCTACTGGAATGTCCAGCACAGGAATTTGAGACTGCAGCCTCCTGGCCTTCACTGAGCACCTCTGGGAATGGCCCAGCTCTTCTTGAGACTGGAGTGACTGCAGCACCTAAGAGTTCTACAGTCATTTTAATGCACTTTTAATCCAAAAGGGAGTGATATTAGTTACTGCATCATACACTAGAAAGTTCAATTTCATCAGTACAAGATAATTCATATTCTTAAAACACTTTGGGTTTGGGGTTTTGGTTTGTTTACTTTTTCAATACAGTCACATTCTGACCTCTCTTGGAAGAGAAGCTAAAGTTCCTTGTGTATGCCTGACACTTCTGCATTTTCTTAAAAACCAGTTTCATTGGTGAGAAAATAATACTATTTATGAGTACAGACTGCAGGTTTGGGATAGGGGTCACTGAAGTCAAAATGTGTACTTAAAACTTGTCAAAATGCTAAGCTTTTCAATCTCATAAAATAGAAAGAAAATCCTCACAAGTACATAACAAAATTAAACTACAATGAAACAAGATTTGCACATATGCCTTTTTTAATATATAAAAAAGCATACCTTTGTAGACATTTAAAGTTATAGTCCTAACAGCAATCCTGACCATGCTCTCGGGGTGGTTAAAAAATTTAATAGCTTCAGTGTACAAAGCAAAGTCATTAGTGTGCTGTAATGGAAAGAGAAGGAAAAGGAAAGAAAATATTTATTCATTAAACATGTACAGAACATTGGTTGGGATTCTGTATGAATTATGTTTTCTCTGTATTAATATGGTACTTTTACCTTCTACTTAAGTAATAGAAATGATTTTACAATGCATAGTCAGCTGCATTTGTAACTCTGCATTAAAATAAACTGCTTAAAGCATCAAGAGCTTCCCAGGATAACTGTGCACATACTCAGTGCTTTCATGCCCTCTGCTGGCAGAAGGCAGAGTGCAGCAAGAAAAAATCCATTTCAACTTTACCCTTTGACTCAGCTTTTTGGACTTTGACTAAACCTCTCAGAACCAAGTGATGCAACAGAAAAGATCCTGTTTATGAAATCACAAGAAAGCAAGGCACAAACAAGTTGAATTCTCAAGGAAGTAGACTAAAGAACTACTGAAATGATCCGATATAACACTAACCTCCAGAGTTTTAGTTTATTATAGTTATAAGAGGACAAAGCCATGCTTGTGCAGAGATCCTCTCAAACAAATTCACAACCACTGGTGTTGCCATTATGAAAATAAAAGCAAGACATTAAGAGACAAGAGACTAAACAGTATGTACTATGCTGCTATCAATTTCTAATTAAAGTCCTCATCATTACATTGCAACTTCCTTTACTTACCTCATTATAAAAGAAATGTACAGTATGATTATTGAGTTTCAGGGAAAGAGTTTTGAGAAATGAGATGTAATATGCCATGATCTCTTCATCCGAAAAGTCAAATTTGTGGACAATAATAGAATTCACATAGTTATTAGAGAGCAAGTAGTCTGAAAAGTAAGAAACATTTACACAGGTTAGCCAAAAAAAATCATTGTGGTAACAGGCTGTATTTTAAACATCAGCTAGCAAGCAACAACCTGATGCTTGAAGATCACAATTTTTAGCCAAACATGTGAAGTGATGCCTTCAAGCGTTAATTAATATAAAGGTCTTTGCTCCCAAGAACAAGACAACTGAGAATATACTTTCATCTCCCTCAATTCAGGTAGGCTCTGCAGTTAATAATACTTAACTCTTTTCCTCCCAAAGTGCCAAGTTCTCGAGGCTTGAAGATGACTTTCATAACAGTTGTGGAATACGTCAAATTATTGATTCTCTATCCTCTTTATATTTTGCCAAAAACCTTGAAGGAATCTCCTGTGGCTGACTGCCAGCAGCAATGGTGTCAGAACAGTCACAGTACAAATTACACATCAGAGTTCCACCACATGATCCGTGGCACCAAGTGAACATTTCAGATCACAACTAATTTGCTGACTTAAGAACCCTTTGAAACATGCTAAATGCTTGTTGTATTGAACAACTACTTTTGCACCACTGAAAATTTACATTAAAAGGTATTTTAGAGTAATTTTACACTGTATTTTTGACAGTGTTCAATTTAAAAGATTGTTAGTAACTCATATACTACTTCTGTGCAGGAGTACTAGGACTAAATTTCATTGAATGAAAGGGAATTCAATCAAATCTTGATCACTTCATCCTAAGCAGTTTGGAAGTGTCCTTACACAGGGATGTTTCATGGCTGATGTTCTCAAAAAGGATGTTCAGAGTCTGCAGCAGCTGCACACACACATAACGACCAGACTTCTGACGCAGGATGTTCAGGAAGAAAACAAACATATTCTTCTCCAAGAAAAAGCTGAAATAAAATAAAGGTGTCCTTAAGTCACATGCTTAATGTAACAGAAACATAATTTGGCTAGGAGCAGGGATGATTCAAGGCAACTTTGACAAACAGCATGTTTTGCTTTTATGAAGAATTACTTTACAAAGTTGTATCTATATAACAAAAGAATATCTTTCAAAAAACTTAAACAAAGGGGCTTAAAAATTCAAATTATGCAAAAAAGGATATCAAGAAATCAGGACCTTTCTTACTGTATTTTTAGTATATTCAATTTATCAGACAGCTCTAAATACCACAGCTAGAATAAAATATTTATTTGTGGTACCTTCGGAAAATTGAAGCAATATGATATTAATGGATGTACTGAGTAAATCTGGGCCCTAAAATAGGTTAGAGCTTATATTCACATAAAAAGAATGGAGAGTCAAACAAAAGCAGTGCTTGAAAGTGGATCTGGAGACCAAACACTTTTTAGAAGCAGCAGATTCCTGAATGACATGAGTATGAACCTGCTCACCTATCCACTACAGGACATAGCTTTCTACATATATTCATGAAATACAGTCTTGGAAGAGTTAACTTTTTCAATGAGAACTCTGTACAGCTCCAAGCATTATTCAACACAAAAGCAGAGAGAGCTTGCTCAGGAGTACTCACTCAAACACTGAGCTGTCATTCTGATCCCCCCAGATGAGGATCTCCGTTATGGACCTGATGGTCTCCACCAGCAGGTTGCGGTTGTGATCTGTTACTGTTGTATTTTTAGTCAAAATATGATACATGTACCTAAAAGAGAAAGTAAGTACAAGTAATGTGCTATCCTGCACATTCACATACACCATGTTTGTCTTTCATTACTGTAAAAATGCAGACACACATCTATGCCTACAATAAGCCTAATCATTGCACATTTTTAAAACCCTAAAATTTCCTTCTAATATTGATGCAGAGAGAAAAAGTAATTGTTAAACAGAGTAAGTGATAAAGGAAACAAATCCCCACCTAGGAGGGTGAGTTATGAGTGCTTATGCCTATGTTAACATCGAAGTAGAAACTGTGCAACTGGTCTCAAGGTGCTTCTTAAATGAATTTCTTTGGAATACGTTGAAGTCAAAGGAGTGATAAGCAAGAAAACTAGAAATAGAAGAAGCAGGTAAGCATGCAGCAGCTAATAGGGAAAGTGCCACATGAGGTCTAACCAGAGAAGTTCAATCCCTTCTCTTGCCTGCAGAGACCCCTTACAGACTCATGTCAATTTTGATGTTTAATACCAGGACTCTGACTATTCATTCACCTTGGCAAAGCTCCATCACCAGTCTCTCAGCACAGAATACACCGACTGGAAAGGGGGTAAAGTCCAGCTTTGTCATTGCAAAGGGCAAGAGTTTAAGACTGTCAAGTGAAGCTTAAAAAAGGGTAAGTCTGTATCACACAGATGACAGGAAGCTACATAGAATACAAGCCCTTCAGATTTTAAGTCTCAGAATTTTACTCTTCAAGGAAGCACTTTTTTTTCCAAATAAGTTGTAACATTAAAGTACCAACTTACTTCTGTCTTGTTACTTTCTTATGGCCCACCAAAAAAAAAAAAAAAAAAAGGTGAGGTGCGGGCAAATTCTAATAAAAGCACAAAAGGTCACCACTGCTTTTCTCCCTCTCTTTTTTTTGTGGTTTTTTTTTTTTTTTTTTATCTAGTAATAAAAACAAAGGATAAATATAAGAAAGGTGCACAATTTTGAAAAGAAATAAAAACATGAGGGAAATTTCATGTCATTTTAGAACTGCACAAGTTTAGACTCTTAAACATAGCTCCTATATTGTTGTGCTGTACTGAAAACCAGGAGTAACACCTCAGCGTTCAGGATTTCTGTGCAATATACTCACAAGTGTTTGGAAAGGAAGACAGATTTTCCATATTATCAGTCTTGCCATGAATAGTGGAGTTAATGAAAACTCCCAGGATCTAATTCTGTGATAACAGCCTGTGTGTCCTGACCTTGGGGCAGCCTTTCATTATTGTTTTGGATTCCATGTAAGTTTGTTCAGTGATTCAGACTGAAATTTTAGGAATACCATTAGTAGAATTGTGCATAGCTTCTGCAAGGTTAAAAAAATCTCAGTGTGTTTCTAAAACAAAATTTTGGGGTATCTGGTTTATGGTTTAAAATAAGACTTTAGGTCAAAACACAGACTTGAAATCACATTTCAAAAAACGGGATTCTCATCAATTTTAACAACACTAAAAAACTGAATCATTGCACTGGGCAAGCATGCAGCCAGAGACTAAAATGCCATTTAACTGAACACAGATGTGAGGCTGTTCCAACTATTTACCAGACTTACAAAGACAAGACATTATCTACTTTTAGAACCTTTTGCCTGAACTCAAAAAACCTCCTCAAACAATCAAGAACTTTGATCATATTTACAGTTTACTTAAAATCTGTCAAATTTGGTTTTGGGAGTTTTCTTCAACCACTGAGGTGCCACTGAGTTGGGCAGAGTTTCACAGGACTTGCTGCAAGACACAGGCTGTCCCCAAAGCCATGCAGGCAGCAGGTGCTATTTCAGAGAAGCTGATAAAATGTTCTGTGCTGTCACGGTAAAACACGGTGTGCTTGCTGGTCCTGATATTACTTAATCATCAAACAACAAAGGACACCAAGAGATAAACAGCCCTCAGAAGTTCACAGCTTTAACAAACTTGATACACCACATGCTTCCTTCCCTCGCTCCCCAAATCAGCAGTGACAAAGCCTACATCGTATTACCAAAGCCATTATCATATTATACATATACATCACCAGACAGCAAAGAGGAAAAAGGGAATAGGTGACAGGGGATAAGAGGAGGAGGGAAAATTGGCTTTTCATTATCTTTTTCTTCAGCAAAAAACCAAATTCTCTCCCCCTGCATGGTGGTTCTTTACCCCCCCTTCATAAATCAGTACTCATTTTCAAACCCAAACCAGTCACTGATCAGACTAAAACCACTACAGGAGAAGCTGATTCTCAGCTATGTCCTACAGGTGTAACTGCCTGGTCACGTGCACCTTAACAGGCACTAAAGCGAAGTCAAAGAGCACCTGCAAATCCTCATCTGAGGATCACAATTCACGATTCCTTCTGTGGATACAGACAGTGGGATAGCTCTCAGAGAGGACATGAGAGCTTAAGTCTGACCACCTGTGAGAATTCCCAGGGTTTCTGAAACAGCACACATGCCCTGGAAAAACATCCCATTAGGACACTACGTGCATTATCAGGACAGTGAATCAAAAGAGCACAAACTCAGTCCCCACTCTGAGGATGCAGCAGGTAATGGTGCAGAGAACAGCCAAAGAGATGGCAATTAGATCAATTCATTCCACAATAATCTGAACAACTTCCTGAGACAGAGTGTAATTAATATTGTATTACTTCACACATTTTAGCCTATTTATTTGAAGTCACATAGAAATTATTGCATCTGCAAACATGTATTTCTCATTAATAAGTTACATTATACAAATTTGGGATTAAAGTTTACCCCAACAGTAGAATTTTGGGAATGGGATGCAGTGGGAAGAATAACATGCTATTACCTCATTTTGGGAGCCTACGGAATATAGAGCATTACAAATGCAAAAAGCAAGAAGCTTTTAATAGTCAGAAATACATTATCTCCAAATTAATTTACTTAGCAGCAGCATTACTGCAAAATTCCTTAATCTGCTAAGGAACTGATTAATTTAGAGGAAACCTGGGCTTCACCTTCAAGCTATTCCTTGTTATTTCCTTTTTTATCCTATTTGCTTGAAAATGAACAAGAAAGCATACGCATACTCGTTTCTCCTTACAGACATGGAATACCATATCATAAGAACATAAAGTATCACACAAACCCAGAACTTTTGTATTTAGATAATCCTTAAAGGCTGTCTCTAAATGCTGATTACAGAGGGGTTAGGTTTGTGCTTCAAAATAGAAAACTACCAGAGAGGACACTTCAGTCATCTTTGTATCTGAAGACTGGGTTCAAACAAAAACACATCATGCAGGAAGAGTCAAAGCACCCAATACCATCAAAATCAGTGTGAGATGTTGCCAGCAACTTAAGACAAACAGAATTCTGAATACTTTTCTGGTTAGAACCTGAGCTCAAAGGGGTAACACATAACTCATGAACACTGTAGGTCCCTATTGATAACTTTGCTACTTATTACTTACAAAAATACACTAAAACAGGTGAGAGCTTAGCAAGTCAACCTCTCAAATTTTAGAAGCCTTGACTTGACCATAACATGCTTGCTCCTTCTCTCTGCCTGCAGCAAGGTAATTGTACATTGTTCTCACAGAGGAAACCCCATGCATAGCACTGACAGCACCTCAGGAAATGAATCACCCATGAAAAAAGACTTCAAGCACACGTTCATGGACACTGCATCTGACCAAGGCATGGGAAATGTTCAGCACCCAACTTTAATGGCATGGAACCTTTTGTGCAATCACAATGCAATTAAAATACCAAGCGCAGAAGCAACAATGGAAAATGTGCTTGACAGTAACAACTGGGCTATGTAAAACATCATAGGAAAGTAAGGGGGAAAAATCTGACTTAGAAACAAAGATGCACAAAAATACCAAGTTCTCTGAGAAGCACCCAGGCAGTGAGCAGCACTGTTTCATCCTTCTCTAGACTGCATTTCAGAAGTTGGATTAAATTTTAACTGTTTTCACTAGATCAAGAGACCGTACAAAAACACTTAATACAAACAGTCTCACAATTTTCCTTTAGCCAATCCATTCTCTGTTGTGTTTGCAGGAAGACTGAATAGTAAAATTTCAAAAGCAAGCTTCAAACAAACTGCATTAAAGCTGATGGGAAAGATCCAGCATCTACTGACAAAAAGCAGTAACTCTGTGGTATCACTAAGCAGGTGATTGTTTACAATTTAGACTAAACCCTACCTTATGCAAGTTTAAAAATAAAAATGTTCCCAACAAGGGTAGCCCAGACTGATTTCATCGTATAATATGTCGTTTATAGGCTGAGATAACCTGCAATAGGAAGGAAGGTGTGTTCTACTCAGCTCCTATGGAACACAAAATGGGGTTCTGATGAGCTGAGAAGATGAAAAGGTGAAAAGCTTATCAAGTGAGCTTATTGAGACTGACTATCTTTCATGATGCCAAAATGAAGGCTCTCTGCCCTTTTTCCTTCTGTCATTTTACCCACTTTAACAATACCTAAATTTCACCTTTCCTGTTGGCATCTAGCTAGAAGCTGAAATTCATCCAGCCCAGATAAACAAACACTTAAAATATACATAGTCTAAACAGATCTGTCCTTTACACTCTACCATTTTGGATTCATAATTGCAGAAATCACACACAAAAAAGCAAACAGACCAAAGCTCATACTTTAGTAGATAACTGTATATACTTCAACTCTCAGATAAAAAGTCAAGCAGAAACCACAATACTTACAGCTCAAATCCCTTTTGTTACAAATCAGGCAGGGTGTCATTTTTCTGTTCTCTGTGGCCCCAACCAAACATATGAACACATTTTTCTGCCTGAAAATAAGTCTCACATCTCCCCCTTACCAGCCTATTTTTCTTCTAAACTTAAACTCAGTTTATTCAAATTTCATCATGTATCAGCATCTTGCTCTATCTTCAAGTCAAATATCAAAGTCAGACAGATCTAAAGCTCCACCAAAGCTGAGCAGTACAGAGTAACCTACTCCTTGCATGTTAAATACAACATTCCTATGTTTACATCTGAGCACACTTTTCCCTTTTTCCTGTAAGACCAGACCACACCACATTGACTTACTAGTCTGACCTACCATGATTTCAAAATTACTTCTGCAGTGCTACTGCCTCATTACTTTTGGATTCATGGACTTGATTTCTGTGTCTTTGGTAAAAAGTATTGCATTTCAGTTAGTCTTGGTCATTTTGAACATTTTTTCAGTTTAGAGATAAGGACCAGAATCCATAAGTCATCTTGAAAAAGCAACTGCAAGATCCAAATCTTGTAATCTTACTCATTACTGTCAGACCCCATTCATGTTTTCCTTGCAAGACGACTGAAAACTACCAGGCACTTTTTCTCAATGAGCTGAATATTCACAGTGATTTCATTTAGAAAATTCTTCGTCTCTTAATGACCTCTTTTTCTCGTTCAGGACAAAGAGAAGCTATCAAAGTGGTTCTCATTTTTCTTGCAATAGCAGAACACTTAAAATGGAACAGGGAAATTAAAATTTTTATCCCTTGCCACCCTTCCAACTCTCCAGTGGCAGAGCTAGGAAAAAACTATTCCACCTTCTGCAGTCAGCAGTAACACACGGCTGTGGGGCTCTGGGGACACACGTTACAGTTCTCAAGCTCAAAGCTTTCCCTCTGCAGCAGCTGCAGTCCCGGGCACACCCCGGCCCGGTACCGTGACTCACTGCTGACTACGGACATCCCCACACACCCTCCGCAGCGGGCACTGCTCACACACCGGCACCAGCCGCTCGCCTGCCCGCCTCAGCCACCACCAGGAAACAAAGTTCTCCCTCACGAGGAATGTGGTATTCATTGCATTTATCACGCCTCACACTCAACTCCACCGAAGACTCTGTGGCATTATTAAAAACAAAACAAACACGTATGGCAGCCCTAAGTGTAAGTGTGACACAACATCACGAACTGCGTTCTGCCCTGAAGACATTCTGGGACGGAAAGACCGATTTCCTTGAGGCAGACACCAGACCACAGAGGCTCCTTCGCCACCGGGGATTGCTCCGGGCGCCTTCCCTTCGGGAGAGCTGCGCCAAAACGCCCCGGCGGCGGCAACGAGCGCTTGGAGAGCATCGCCCGCCGAGCCGCCCCCTCCCCATCCCGGCCCCGCAGCCGACTCCGAGGTAAACCTGCCCCGAGCAGCTCCGCGGAGGGCCTCCGACCGCTACGGCCCCCTCAGAGCCCCCTCACCCTCCGCCCTCACCGCCGCCCCAAGCCCGCGGTCACCCTGCACTCACTTCAGGTGGTCCAAGGAGTGGATGCTGCGGGCGGCCTTCCCGTGCCCGCCGCCCACCCAGCTGCGGGAGCGGCCGAACATGCTGGCGGCGGGAGGCTGCTCCGGCCCGCGGGCCCTACGGCCTCATAGCCCCACGGGGCAGGCGGCCGAGCGGCGGGCGGGGACCGGCGCGGAGCCTCGGCGGCGGCACCGGCACGCACGGCGCATGCGCGGCCGGGGCACGCCGGAAAGCGCCGACCCAACCCCGCCCCGCGCGCCCGCGGACTGCGAGTCCCAGGGAGCACCGCGAGGGCGGGGCCACGCCCCCAACGGGCGGGGCGGGGCGTGGGCCGGGCGCGCTCTGCGGGTGGCTCGTTTAGAACAACATAGGAGACTAAACGTAGCTTCAAAACAAAACATTAAACGTGTGCCTGTACCGCCTAAATGTGTTGTAATTTAAAGTAAAATTTGGTCCCTGACATTAGTTGTTGGGCTTCCATAACCCTAACGGAGCTGTTCTGCGGAGTCAGCTCCTGCACGACGCAGAGTCACAAATTCAGCTGCTGACCTTCCCCTTGCTCAGGGTTTTCCCGTAAGGGCTGCACGCTTACTTTTTAGTCGGCTTAAAAATTAAGGAAAAACGAACAGAATGAGACCACTGACTGTCTTGACCTAGTTTGGGATTTTTTTTTTCGCTTTAGCCAGAGAAATAATCTAAACCTAAATAAAAGCTAAAAGAGTCCTTCAGCCAGTATCAAAAACGCACCGACTTTAAAATCACGCCTTCGGTTATATTCTGGTATAGGTAAAGCCTTGATCAGCAAAAAAACACCTGCACCGCAGCCGAGAAGGGCCCGGGCCCGCAGTGCTGCTCCAGGAGGGCCTCGGTCAGAGATCGTGAAACAACTTCCAGGGGGGAAGGCACAACCCAAAGCTGCCCACGCTGCCCCGCTCCCCGGGCTGCGGCGGAGCTCGGGCAGGCAGGAGCGGGCAGGCGAGGGGCGCGCAGCGCAAGCCGTCCCCGTGCCCCGCAGTCCCCGTGCAGCCGCAGCGGGACTCGAATGCCGGCAGCGCGGCGGAGGCGCCGGCGCCCGTCAGGGCCGCCCCGCGCCAGCAGCAGCGCGGCGCTGGTAAACAACGGCGGCGTGCGGCGGGTCAGGCGCGGGGCGGGGAGCGAGGGGCGGGCGGGCAGCACGGTCCTGCCGCGCAGGCCGGGCTCGCTGGCAGGTGCTCCGCGCCGACCTCCCAAGGCGCCTGCGGGCTTCTTCCTCAAAGTTTGCGGGAGGGAGGAGGAGGAGGAGGGAGCCGCGGCGGGACTGCAGCAGCCGGACTGGAGATGCCGCTGAGCAGCCTCCTGCCAGCGGCGGGGCTGCGGCAGCGCCGCTGAACCCGCGCTGGCCGCCCGCCCGCCGGGGCGCATCTTCCTCCAGGGACTGAAGGGACCGAGCCGGCTGCTCCACGCCTCTGCGGGGCTCGCCTCTTCCCGGGCTCCGGATCTGGTTCTTCAGGGATTCTGCCCTTTGCTGCCACCGAGGCTGCGGCGTGCAGTCTTGCACCGCTCCCGGCTCCGCCGCTGCCGCCCGCCCCCCCGCGCCGGCCGGGCGGGTCGGTGCCCGCTGCCCCCGCAGCCCCTACGGCTGCATGACCGCCGCGGTCTCGGCACGTCTGGATTCGGTGGAGTCCTGGGCCTTCCATGCGCTGCTGGTGCTGCCCTATATGTTTTACGTGGGCTTGTTCTTTGTCAACGTGCTGATTCTGTACTATGCCTTCCTGATGGAGTACATCGTCCTCAATGTGGGCATCGTCTTCCTGCCCGAGGATATGGACCAGGCTCTGGTGGATCTGGGGATGCTCTCCGACCCTGGCTCCGTGCTCTACGAGACGGACAGCGAGCTGGATGTCTTTGACGGGTACTTGGAGTGACGCCCCGGGGTGCTCCGAAGCGACTGAGCGCTGCCGCCGCCTGGCCCGGGGCAGGGGCCCGGCATCCCGGCATGGCCGCAGCTCGGGGACCACCTTGGCCCCGGGATGCCCTGGCTGCGTCGCGGCTCCTTCTGCGCAACATCTTCCCTTCCAAATGACACCCGCCCCGCCGGTGCCGGGGCCAGCGGGGCAGCCGGGAGCCGCCGCCGGGCAGGCCCGCGGAGACGCAGAGGGCTCGCAAGGGAAGTAAGTAATTTCCTGGTGTCCGGCCGGGGCCGGCGCTCCCGGCGCGGCGGGCACAGCGCCGGGGACACGCTCTGCCGCAGCTCCCGGCACCGGCGCCCGCTGCGGGCAGAGGGCCGGGGCCGCCCTCGGTGCTTCCCCCGCCCGGCAGCGCCCGGGGGCCGGCGGGGCCCCGCTCCACGTCCCCTGCGCGACGGGGACAGCGTCCCTCCCCCGGGGACTCATCCTCCGGGCCACTGCAGCTGTGCTGCTGCGAGCTGTCTGTACAGACGGGCGCCAACTTTGCTGATCCGGACCTGAAAGCAGCCCTGAATCTAAACGAGCATCCCGGTTAATATTTATTACAATTCAGAAACCCTCCTCGAGCCAGAAATACATCTTAATTTGCTGCCCTTTAAAACCACTCTCTTGGATAACCACAAACTACCCAGCTCACCGTTCTTCTCATTTTAATTGTAACATGAGGGTTTGTTTGATTAATTTTTTTTTCTTGTAGTTTTGAGTGATTCTAAAACTCTGGAAATGTAAAGATGTAGCATTTTAAACCACCGAAATGCATTTGAGGAGAAAAATCAGTATTTCTAGCTAGGACTTTCTGTGCCAAATGTATGTTAATGAAAACATTCACAGTTTAAATTAAAATGTGTTAGCAAATCTGCCAGTAGATTTTTAGCAAAATATTGTCTGTACATCTGAAAACCAGTTCAGGATATCTTTTTTTTTTCTGTTTGAATTGATGGAAATAGGAAATTCAGTTACAATGTTACAAGTATAACCTCTGTGTCCACGCTATACAAAGACCAGTTAACATCAAGCTATTTTAAGCAGTCTTCTAATTTTAAAAATCCAAACAAACCTTCCTGTAGTTCTGTCCTTTATATAGGTTAAAATTATCTTCTAAATTTTTCTAGTCAGATTCTATATAAAGCAATACTAGCTGATTTTGGTCAATAGTTTAGAAGAAAAAAATTGGACATTTTTGGTGTTGGAGTAACATTGCACAAATACAGCTGAACAAGCCTTGGTCAAAGGCATGTGGGAGCCTAACGAGGGAGTGAACAGATTTTGTTGCTACTGAAGAAATCTCACTGCATATAGTCACTGCAAATGGAAGTATCTATGCCAACATTTGGTGGTCCATCCCAAGGAACTGGATTAGAATCACTTCTGCTAGAATAGAAAGTGTGGAGCAGAAGAGTCCTCCCCACAAATCACCGTTGACTACTTTTGTGGTTGTCTCCTCTTCCTCTTTTTCAGCTCCACAAATAATATAATGCTCTATATTCCAGGAAAGAAATTCCTAAAAATTAATGGTAATGTAAGCAAAATTTTTGATGCTAAAAACCATATCCATTTTCTTCTCCAAAATACCTTTCCCCACACTCCAAATCTTGTTGCTCCAATGCCATTTAGTAGAGGGATTACAAATACATCTTTTAAATAACTTTTTTTTTTCTGTGTAGAATTTGTCATGATGAGTTGCATCTAGTTTTCAGGAAGACCTAAGGAGAGCAACAGACAAAATTTTCCCCAGTAGGTTTTTCCTACTATATGAACATAAAATTTGATATAAGCACAATTCTGTTCAGTGTAGATTAATGGGTTTCTTAAATTTTTCCTTCATAATTATAAGGTAAGCTGCTCTGGAAACTTCTTGATAGTCTAACTATAAAACCCTCCATATGCAGAAATCAAAATGTAGAGGTCTTCTCAGAGCTCAGAAGTAAGGCTTGGTCTATCTCCACTGTGATCTAATGGAGCTCTGCAGAGGTACCAACTCCAGCCTTGATCTTTCATTTGGAAGCTGTCTTGATAGATGGTGGTTTCCACTGAGAATCAAATCACAAATCCCTAAAGTTAAAGCAATTCTCAGGCAGCAAAAAAATTCACTGTATTTCATCTATTTATATATTTAATTATACTTATAGACGTAGCAACCAGGCCACAAATTGCATAATTATTTAGCTACCAGGCAAAGACTCAGTGTGTCACCATGACAAGGGATTTGAGTTAATATCCTGGTTACAGGTTTCTTCACTGTTCTGTGCCATTCCTCCTCACCAGTTCCCTAGTAGCAAAGCAGGCAGAAGAGGGCCCTAATTTGGAGCTGTGTTTTCTGCTTTGGGAGCAGCAGTAAAGCACTGAAAGGGAAGATTTAAATTCCTATGGTGCCTTGCCTGCAGTGTCCCAAGTTCACTGTGAGTGTTAACCCCTGCTCTCCTGGCCTGGCAAGGTTTCCCACCTGCCCTCTTCCCTTGGACCCAGAAGTGTTGAGGGTTCACAAGACACTGCAGGAAGAATGGGTCTGTTTTGCCAGCAGTGATGAAAAATGTATAGGCCTACTCTTTGCATTAAAGAGCAGGGTTGTTCATGTGACTCACCAGTGATTTCTGAGAACAACCAAAGAGCTATGATTAGCCTGAGCTGAAACCTTGCAGCGTCCCCCGTGCAAGTGGTGCCTCACAGCCCAGGGTGAGTGAGTGACGTGTGACAGGGAAATAGAGGGGGCAAATCCCAAGAGGCCGTTCTGTGGTATGTGGAAAGGCTAATTTAGATGTAAAAATAAAAGAACACGTGGATCAGAACAGCTCTGTGCTCTCTGGCAGCAAAACCCTCACTTGAATAAACTCAATAGAAGCAAAATGATGTCCAAGTTTCTGAGCATAATTGGTGGCAGAGATTGAAGGCAGACAGCTAAGTAAGCAGTTGAAAAATGTTTTCTGGCCTATTCAAATGAAGAAATTCATCTATATAAACTGAACAACAGCACTGAGCTCATTCGTGTCATCTACTGTTACAGTGTGAGTGTGCCAGGTTATTTATTATATTTGAAGTCCCCTGGAATAAGGACATCTGACTGTTCTCATACTTTCATAAAATCAGATGTGACTCATCACAAAGTACTCATATCAGAAAGAAAGGGGCAAAAGTAATCAATAATAAAAACTGAATAAGAAATGCTTTGAATTTATGTAATCTTATAGAACACGCTTTACCTGCATTTATTATCTTCAGTGAGCAGAATCCAGCACTCAAAACCTGTGACTCAGCACTTCCAATGAATGCCAGCATCTAAATTCTGAATCAAAAAACCAGTGTAACTCCCCAGCTCATCGATACAGTGCCAATTAGAATTGCAGGCTCAGTGTCTATGAGACAGCAACCTCTGTGCCTCTGTTCTGAAACAGAGATGTCCTGCAAAGGACAGATCAGAAGAATGATGTCACTAGCACTGTCAGAATACACTTAAATGTATCGGAATCCACTTCCTGACTTCTTTCTTTCAGACTTTAAATATTAAAAATAATGAGCAGAGCAGTTTGTTACTTATTTTAGCTTGCCATTTTTTCACTATTTTCCCCCCTTTTTGTAGAGATCTCCAAGGTGATTTGTGGAGACTCCATGATACAGATCACTTGGCTATTTTATGAATTACAGCAACAGGATTACCAGCAATTGCTAGGATTTTTAGAACTGTGTTTTGAATTTTTAGATTTTATTAAAATTAATAGAAGTCTAGTGTTCAAACTCACCTGGCAGCTCTGCTTTAAAGAGACGTACTTTACAGGAATTCCATTCTAGATGGAAGGAAGACAAAATCATGCTTAACTGTTCAACTGTCCATACAGACTCATGAACCACAGCCATGGGTAGTTCTAAGTGATTTTCTACCAAATGCATTTACTTATAAAGAGAGAAAGCAGATTTTTTCAAAAAGTTTTCCAAATGCTGCTGTTAATAATGTGAATTAAAATGAGGCACAGAAATTAGAGAGACATTCAATTTTTGATAGACATAGTTCAGGCCTGAGTATTGTATGTGCTAAAGGCCTCAGCCACAAGTAACTTTAAAGAATAATTTTCTTAAAGTCTGTGGTCCTTTCCTACAAAAAAGAAACTTTCTGTAATAAACTTGCTTCAGTTGGTGGCAATAGCCAATTACCACTTTTAAGCTGTCAAAGGAATTAAGAAACAAATCCAGTTTAATTCTTCATGTTTGTTTCCTCTGGTAGAGGGGCACAGTGACACTATAGTTCAGCTAATAACTATCAATCCTAAAATAGAAGAAAAGAATAATTTGTTTAGAGACATTTAGTCTCTAACTCTCTGCATTTGTCCCCTTATAACTATCCTAGCTTATAAGGAGTACAACTATCCTAAAGGATTAAATATGCACAAGTTGCTAAATCTTTCCACTCTTTCAGGGAAACTGTCAGACTGTCTCTCTTTTCGCAGTTGAATTTTATTACTTTGGCTACAGATTTGGAAAGAAAAAATACCTAGATAGTTTGAATGATGCTCTCTGAAGACCTAAGCATGTGTCTAATATATGTGATTAAAAGGGCAAAGACAAATAGGAGCCCATATATGGGAAATAATGGTACAATGGAAAATGATGACGTGCACTGAGTGATCGATTGCTGGGGAAAACTCAGGTCAGTTCACAGACTTAAGGCTAAATACTCTCTGCAGGGCCAGAAAAAAAATCCCCAAGGGTTGCTCAGGCTGTAGAGCCCAAATAGGCCATGAGATTTAAAACACTGCTGCAGAAAGTGAGGAAGCAGAAAGCAGGCAGTGTCAGGATGTGAAACAGTCACACCATGCGTCCTTTGCTCCAGCCTGCATTGTGAGGAACAGTAACTTCAAAGGCAGAATTAACAAAGATATCTCGACTGAGCTGTTAATGCTAGAGTCATACTGTTACAACCATACTGGTCAGTGCTTGCAGGTGAGTTCTAGGCTATTGAAAGTTCTAGTTCTGAGATTTTAAAATTATTTTAAAATATTTTCTACCTCTTCATTTTCTACTGTTTTGTGAAATTTTTGAAATTTTCTGCTAAAAAAGAGGTTCTCATGAAATTTGAGGGACAGATTTCTAATCTGAAAATTAGAAAGGCAGGGTAGAATATCCTGGCCAATTGTATAATTTACACACCATTTAATATCTGCCACAACAAATCACAGTCTTGGACTAGCAGCCCTACAGCAGTGTTTGGAACTTCCATTATGCAGCTTTACACTTTGCTTTGGAGGCCCAATACATTTTGCTATGCTATTTTTAAATCAGCCTAGAATTTGATCTACAGTGCAGAATACGAACAACCTCCCTGAACTGTCTGCTGTAGATCAGTTTTTAGTTCTACTTGGAAAGCAATCAGATAAACATGAAATGAGTAACCTGGTAGAGCTGCTGTTCCCCCTTTTCATGTTCTCATGTCAAGAGAAAGGACTTTGAGCAGATGTGTACTATTAGCAGGTACTGTAGCTGACAGACATTTGACAGAAATGCCTCACGGGTCACAAAAGTGCTTCTTGTTTCTCACCTAGTATCACAGTAAGTGGCACACAGGAGCATGTGAAGGGTTGTGATGAGTCAGACCATGATCCCACAGCCCTGTGTTCCACCTCTGGGAGAGCACATGTCCCTAACCAAAATCTGCAGGCTATTCTCTGTGCTTTCCCAAATCCACAAGATAGAATGCAGGATGTTAAGAGGGCATGTTGCTGCCCAGCCCTTTAGCAAATGTTTTCCAAACCTGCCACCCTTTGCCCACTCAGTGTTACAAAATCCCTCTGGATTTCCTTCCTATCAGTACAGGGTCTGAATACTTGAAGCAGCTTATTTTCTGCAGTCTTGAAGATTTCTCTATTCATCCTCTTGAGTCAGTAATGGTGATGAATAAAAATTGGTCCCTGGTATACCCAGCTACTGAGTTCTTTCCTACCAAGCTTTATTCTTTGCTTGCAATCTTTTAATCTGCTTTCAGTCCATAAAATAACCTTTCACCCAGTCCTGTGTCAACCAGTTTGCTTTTAGTTTCCTGTAATGTCTTTGTTAATGACACTATAGCTCTGTCTGTCCAAACTCATGCAAAATGTCTGACCATCATATTTCATTCTTCATTCAGAACCATAAAGGGGAAGGAGGGAGGAGCTGTCCTTCCAGGGACCTGCTGCACACAACCCAGAAATGTCCTGAGCTGCAGGCAGCCAAGGGATCTGCTTGTGGTCTTCTGTGCCTCAACTCTTCCTCAACACAGACTCATCCCCAGTCATCCCCTCTCAGAGCTGCACCATTCTGCACTATAATAATTGGTTGTCTGTGAAATCACAAGACCAGATGGATACTTTCACTAGTGCCAGCACCTTCGTAATCCACAGCTCTGGTTCAACTTAGAGAAATCTTCTCAGCCTTGTGTTTACCTCTGATGATAGTGAAAAATCACCTCCTAATAGCAGTTGGAGGCTGACTCAGTCAAGGCAAATTAGATAAACTGGGATCAAGCAATATAACAGTAATTTATTCTTAGCAGTAAGACCAAGAAGTTACCCCAATATTATTTAATGTTATTTAGCTCTGTAACTACTTACCAGTAGATCCAAAATTTTTGGAACAATGCTACTCTGAAGTAGAAGAAAAAGTGACCAAAATCAGAGACTACATCAAATGTAGGCAATACATAATTAACACGATCCAAAAAACAAAAACCACTCTAAGGAACAGTATCTAGTCAAGATAATGTAGCCAGTTCAAACATCAGTTTTAATAAGTAGGTTTAATGATCTCAAATCTGGATAAAATAGGTTACCCCACTGTATATCACAGCTGGTTTTATCTTAAAAACATCCCTTAGTAATTAATGTGATGCATTGTGGTTCACAGCTTACTCTCATACCCCTCACACTGGTATCTTAATGGCTCTGTTAAAATTCCTAAGGACTGGTATGCTCTAATGTTAACAGAAACTGTGACACTAATTTCTCTGAAAGGTTCTGTAGGTCTTTACTTCCCAAAGAATTATTATGCATAGTCACAAAAGGGTTTGATTTTTAATTTTTTTTTTCCAATAAGTCAACAACACGGTGCTGTATGTCACATACTCAGTGACTTTTCTGTTCATTTTAGGTATGGAGGGTTACCCTGTATTTATGTGTCTTCTTTTAAACAGATTCATTAAATACCTGAAATGGATTATGACCAGGCCAATGGATCAAGTCCTGGAAAGAAACTGTACTCTGAAGTGTAGAGATGAAAATAAGGACAAGAGAATAATAAGAAGAGTTGTCATCAGACCTTATCAGTTGTGACTTCTCTTCGTGGTCTTTGCCTCTTGTATGTGCACTAACTGCAGTGATTCATGCACCACACTGGGCTTCCATAGGTAATTTTGGGATGGACTGTATGAAAAAATAAGATAAACTATGTTCTACTATAAGAGAAAATCAAGATGTTACTCAGATTTGATAAACTTTTGAATAAATACCATGTCACCCAAATGGACACACTCTACATATAGCTTAAGCCAGTTTTACAATCACACGTTGAAAACTCTACCAGCCAGTAGTTCAAAGGCAGTGCTTTCTCAGGGGAAAATAAGCAGGAGTGACTGAAGGAGGTTCTGTTCAGGGAGCATTATGGCAAGAACTGTGCTAGTAAGATGTTTTATTTAAAATGAGAGTTTTGAAATAGATCAGAGAGTGAATTTTGTATAAGTCAGGAGGATTTGTTATCTAACACAGCATACTTTGCAGATTGTTTAAGCTCACGTTCCTATGTACAGATGTGAAAGCAATACAATAAAGACTGACCTTTTCCATGAAAAATTAAGCAGTTGTGTTGGAGTTATTTTTCAGTTTGAAAAGAAAATAATTGAAACATGCTTTCAAGGAAATTCCAGTTTTCCTGCAGGTACCTGCAAGTAGTTCCAGATTGCTGAGATGGCCAGCAGGTAGGAAATTCTTCTCATGAATAGCTACTTAAAAAATCAGACCTGAACTGAAACATCAGGTGGGGGGAACCTGTATGTTTTTGAGGGCAGGCACTGGACTGGTTTCGTTTTACTATCATGTTTTTTTGAAAAGTCTGATTTTTGTAACTGCAGTTGTTAAACCAAGTTGATGTATCAAGAACATTTTAGATAAAGCAGAACTGCAAACAATTCTGCTGACACTCTCAGCATGATGTCTGTCCTCTGCAGTCTGTCTGCCATCTGCTCCCAGCGTGGGCTCCCCAGTGCAGACAGATGGTGTCAGGAGTCTCTTGACAGCCAGTCTGAAGGAACAAGAGGGTGATGGTTTAGATCCCCCATGAAACAATGACAAACTTGTGTATCCTGATAACTCCCAGTGTGTTGCATTCAAATAGCACAGTTTAGCTCCTAGGCAGTAGAAATTAGCTCCCAGTTCCCAAAATCTTGTGCTCCAAATGCAATTTTCGTCACTTCTGCAAGACGGGAAGTGCTGGCACCAAACCAAGTAGGGTTTCTCCAAAATACATTTCATCAGGTGCAGTTCAGGACCTTTAAACATTGAGAAGTGTTTTGTTCCATGCAATCCCTGGACATCAATTCAGGAATGAAGTCACTTAGGGTACAATATTCTAGCACATAAATATATGTTTAGGGATGATGAATCCCCATTTAAGTACCTATGGAAAGAATAACCGAGTTTAAAAGCTTGTCAAGCTTGTGTTCATGAGCCCACTTGGTACTAACACAGGAAAGGCTCAATTTTGCTACTGAAGGGAGCATTCCTGCTGCCTCTATAATTATTAATTCATAGTATTCACAGAGGTGGCTTTGCTAGTTTTTCAGAGTCCCACATATGCCAATTTAAGAACATGGTTTGGTTTGTCACTATTGGTACTTACTGCAGTACCTAGTAGTTTGTAATAAATTCTCTGGAGTGGCTTTGTGCCACAGTGAACAATAAAGCAATACAAATTTCACTGAGTCAGTCACTTTGGAGATTCTGAATCCTAGATCAAGATTTCTGATTTCTCAGAACAGCTCAGCTTCCTGCATTTAAACGATGGAGAGTTACAGGCTCTGACTGCCATAATAATACAATCCTTGGCATTTTAGCAAGGGAGATGGATATAAAGAGAGCTGCAATTTTCTCATCCTAAAAGATTTTTTAGAACACAGGTTTGATCACAACAGCTTCTTTGAGGGTAGCCAGTGAATTCAGTCTCTATACATAAGGCAGTCACTTGACAAAAGCATTTTAGAGGAGCTTGGTGCTGTAAGAATATCCAGACTTTGAACCAGGATTAATTTTAGAACTTTTAACTGCAAAGATTTAGAAAGGATGAAAAACCCTTTTTGCTTTTATTAGCAGGTGGCCTCAGTCAGCACACTTGTATCTCCTGATCCTGAACTTACAGTCTGTCAGTTGGCATTGCAAGATCCTGTTCCTGTTAAGAAAGAATTATTTCTCCATTTCCAGCCCACTGAACTGTTAAGTGCCAGCAGGACCAACCTGTCTCACTCACACAGTGCTTTTCACTAACCTGCAATACAAAGCCCCAAGCCTCATACTGTGTCAGAAGCCAGCAGTCTCTGCATGGTTTCATAGCATTTCCAAGAGAAAAATCAAAATAATTTTCAACAGCTACTGCAAGGGACTGTTAAACAGAACACTTTTACTAATACTTTAAGAAAGGTGGGTAAAGACAACCAAAACACTGTTATCAAAATGTAAAATCTTTATATTATAAATGCACATCTCCCACTAACTCTGAGAACAGCAGTACTCTCAACATGATTTTAGCAGTCCAGACAGCATCTTGTAACATTCAGCTGCCTCTGTAATATTTAGCAGATTCTTAGACTCAGTCATGGTAAAGTGCAGCTGCAGAATATATCCCTAAAGGGGAATTTGTCATCCAAAGCTTAGTTAAGAGAAGCCAAGACAAGGGCTCACCATGGATGTGCATGGCTGGAGTGCTGCAGGCTGATGAGAATATCACACAAGATTTGGCTCAAACTACCTCCCATTCAAGCAGATCAAAGAGGAGAGTATAAGTAAGATTTTTTTTATCCATGGCTTTGGCTAGAGTTTGGCTAGAGAGAAGAACCATGCAGATAGTTAAGAAAAATACTAATACATTCTAATTACAATCACATTCTCCACAGAGTTTTCACACCTTGCTCTCTATTCCTTCATGTTATGTCTGATTCCCTGCTCTCAGAAACAGACCTTCCTTGCTTCCTTCTTTCTTTAATTTGTCCACTCTCTTTAATTTGTCCACATCCTGCTGTCAAGATTCTGCAGGCACTGAAATTTAAGCAGATGAGTAGAACTTGCTGGAAACAACATGAAGATTTTGGTTTTGAACTGTTTAAATGAGAGACTTTTTAAAGACCAAGAAACAGAGTATTTGAGAGGTTAGTTGAGAGATTCTGTTTGCACAGATCCTTGGGTCAGTAATGTAGTACTTCCTAGCAGAAGAGATTTGAAATAGATTGCTGAACTAACCCTGAGTTAACTGTGAAGTAAAGACTACCCCATTTGTAGCATTTTGAGCATTCTTAGCTTTTTCCATCCCTTTTTGTTGTTCTGTCTCAGACTGTATCTGAATAGGAATCAGGAATTGTGGTCCTGACCTGACAATTGCCTATGCACAATTGTAAGTTCTCTTCATGTTCACAGAGCTGAAATAAAAGAAAGAAAGAGACAGCTGGTTTGCTGTTGCAGTCAGCAGGATGAATATTTGGCCCACATATGGCTGAGACCAGCAGCATAAGCATGACAGTTCTTTGAAATATACTTTTGTCTGTGATTGCCTGGTTATACATAACTCTGTATCAGAAGGGCACGTAAACCACACACAGTAGTGATATCACTGTCAAGTATAAAACTGGTGCTTGTAAACATTTATGCTGCCAGCTGCATTTAAGGAATTAAATACCAATCCAGGTACATGAATTTAAAGTTCTCATTTGAGACAAAGTAAAAACCTTCAAAGATTGTCACTTTGAGGATTTGTGTGCAATAAACTGGCTATTTTTATCCATTTGGATTTCTGTAATAATGTTAGAAAAATACTTCATAGTTTTTCACTTTTAATTCCTTTCTTTTAATTACTTCTTTCTTTATTCCCCCAATCTTTTTGAAGGATTCTGTAACAAGTCATAGAAGATATGTTTCTATCCCTTAAAGCAGCATGAAGAAAAGAGCAACTTCTAGACTCTTGTGGATAATCTTATAATATCAGAACATTTTCTAGGGCTGATGATTCTTTTTTATGCTCCTCACCCTAGTGCTTCAAATCAGGCCATACAGACAGGTGAAATCTGTAACACTGAGCTTTAAAAGTCCAAAATCATCAGACCGAATTTGACGGCAGTTGCCACTGGCACCATGAAATAAACAATCAGATTTGATCTGTCAGTGCATCAGATGTTGCAGGTTGAGCAGCTTTCAGTTTGCTCTTCGATGAATCAATGATGGAATTTGGTGGGATCAATATCTTGGTGGTTCTTGGTGTCCTTTAATGGTGGTCACAGTATCCAGATGCTCTTTTCATCTTAGAAATTTGATGTTGCTTAACTATCACTTCAGTATAAATACAGTTGGGTCTTTGAACAGCATTTAAAACTCTATTATTCACCCAATTTAAGCATCACTTAGAAACTTAAATGTGACTTTTTTGCAACGAACATGAAAACACCGATTCATAAAGCAGCAAGAAGACAGGAAAGCACAGAGGACACCCTTCCCCCTTCTTTATGACACCTGTGAAATGATGAAAACAGAACATTAGATGTATGCCCATCAGACTACTCACCATTAAGATTACCAAAATCATAGATTTGATGGGCTCTGTAAACAGACAACAGTGACTGGTGGATGCTGGATGTTTCGAGGTTGGCAGACAGGATCCAGACTTCCTGTTGCTATTTATCCTCAGTGCTAATGCAGGTGTTCATAGCCCCAACGTCTCCTTTCCTAAGTAGGTGGGGTTTTTCAACAGGACAAAGACTTAGCTGACTGTGGGTTAGTAAGGAGCACCACAATTTTTCCCTGCTGCTGTGTAAAGCTGGTCTGTGAAGCTGCCATGGCACCTGAATCTTCCACAACTTGTAGCCAGGTCAGTGCCATACAAACAGCCCAGTCTGCATCTGGTGATTACTGCACTGAGAGCAGGAGTCATGCAAAAGCTTGGCCCACTGCATGGTCCAGGGAGCCACTGGCAACTGCAGCCATTCCATGGCCAGGCCCATTCAAAGCATGGCTCATGCAGCTGGTGATCACACTGCAATTTGTTTTCTTGCCATCTAAAGAAAGATGGAGCACATCTGATATCTGGCTTGACTCTGGCATCTCATTCTTCTGGCATCATTTCACTGATGCAACCTGCATATTTTTTTTTAAGAGCAAGAGGAAGCACATGGCAGAAAACTGGAAACAGAAATCCTACACAAACCCCCAAAACTTCCCATCCTGGCTGCAACTCCTTCAGGACCTTCAAGGCAGTCAGATCCTGGTAATCATTGACAAATTTATTGAATTCTTCACAATGCAATACTGCAAGGATCCTTGAAACTGTGGAGGCAGAATCAATGAAGTAAAAGTGGCTGCCAGTGGCTAAACCACACAATGAGACTGAGAGCAGGGAATGTAGGAGGGAGTGTTTTGCTCTGACTACAGTACAGGTACAGCTGCATAGTGAGACAAGCAGCTGTTGAGGATTTGTATTAAACAAAGGAAAGGTGAAAGGACTTACTAAAAATCAACAACAAAACAAGCTCTGAAGAGTACAGAACTCGTCTATTAAACATGAGAAGTACACAGAGCTTTAGTTTTCTGCAACAGAAAAGAGAAAGTAAGCAGGACAGCTGCCAGTCACTGAACTGGGCTGGACTGGGAGTTCTAGAAGTCCATTTTTCCTAATATAGCACTTGCAGGCTGCTAGTGCAGCTGCCAGGGAGGTGGGGGATGCAAGGTGAGTGCAGGGAAAGGGCACCTGACAAGACATTGATATGTGCCACTCCAGGGCAGCATCTTCAAACTCGTCCATGTATCCTGCCAGTGAGCCTGAAAACAAACCTGGTTGTCTCAGGCAGCCAAGGTTTATGTTACCTTTATGGAATCCTCTGAATCTACACACTGATCCTGGAGTCCAGTTGGTGAAGGTGTTCAAGAACTCCATAGGGAATTGTGGGATTCCACATCCTGTAAGGGCAAATTCAGAGAGGAAAGAGATTTTAAGAAGTATAATTTGCTTCAATTCCTTTTGATGTTTTTGGTATGTTTGTGGGGTTTTTTGGTTATTGTTGCTGTAATTTTTTTTTTTTTAAGTTGTCTTTCCCTTTGACTATTGTGCTATGAAAGTATATAAAATATGGGGCAAAGGCAAATGCATTTTGATTTAGAAAAAAGCAGTTCAGTGCTCCATAACCTTGTTGACTCTGGTTACAGGGCACAACTGCACTCCTGTCTCTAACTGTTCTCGAAGTTTCCATCCAACTCCCTTCCTCTGAATGTGTACTGGTAGCTTCAGTCTATTTAACCCCTAGTGATGGCTGCTCATTGTTTATGCCTCAAACACAAGTGGTGCAGCACAGAGTAAATCTGGTTCTCTGGGAAGGTGAAAGATTAACAAAGGGAGGCTCATTGTAAACTGTTTCAGGCAAGACAAGCTTGACTGCCTGGGATCACTGAGAACTAACACAGCTGAAAACCAGAGACAATGTTTTTTAACATTTCAGCTTTTGTATTTTAGTGATGTCTTCTTCTGTGCTTCTTATAAATCTGACAAATATAGAAGGCAGCTTTAGCATGATCTCTAGCCCAGTTTTACAGGATGAGGATTCAGCAAACAGCCTGTCAAGAGACTTACACCAAGTTCTTTATATGAGGACATTTTCGTAGGCTGTCAGTCAGCTGCTGGGCTCCAACACCAGTTATTTTGTTATACTGAACACTGGGAAATAAAAACAACTTTGTTAATCCAAATCAAATGCTGTAATCAGACATTTAATTCAAAATCAAAAATACTATATAGGCTAATCTGCAGATGGGGTAAGAAAATAAAAAGGAAAAAAACCAAAATAGATTGTTGATTCAAAAAACCTGTAATAATATACTCAAAAGGTTGAATGAGAACTTCATTACTTTAACTTATCTGAGGGATTCCTTTTCCTATGTACCTGAGGTCATTCTCCAGCTCCCCATGACCCTATTCTCCCACCTTAACACCAATAGTTTTGGGTTTATGGGGAACTGTTCCTTAATCACTTTCTAACCACTTACTGTCTATCTGATGTGCCTAAGCACATTTTCCCCATGAAATTTCCCCCAAACCTTTTTCCTCAGTTTCTGTCTCCTCTAAAACCAAACACGGAACATTTGTGTTTTCAGTCTTCAAGGAAGTAAGTTTTCCTGGGCCATCTCAAAAGATTTCATACTCACTCTAGCACTCTTAAAGATGTCATTGAAGGAAGAACTTTCGCCAGATTTTCTGCTCCAAAATCACAAATGTTGTTATTGTATAAGCTGCAGAAAACCAAACCAGTATAGTCACAATTTAATAATGGATAACGTAAACAGATATTAGATCAAGGGTTTTCAAATATGGTTAGTACATCTTAACTTTCAATTTATCCTTATTTGCAGTTAAAGTTTAAAACACACATTCATATTTTCTGTATCAAGTAAGGCAAATGGCCACATTCTCCTTCACCTAGTATAGGTACAGCAAAATTAGATCTAGATTCTATTATTCTATGAATAATAAAAACATTTCTGTTTACATTAGATCAAATTAAAAATCTGCCAAAAAATGAAGCTCAAAGATTAGGGGTGCAGCATTCAAAAGATTTCCCCATCACCAAATTACTCCAGAATTGCACACTAGGGTTTCTTGCATTCCCTACTTCATTAAGGCCTGTGCCAGATATCCCCATGCAGTGGGATGGACCATTGTCCCCACATCAGCAAACACAGAAAACTCTGTTGCAGAAGATGGTGGCCCTGGGTGCACATCTGTGCAGGGCAGGATTCATAAGTGGGTACTATGGACTGGATTTAAAAATCAGCACAGTCCTTGCTATATTCCCAAGATATCCTTCTGTATGTCTGCCATACTTCTCCTCTTCTTTTGGAAGACTGCAAGAATGCAGTCAAAAGCTTGGCTGCTGCACAGTGTTACCTCTTTGCTCCATATTCTGTAGTTGCTGAGAGACAGCAAGGTATGTTTTACAAAACAGCTCAATAGGATACAACTACTCACCTTAGTGTTTTTAAGGAAGACAAGGAAGGGAGAGCTGTAGCGAGGTTCTCTGCACCCAGGTCTGTTATTTTATTCTGTGATAAACTACAGTAAGTGAGATCACTTTGTTAGTTGAGCACATTTATTCTGATTTATTAAAATGTGGGGGAAATTAATTTTCAATTTTTTAAAATATAGTCTGGACAGTCTGCTTAGACCAAATGCAGAGAAAAGGGCAAAATGGAGCCCTTGAAGGGAAGTCAGGAAGGATTAACCTATTTGTCTAATGAATGTACCCATTAAGAATCTCCACAGACTCATTGGTCTTCCATGCCCATGGGATACTTTTGCCCATAACTGTTAACAAAGTCCTTTAACCCTCTAGGTTTAATCTGCTTCTTTTCAAAATTTCCCTGAACTGTTAACCTTGCACTTACTTTAATGTTTCCAGTGATGTCAGGGTTGGAAACACTTCAGATAGACTTTTTGCTCCTTCATCTCCTATGCCATTTTCACTCAGAGCATCAAGGCTGTGTGACGACAAAGAGAGAATTAGCTTCCCTTTTAATCTAAATTTTTGTGGTTTATTCACCTCAGAGACCACTCTATCTCGAAAAGCTTCTTCTCTGCAGCAGCCTCAATCAGCATGAGGCATCACACAAATTACAGCTTCTCTAATAAGCAGCTTTCTGCTGCCCAAATTTACAGCCTAAGAATTTTTTTTACTAGTTGAATGGCTTGACCCATTTCCTTTGATATGCAAGATTATTAAAATGGTTATGAAATAGCTGTGTTCCAGCTAAGCTGAAATGAGATTTCCTGCGCACACAAAAATACAGAACTGACAAAATCCAGCAAAGGCTGTAAATCTGTGCCTAAACAGCTCCTTCTCCAGAGAGGGAGTATTAAAAATGAAGTTTTTCCTCATATCTAGTCACAATTTCAGATACTGGATCCCCTTCTAATCTGACAGATAATGCTGGGACATATTGGACATATTTCAGTTTTAAAGCTTTATTGTTCTCCTGAAATATCATGAAAAGGCCAGAAACATTAAAGACAAATGGCCAGTGGGCTGAGTAAGGCCAAAGGCCCTCTCAAAACCCAGTAACCTTCCTACAGATGCCATGGCACAACATTGACTGCTGCTGGTACAATTGTTTCTAGCGTAAAGGAGCTCAAAACTACAAGAGAGTTGGTTTGTCATGGATGTTCTGGAGCTCTAGTGAAGACAGAAGTCACTGCAGGCAGTTGATCAGTGGTGAGGCAGGAAGGGGGGAGCATTCAGGGGGCTCTGTACTGAACCTTTAACCACTCAGGAACACCCCAGGAAGGGACTGAGGAGTTCTGAACAATCCACCACCAAGTGTCTTGAGGGAGGATGGGGAGTGTCAGCTTTAAGTCTGCTGTTACAGTCTGGGAATGTTTCTGCTGTTCAGTTTGGCCATCAAACAAGGAGTGAAATAAAATATTACTTGGGTACAAGAGCTCCTCCATCATCAAGGGCTGCTGAGGAGAAACGTTGGCAAAGTTAATCTTTAGCAGAACTCACTCTAAATGCTGAAGTGATGGAAATGCTGCAAGAATTTTCACAAGTTTTAGCAATCCTTGAAGGCCACATGCTGGACCCAGCCTGGAAGAAAATACAGATGCAGCAGGTTTTTCACATGCTCACAAGTGGCAATACTCATGAATTTTTAAGTTCTTTCCTGGCAGCCCCAATATAAACTAGTTTACACTCCTCAGAAGCTGCTCCAAGGAATTCTGCTGTGAAGCGTCCAGATGAGGACCAACAAGACTAAGGTCAGGCAGGACAGAGCTTGCACAGCAGCAGTGTACTTGCCACTCTTTTGTTCCTCTTTGCAAGACTCATCTCACTTGTTTTAGATTCCTGTATTTCTCTTCTTTCTCTACCTTTTTCAGGTTTTTCATTTTAAGCATAATCTTGAGAAGAAATATATATCTATCTCAGTATAACTGAAAACAAAATTATTATTTCCCCCAACTAATGCCAGTTCAGTCTAACTTAAGATCATCATTTTACTGCAGCTTAAAGCACAAACTGTACTTTGATATTCATGCTCCAAGCATTTGTCTCTCAGATACTATTTGGAGTTTCTTTGGTATCAGAACATTTTCAACTAGTTAAAAGGAATAGAATTTTGAACAAAATTTAGATAAAGGGAAATAGGAAGAGGAAAGGAGGAGAGAAAGCAGCATAAAATCAGAAGTGAGGCCAAGCATAGCTGTCCCAGGTTGGGTTAGATCTGCAGAGCAGGAAACAGGTGAAGACATGCCGAGAATTCTCCATTGCACTGCTGCAATTTCTGCCCAAATGAATTCCCATGCTTTAGGCAGGATATTCTGAGCAATAGAAAAGCCTTGGAGGCTGTTTATGGTTTGAAGGAAAAAAAAGAAGTGTTACTAAAACCTCACTTTTAAAGTAGTGTTATCAAGTCAACCTTCCATCTTCCAGGAAAAGGGTGCTAAATAATTTATTTGGGAGGCATTCTCTGATGTAATCCTCTAATGCCCTTAGTTCTGATAGGGTAGAAAATGACATCAGAAGACTCAGAAAAGTTGAGTGTTTCTGGGGGAAAAAATATTTCCTATATAGTTGGATCACACTCAAGATGTTTTGTGCCTTGTGGCACAAGATTACACCTGGTGGTAAGGAGATAACTTGTACTAAAACCAAACAAAATTGGTAGAGCCCTGTTGATCTGTATCACTGCAGGAACCAGAAATTATGCTTTTTGAGTTTTGGCCATAACTTAATGAATCTAGTTCAGAGAATAGCAAGATAGCAATAAATGGGGTTTATTTAATGCTTTACTATAAGCTGACCATACATCAGTGCAGTGGCTGTAGCCAACATCAATGACAGCTCCTCCTTAAACATCTCAATCAGTAGAAGTTTAGCACTTACGCAAATTCAAGTTTTCTGAGGTTTCTGATGGCAGGAATTTCATAGTGGGTGCAACCAGATGCTCCTTGCACACTAAATAAATCACAGAAGAACCAGAGTATGATCAATATTTTAGCAGTCAAAACTGTGCTTTAAAAATAATTTGTTAGCAAACTTTTACAGAAAATAAACCACTGTTGCCTTAACTGAGGAACCAGGAAGCCTCAGAGTAACTTCTGCTCCAATCTTTCTTCAACTGAGTAATTTCAATCCAATAATTGCCTTTCAGAGTGCAAATGTTTGCTCTTTTTCCAATAAAACTTAAAAAATCTTTTTTTCTAAATCAACTATTTTCTGTCAAATGTGAAAATGTTTTGTCTATATTTTAATCAAAATACTCCATCTGAGTTAAAATTGATGTCACCATTAAAAAAAACAAACATACAAACAAACAAAAGAACTTTATTTCTGCATGTTTTTAATTGCAACTAATCCCCTAGCTACATCAGCAGCAGGGATAGAACACAGGGTTTCTAGACCATGTAACACAAGCTTTTATCTCCTGGGCTAAAGGACTGAATCAAGCCATTTGGGACCAATGCAAAACAGGCTTTCATTCATGCCCAGGTGCTATAGGGGGAAGGAATCAGCCCAAGTTATGTAACTGAGAGCAGCTGGAAGATGGCATACCCAGAGATTAAAGAGAAATGACAGCTGGCTTTTTTATTAGCAGTTTTGATGACTGCTCTGCACAGTGCTGTCATTGCTCCCCCCTGCCACAACAGCCACCTCACACCAGGGTAGGAGAAGCCCCTGAGATGACACAGAAGCTTGCACCACCCTTAGTTACTTCTCTGGACAAGCAGACAACTCCATTGTCCAGCACTGGTAGTGAAACCCTGTTTTCATAAATTGCTGGTGTAAGAGAAGTTTTGATCATAAATGATCCTACCAATTCATCATCTTCTGCATTTCTACTAGGTCGGAGAGGTCGCTGATGTCCTTCATTGTCCTTGCCTTAAACGGATCAAGAACAAATTTCTCTGTGGATGCTTTCAGCAGTTCAAAGTCTTTTGTCTGTTCTAAAGATTTCCAGAGCCTGACTGTGGCACTGAGGGAGGCCCTGTGAAGTAAAAAACATGCAAAACCAACAGATGTGACTGCTGTTGTTGCATGAAAGTGTCATGTACACACAGTGCTATGGATAATGCTGAGGGGTACAGAGAGTGACCAACCTGAACGATGTCACATTCCTGAGGCTGACCAAGGCTTGCAGCCCTTGCATGTCAATGCTGCTGTTTCGCAAATCCAAGGAAAACTCTTTTCTTGACCTTTTCAAAATTGAGTGCAGTACATGGACATCAGGTGGTGTAAGAACTATGCCCAGAAAAGACAAGTATGGCTCGAGTCTTAAGGCCACATGCTGCAGAAGATAATTGTTCTGTGTTTCATAAACACAACGTAAAAGCTCCAGCAACCTCTCTGGACAGAGAGTATTAATCTGCAGCCTTCTAATGTATTTCAAGAGTGTTTTCTGCTTCTTGGTTGATTGTTTTGCATCCTCATTTGAAAGAGAGCAGAAGAAGGGGTCATCCTGGAGAAACATCAAACCAGCCAAAAATCGAGGCATTAAATCTAACCAGTTATAAGGTTTTTTCTTCTTGGATAGAAAAGACAGGTACTTTGTTAGATTTTTATCCTTGAGCTCTTCTGCTAACAAAAGGTGAAGTGCACACAAGAAATTCTGAATGGCAAAATCAGAGAATGTGCTCCCAAATTCCTCCTCTTCACTATCTGAATGTCTGGGAAACGCAAATGGCAGGAAAAACCCAAACTTCAGAGCAAACTCTTTAACTTCCTTAGAAGGAAGGAGATCACTTTTCATGGCACTTTGGTGCTTTTCTCCAAGACACCAGGCTATACGGGCTAGGGTAGCAAGACTCTCTTGATTTTGTGTGGTTTTAAAATCTGTTTGCATAGGCATTATTTTCTGCTGAAAAAATTTCAGGAAGACTTCAGTAAGAGTTGAAGGAAGACTTTTCTCTCCCATTTCAAGTACTGTCTCACAGAGAAAACAAACAAATCTACACATAACAGGGCTGTAACAATGACTGAACAAGTACTCACACTCTTTGATTAATTTCAGTGCACTATCACAGTAGGGTGATTCTTCAAAATATTTGGTTATGTACAATTCTCTCTGCTGAGGGGAAAATCCCACTATTTCAATAGTCTTATCCACTTTGGACATGCACTGGTACAGTTTGTCTTTTGGTCTTGCTGTAAATAATAAAGTACAGCCATTGAGTATCTTTTTTTGGATGAGTCCTGAAAGCAGCTCCTTTATACTGCACAAATACTTTTCAGGCGGGCTGGCTGAGGAACGAGGAAAATTCTCGTGATCATGAAATCCTTTAAAACCATCAAAAACCAGAAGGACTTTAGCAGGATTTTGCAATATGTACTCAAAGATCTCTTTGCTTCCCTCTTGAGGTTTTACAAAAAATTCAAGCAGCAGTTCCTTCAGGCTGTATTGCTTCTCAGGCAAGCTTATTTGTTTGCAGTCAAACCAAAATACAAATTCAAACTGGGAAAACTCTCCATTGGACCAGTCCTGGCAGATCTTCTGAATGAGAATGCTTTTGCCCATTCCTGCTTTTCCCAGCACCACAATCACTTTAGTCTCTAAGTCTTTACGCGGTGGGATTTGAAATATTTGGCTTCTATCGATGGCTGTCTTTTCCTTGTCTTGCAGACTGCAAGTCACCATCTCCTTTTCCATTGCTTTTGCACTATTTTTTCCAGTCTTGGTTTCGGTTTGACTTTGAACAAGTGTCCCCTCAATGAACAGGTGATCCAGACTTACTTCCCGGTCCAGGGTCACAGATTTGCACATGTCTTGGAAATAATCCTTAAGTGATGAACAGAAAGTTTCCACTTGCTCTAGAGAAATAAAGAGCACATACAGACTGAAGGAACCAGTCTACAAACTACAACATAATTTCATGGTGCTTTAAGTGCCTAATTGCAATATCGTGAAAGCACAAGCATTCCCATAAAGCCCATAGGTCTGGATTTACCCCATGCAACTGCAGCTGAGAAGTGCAGGCACAACAGACACTTTCAGCTCTATGAACTGAATCATTTTGGAGCTCTCTCTAGAGATGATAAAACCACCTAAGTACACTGACCTGCTAAGTAGGTACTACAGCTAGATATCTAAAGGAAGGCAAGTCTAACATCTTGAAACCAGGAATTGTGCTCAGACCCTCAGAACAGCTTCACAAATTGTCGAAAGATTCCTATGAGTAGCTTTTCTGTATGGAAAGAAACACAGAATCTTTTCCCCCAAAATACTGGAAGGTTTAAGTTCAAGAGCTCTAAACTTACCTGGTCTTTTGAAAGGTTCTTTAGAAGGAATTATGGAATCTTGAACTTCTTGGGAATCTTCTAAATCTGGAAAAACAAAACAAGATATTTGAAGAAGATGCCTAGATAATCAATGATGCAGCTTTAATAATTTTAACAATAAGATTAATGCAAATTTTCAAGTTCATTTCAGCATATATTCAGAGTAAGAGAGATATTCTGTTAATTTTACAAGGAAAATGAAAAAAAAATTCTCCCAGCAGTAGAATTCTGCTGTTGTGCACGTTGGAGGCAAAATGGCACCAAACACAACCACAGCTGTTCTGAAGCAGATCTACCCTTAGCAGGTGACATCCACTGTTCTTTTCAAACATCAGTGTTTTGCATAAATTCACGTTCACACGTTGTGCTTCTGTATGTCTTCAAAAGCAATAGCTTCCTTTTGTTATTCTACACCTAAGCACTAAGCACTACAACTAAGCACTAAGGATGAAATTCAGAGGGAAGAGACTATTGGCAACAGTATTTACTCTCCCTGACAAAATCCTGCTGCTGTCTGATTTTCACATAAACTGTATATACAATTTACAAAGACTTCCCCACACCTAGGGATATTTGTCTCAATCTCCACGTTGCACTTTTGCTTTTGGGGTAGTGGAAGCCACCAGAGGGCAACAAAGCCCCGTACTGGGCACAGGGACCAGAAACAACACTGATATCAAACTCCAGGTTCCAACATCTTTCTGAGGGCTGGAAGAAAAGTGTCTCAGGAAAGTTTGTTACCTGAAGTGGGACTGTTATATCCTGACCATGGCTCTGATTTCTTTATAAGCCTTTTTGTGCATTAGGCTACAGTACTGTTTAGTTAACTAAGTTGTTATCATGTTGGGTTTGGGGCTTCCATGGGAGCTGGCTGCAGTCTGGCTGCCAGCACCAAGCATTTAAAATGCTCAGGCCATGCCAGCATCAGATCATCTCTAACTTTCTGAGGGTGCTCCAGCTGGAGCACCCTGGGCTTTGCATTGTTTTAAACTAAACATGACTTACTCCAGAAAGTGATGTCACAGCAAACTCGGTGGATTGGCTGCTGAACCTAGAGCTCCACAACCCTTATCTGTACTTTGTTCTGGATCAGACTAAGCATCCAGTGATCAATACAAGGAAGGAAATGCCATCAATTTTTATTTTCCTCAATGAGGTCAATATAAGTAAATCTTGGAGGGGAGAATTGATTTGGAGTGGATGTAATATGGTTCCTCTCCCTGTTCAAAGGGCTGTACATATATTAACCCCAATTTTCTACTTACCACATAAATTAACTGGAAAACTTGGAGATATGAATGTTTCCATGGAAGATGTCAGCACTGGCAAGAAACAAAGCATAGTTTTCAGCACATCATAGCTATCAGTAACTGAATTTAATCAATGCTGCTGTTAGCAGCATTGATTTTTTAGCACTTTATGCCTCTTTATGTGGATGAAAGGCTATTGCTCTTACCTGGATATACTATAACATCAGATGTACCATTTTCAAGAACACAGTTAAATATCTGCTGTGGAGGACCTGCAAAGCCTGGATTCTCTTGGTACCCTTTCACACCGAGTGGTAGGTACTCTGAAGTCAAAGGTTCTGACAATCCTGAAATGAGTGCAGAATAATTACTCTTCTGTTTTTAAAGCTTTATAAGAAAGAAAAAGCTTTCTAAAAGCTACTTATTCTTCTAGGCAAAGTGTCCCTGTGGAGAATTCATAGGATCACATAAGGCCCATAGAATCCATTAAAAAAAAAAACACTCACAAGGTATGATGAGCATGAAATACAAGGCATTACCCAGCTTTTAGGAGTCACTGCTTTCGACAGTCTAAAGAGAAATTATAGTAGTATAAGGAAAAGTGCTTCAGGCAAAGTCTGTAAATGTATAGCCAGAGATCCAGAGAAGAAAAAATGTGTAAATATTATGTATTGGCATTAATTTTGCCTTCCTTTGCACTACATCCTTCCCACATAACTGCACATCATGCAAGCTGTACGAGCATCCTCCTTCTCAACCCACACTGGGAAAGTTTTTTGATGATTCAGTGCTTGCAATTTAATCAGCCATAGCTCTGAGTTTCTGTAGGTGGGACAGAATTTCTTCTGTTAGTTTATGCTGTTTCAGCTTGCATCAGGTACTTCAAGGCTTCCAACTTACACACTGTTGTTGGTTCCTTACCAGCAGAGACTTAGCAGTGAAAGGCCTTGAACTGGGCCTTTGTCATTAGCAGCTCTCAGTGTACCATGAGCACTCTCTGCTATGCAGCACAGCCCAGGCCAGGTGGCTACACAGCCCATCAGTGAGATTACTGCTCAGCTTTTATCAGCTGAATCACAGCCTAGATTTTTCTCTACTGTTGCAAATGTAACTATCTCTCAGTCCTTTAGAAACCTCTGTGTGAAAAAGAAATTGGAACTAAATTAAAGCTTATTATTGAAAATTTTGTGACTTCCTATTTTTAAGACAAGTCATTACTTAGATTAGCATATAGTAAATAAATATTCTCTTATAACCAATTAAATGAAATATTAATTTTATTTCATTAGGGGCAATACCCTTTTAATTTCCCTTGGATATTTTTCATTCTTTTAGTGAGTGCCACACTTTTAAGTGTTTGAGTGAAACAGCTACCATACCTGTTTTTCCTGCCACTGCTCATAATCAATGACAAGGTTTATAAGAGAGTTTTCCCCTTGTGTAAATCAGCCTGTGCACAAGTGCACACCTACAGCTGTACTCTACATACCAGAAATTATGAAGCTTCTTTCCAGTCCATGGGCAGCAGGAACAGAAAAGGACATGTGCTGGTTAGTTAGGGAGGTGCAGTTCACAGGATGGCTGTTGAAAGGCATAGTAAAGAAACTGCCATCCCCTGCAGACACTGCAGGGACTTCCACTTTAAAATAAAACAGTAAAACAAAAGGAAAAAGTTGTGTCATTGGTAGAAGTTAAAGGAACCAAAGAAGAGGTCTCAGTAAATATGATATGACCACTTGATCAGCTGTGCTTTGATTTTCCAAAAGCAAGAACAATTTACAATAGCTTTCTGAAAAGTATTTAGCTCTCAAAATATAAAATGTATTTATTAATTCTGTAGTAGATCACTTTTTCTTCTCAGTAGTTAATTCTTTAAATTTTCTTTTTCTTCATCTTTCCTGGCCTGTCTTATTTCCAGATGTATCTAGATGTACATGATCTTACAAATGGATGATAGACAGATAAGACATAACAAGGTCTTACATTGGCAGTACCAATTTTCCAAGCACAGTTTGTTGTCTCAATATTACACAAGATCAGAGAGGCCCAAGAGCAATAAACTGGGGACCTTGACTCCCTACTTAGACACTACAGTGCTTGTAAAGACAACTAGAGTGTGTTGTGTCTCCCAAAGAATGGTCACAAACACCAGGGTTTTTAAAGATCCATGTTGTCTGCAGCACATTTTTTCCCTCCAAGAACAGGACAAATGGGGAGAGATACTTGTGCATTGTACAATTTCATCTGCTTATCAAAAGATTCTTACAAATCAAGTAAGATGCACTTGCTTATTTGAATTAGTCTGCTAGTTTCCTTGGTTTTGCCACATCCACATTCTCAGAGTTGGTTTTGCTTTTTCCTTCCCTCTCCTGTCTAGCTGCAACAAGTAAGTCTGTATTTCATCACTTATTGTGGTCTGATGTCTTTATCAGGAGCTACAAACCTGTCTGGGGTACGTGCCACTATTTCACTCAATTCCTTTGAAAGAATATAATCCTTGGCTTACTATTTTGAACTCTAGTACACATTATTCTCTTTACTGTAAGTAGTCTTACACCTCTGAAGAGCTGCTGCATTTGCCTTTGCAGGATCACACTGTGACACTTGTGACAGGTTAAATAAACTCCTGATTTTGTCAAGTAGCTAATCTTTTTGTCAATTGGATTTTTTTCTATCCAGTACTTATACTGTCTTAGGTATAGGTTCCTTCCTCAGCACCTTCATTGGGTCAAGGACAGTAGAGAAACCAATAATATTCTAAAGACTTCCAGGGAAAGGACAGGTGCAGCTTTACAAAGCACCTGTTAGCTCTGTAATGATACTTTCGACCGGAATGCAAGTTCCGTTGGGTGAGGCATTTGGAACTGATGTGCCATTTCCTTATGGTAAACTATTAGTGTGGCATAAAAGGCTTTTAAAAGTGCCAAATCAAAAAAGGAACTTAAGAAAACAGAAAGTATTCCACTTTTAATGGGTACAAAGTGCCAGAAACTTCATCTGCGTCTAAATAACTACAATTAGTAGGCACTAGTTCAGTAAAAACTCTGAAAACCTTCCCAGAGCTAGCAAACATATTTTTTCACAGCTAATTCTGCTCAATCATCCCTCATCACTCCCTCAGAACTCCACAAGAACACTGGAAAAGCAGCTTGGGTCACAGTCATGGTGCACATGTATGTTCTCTGACTTTCATGCAGTCTATGCCAGTTCCTTACCTGAATTGTGCTGAGGTTAAGTTCCAAGATCCAAGCACTCAGGATGGATCTCTAGGTTACACACTGATTTGGCTGCCCTGCCTGACATGTACATGGCCCCTAGGGTTTGGCACAGTCAGAGTTCCCCTTAGAAGGCTTGTGAGGTATGCTGGCATACAATGACTAATACGTCCATTCAAAACACAATATAAAATAGTCACAACTGGCTGCTCTCACATGGATTTTGAAGAGTATTTTTCTGGTTTAGCTCTGCCTGAAATACCCATTTATGCTACAGCTGGGTAAGAACATTAGCAGCAGTTTACACCAAGGGAACAAATTCTAGCATGCCTGCTGGCCCCAGGTGTTGTCTTGCGGATGGTCTAACAATGTGCAAAACCTAGAAATTTCTCTTTCTCTCTTTCTTTCTTTGGTTTAAAGGACTTAACAGCATGGACTGGGCCAAGAAATCACCTCTTCACAGTTATTATTTTCACTGGGATGTTTCCCTGGATTTTTGGATGATGTCACCCTTGGAACAAAGAGGATCAAACCCAGGATATGCGGAGCTGTGACCTGATGGGTAACATGACTCAATTCATGGCTTCACATTTCCTGGGCTTGATCCTCTTTGTTCCAAGTCAGACATCTTCCAAAAATCCAGCAAAAAAAAGGGTGTACTTGATAAAATTTACAAAATTTGGCACTCTCCACTATTTTGCTTTTTTCTCTCATGGATTTAGGAAAGTTCAACTGTGCCTTTGCTGATGTTAAGCCAGTAATTTTCCTATCCCCTGGCAGGAACATGTACTTCTGAAGCATAAGGATCCAACTTTTGCCAGGCTACCAGGTAACTGATGCTAAGATGCACAGTTTAATAGCTGCAGATAAGAGGACATGGATTTGTTATATCATAAATTAGTCAGAAGAATATAAAAATGTGATTTATGCAGAAGCATGAAAATGCATGATGATCAAAATCACCAAATCTATGAGAATAAACCTTTCTAGAAGTAAGTTACAATACCTAACAGAGGATGAGATTTTGGAACATGAGACAATATATGTTCACTAACCTTTTCCTATTCAGCCAATGACTTACCAATTTTCTTATGTTTGGGTTCTGAAGCATCACAGTAACTCTCTGCAGAGCCTAAGAAGGCTGAAAAATAAAAAGGTCACAGTAAGTGACAAAATTTTGGTAATTTTAAGTTTACCCCATTAAACTTATTTTAACTTTTTAAAGTAGAAGGGGGTGTTTTCAGTTTCAATTCAGCTATTTCAGAACTGTACAGGTCTAGTATATAAAAATGAATGTGAAAAGCCTCATGTTATTTCACTCTGAGTATGAAGTTTTAATTAGGCTGCAGATTTTTGTGCCAAAGGTTTTTGCTGTTGTTTTTGCTATTAAAGAGGCAATTGTTCAGCCAATGCTTGCTAAGCACAGATACACTGAAAACCAAGTCAACACTGTCATGAGGATGACAAACATGCAAAGAAATATAACATGTTTAATATTATGTTACAGGACAACAAATTCTGCGAACTGTAAATTCTATGCTTGGAAGAGCTGCTTTCAGTTCCGGCCCGTGGGCATGAACAAAGGCAGAGGAAGCACATGTGGTGTCAGTGAAGAACTGCAGGACAAGTGCATTGGGGCTGTGCTAAAGCCAAGAGGTTGTAATGCAAGTTTAGAACTCAGGCACAAAGCCTTTCAAATCTCACTGTTTTACACTTACTTCGTTTAAGACATGTCTGCATCTTTATGTCAGGAAATTTCTCAGTGTTTTCAGCAGCAATGTCATCCAAAATAAGGTTCCCTGCTAAAAACATGAAATATGGCCAAATGTAAATGTTCGTTCTCCTAAAAAAAATGCAGAGAGAAGTAAAAACAAAAGAAACACACCAACAGAGAGCAAAGATGAGATATGCTCCAGATAAAAGATAAAAACCAAATAATGCAATAAAAGCTGTACCCAGGTCCATATGATTTAGAAAGCCCACAGAGCTCTGACTGCTACCCTGTCACCCTGTGTTAATTTCTGAACTGCAAACTATTAATCTACTGCCATAAATTCAGTGGCTAATAAAACTTAAGTACTTCTCAATGCTCTAATGAAGAGCAAGGATAAAACATTGCTGCTGTGTCACAGAGTGATCTTAGTACTACTCAATTTATGTACTAAAGGGATTCTATCCTTTAGGAGACAGAATAAAGAGCTCTAAAAAGATTTCATGCTCTGTGTTGCAAGAACTGTGAAGTTATCCACACCATACTTTTACAGGAAAATACTTAAGTACTAATATTGCAACCTGTTTTTTTTTCTAAAACCAATAAAAATATTGCCATTAGGTGCAAACACCCCCCTCCTCCCCAAATTTTAAACACATCAGGGAGCAGTACAAATCATTTGAGAAGCCATGTGAGCTTCCTGCAGTCAGAATTATTCTAAGGAAGGACTGACCTTTGGTAAATTTGTCCGAATTATTTTGCTCAAACATAAAACAAGATATACAGATATTCTGTGAATCTTCTGATTCAATGGATTTCTCAACAGCCCCTATTGATATATCTGTTCTGGAATAGTAAATAGCTGTATTTGTGCTGTTATCAAAACAATGATTTGGTACCACAAGCCAAGCAGTGTCTCTGGCAAAGGATGGATGAAGGACTGATTTATCATATACAAAAACATTTTATATATATATATATAATAGCATTGCTGCACTGATCAGGGGAGAAGTAAAACTTAACATTCTTCCTCAGCCAGCTCTGTGCATCCTGGACAGAAATCAGTGTGTGTGAACTGTATTTATACACATGCAAAGTGCTCTGGGAAATTCTGTGCATTATCCCTGCTGTGCTCAGAGTAAGTGTGATTCTACTTGAGGTTATTACTGCACTGGACAATTAAATTGTGCATATTCTATGGCTATGGTAACACGATCAGCAGCTTGGTCAGAGACAAAACTGCCATCTTTGAGAAAGGCTTGCAAAAATGCATAAAATCCTCAGTTTTCCAAGAAAAACCTGGGACACTGTACCCAGAGGGAAAGAAGAAGATACCAGAGGTATGGAAACTTTACTTGTGTTCAAACTGGGGGGATGGAGCACATGTCAGCCAGATCAATGTTATGGAGAAAATAAGTCTTTGTCATATCAATCTTACCAAAAATGTCTTCGACCTGCTTCTCCTGCTGATCCTTGAGCACATATTCTACTAATTCAGCTAGTGACAAAGGAAAAACAAAAGAGGAATACAGTAATGATACAGTAAATGTCACAGCAAAACTCTTGTCTCATCCTCATTAACAGAACTCTGCAGTGCAAGTAAAATTGAAGAGTTAAATTAAGTTTTTCTTGTAACTTGTTGTTCAGGAAATAAAGATCACAAGAAAGGAGAAGTTGAGACAGGAAGTATTAAGCAGAAGGAGACATTAATAGAGAGATTTTCCCCCAACAACCACAAGCTACTGTTAATCAGTTTCCCCATAATGCACAGGTTTGGGTACTCTAAATTAGATCTACCATGCATGAGGGAAAGGCTACTTGAGTAAATGACATGGCTTCAGATTGAGAATAGAATTTGTAAAAAATAGCTATAGCAAGTGGTTGTAAAATAATTTTTTAAAAACCAACAATTGATTTCATACCTATTTTAGCATATGCATCTGTGGTGTTGGAACAGGGGTACAACACATCTCCATTTTCACATGGGAAATCCATATTATTTAACTGTTCATAGCTGCTGGCATCAACTTCAAGATCTAGAGTTAAAAAGGAAGAAGCATTGTCTCAGTGAATGCCATAACCAAGCAGTAAAAAAGCCAGATAGCAGGACATGCAGAACAGGCAGATTTGTTACTTCAGCAGAAGGCTTTGGCTTTTCATTGTATGTTGGCTAAGGAGAAACAGAACTGAATTCTCAGTAATTCATAGTCTCTTGGAAGTCAGCACTTTTCTTTTGCTAAACTCTGAGACCTCATCTCTCCTAGTAAATAAAATACTTCCTGAATCCATTCTAGGACAATAAAGCCCAGACTCATGCAGTCTATTAAACCTTCTTATCCTCCAGGATATGGTGGCATCATCCAGATCCCCTGTTCAGAACAATGCTGTGTCCAGGCTAATCCCTGAATTGCACTGCAAATTGCCTGTGAAGCTGCTAGTTGGCCAAGGTTAAAATCTTGCCAGGGACCATGCTAACACCTTCATAGCAGAGATGCCCAGCTTCCAGTAACTGGTGCCATGTCCTGATGATGTTTGATTTACCTACATCATCTCAGACATTGCTAAGGCTAAAAAGTATTCCAATCAATGAAACCTCTGTGATAGCACAAGAGTCAGTGCTTGACCCCTAATTCATCCTGCTTTCAGTCCCTGAGCAAGTGGGGCATGGGGTAAGAAAACACTCCTGCAGCTGTTTTTAACAGTCAGAAGCTGAGAGGGAAAAGCCCAATGTGGGAAATGATCAATCACAAAGATGATTCCAGATTCTGGTGCTCAGTCCTCCACTGAGTTGTCTGTGTGCCTACTGGCATTGGTCACTCATGAAAGCCACAATGCTCCAATTTGGCAACATTTTCCACCTATTTGGGAGCTATGAGACTTCATATCTGACATACATCAGTTCTTCTCCTCTCATTGCCACTCTCAATCCATGGTTCAGCTCATTTGTTTACATAAGCTCGGCTAATGCTCCATACCACAGATACACTTCCATACTTTTATAAAAGTACTCAGGGAGAGCAGAACAGTCCACAACTTCCACACAAAGTCAGGAACACAAAGTTTAAAGCCAGGGCGACCTTGTGATTTGACTATCTGTAGAAAACTGAAGTGCAAGGAATTATCATCTTTACACCCTGACCCTTCTGCTTTCTCCTCTTCATAGAATCATAAAATCACTGTGCCCACAAGAGCTGGCAAACCGCATCTGGTAATGCAAGTCCATTTGGTGCCTTAGGATCTCAGAAAGCAATGAAATGCTGTTTGCTTGTGGACTGTCTTCATCACAAACTCAACTGAAAGTCTCTGTTTTGCAGAACTTCTGGCTTCAAGCCACAGAAGTGTTGACATTTACACTTTGCCAGCTTATGACAGGAACATTTGCAAATAAAATACAGGAATGATATCCAAATGAAAGACGTTGTCATGCCCTGATGAGTGACAGTACAGTGTGTTTTCTTAGACTGACTGAGCAGGATGCTATAAATATGTACAGTTTAAAAACATGATTGTTTCTGGAAGTAGTCATTGTATGTACAGACACAAAGTTACCATATCCTAACACCAAGTGCCTGTAGAATTTAACTCAGTCACCATGACAAACTGCCATTAAATGGCTTTGTAGCTGAGGGGAGATGGCAATAACTAACAGCATGAGCACTAAACCAATCAAGCATTTTTTAGTGATTTACTAACCTGTAGAGAAGTCATCTTCTTCATCTCCAGATGGCTTAGGATCAAGGAAAGCACACAGATGCAATGGATCAAGATCACTGTGCAGTAAATCAAGGTAGCCATTTTCAGGCACAAATGCTGAATCCATGGTTTGTCTCTTTGTCTGAAATCAAATTGCACAGCAGTTAGCTATGGCACAGCCACAGCTTTTGTCAGTCAAAACCACAAGTCCTGCACTGTGGTTTTCTGTTGGCAAGACACAGATTTTGAAGCTGGAGAGCTGGCATTTCTTACCAAGACCTGCATTGAGTTATAACCCTGAGCTTCTTACAGATCCAGAGACAGCCTGCAGTGAGACTCACCTGTCTTTTACTCCAGTGAGAGGAGTGGGGTACTGCAGTCTGACCACCTGGACCAAAAGTGCCAAGTACTGAATAAGTGGCAACCCCTGTATATCTTACCAGGGTGTAAATTATACACAAATCCAGCAGCTATCAGGGAAATTAGAAGACTGCAGTGAACATGAGGGAAGAATCCAGAAGCTACATTTCTTGATAAAGTTTATCTTTTCCTCCACATCATTGTAAATTCCCTTCTATTTTCTTCCAGTTACTGCAACAGACACTAGAATCAGTTCAAAAATTCCTTCTGGATATTCCACGAGTATAGAATAATGTTACTCATCATCTTTATCCACTTATTTCAAACCCAAATATTGGCTCTTCAGTGTTTATAGATCACTGGAGTGACTGCCACCTGGGCTGGTGATCCAAATTACTTACTCCACCATAATGCTGAAATGCCAGGATGAAAAGAAAACCCAGCAAATTTCTCAGACTATATCTTGTTAAAATAGATATCCACACACCACAACTATGGAAAGTTAAAGTTAAGGCACCACCATATTTTGCAATGAAGACTATCTAATAAATGGCTCTCAAATACTCTGCTGTTAGCAGAATGCCACTGATGTCCCTGGTTGCATCTGTCTCTGTGCCTGAGGTGTGCAAACATGGAGCAACTGCTGTACCATGAAACCTACCTGCAACATGGAAAAAGAGAAATACAGCTAACACTGCATCTGTGATGAAAGAAAGCAGGGCAGACCTCATCACACAGTACCAATGTGCTGCCTTGCTATAAACTCATCTTCATTCCTCTTACCCCTCTCTGGGGTTGTCCCTCTGAACAGCTTGGAAATGGATATTTCTGCATTTTGCTGCAGAAAATGCCAAAATCTAGAGCCAGAAGTTTGAAAAGCAGGTGAACATGGTGTGGTACCATGTAGAAATAGTCTGCACTAAGACAGCTCTCCTTTTTCCTGTTTTGTGGCCTTACTACATTACCAAGATTACAAAAATTTGGCATTATTGCCTGGCATGCTATAAATGAAAAGCAGAAGTTGAAAAACCTGCATGAGAACCAAAACCAAGGTTATAAACACACCAGATTAAACTTTCAGTTTGTTGCAACACTTTGTTTTGCGCCTTCCATTTGTTGAATTAAGAGACAAACTAAACAGGGCCTTTCAGAATGCTGTGTGAATAAGGCTGTTGAAGAATAAGCCAATACAATTTTGGGACTAGAGCCAGAGAAAAAATTGGGCAGAAGGCTTAAGGGGAATGCAAGACAGCCAAATCTATCACTCCAAGTTCAGTGATTGGCAAACTGCTTGATTACAGCACACAAAGAACAGGGCACATCCTAGGCAAAGAGATGGAGTAGGCCTACTTAATCTTCATGGAAATACTAAGCTTTAATTAATTCATAGTCATAAGAGCTTTTTTATTTTTAAACTTTTCTTTCCATAGCATCTCTCTGTGGATAAATACCTATGTAATGGAAAAATGTTTTCAGCTACAATGGTCAAGTAGTCAGGAAGCAATCAAGGGAAATTCCTGCCAGAGCCAAGTCTGGCTACGGAGCTTAAAATTAGAATATAAAAGATGGTATTGCTCAGGTGCACAGGAGTGAGAGAAACATACTGTTCTACCTTAACAAGATGAAGATTGCCACTCTTCCAAAAATGAAAAACTTGGTTGCTTGCCATTTTTTTGCTTCATCAGTCTGACTGGCCTTCAGCTTACTCTGGTATTTTTTCTTCTTTTTTTGGTTTTGACACAAATCTTTATATAGCTATCTCTCTATTGACTATACTGGATTTAGGATCCTGGGATTTCTTTCTGTATCTGAACCAACAAATTTTTAATAACAGCTGTATTCTGCTGCATTAAAAACATGGCTCTACCATGGAAAATACACTGTGAATAAAGAAGCAAGTTTTTGAAAGATGAAAATTTCTACATGGAGAGGAGTCAGAGGCAAGGAAAATTACACTTCAGGGACAGCAAGTGTTTTGCTGCATATTGTAACTGAAGCACACAAAATGAAACCAGACGTTTACCAAACTTGTTTACAACAGTGACTCCTTTCCCAGAGCTTCCCCTTTTTTGTCACAGCATCCCAGCAGTCCTGTCTGAGGTGAAGGGTGAATAAGCTCTGTACTGCTCAGCACTTCCTCTGTTGTTTCATACATGATTTTAACTTCGTTTACTGATACTACATTCCCTTTGGGGTGTCACAGGACCCAATGCTGCCAAAATGGGAGTCTGGCACAACTCCATGCCAGAGGACTAAAAAATTTTGTGATAATTTCTGTGTTAGGGCTGTGAAGGCCAGAGCCAGCTCCCAGCAAGAGCAAGGCAGAGCCTGCAGGGACCTGCAGGACAGGAGTCCCCAGGGCCACCTGAGAGGCTTCTATGCACAAAGGGCATGAGCTGGGTGGGGGTGAGACAGGACATACTTCCAAATGTATTTCCATGCCATTCAGACAGTTCAATCCTTTGTGGTTTGGATGCTGGTTAAGACAAATATTGTTCTTTAAATCCTTAAATAACACCTCCTTTCCCCAGCAGCCGATACCCCCTGGCTGCACGGCCACACTGGGCAGCCCCGTGTGCCCTTTGTGCCACCTCTGCAGTGACTCTGGGCACACATGGCACTGCCAGGTCTCTACTCAGGATGCTTTTGATTTAGCTCTGCATCCTGCATATCTGGCATGATAATAAGGTTCACTTCCAAGACTCATAATGCTTTTTTTTCAATGCTCTTTTAGAGTTCCAGTGATATATGAATTAAAAATTCTGGAAAAGTAGTGAAAGAAACAATGAACATCTCTGTGTAAGAACAAAGAAGGAGCAGGTGTTCACTTAAATCACACATTAATCATAAGAGTTAGATGGGGCATTTTAGATTTCTAAAGGTAATGGAGGTAATTTTGATTCATTATTTCTCCCAAATAATTTGATTTCATCTTGTCTTATATTTTAAAGGGTCAAAATGTTAAAGATTTCAGGCCATGGGGTGTGCTACTAATTGAAATAAAAAGTTATCTAAGAGAAAGATTATAAAGGTAAAGGAGAGGAGATTTGAGGAGAGTTGTTGGGGGCTTTCCTTCCCAAACCTCTGTTGACATATGAACTAACAGGCAATAAATCTCCCACATGAGTACAGAGGTTAAGAAAATGAAAATTTGTAAAGTCATTTTAGGAACAGAGGAAATCCCCCTCCAGTTTAACTTTTGGACCAGTTTAGGAAGCTGAGGGTAATTCATAGAAAAGAGTAGTAGTGCCATGCAAATCACACACTTTTTAACCAGAGGATGACATAACATCCAAGTCTTTCATAACATTCCAAGTTCTAAATTACAGAAAAATTAGAGATTGGGACTGTGAAGACAGGAAGTTGAAAAATTAAATACAAAGATTGCTGAACAAATCCTATTTTCCTGCAATACCCCAGACCCATTAAGTGCTACACGAGTCTGATTGAACAAGCTGACAAAAAGCAGGTTATATCAAGCTGTAACTAAGGAGCCCAGTGAAACATTAGTACTTTGATTTAAAAGTACTTTGATTGAAAAGTTCAATATTGTTGTCCACAATCTTATAGCCTTGTTTTCTTTCATCTACTTTAGAAAGTTTTGTCTCATCTTCTCTGCCCGCTGAAGATTATGTTAGGTACACTCCCCCAAAGGCAGAGCTGTTTCCTGGCTTTTGCTGCAGTCAAGGTTCTTTGGCAGGTGGGCAAGCCAGCAGTGAGGAAGGATGAAATTCCCTCCACGTTCCCATCACTTACCTCCTTTTCCTCTTCCTAAATAAATGACTAACAATTCCTCTGCTCCACAGGTACCACAGAGATTCTTCCTTTCAGAAATGTCCTAATTATTTGTAAAATGCAGGTAATAGAGCTCACTTTATATTTAGCTTTAAAGGTTTTAGTTTCTATTTCAGATCTGTGAAAAATTTACACACTGAAAAGCCACTTTAACTTGTTCTATTTTATTACCCAGCTCAAGAAGAGATACTACTTTTGCAAATAGTCTATCTTTCTGATGGAATGGTGTTACTTTCCACAGACTTTGTAGTCTAAAATGAAAGAAAAACAGATGGTGCTGAAAAAAACCCCATATCTATATCCAGCCACATTATTCTTTCTCTCCCTTGGAGATGAGTTTAAAGAAGCTTTAAAAAGCATAAATATCAGGTAAAAGGAGTTTCTGCCTTTCAACAAGCTTAGCTCAGAACCAAGGATGTCACTCATCTGCTGCTGGAGAAGGACAAGTTCAGGCAGAGCTGTAACCAGTGCCCTGCAGGTGTCAGAGTTGTGATTCAGAGCAGAAATTGCCTTTCATGTCCAGTATTGCCTCCTCTGTCACAGCTGTGCCCAGCTCTCCCTTCCCAGCAGTGAGATAAAGTAAAACATCACAGCAGACACTTGTCCACATGTTAACTCAATGGCTTTCTTCAAGACAGAATTTCAGCCCAGCTCAATGGGAAAGTAAAGTTCTAGGTTGTTTTGCCAGATTTGTGAGAAAATGGAAATAAGCCAGTTTCTTTCAATGATTTTCAGTTTTGCTTTCCATAGGAACATCATGTTTATAAAGAAAGAATACTCTTAACAAAGTCTGAAACAAACTACAGCAACTTTTTCAGCAAATAGCTGGACTAGCCACAAAACAAAAATCACAAAAAATTCTCTAAAATTTCACCCACATTCAGACATCATCCTACTAATATTTCAAGCAATACAAGTCCAAATACTGACACACTTTAATTACAAATAGGTACAAAAAGCAAGCCAGGATGAATTTACCATGAAAAAAGCATGCATTCAAGGGTTGAGGAAAAACTGACCTTAAGAAGCTGGACAGTTCCTGCTCTTTCACTCTGGATTCAGTACCAAAAAAGATGAGAACTGCCAGCCCTGCCCAGGGCTAACAGAAAGTGACAGCAGAAAGGAGGAAATAAGAAGAACCAGAACACTCAGAGGGGGAATTCCAAAGAGGAATATTAAGAGGAACCTCCCTTCTAGCAACCCCAGCATAACAAGCAGTGTTACCTTTACTACTCACTTGTCCTTGCTAGAAGAGCTTGATCTTGTCACTAATTAGGAAAAGATCAATGTATTTGGTCGGAAGTCAGTAATGGATGAGAGCTGACAGTAACAATTTCTATTGCTTCCCAAATTCTTCAACTCCTTTTTCATTCCAGTTCAAATCTGTTCCAAAGCCATGCTGTTAAATAGTCCATCTGTAAGAATAAAGCCAGCAGCATGTGGGCACTTACCTTGCAGCTCCACTTGGTGTAACAGAAGTGAAAGTGTCTTTCCCATGTTCACAGACTCTACCAATACAAAATTAGTTTTGCATCTCATGCAAGAGTCTCTTGCCATTGGCTGAAAATGACAAGTAGGATGTTCTATGAAAAAGGAGCTTGTCTGGCTTACACATGGTGTTCACAATGTAGCAGCATCCAACAGAATGTTTATTCATCTAATCTTCACTTACCTTGCCATGCCTACCTGGTGTAAGACAAGTAACCTTTTGAAAACTGAGTTCATTCATGAGCATTCCTCTCATGATGCCTATAGCTGCTTCTGTGGTGATCTGCAAGCTTACTTGCTTAGTTTTCATGCACTGACCTACAAAAATTAGAAATTAATTATAAAAGAGACTGTACTCTAGAAGGAACAAATACTTTTTGCAGTACTATTCCATTGGTTATAGCTTTTAAGAAAAGTTCCACCAGAGTCTGAAGGGGTAGGGAAATAGGATTTGATGAATACAATGACATCCAGTCTCTCTGCTTCAGTAAGGTGAGATTTTAACCAGCTGCCAGTAAGAAAAGGCTTCTGCACAAGGCAGCAGCTCCTATGAGCAAAGCAGCTGCCCACCTGTGTAAGACTTTGTCTTTGCAGAGGAGATCCACTTCCACCAGGTTCCATGGGAACGTGCACACTGAGAAGAGACAAAGCTGCTTCCCTCCTGGGAGCAGCTGATCTCCTCCCAGTATCTACAGACATGGGCCTGATCTGTGCTGCAGGACATCAGCCTCTTCAGGCTCTCTCACATCCAGGCTGTGCTGGAATTCCTCTATGCAGTTTAGAAAAAAAGCAACATCTCAGAATAACAGCATTCAGAGCAGAAAATAATGAAAGGCTGCACAAACACAGATTCTCGGGTTTAGTGTTCTGTTTTGATAGGAGACAATAAAACAATCACTGCATAAGAAAATCAAACAAAATTTCAGAGAATTGTTGGTTAGGCCTGTTCTAATGTGCAGCACAACCCCCCAAATGATAAACTCCTTCAGCAGCCCTGCAAACAGATTTCTTTATGAGCTTATGAGGCTGAAATCCATGAGGCAATCTCTATACACATCAAAAACAAAAGTTTGGGGAACAAGAGTTCAGCTTATTACTGTGATTCCAGTGCCCATATGCAGCAAAGACTGGTTGACTGTACTTTTTGTACAACACTCACAGCTGCTTGGAAAGAGCAGAAAGGAATTGCTGGAGCAAATCATGGTTCATGTAATGGAGTAGTCTATAGAAGTGGTCTTAGATGGAAAAGCAGACTGGAAAAATAGAAGCTGGGAGACATCTGTGAACTGCCTAAGATGACCATCAGCTTCTTTGCTTTGATGTTGACTGGGACACTACCTTATTACCAAAGGAGGGGACAGAATATGCTCAATAGTATTGGAAGAACTGGCATAACTGATACTAGGCCACTTTTTATGGTTTTCTACTCTTAAAATATGAATTCTTGGCATTAATTTGAATGCATGTGATGATAGAGGTCAGTATTTCCCCTCACATGAACTATCTTAATTTGTATCCTGAGGATTTCTTCCTGTATTTTCATCCATACCTTTGTTGTCCCAAAGTGTTTTGTTTCCTCTGGTGTGGGAGAGACCAACCCCACACAGAGTAGAGGTATTTGATTTATTTGCAGTTCTTGTGCACAGAATGGGAGGCTGGGTAGCAAATTCACAAAACCAGCACCACAGCTATCAGAACTTTTCATTATTAATACATTTTGGCAAACAAAGGCATTAATGTTCATTGGCTACAAGTTACATAGGTTTGTTATTAATTAGTATTCTATCTTCTATTAGTTAAAAAATTCCCTTATTTCTCATGCTAATTAGTCTGTATGCTCAGTCTTGATCTCCTTTTGAGCCTTGCTCTGTTAGCTCTCTGAGAATGCATGTCCAAAGTCCAGAGAGACTCTGAATGACCACAAATATTTGAGGCCATAATGTCTTTGCCTCTGCTAGACTGAAAATTCTGAACCTTTTGAATTCTTAACTTCACTTAAGAAAATGACCTTCTGAGGAAGATGCAAGTATGACCAGCAGCATTGCAGTGTGCTATCTTGGTGTGTCTCACCTGTAGTGTCCATGCTGCTCTACAGAGGCTTGTCATAGCATTTGTGAAGAAATATGGTAGGTGATACTGGAAATGTAGGTGTGGAAGGGTGCTGGAGGACTTGGAAGCACAGCTAGTTTCTGAGGTGAGGAAGTAAGAAAAGTTTTGATCAGACAGCTTTTAAAACAAGCTCTAGAGAAAAAACCCCACACCCCTGCACTCTAAAAGACAGAGCTTTTATGTTCAAAACATCTTCCAAAATATCACAGTTCTACTTTCCTACAGGAAATCAGTTTCATAACAGACACTGAAAGGTTTGCATAAAGAGCTGCAAACCTTGCTGGAGCTGCTGAGCAAATCCCGTGTGTGTATGCACGATGGAAGGCACAACATTGGTAACCAAAGGCTCCTGACACTCATCCAAAGGATGTTCCTGCAGTTCTGCTTTGCACGGTTCAGGAATGGCTGCTGCTTATTCACTGAGGGCCATGTTCTCTAATGTTCATGGACATTGCTGCCAAGTCCCTACTGTATCATGAACAAGGAACTGTGCTTCCTTGAAAATTCCTTTTATGTTGGCTCTATATCTGACCTCTGGTTGTCCAGTCAGCTATTGTCTTTGGCATCTCTGGCCAAAAACTGGTTTCCATAGCAGAATTTTTATTTGGGACTCCTTCTATCCAGGGTGAATAGCTTTGAGGTACTGCTGGTTGAGCAGTTTCTCATAAACTGGAAAGTATATTTAACAAATTTCCCTATTTTCTGAATATAATGATTCAAGCTGTACAATATATAGATATCAGTAGTTCACTAATTTGCTTTACTGCATGACTTCCCTTCCTGTTCTACGGATTCTCTTTAACTCATATGCAGTTTTTGCAGGTAAGACAGATGTTTCATAGCAACTGTATCTCTCTTAGGGATTGTCATGGTAGTGTTCTCAAGGTCCAAAAGAAAAGACACACCTTAGCTATGGAAAGAATGCCTAAGCAATAGCTACATAAGAAGCACCAAACAGTAAAAATGTATGGCCTGACTTAGTTCTCTTTTTCACACACATTGTTTGTGCTGTGACACATTTTAAAGAGGAAAGTGAGTTGAAAAGGAGAACTTGTACTTTTGATTTCTCTGCATTGAGGGGAAGTATCCCTTCTAAGTAAATACAGTGCTGTGCAAAGTCTACAGCTAATTTTGGAACACAATAATATTAATAAAATGTCAGTAATTAATGTCACTATTTTTCCTAGGGGCAGTGAGGTAGCTGAAAGGGTACCAATGCATGCCACATTACATCCTTCACCACGCTGCATTTGCGTATGTCAAGATAGTAAGAAGCTTTTTTTGTTTCCACAAATGCAGAACCAAAACCAGAAATAGAAAACATTTAATTATTGCAAATTAGAACTGTAGCAGCAGAAGAACTTGAACCAAGTTTTCAAAGCTTAAGCCTCTCTAGTCCCTTTTCCCTTATTTTGGCCTCAGCTACAAGATAATCAGCTTTGGGTTCAAAGGCAGAGTGCTTTTAGCATAAGCCAGAGACAGCTCCATAGAAACTGGGCTTCCTCCCAAGCTATGATCTTGTAGATTGTGTTGGAAAACTCTTCAGGAATACTTAGAACACGTGGGAAGAGTAAACAGGATCCAACTTGAAATCTTTGTATCTTAACACCCATTCAAAGTCCATCTTGCTTTTGATCTGTCTCCAATCTAGACATAACAGAGGAAACAATCCTGTGTTTGGGTTGAAAAGCCTATAATCTCCTGTTCATGGTGAACACTGCCTGCACACATTTGCAGGTGGAAATTGCTTAAGGTGTGAAACACTTGCAGAAAACCTGCTTTTCTCATGTTTAAGTGGCAATCATGATGATGTTTGCTCACTTGCTTGTTGGCTTCTGGAGGGAACTATCCTATGGAGAAGAGCTCTTTCTCCCCAAGAAGTCTACCATTCTCCTATTAGTATATCCCCTCACAGCCAGTCACACTTATGTCCTGGAGCTCTGAGCAAGCATTTCCACCAGCAGCTGGCAGCTGCCTGGCCTATAGATGGAGAAGAACACACTATGAAAACTTCTTATGCCTTCCCTTGGTTTTCAAGTAGTCTGTGAACATCACAAATGCACAGATCCCTTAGCAGTAGTTTGGTACAGGCAGTGCACAACAGTATCCATCTTGTTAACAGAAGAACTTCTCATTTATCTGTATCTAAGAGCAATTAAAAGAAAAGAAAAGAAAAAAAGATAATAAAGAAATCAATATATTTCCTTTAACTACCACTGGAATTCATAGAACTAATCCAGTACATTGGTACACTGGAGCATGTGACATAAATGCCCTGTGATTTCCCTTACACTGAAATAAAATAGAGCAAGAATGGGAAACAGCATACAAACACAAACCCCAGCTAACAAGGAAAAGGATGCGTGCAAAAAACCACAGCCTGTGTCAAGTTTCAGATTGAAGCAAAAAGCTGGGCAAAAATAATAAACTGACAGTTGAAGAAACCACATATTTTAGGGGTTTCCCTAGAAAATTTCTGATATTTGTCAACTGAAACACACACCAGACACAAAAGCTATCAGAATCCACACCAGACACAGCAGCTCTGCCACTGGTTAGTTGAATGAAGGAGCACTTACCATGACCCCATTCCAGTATCTGTGCTGTCATTTTAGCCACACACAGTGATTGTGGTATCACAGACAAGGCCACAACACCTTCTTTTTCAGGAGCTTCAGGTCCATTTTTCCACAGTTCTGCAGTGTGGTCATTGGGCTGCTCTGCCATGGAGAAGGGGAGCTCTCACCCTCTTCTGCTGAAGCTGCCCTGCCCTATGTGAAGGATGAGAGCCAGTCAGTCAGTGCATTCTCTGAGAAACCAACAGGTTTTGCTTCTTGCCCTTCTTCCAAGCTTTATTTCTGTATTTTTAATTGGTGATTATTTATAGATTTTAAAGATGTGTGGCTCATGTTCAGGCCCAGACACAGGAGAAACACCCTCCAGCTGGGAAGTCAGGCAGAACAGCTTTCATGGGAATAGCTGTGGAGACAACCAGCTCAGCCCAGAGCTTCCTCCTCTTCTAAGCTGGGAGATTGAGGCTTGTCACCTTTCAGGCCACAGATGAAATTGTGGTCTCTTAAATCATGGTCTTGGTTGTAAAAGGGGCTCACAGGCCACAGACATGAACCTCGCTTTCAGTTTTGTGAAAAGATTGAGCCCCTGACTCTAGGAGAGCTTCAGAGCTGTGCACTCCAGAGAGTGAGTTATGTCCAGTAGCATCTGGTGCATCTTGTAAAGAATAAGCAGTCAATGTGTCAGACCCCATCCAAGGCACTTAATGTCCCTGCAGCTTATTTGGGGCATCTAGGGACCTAAAGACCAATTCTGAGCACCTCCTCCTCTTTGTACCACTTAAACCTGCAGAATAGTACAGATTTTGTGAATTTTAATTCCTCAGATACCCCTTCAAGTCCTCTGGGACTCAGTACAAGGAATACCAGGAAGCTGAAGCTATTTGTTGAACTAGAAAAGAAAGTATTAATATATTAGGAAAGACACTATTAAACAATAATGCTGTAGAAGTAGGGACCACAGGCTGCTTCAAAAAAATTCCCAGGTCAAAAGAATTAAGAATGCTAGGTACAGGTTTTTCATTTCATTGCATCACCAGATTAAGAACCCTTTATTACTTTGTGTTTTGTCTATATTCTCTTTGGTTTTTTTCTGGTAAAGTAATTGCCTTTACTACCTCCCTGATATCAATTTAGTATAAATAAGAAAAAAAAAGTGCAACCAAGTATAGCAAAAGCTGCTTAGCCACAGCATCCACAACAAAAGATGAAGTAGAAATTGCCAGTGAAAGTGGTTGAAGAACTGTCCAGCAAGCATTTCAGGGAGCTGAACGAGACTATGTAGGTACTGCAAGCAGCCAGGGGGAACAAAAGAAAAAGGAAACATGTAAAAAATCTAATGAATAAGCAACTTCAGCTTTCATAAGAAAATCCAAGTTTTATTTCTGCAGATAAACCAGTAGAAGAAACAGTGCTCAATTTTTCATATCAACCTCCTATTGTACTAAGCTTCTCAACTGTTTGATAACTGTTAGGGTCTTGTATTTAATAGGTTAAGTTGTCCTTTTTTTTTCTCTCAGTAATACTATAGAGGTTTAAGGCAGGATAGGTATTGGATACTTGTGTGAGAGTGCACAGGCATTTTAAATTCGTGCAGTAAAGGAGGGAAGGGACTCCAAGCACCTCTTTGATGAAATCACTGCCACTCTGGGAAATGGACCCCAAGGCACAGGGGTAAGCTCTGCTTACTGCAGTGGATCTATGAAGTTGCATAAACCAAATTGCTCAAGTTCCTTATTTTTGGAGCTCTCAATCTGAGAAATAAGAGATGATTTGTGAAAGTAACAAATACCAAGAACTGCAGCTGAGAGTGACTAAAGCTTTGAACAAATCAAGAGATGTATGAAGCTAAATACACTGAGAAATATGTACCCAATTCTTGGAATGCTGGGGAGTGTTCCAAGGAGAAAGAGAAATCAGCTGCCTTCTTGGTAATTGTGTGGATAAAACAAAATATTAATCTTAGAGGAGGTTCTACTTATTGTTGAAACAGAGAATGAGAGAGAATTTTCAGTTATTCATTTCAAGCTTCTGATAGTGCTCTACAATAGAAATGCCACTATTTATTGTGGGGAGGGATTTCCCTGTAAGGTAATGGCAAGGATACAGCAGCAAGTGATATATTTTTTAACTACTTTATGCCATATACTTCAGTCAGCAATTACATAATTAATAAATATTAATTAAAATAGTTAATATGTTAAGAATCTTAACATATTTCATAAATGGTCAAGGCTTTCCTGTGTAAAAGCCTGAAAAACAAACCACAATTCATAAATTCAGTGTAACTATCTTTTCATCTGGCACTGTTGAAGCAGTATTTGAGGACTTACATCACCTTTAGGGTGTTGCTAATATTTCCAATGTTCAAATAATTTGCAGTTAAGTTTGAACTCAGAAAAAGTGTAGAAAATAGGACATTTTGTTCTGTGAAACCCTAGAAAACACTGGATGCTTCTAATGAGGTTTCACTTGGATGCATTTACTTTAAAACAAGGAGGAATTATTTTCTAGTAAACCCCAAATGAAGAAATTTTTGGTTTGACCAATGATTCCTCTAGGGATCAAGGACTCTTTTGAGTTCTTAACTTGCTATAAAACAAAATGATGAGCCATAAAACACCTTGCATAATCACACAGCATAATTTCATATAGCTTTTCAGACAATTTATCGAAACCATTCACATGGTACATTGACAGTCGGCTGCAGGATTATCTAACAGACTTTTTTTAGGAAAACAGATAATCCCTACAGTGAGCCAGTGGAGATAAGCACTGGAAGGAGGGAAAACTAAGGAAACATTTATCTATTTAAAAATCAAAACACAAAACACAGGTTCTGCTTCTTTTTCAGTTATTTCATCACTCAGGGAATCAGTTAGCAGCACCAGAGTAGTAAATCAGATACCTAATGCAGTGACAGACTAATTGTCACCTCTCCCATCAAGGGACATAGCACAGTTATTTTCTGGTGCCTTAGAATGAAAATGCAACAGCTTAGACCATACACAACATTACAGAATTACTAAATTCAAACTATCAGATTTGCTGGCAGAACTGCCCTGAGAGGTGCAAGAGGAGCTGCTGCAGGAGCTGAGGTGAATGATCTGGCAGCCAGGAAGATGCAAGAGCTCCCTGCACTGCTGAAGGCTTCTGTCAGTGAGTTCCGGGAGCTGCTTTCAAGTCAGAAGCTGGCTGTGTTTGAGTTACTGTTAATATATGGCTTGTAAGCAGAAGTGTGTATTGATACAGGAAATGAAGTCGAGGTCAGCTTCAGGTATGCACATAATTATTTAATAATTGTACCTCATGATAGCTCTCAAAGAGTTTGTATCTCCTTGGAGAGTGAAAGCCCACTTCAGTATTTTAACACTGTAGGCTACTGTGAGGCATCCCATCAAATTACAGGTGCCCATTCAGTTTTTTAATGACAGTCTACTGCACTTACTAGCACATTGCACAAGTTTTGTAACACTACCAAGGCCAAAATACAATAATCAAAATATTAACACTGTTAGTCATTAAACACACCTTTCCTTCCTTACAATTATAATCCTACTAAGAACAGCTTATCAGTTTTTCTTACCTATTAGGTATTGCTTTGTTCCAGTAAGTCTTCCACAAAGCCGCTTTCCAGTTGATATTTTTGAAAAGTTCACCTCAATAGCTTATCAACAGATGCAATCTGGTTTAGTTATTTGTCTTAGAAAAGATTAGGGAGTTACTATTTTGCAGGCTTATTTAATGTTAGTAGCTAGTCAGATCTACTCATGGCTGTGATTAATCAGATGTTCCTCAACCCTCCGTGATTTCATACTAAGCTGTCCATACCATTTCCCCTCATTATTGTCCTGAAGTTTGGTGGCCTTGTTTCCCTTTCTTAACTCTGCTGCATAATCCACCTGCATTTAACATTAAGGCATGAAATTTTTTATCATGGAATAATAGAATATCCTGAGTTAGAAGGGACCCATAAGGATCATTGAGTCCAATTCTTGGCCCTGCACAGGACAGCCCAAGAATCACACCTTGAGAGTGTTGTTCAAACACTTCTTGAGCTCAGACTTGGTGCCGTGACCACTTTCCTGGGGAGCCTGTTCAGAGTCTGACCACCCTCTGCAGGAAGAACCTTTTCCGAATATCCAACCTAAATCTCCCCCGACACAACTTCAGGCCATTCCCTTGGGTCCCGTCACTGATCACCACAGAGAAGCGATCAGTGTCTGCCCCTCCGCTTCCCCTTGTGAGGATACTGAGGACTACACAGAGGTGCTCCCTCAGTCTCCTCCAGGCTGAGCAAGCCGAGTGACCTCAGCTGCTCTCAGGGTCTGAGTTACCGCCACTGCACCAGTGGCACATCCAGTGCTGTGGTGGTACCGCCTGCCCTCAGAGCTGTCCCCCCACAGCCGTCCCCACACAGGCACATGGGCCGCTGGCAGCGGGGACAGCAGTGGCCGGGCGGTGGGTGTGCGCCAAACGCGACACGCAGGTGTGCTCTCGTATTTGTACATGCACATTCACCTTCCCCTCCACTCCTTCTTCTTTCAGCATCCGCATTCAGCATGAGACCCCAGCGGCCGTGACCGGGCCGGTGCGTGTGGCGAGCCCTCGGGGCGGACAGCTGACCGCGCTGAGGGCCGGGGGCGGCTGGGCCCCTCACGCTGCCGCCCGGCGCACTGCCAAAGCCCGCCCGGCCACTCCGGCCCGCGGCAGGAGGCGGCCACAAGCACCCCGGGGCCGGAGGGAGGAGCGGGTGTCCCAAGGGTCTCCCGGGCAGTGCCCGGTGAGGCGCAGCCACCGCGGGCCGTGGCGAGGGGCAGCGCCGCTCCAGCCCCGCAGGGCCGGGCCGGAGCCCGGCCCCTTTTCCCGGGGCCAGCTGGGGCCCTGGAGCCGGGATGAAGCAGGTAGGGGCGGCGGGCGCTGCGGGCGGGGCGCGGCTCCCCCGGGCCCTGTGCGCTGACGGGCTGCCGCCGCAGGCGCTGGTGGACGACACCGAGGATGTGTCCCTGGATTTCGGGAGCGAGGAGGAGCTGGCGCTGCGGAAAGCGCGGATCAGGTAACGGCGCGGAGGCCGCAGCATCGCAGCGCCCGGGCCCGGGCGGGCCTGGCTGTTCCGGTGTACAGAAAACTCCGTTTAAACACTTCATTCCGATTTTTACCGGGAGGGTGGTCAAGCGCTGGAACAGGCTGCCCGGAGAGGCCGGGGAGCCTCTGTCTGGGAGATGCTCGGGCTGGAGCAGGCGAGGCCCGGCCCCGCTGCCCGGCATCACCCGGTCACTGGAAATGAAAACCTGCCACACCCAACGTCCCAAACCCCAAGCAAACAGTGCTTTGGTTAGAGCTGGAGCAGCAGAGAGGGCTCTCAGCTCCAGCAAAGCCTGCTGTGCAGCAGTGCTCAGACATTGCAGTGCATACCTGGCTGCAATAAAACTGTTGTGATTTCCTACCACAGGATGTGATGTTGTGTGAAATATAAAATATCTTATGCTTGTAGATGTTACTCAAGAAAACCCAACCCTTTAACCCATCCCATCTGTCAGGCTAAGCAGTTTACCCTTGGGTTCCTCGTCAGAGGTGTCACTCTGCAGCTCTGGCTACACAGAGATCCCAGGTGACAGAGCTGTTCAATCAGTGGCTTTTCATGAATCTCCAATCAAAGACTGTGAAAGGAAGAGTTTTATGTCAATAGGAGTTAGGCATGCACTGATCAATAATGTATATAATCAGCTTTGATTTAGATTGCTTTCTTCTACCTTGCCCCAGTATGGTCTGTTCCTTTACAATGATAATACTTCTTGTAGGTGTAAACAAAGAAATACAATAGGTGTTAAACCTGACACAACATTATCTGAGATAATAAGCAACTGTGTACCTTAACAATACAATTACTCTTTTTTACTAGTGTCTAGCGAAGCTCTTCTGCCCTTGCACTGCTTTGGACTTCGTAAGTACTTGGGCCAGCCCTAACGTAAGATTAACCTTTCCAGAATTGCCTTGGTTTTCCACCTGAGCAGCAGCACACATTTTAAATGAAGGTTTATATTTTGGTGCAATCTTGGAGAACATTAGCCTAAAGGATTCAACTAAGCTGGGAAATACAGCTCAGAAGTACCTTGATCACATGAGCCACAGATTCTGTCTGAGGGACCAGACTAGACAAAGCATGAAGTGAAACCACTCTGAAATGTTTGTAGGAGGTCCACAGCACCAGGCACTTTACTCTGGAGATCCTAGAGATTCCTCCTGGTTCATACTACTCAGTAATACAGCACAGGTAAAGTATCAGCAAACCATACTATTCTGTGATCCATTTTGTGTAGACACTGGTTTAATTAGAGACAGCTCTTCTTTCTTGCCCTCAAGACAATATTAAAAGATGATGTTGTTTTGAAAATTCATCTGCTATAGAATGCAGAAATGAAACTGCTTACATTGGTCACACGTTTGTTTTTATATTTCTGAAGAATCTTGTGCAAATGAGCCTGGAACACACCTAGGAGCTGCAAAATTTTGTTATTTTATTAGAGGGCATAACAAGATGCCCTCTAATCATCATTTGTCTTTAACTTTATCCCAATTTTATATATCTTGAACTTGGTTAGAATTTGCATAGGCTGTGACAAATTGTGTTTTTGTGATTCTCTGAGGTATGTGCAAAAGGACTCCTTAAAAGCAAAAGGTTAGTGGCTACTTTCCTAAGAAATTGGAAAAAGATAACTTAAATTCATTGCAGTACCAGAACTTCGGATCTGGAAGTTGGGAGCATATGATTGCTTCATTTACAAATCATCCAGGAAACTCAATGATCAAGCCAGAGAAGGGAGCCCATTTATTCAAAATTTGCTTCAATATGTTTTGAAATATCAGACAGAAAAAAAACCCAAAAAACCCCCAAACCCAGCAAGTATAGTGCTGCTGTGGTGCTTCTGAGCAGGTACCTAGAATGATTCTCCTGTAGTTCACTGGCATAGCTTAGGTCTGACCCAAATTTGATTCTTTAACATGGGATGCAACTAAACTGATTACAGCTCATTCCCATCCTAACAGGCATCATGCTCACAAACTGAACAGATTATTGTAACAAGGTAAATGGCAATCACTGAGCCTTGAGTTCCAGTTCTACATTAATGGATGTTTAGGTGCAACAGGAAAAGTACAAATCCAAGCAAGTGGGTTGCTGTGCTTTCAGGAGCAAATGTATTCCAAGATGAGCCAGTGCAGAGTTGCAGTTTCCTTTATCCTTTCCATAGTCTCAGGAAGTGCTTGGCACTGTAATCAATGAGAACTTCTTGCCTTTTTTTTTTTTTCAGTGTTTGATATTGGAACAAATTCAGCATCCAAACAGTAATCCTGTTGTAAACCAGTAATACTGCTGAATCTGCCTTCCAAAATGAAACATGACTTCTCCAAAGTTACTGCCACGTTTGAAGCACTGATCTGCTAGAAAAGCTCTGGCAACCCTGGTGTGCTTTGGGGTTATGATCTGTGAAAGCTGCTCATCACACAAGGGTGCCACTTACCTAATGGATTCTTACATCTTCTTGACCAAGATCAAGGCTTGAAGCAGCAAGGCACTGTCTGTTTTAGCCAGTTGATAACATCCCCTCCACCCACCTGGCTGCTTATGGCAGAAAAAGCCCCTGTCACTTAAAATGTCACATGTTCAGTTCTAAGTCAGAAGAAGTTTTTGGAAAGTTTGAAGTCCTCATGGGCATGACCAGGAGTAAATATAAACTACAACTGTGCATCATTCTTCTCTCTCCAGTCGTGTGTGTGTACTACAAGCACAGTATTGCCATTAGAGAAAGATAAACACCAGAACAGTTAAACAGCTATAGAATAATAATATAACAAAAACTATATTTAGGTTGTAATCATTATTATACTTCTATAGCTATAATTTAAGTTTTTAATAAGCAATACATCTCATTTTATTAAACACAATAACAGAATAACATTTAATAGTTAAATAGTTGAGTACACCCTGGGCCATACTTTTGTTAATTGGCCATACTACTGTTAATTGTTCACAGAGAGGTAGGAGCTTATTGAGACAACTGTTGACTTAAATATCTTATTCAGATATTTTATTCACTAAGCTTTAAGGAAGAAGTTACTTAACTGCAAGAGCCTGTAGGTAATTCTCACTTTCAACTAATTAACACAAACAATTGTACAGAGTAAGATTTTTACTTGACATATTATCCTGAAAATTGTACTGTGCTCATTTCAGCATTCTCCAGCCCACCCATCCTACTGTGCAGGCCAATATTCCATGTCTCATAGTTACTTATTTCACTGAAATTTCTCTTTTTTTTTTTGTTACAGACAAAATTTTGTTCAGTATAGAAAAAGCATAAATACTAGTGAAATTAATAAGCAATAATTCAGAAGAACTGTTAGATTCCCAAATCATTCTGCCTGTCTAAAAGGAAGTGTTTGGGTTTAGACATTAAATATGAAAGTTCATTTTGTCTTACAGCAAACAGTACAATTACATTTTTTTTTTCAGTTTTAGGGTTTATATTTTGTTTTCAAAATTGTTCTGAAAGGACTAAGTTTTTTCAATTATTTTGGGCTTTGCAATGTTGATTCATTTCATGAAACAATGAGGATTTTATGGTACTATGTTGCATGCAACCACTAAATTCCTTCACACAGTACCAAAGAATCTGGTGAAAGGCTCCATATTTTGTTCTGTCTTGAGAAAGTTTTGACAGGAACATCACACTTGTCTTTGAGCTTTAGACTAAAGTTTGGCTGTTGAAATTACCGTTGCTTTGATAATGAAGATATACACCAATATATAATATTGGTGTATATCTCCATTATTGAAATAATAGCAACTGCAAACCAAAATACCATTATAAACTTGAAATGGCTGCGTTGTGCTACACTGTCAACAAGTACTGTAACGTTCCTTCCTGTCCCATAACCTCATATATACTCTGTGTTTTCTCTTTTCTAGGCACCCACTGGCCACCTTTTTCCACCTGTTTTTCCGAGTGAGTGCTATTGTTACCTACTTGTTCTGTGACTGGTTCAGCAACAGCTTTGTTGCCTGTTTTGTCACAATTCTCCTCCTTCTGTCCTTTGACTTTTGGTCTGTCAAGGTAAGATGACCCTGAATAGTAATTACCTTGGAAAGTATTTTGTTTGTCATTAATTAAAACAAAAAAAAAAATTTTTTTGTCAATTTTGTTAATTTGTATAATGTCAGATGTGACAAAAATATTGCAATCTGTTGATTTATTAAATGTCTAGCCCATTTTAATGAAGATGTTCACATATGTTAGTTATTTAGCACCATGTTTTCTATGGCTGATTACTAAGGTCCACTAATATGGTGAGAAAATTGCATTGCCATAGATAGATTTGTTTGTATGCTTTCCCCCTTAAAAAAATTAATAAAAAAGTATAGTATTACTGGTTTTCAGTAATGGATGCCCAAGGACATCCAGATCTGCAACCCTGTGCAGAGGCTACAGAAGACTCCTGACAGCCCAGCTATAGCTCTGGTGCCCTAATCCCACGCAGGCAGGTGGGGCAGGCCAGCCCAGCATCCAGGGGCTCCACATGTGGAACAAGGCTTTTGTTTTGTACAAGTGAAACACTGATGCACCTCCAGTATTCACCAGCTTCTGGTGTTGATCCAGGTGCAGAAAGACTTTCTTGGTTTGTTTCCTTGATCCCACACAGCTTATTTGCTTGTCATTAATCTCCCATTTTTCAGGGTGTTTTTGTTCTCAGTGTTCTTCTTTTATGGAGGAAATTTGTTTATTGGATACTTGTCCAACTGACTTAAAAAAGATACAACCTATAATATCTTATTTAGATAAGTGCTATTGTGCTAATGATCATATTGAAAGAGAACAGGCCTCAAAATTTGTAACTTCACCCATAGTTAATTGCTGTTGTACCCAAGCTGGCACAGCTCTTAGAAGTAATTATAGTATTTGATAAAAGATTGTCTTTTTTTATTTTTTCTATTTTTAACTGTTATGCTGACAAGTGACTTGTGCTACTGATTAATGCAAATAATGGTTTAATCACTAGAATGTGACAGGAAGACTCTTGGTTGGTTTGCGTTGGTGGAACCAGATTGATGAAGATGGAAAAAGTCACTGGATGTTTGAAGCAAAAAGGGTAAATATATTAATGGAAGTAGGCACAGGGCAAACAGAATCCATAGGAAATTTGTAAAGCTGATACCAAGTCAAATAGAGTAACAAATAGAGCACCTTTGTAACAGTTACTTTTTATCCAGCTTCCATAGAAAACAATGTCAGTATTCAGGTGCAAGCACTGGTTTGTCACATCCTGGAAACATTCAGGGCAAAACAGGTCTCACAACATTGTCACCATATGGATCAACAGAATAAATATTCATACCATGGTGCTCTAGGTAGGAAATGTTTCTGGTAGTTCTATTTTATTTTCTAGTGAGAATATCTTGTAATAAACACATCTTCCCATAGATAATCCCAACACAGAATCCTCTTCAGGAAAGATCTATGTGGAAAGCAATGCTGAATAGTTCAGATATAGTATTTTGAAGTTAATATTTTATTCACATTCATGGAATATGGTAGGAAAGAGAATCTGGATCACAGAGCATTCTGGTACTGCAAGTGCCCCCCAAACACACTGGGGGGGAAAAAAAAAGCCCTACAGAATGGTATTTGGCATCACTGCCAGAGTCAAGGCTCAAGGTTTTACTCTCACTTGTTGACATTCTCTCTGCAGTCCCACTGAGGCCGGCAGAGCAGCACCCAGGTGCTGTGCACTGGGACTTTCTCTGGAGCCCTCCAGCCCTGTCCCCAGCCTGGGTGGGCTGTCTCGGTGTGCGGGGCTGCAGTGCCCTCTGCAGTGCCCTCTGCAGCCTCGGCTGTGGCTCCGGGGTGCCCCGAGCATGGAACACAAATTAATGTGCTTCCTGTAAGTCTAAGGGAGGCCTGAAGACAGAACAGAGGAAACCCTGCACAAAAGATACATGGAAAATCCAATATACTGAAAATCAACTAAAAAGCGTTTCAGTTTTCCGAGTGGAAGACTCCAGAAGGTTTTCTTTTCCAGCTATGATGCTTCTGTTTCAGAAATTAGCACTAGAGATGAGTAGTCTGAGGGTTGGAGTGAGATTTTGAATTTTGGAAAGATCAGAACCTTGTGAGCAATCCTCTTGTTTCAGGTTTTTTTTTGTTCTTTTTAAAGTGCGATGAGCCCCTCAGTGTAGGTAGAGACATGTGAGTTGTGCTGACCTGAAGAAATCAGTAAGCAGGGCTTTGCAGCCTGCTCTGAAGTTTTGTGCTCTCTGAAGAACAGAGCACAGGGCATAAAGCTGCCTCTTGCAGGTACAGTGTCCCCCACACTAGCATGACACAAGAGGCATTTTCAAAGCCACAATTCTTCATTCATAGAATGTCAGCAGAGTTCAGAAGCAAAACCCAAGTATTAGTTTATATAATAGGAAAATAAGCTTCATGCAAGATTTAAATTAAGCTAAGGTACTGCATCTTTTAAGGAAAATGTATAGAAATGTGCACTTCTATGAGAATTCCAGTCTGAACTAGAACCAACTGATAAATCCTATGGATGAAAATGCTATCATGTACAGTAGGGCATCAGGAAGGAAACTGGGCATGAGCTACTTCTCAGTTACTCTTCTTCTATGCATATCCTAAGTGAAATCTTCCTCCTCTGTTCATTTGTCATTTATTGTGGGTTTTGACTTTGTGACTAATAGTCTCAATTTTTTCTTTCAGGTGCCTACAACAGCTGCCTCAACTGAAGCTGAAGCCCGAATCTTTTGGCTCGGTCTTATCATCTGCCCAGTGATTTGGACAATGTTTTTCTTTAGCACCTTGTTCTCCTTGAAGCTGAAATGGCTGGTGAGTCAAGGGGTACTGAAGACAATCTTGTTATAGAGGGAGAACCCAGATGTTAGTTTTGAACCAAAACTTCCAACAGTACAAAAATTCCACCAGCAGCTTCAAAGAATCCCAAGGAGTTTTTTGCAGTCAAGGCCTGCACTCTGGAATGGATTAGTAATTTTTCGTTGCACTTCTACTGGGTTATCAGATGTCAACTCCTTCATCTATAGAACCTCAAGTAGTGGGCAAAATTATGGGCTTCTTTTTTAACTGTAGCAACTTACTCTTCCCCAACTTATTTCAGTCAAATGAAACTAAGAGGAGAGGACACAAATTAACCAGTGATGTTGGTTTTCAGGTTTTTAAGTCTCCTGGGAACTTAAATGTACTTACTCTTAAAAGTAAGGATTTTAGATCTCTGGTACCATTCCCTTTTGAAAGAACCAGCATCATTAGTTCTTAAAGCCTTGATAAATTGAGCTATAAGTAAGTATTTTATAATTACTCTACTTATAAGTCATCTACTTAAAAAAAAACCCAACACTTTTTTTCTAAATACAAGAGGAAATGTACCCCATATATTCATTACATTAAGATCTTTTTGTGTATGAAATTTTCTCATTTTCCTCTGTAAACATTAGGTGCTTGGATAATTGCCACACTTAATTCTGTCAATTTCCCAGCCATGCTCAGTACCATTTCTTACTTCAGTTGGAAAAGATAAAAAGCACCTCCAATCTGTGCCACTACATAACCAGTAACAGCCAAGATTGCATATTAAACAAGAAATTCAGCTATGGGCATGAATCAATTGCCAATCGTTAACTGCTTTCTTGTGCTCCTAAACAAGCAAAAGTTAAAATTAAACCAGCACTCTTTGTTCATGGTTCCACCTTTATTTTTGAAAAGCAGATTGTTTGCTAAGCCAAAAGCTGTTTGGAGACAGAACTCTAACTGACCCAGGAGGCAGGTTGCCCAGGTGCTTGTAAAAAGCAAGTTTCACAAATGAAAATAGGATCACTTCTGGGAAACTGGTTCTGAAGGCTAAGAGAAACATTTTTATCAGTTACTGCATTAGTCACATTGGTTCCACCTGCTGCTAAGCCTGAAACACCACAAAAAGAGCTGACTATTTTCACTGCACATCAATGCTAGATAAGGAATCCTATCTATGGATGCTCTTTGTAAATCTGTAAATTACAGAGCTTATTTGTATATAGTAAGTTGTTAGCTAAACAGGCCTGCAGGTGTGCCATGGATCTAGATGTAAACCTTTCATATATGAATGGGGCTTAAAAAAAGTGAAATGTTTCTGGAATCGGTTGAGTAGGTCCTTTTTTTGAGTAAGTGTTTTAAGGAAAGTAATGAAGTCTTTCAAGAGACAGAGTGACAAAACTGGTATTGGTGTTTTAATAAAAAGAGGTATTCTGTAGAACGGAAGTATTGTGTTTGACATGATTGGATGTCTTTGAAGGCCATTTATTACTGTGCTCTAACAGTACACGTTTATCTGTATATCCTACACAGTCAATGCAGAGCCATGAATTTGTCCCTGCTGAGCTCTTGTTTGTCCACAGGCTCTCGTGATTGCTGGGATCTCCCTCCAGACTGCTAATTTATATGGCTACATCCACTGCAAGTTAGGGGGACAAAAAACCATCAGCAAAGTAACTTCAAGGTTGTTTCGCACTGCAGATGTTCCCAAGAGTAAGTACTGAGCTTCAGCCCGTGGGGTAGCACAGGCCAACCTGCCTCTCATGGCTGGTGCTGGCTCTTCTCAGGTCTCAGTTCCTGCAGTGAGTCCAGGGTGATGCTGATTATCCACCAAGCCTCTCTGGCAGTGTCACAGGGAAGGGCCATACCCCAGGTCACTTTGCTCCATGTTTGGAAGCCTGCTGAGCTCCACAACTGAGCTGCTGCCAAGCTTCAGGAAGAATGTCCTTAAGTTAAATCCTTAGAGCTACTGTAATTCTAATGCCTCTGCTTAAGCACAGCTGGAAGAGCCATCTTCAACCCTCAGGCTTCCAGCTGGCAGCTCCCTGCTTTTGTAAGAGATCCCTGTGTCCCATGTTATGCTTACAGCCACGTGTGCTCTGTTCCCTCAACAGGACAGAGCAGGAGAATTTCAGAAGATGGCACTGATGAACATGGTAGGACAGGCACTAGGTAACCAAACCAGGAAGAGCTAAAGGATGAGCAGTAAAAAAACCTAATTCATGAAAGCTGTTCTTCATGGGAAGATACTTAGATAAAGCTCTTATAGAATTATGCCTGCATGAAATAAAGTCATTTGTGTTTGAGTCTTTAGATCCTGGAAGGTTTAAAGCCTTTTTTATTTAAAAGCTTCACCAAAAAGTTGTTTGTGTGAGCACAGACAATGCTCATGGTTTACACAGAGCATGCTGCTTTCAGAAAAGCTGTCAACTAACCTCAGACTGCTGGATTATCTTAACCAAGAATTACATGTAATGAAAAGACAATGCTAATTTGTTTAACTTTGGAATTACAATAAACAAAATCAAACTGCCTTTCCCTCTTGTACACAATACTGATTTTGCAGTTGAAATTACAATCCCAAAGGGCCTCTTAATTTTTAAAGATACTGAATGTTTATTTTTTAATGTTCAGGCTTTTGGTCAAATAGAATAAAACAATAGTCAGGTACCATGTTCACATACTACTTGTGTGAAGCTGGCAGTTATGTATAGCTCAAACATTAATCTTGTTTTGACACCTGTAAAAAATATTTATAAATAATAAAGCAGTGCACTGATATTGTACTACTACTCTGGCTTTCCTACTTTTCTACTGAGGCACTTAAATGATGTTATTCAGGGAGAGAGAACAGGCATTACAGCTCACCCTTGTGCAGCAAGCAGGACAAAGGCTGCTGAACATGATCCAGTGTCAACCCAGCATATTTTATATTCAATCTCCTTAATAAAATGTATGTTGTATACTCACATCTTCAACTGCTACTTTCACAGTCCAGTTATTGGTACTATGACACTGGAGGCAGAATGCACTTGATAATCCAGATGCAGACCCTCTTTCACAGCTTTCTAGTGAGGGAAGAACTGTAAGAATCTTGAACTACTGGAAAAAACAAAGGCGAGTCTTTATATTAAGAATTTATTTGCAGTATACAAAAAGAATGCATTCCTTTATTAAATCAAGGCATAAGTTACTTTTCTATAATTAAACATGAACTACATTTTTATTCCATTTACAGATTACATTATCTTTTCTTCTTGAAAATGGTGTTGTTCACAGTATTCCTGAATTCCTGCAAAGATGGAGAAAAAGTAATATAAGTACTATTTCAGCTGTACATCAGGAGTTTGTTGTTGCTGCATCTGTCCCCTGTGGGTACAAATTATCTGGAGTTGGGCCATCATTACACTGGCTTTAGGTATTTCCCAGCAGTATTTTTAAACAGCACAGCACCAGCTCTTTAGGGAGTTTTTGTGGAATTACAGTTAGAAGTGGAGGCATTGATCAGTCAGCTGCATCCCACTGGGTTATGGTGAACACCCCTCCACACACCTGCTAGAGAGCCTCAGAAGGTTTCTCTGAGCACAAGGACACCCCATCTTCTCTGAAAATGAAAGTCTGACTTCTCTGAAGTCAAGCATTGAAACCAGTTATCAAACACAATTTTGTTACCACTTTAAAAGCCAGTCAGAAGTGATGCCCAAAAGCAAGCGTGGTTTTTGCACCTGTTACTTTCAGAATTGCTGTGCTCCTCTCCTGATTTTTTTATTTGTGGCAGAGTAACAGAAGCCTGTTTAACACCTTTGTGTATTGCAGCAGTGCTCAGAACTGAGGGGATTCATTTGCACAGTGATTCTCAGACTTACTTTGAATGATATTCCTGTAAGATAATGTAGCTGGAGACTCGGGTGCTTCAGCCAGGAAGGACTGACCTCTGTCACAACTTTTTCCTTGAAGGACAGAGAAAAATACAGAAACAAAGCAAAGCAACAGGAAAAGTTGAGCTTTTCTTTTTTTGGTCTTTACCCTGTTTCAGTTACACCTTTCCAAACAACCACCTGCATCTATTCCTTTTAGGAAGTCCTGCTGTCAGTAATAGGACTAGAAATACAGTGTACAGTTTGACAGAGGAATAGTACTAGCAGAAACCTTCAGTTGGGAGAACTGAGCTGCTCCTTGATGTCATTAATTCAAGTATTAATTGGTAACAGCTAGTGGGCGAAGAATCATGCATCCTCATGACCCACAAGACAAATGTGGGCAGTACCAGTAACTGTAAGGTTAAAGCACTGGTTTTAACGCCTAACTTCTACAAAATATTCTTCTTTGAAGTGGTTATGGTTTTAGTTGGTCTGCATTTCCAGGTTATTATACCAAAGAGAAAGACATGTTGTATTTCAAGTATGATTACAAAGCTGAAAAGATGCAGCATGTAATCTTAACTGATTAAATTAAGGAAATTAGCCCAGCATTTCCCTCATTTCACATCATGCAATGTCATAGTTCCAGTGACTTTTGATTCAAAAAAACATTCTATCTAAAAGTGCTAAGAGACTTCAATGCCCACATCAGGGTTTTCCAGTAGTAATATGAGTATAGGAGGAACTATTTGCTTTAAGTGCAGTGGAGTAAGTAACTTTACCTATCTGTGGATCCAGAGGTACTTTACCCAGGAGGGAAACATTCAAGTTCTGGCACATCTTCTCCGCACCACCAGTAGTTGGGGGAAAGATCTGAGATTCATTCTGGGACAACATGAAAAGTAGAGTTAAAATACTGCAATTCTGAGAATAAGGCATTTTTGGAGCAATGTTTGATATCCAAACAATGCCAAGGAAGAAACACTGTAAAACACGGCCAGCCTTACCTTACACTTTGGACACACAAAGCCACTCATGTTCTCCACAACACCTATGATGGGCAGCTTCACTTTGCGGCAGAAGTTGATTTCCTTCCGAACATCCTGAAGTGACACTTCCTACAAAGTTTGGCAAATACTGGTATTTCAGCTGTAATGTTTCATGCTGAATCCATTCAGTTACCTCCTCAGAGCTAATTTATGAAGAATTATTACTGCTGTCTTAATATTTTTAGGAGTACAAACCTGTGCTGTGAGCTCTATCAACAATTCTATGAGTAGCAACAGAGCAGGTACAACAGCTCAAGCCTACTGGATGTGGTTCTGTTTTGAAATCTGACTCTAGTCAAGATGCACCCATATTTATGTTTTATCTCCTATGTTTATCTCATATCTTCTTTAAATGCAACTTTTTCACATTTTCATTTTACAGAAGGACCCTTGGTATTCTCCATGGAGTGAGGACAAGAACCACCAGGCTTACACTTGTTAACTCTTTTCCAATTACATATAAAAATATCTTATCCTCTCCTCAGTTTTCCCATATATGACTGACCTCATTCATTCTCCTGTTCTCTTCTTCTTCCTTCACCACCTCTCTGGTATTGTCCTCAACACCTCACTTCCTTTATGTTTTTCCACAACATCCTTTCAGCTGTTATGGAAATATTTTGTATCCTGTGCTGGTTTGATCTCTTGTTTCTTTCCAAACCAGACACAAAACCCTCTGTTTGAACTGGGTGTGTTTTCAGTTTCAGCTTTCCAGGGGCTGATTTCTCTTTTAAAAATGCACATTACAAAGCTGCCTACTTTGGTGGGTCACCTGGAGGTGACAGGCTACTTCACAGGTGTCAAAGAGTGCACAGCTTACCACTTAAAAACAAAGCTTCTTAGGGACATTGTTCTGAACATTAAGCCATTGGTGAGTAAATTACACATCCACAACGATGTGAACTCTGATTCTGAAGAAGGAAGCGAAACACTGCAGTTTCTGTCAGCACACATATCCCAACAGCTTTTGACTGTGAACTGCTGTGGTTTAAGTGACCCACTTGGATCCCCACCCATCCACTGAGGCACCCACAGACCAGCCAGCTGCAGGCACAACAAAGTCCATTCCCTGAGATTCTGTACCCTTAGATTTCTGTGAAATCAACAGCCTGTAACCCAAGAACTGCCTTCCACTGCCATGATGCTTCCCCAGTGGAATTTTGGCTCATACCTGGGGGGTGGTGACGATGACAGCGCCGTCGATGTGGGTGGCACTGAGGTACTGCACAATGGACAGGTGCTCATCTGATGTTCCTGGGGGCGTGTCCACGATCAGGTAATCCACTTCACCCCAGTCCACATCCCGCAGAAACTGCTTGATCAGCCCTAGAGGAAAGGATAAGAATGTGGAAGAGAAAAGGTATCTTCCTGTATTTCAAATTTCAGGGTCTTAGCTTACTACACTATCTTTACATTGTCAAACAAAATCATGATATTTACATACTTGAAACCTTTCAAGTATGCAAATTACTATTGAAAACACTCAATACATACCATTCTTTTTTGGTCCTCTCCAGATGACAGCATCATCAGGACTACTAAGCAAGAACCCCACTGACATGACACCTAAGTTTTCTTCAACATACTGAAAGAGAAGTAGAGAAACAGAACAGTGAAAAAAGAGTAGAGAAACCGACTCTGAACCTCTATTTTACAAAAAAAAGCAGGTGAGGGGGAGGACATTAATGAAATAAAGGCAGAGAACCTTGTCTTTTATCATAGGGCTTAAAAATGGCTTCTTGTGCAACACTCACCAACTACACTGAGACTGAAAAAATGAAATTGTTACAGCAGTTTATGGAATCACTGGAGACAGTGTAAGGATAAAAGCAGCCTTCCCTCTCAGCACCAGCTGCCTTTCTAACAGCATGCACACTACAGGTGATCTTTAGACAACCAACACTCCTACAAGACCTTCTCTGCATTTTTTAAAGATTAATAAGGTTTTTCTTGGATGCAAGATACTTCTTGGCTGACACACTACACAGCTGCATGATACTCGAAAATAACAAACCCAAGTAACTTATATTTATTGCCCACAGTAGCAAAGCCAGTAAACATAAGATAATAAAACTATTTTAAAAATATCGTATTACTATTAACAAAAGAAATTTAACACTCTGATCTAAATAGTCTATATCCCAACTTTATACGACATGCATCTCAATTTTAGAGATCTATTCTATATTCTATAAAATCAGGATATATATTCTATAGCATTCTCTAAATATTCTACAGAATCTGGATATAGACTATATATATCTACAGAATCTGGACATACAGCCTCTATGTCCCATATCTGTAGATTCTAGAGAATCTAGATATTGAAGTCATTAGATAACAGGAGTACCCCCTGCTCCTCCCTCACTCATTTTGCACTGTAGAAGATGGTGCCCAACCCAAAAACACCTAATGAATTTTCTGAAACAGCTGCACTGACTCACCACTGGAGACCATCCAGATCCACTCTGATGAACCTGAAAATTAAAGTGATGCACGAAAGTTGCAATAGAGATAACTACAGATGTTACATAAAACATGAACATAAGTCAAACCTGGGCAAAGAGCTCTCCTGCCTGCAGGAACAATCCTGATTTATTGGGGCAGCTGAGGTAAAAACTGCAGGAGCACTAGATCTTCATTAATAAGTGAACAATAACTGTTCAACCCTTATGCAAGTTTACTCATTACTTTCTGTATTTGTATGAAACATTCAAGGGCTGATAAAACACATCATGCTACTACTCAAGTTTCAAGCTGTCAGCATTATGTGACATGAGACCAATGAAAGTTGGTTTGCAGAACTGCTCATCCTGAAAGCAGATGACTCTTTTGCAAAATATATTATGCTGAACTTCTCTATCTCACCTCATTTCCCTACCATTTCACTGCCCCACATTTCCCATTATGCACTTCTCTCAGAAGCTCTACATCCAAAGAGCCTGAATATGCTAATGAAAAACTGAGAAGAAATCCCTTAAACAGCATGTCTGAGAGTTCACTTACCTGTTCTCCTTCTAGACCCATCATTTTAGGGATCGACGGCCCACAGATATCTATGTCCAGCAGAGCAACCTGGAAAACAAACCAGCCAACCTGCCCTACTGGAAATAAGGCAGCACAGGGCTGTCTCCAAAGGCGATCTCATGCAATGAAATCACTCCAGCGGGGTTCATACAGGAAAGTCAAACCTTAACGAGCAGGGGCGCACCAACGGTACCTGCCCGCAAGTGCTCGGCCCTGCCCGCTCAGGGTCCCCCACCGCCCGTCCTCTCCCTGCCCACCTGCTTGGTCTCGTCGGCCGCCAGCCCGTGCGCCAGGAGGGCACTGAAGGTGCTCTTGCCCACGCCGCCCTTGCCGGACAGCACCAGTACCGTGTGCCGCACCGCCCGCAGCCGCGCCCGCAGCTCCGCCGCCTCCGCTGCGGAGACATCGCGCCGTCAGCGCATCCACACCGCGCCCGCACCGCGGCCGAGCCGCGCCCCTCACGGCCGCTGCACTCACCCGGGTCCGGCCCGGCTGCGCCGGCCGCGCACAGCCCCTGGTTCGGGCATCCCTGGCAGGCAGCCGCCCTGCCCGCCTGGGCGCTGCCGGTCCCGGGGCACTCTGCAAGGAACAGCGAAAGCTGGGCCGCGAGTGCCGCGGGCGGGGAGCTCCTCCCGCCCCGTCCGGCCCCGCTGCTCACCCTCCGGTGCGCCGGGCGCCTCCGCCATAGCGCTGCGTCACTTCCGCCGCCGCCAATGGGGGCGGGGCCTCGGGCCTGCGGTGCCAAACCGCTGCCGCCAGGGGGCGCTGCCGCCGAGGGCCCGGGTGAGCCGGTGGCACCAATGGGGGATCCGGTGGCACCAATGGGGGATCCGATCCGGTGGCACCAGTGAGGGATCCGGTGGCACAAACGGGGGATCCGGTGGCACCAATGGGGGATCCGGTGGCACCCATGAGGGATCCGATCCGGTGGCACCGGTGAGGGATCCGGCGGCACTAGTGAGGGATCCGGTGGCACAAATGGGGGATCCGGTGGCACCAATGAGGGATCCGATCCGGTGGCACCAGTGAGGGATCCGGTGGCACCGGTGAGGGAGCTCTGTCCCGGGGCCTCCGCTGCCCGCCCCGCAGGCTCTGCCCCAGGGGCATCCGGCCGTGCGAACCGCCCGCGCACCCGCACCGGGGCCCGGGGGTCCATGAGCCACGGCAGATGCGGTTCTGACAGCGGCGTGCTTTCAAAGCCAGGGTGGGATTTCTGCACTAGAACTGCTTTGGGCGGCAGCAGTTTACCCGGAACGGCACGGCACCATCCCGGTACCCGGGTGTTCCCGGTGCCGGCCCGGGCTGTGTGCCCGAACCCCGCTCGGCCGCTGGAAGGAGAGGCGCTCCAGCGGTGAGCGAGCTCCCGCACCGCGCTGTTCCGCTGCCAAGGAAAGCGTTACACATTAATGCACTTCACTGTGGAGCTTCACAAGTTTCATAGCCAGCAGATTACGTATCGTTCCTGTAAAACCGTGCTGTCGCCGTATTTCATGGCAATTCTGAGTATATTAATTCTGTATCTAGCTGATAGACAATTTCCATTAATTTCATGGGTACATTTATTTGGAAGATTATACTGCCTTAGCTTAGCCAGTCAACTTCTGAGCAATTAGATAGTCACTGTGCTTGGTATGCAAAAAAATAATAAAATAAATTTCCACGCCAAGGAAGTGTGCAGCAGCTCGTGATGCAGCCTGGACCCTATTCCTGACCCCCCTATCCTAGTCCTGCTCCTTTCCTCTCTCTCCCATGGCTACCTGAGCACAGTCTTGTCCTCTCTTCCTCTCCCAGCATCACAGCCTAGGTGCTGTAAAAATTTATTCCTGATCTGAGCACAGTTGGGACTCTCAAGTACTCCCATTTCTGACTGATTAGTCCCAAAACTTGTTTGTTATAACATACAAGCGTGTAAATTATTATTTGAGGTGGTCTTACCTTGGAAATAGAAGAGTATCTGGCAATATTTGGAAAGGCACCAGCATATCCCAGTGTTAAATCTGTCTTTTTGAGAGAAATATACTGCCAAATTATCTTTTTTTGGGACACAGCACTTCAACAACTGCAAGCTTTTTAGAAAGAACACTCTGGGAATTAAAAAAAAACAACCCAAAACAACCAAGCCAAACATAAATCCAGTAACTGTCTACCTTAAAAAAAAAAAACAAAACAAAAACAAAAAAAACCCAAATCAACAAAAAACCCCCCAAAAAACCCAAACAAAAAACCAACAAAAACACAAAAACCCCCAAAGAACAAAACCAACAAAACCCCAAAACTCCCAAACAAAGAAAACAAAAAATCCCACCAAAACAACAACAACAACAAAATAGAAAAAAATCTGAAAATATGTTTAGTTAAGGTCTTTGAGGAGCATTCACGCATATTTATGTCAGATAAAAGCTCAACACCACTGGATAGTGGTGCAGCTCCTGCACTTACTACTCTGTAATTACCTTCCATGGGAAACTAATGAACAAAACACTATTTGGAATTGGAGTCAGATGTTTAAGCAAATTCAGATGTCTGTGGTAGGAGCAACTGGCCAGTAAGACATATCTGAGAAGTTCATATTGTACCTTGCTCTTGAAAAAACTGGCTTGCCGTGAGACCACAGCCCAGTACAGCACTTTAGGTTTGTGCTTCCTGTCCAACATATGGATTAGATTCACTGATGTCAGCAAAACTTTCCACATTTTAAACTGAGGTACGTGTCCAAATATTTTTCTTTAGGGTCCAACAGATCATTTCCCATTCCCAAGGTTATATAGAACGTTCTCCACAAAAAGCATCAAAAAGGAAAAATTAATTTCTTCCTTAGCACCCCTCTTCCTCTGAGCCAGGGAGGGCTCCTCGTGTGGGGCTCTCTGGGCAAGCAACAGGATTTAGAGTGTTTTAGGGTGGCATTTCTGGTCACCACCGATCCAGTTCTAGCCCACATCAGGCAGAGTGATGGTAATACCAACTGACAAGTCCATCAAGGAGGCAGCAATATTTACCAAAAATGCCAATATATCTACTGTCTTTCTGATGCTTTGGAAAGCAAACTTTGTCTTTCTTTATCCTTATTACTCTGGTTCTAGCTCAAGGCCTGCCAGGAATTCTATGTTTTTGGGAGAGCCAAAGGAGATGAAGTTACACCAAAAATTCCTTGAGAGTAAGAAAGCAGAGATGGAGCAACATATTTCCCTCCTTGTGATCAAGATGAGCAGACATGGCCAAACATATTTTCCAATAATGTACAATTTGAATTATGCTAAGTGAATCTGTCCCCTGAAACAGGAGAGATGGGAAACCACAACTCTGGTCTGCCCTTTTCTTTCTCACTTAGAGCAGTGCTGGCATGAAGGTTACCCCTGAACTCCTCCTCCTTTTTGCATTGAGGCTTCCCTCATGCTGCACAGCTACCTGGTGTTTTTCACTCTTGTGGCTGTCTTTGAAATGACAAACATTATTAACAGCTGTGTGTTAAATACTATTCTTCAGTGAACCCCCCCAAGAGGCTAGTGGAGACACATGGTAGAGCAGCTCCCTCTAGCCAAAATTACAGCACTGAGCATTTTCAAGCCACTGTAAATGCCAGCAAACTCTAATATGAAGCATTGTAGGAAGCTGATGAAAACAATTAGTCATTTAACACAACAGCTAAATAACAGCTAAATTTAACATAGTTTAGATTAAGGTAATTCTTTCCCCTCCTCAGCATTGACAGATGTGCACAGCATGACCCAGAGCAGGGTCTTTCTGACAAAAACTCAGGCCCATTTATTAATGAGAAGTGCTTTAACTTCAGGAACACATTGAACAGCATCAACTTTTGCCACAGAGTGGAAAAAGCAGCTGAGACCTGAGTATGAGTGGCTGTTGTAGCCTTCCCTTCGAGTCCTCCCTGCTGCAGTAGGAGCCTGATGGAGCACTGGCCCTCCCCTTACATTTGAGAATGATGTAGGAGGAAGTGGCTTCTCTCTCACATGGCCCTGCTTTGCCTCGATGTGAGACCGTCCCCTGTCAGTTATTCCTCCCCTGCTTTGGGGGCAGCAGTGACACCAAGCAGGGCTGTGCACTGAGCTGGTTTCTCGTAGACAGCTGTGCTGCAGCTGGCTCCTCACTCTCCAGCTCCACTGGGCAGTGTCCCCTCTGGTTTTGATTTACACTGTTGTGTGCCTTTCAGGTACAAACCCATATCAAATCAGGTAAAAATCCAGCTGAGGTGCAGGTCAGTGCAATGCAACAAACAGCACACCAGTGCCTACGACAGATTTCATGTGCTGTCTGCAAAAGAGCTGGGGTTATTGGGACATTGGTTCATTTGGCACAGCCTCAGTGTTACACACTGACAGAAAATTACTGAACTAAAATGTCCCAACTGTATGCAGTTCTAAAACTGTTGCTTAGCACTGGTCTCATCAATCCAAGAGCAGTAGCAGCAGCAGAGCAGTTTGCAATAGAGGGCAGTGTCTCTGTGCCAATGCCTTGTCAGTTCCCTTCTCACTAACTCAGCAGTACTCCAGTGGTGAATGTACTTCACAATCTCAAATGATAACGACTCTGTCTAGTTGGAAAGAGGAAAAAATAATCAGTATTATTTGTTTACTTATGTTCTGTTTTTCATTAAGAGACCACCTCATTCACTACTGAAATGAGGGCATATCCAGAGGAAATTTGGCAGGCATTCTGCTGACTCTAGTACCACTACTTACTTTTAGGATTAGCAATGAATAAAATTATTTTTGTCAGCTCTAGTAAAAAGCAGATTAATGGGGATAAGTTTTGCAGACCTCTTCCTTTCTTACCATCCATTATCCAAAGAAACGGCATTTTTCATTAAAGTTTTCCTGACCCATTTGGCAGCCTGAGACATACCTGCAGCATTCAGGAGCAGAGCAAGTGTTTTTTCTGCCTCAACAGACCCAGATCAATAAATTACAGTCTGAAAAAGCACTATTAAAGAACAGATTAAGTACTAAGTATTTCAGATAGTTAAGATGGAAACCTACTTAGAAATTTCATTTTCTGGTGAGAAAATGAATATAATCCATCAGACCATAGAGAGGGGACAAAACTCCCAACCCCAAATATCCTGCAGTAAGTAGGCTGAGATTGTCTGGCTCAGTAGCTGTGACCAGTGCCAGCTCAGATTCAGTACACTGATTTATACACTTCACTATTGTATCAGGCTGAGAGGAGCTTGCTCACAGACAGATGTCAGGGTTTTACAAGGAACCTTGCAGCTTCTGTCCAGAATCACACACTGATTATGTTCATTTGCAACCTAGATATTTAAAGTGGGGAAAGATGTCTTTGATGGGGTTTTTTTTCCTATTTTACATTAATTGATGATACTCCCTGGCCATTTCCTGATGTAGAAATAGTACTTTTTTTTTTTTTTTTTTTTTTTAAACTTTGGAAAGTGGGTGAATAAAGAGGTCCACAAACAGCACATTTATCTGTTTCAGAGGAAGAAGATGACTAAGCTTTTACAGTTTTATTTGCCACAACCAGGGAAGAGCCCTAAATCAACGAAAATTTAGAATGCAATTAGAATATCCTTCACACCTAAGTTCCAAGTTTTCCTCGCCTTTTGAAAAAACATTTCCATATCTTTAGCCCGAATGTTGGCCTGGTTCTGGTCAGAAACAGTCTGATATTTCAAAGTGGGTCACAGTGAACTTTCCAAACATTTGTTCTGCCCTTGTCTTCCTATTATACAAAGCAGAAATGGCACAGAAGAAGACAGACCTGCATTAATCTCTGTCTGTATTGCCTTTGCAGTAAGTTTTCACTAAAATAATTAATGTGTTGGAAATATATTAATTGAATTTTGAAACACATATTCTAAAGTTCACCTGAAGTTAATGTTTGTACCGACAGATAAAATTTTGTTAAGCAGCAAGATTCATTTGCTACTTTTACCCAGCTCCACTCAGAGTTCTATAAGTTTTTCCATTAAGATTCCTTCTCTAACAGAGCAGCCTCACATTCACTCATTTTTTTTTAAATGCACATTTGGAAACAATAGAGTTTTCCTGCAATTCTATTTGTCATAAGTAGTTTAAGATGTTTTCAGTTTATTTTTAGGGAGTCTTAGGAAAGTTCAAGCTAACCAGGTAAATATGTATAAGCTCACAACACAAAAATACATTTTCTTTTTCTTTCCCCCTTGTCTACCAAGCACAAAAGATGTAGTTTTTTGTGTACTTTAGATTGTATATGGTCTGGCCAGCTACAACACTTAATCCCACTTAGATGGAATTGGCTATCCATCTAAGTTTCTCATGGATTTAAATGTATGAGCATTCACTTCACATTTTCCATTGGTGTTTTCTATTGTTTTTAAGTGCCCCTTTATAAAATAACTTCTGGCATGAGGGAGCACAAGTGCATTGTGAGATATTGACACACAAGCAGGGATTTTGTCATGGAGTCCAGCTGACACTATGACATAACTGCTGACAACTGGATTATAATGGAAAAAAACAGTAGCTATATCTCTATACTGTTACAGCATTTTATAACAATAATAAACTACCTAGAGAAACTGGACATTTTGTATTTGTGTAAAGAATAATTAGTTTGTATAGTTTACATAGATCAAAAAATCAGAGAAGAATGAAGTCTTGCTGCTGTTTCTGCTGAGTTACTTGTTGGTGCATACATAGCAGAGACACTTTACTCATCACAAACTCCACAGTAATGGAGTTACATCAGAATTACCAAATGCTAGAGTGGAAGAAAACAGCTTATGCTGGTGAGGAGGAACTCAGGCTGGTCAGCAGTGTCAAAAGAAAAGGAAAATGCAATAGGTTCACTGAGCAAAAACATTGCTGGTTAATCTCTGGGTGAAGTTATATGATAATAAGTCCTGATAATTCTCTTGGTCCTGACTATACATTAGAGGAACAAGAGGAAGAAGAAGAGGGCAGAAGTGAGTGTGAACGAGTGCTCATTTAACCGGTATTCATCAGCAGGCATCACGGAGCACCCTTTCTTCTTTCTCCAGTCTGTAACAATTGGAGAAAAAGCATGGCTAGGATATGCTTTAATAGGACAGCCATTGGCTTCGTTCTGGAATTCTACCACAGTTCTGTTCTTCCACTGGGAAGTGATTATAGTCAATCAGCTACTGCAGCTCCTGTTCCCTTCTCCTCCAACAGCAATTAGACAAAGGGTGCTACAAGTTCAGGTACTGTGTTTAAAAAATATTGATCTTGCAAAGGCTGTTTTTGCATTGACTTCTCAAGCAATGAATGCCCCTCTCAGAGACATCCTTCTTTCTGAAAATTATTTTCTTAGCTAAGCAGGATAGTTCTATAAAATGAGAGGAAAATTAACATAGTAATGATTTGCTATCATTTGCTAGCAAAAAAAGCTGTTATTTTAATGAGGTCTGGATCCCATTTTGGAACGAAAAATATTTTTCTAATTTGTGAAACAGATCAAAAAAATCCAACCAAAACCCAACCCCAAAACAACAATATGGACCCTTCTGCAACCATTTGTTTCTAAAAGCAGTACCCTGAAAAAGGAAAGAATCAAAAACTACATAAAAGAGTAAATAGTGTGACTGTGATGGTGATCTAAAAATGATCTGTTTATATCCCTTGCACATAAAAGTCTATGATTAATTTATCTTACTTGATTCTGGATTTAATCTTGGCTATAACAATGGGAGGTTCATCCAGAGTCTGGATAGTGGAACCCTGGAAATAAGAGGTGCTGGAGGCAGAAGTCCAGGAGCCCCAGAGAGGTATTTGGCAAGGGTTAGGTCACAAAGCCAAGAAGGCATTACAGCTCCTCTGTATTTCATCATCACTGGGCTTACAACAAGCGGTCATCTGGGGATGCAAACACTCTGAGGAGTTTAATCACAGCCTGTGACTCTGCTCACACTCAGACCTGCTCTCAGACCACATCTTTAGACTGCTGAACAGAAAATAGTGTGTGCACAAGTCAGTGTAGAAGAGGGTGGTGGTACATTGCCATCAATGTGTCCCAATGTCAGTTTGTGCCAAAAGATGTTATGGTAAATATATTCTAGATTTGGTGTAAAAGTACACAGATCCGTAGAAAAGAAGGAAAATCTTTAATTGTGGTGCCAGCCCTCATTAATACATCTGCATCTGCTTTCCACAAAGTTAATATTAGCATAAATAGTTACCTTGGCTTCAGTCTCCTGGAAGTAGCCAATAGGGCAGGACGTTTATGGACATTAGCTCTGGGAGTCAGTCAGGCCAGGTAGCAAGTGACATGTTTATCTAGCCCAGTATTTGTACCATGTCTAAACAGAAAATTATCCCTGCCAGCTCCAACACCTGTCCTGTGCTCAGAAGTGTTCCCATGCCCAGCATCACCCTTCCTGCAGGCCTTGGTGTTCCAAGGCTGGGAGCACAGGGATCAGAAAGATGCTATAAAAACAATTACCGATTAAATAAAATAATGAAAAAATAAACATCTACTCCAATAAACAATCACCACAATTCTGAGTATTTCCACTCAGCTCACTGAGAATGCTTTTAGAAACAGCTTCATTGTGTTGGGTTTTTTTATCCCTAGGGGGTGAAAAGGCAATTTATTATATCAATATAGGAGTGAATTTGACTCTTACTTTCTTTTTTGCCTATATTTTTACTCTCTACCTGAAGAGCCTACAGTATTTTGTTTTAGTAGGTTACTCCTCAGAATGTGCCTATGACAGTAAAAATGGTCAGGTTAAAATTAATTTCAGACTCGAGATCTGGGTTATGCTTGCTGTCTAAATATTGCAAGTTATATAGCATTACTTTAACATAATGTGGCATATCTCCTAAAATTAATTGTAAAATCAGTCATGAGTACACTATTTATTCAGTCAAGTATAATATCAACAAATGTTAAATTCACAAAATAATTTAGGCAAAATATGGAAACATGGGTGGAAAATATTTAGCAAAACTGACTGAGAGGCAAAATATTAAAGGAATTTACAAATGAGAAGGCACAAATATGTTCCTCCCACCACATTACCTGGCTGCTGCTTTTTGCATTCAGATAGTAAAGAGTGAGCTGACCTCAGAACCAACAAAGAAACAAAGCCATGCTGCAGCATTTTAGAAGTGCTTATGTTGTATGTAAGCCCACACTGAGCACCTGATGGAACTTGTGTGACTGCTCTCAGTCTAACTGTATCCAGCCTACAAAAATCACAGCCTGGTTGAACAAGAGAGCAGCTGGAGCAGTTTTCTCCATGCTCTCAGGAACGTTGCAGCACAAAACCCTCCTCATGTTCTGGAAGGGAAAGTTTCCAGTGGGGCAGCTGCTGGGCCAATGCCTCCCCACGCTCTCCTAGGAACATGCTGCTCAGCACTTGTGTTTGTTTCCTGCCTTTGGAGGTCATCCAGAAATGACGTGGGCTGGTGCAATGCTGTCTGGTGATCCTCCCCACCAATCCGTTCTGTACAGCAGATTATCTAAACTATTTCAGCCAATGTGTGGTCAGAGTGAGTAATCGAAAACTGTTTGAACAAAGCTTCTGTGATGCATTGGAGGTGGTTCCCCTGAGGCCATTTTTCTTCATATGTCTTAAATGTCAATGCTTTAAAAAAAATAAAATTCAAGAATGCACAATGAACCTAACCCACATCCACTTACATGCAGCCAGGCAAGGCTTAAAGATGGGTGCATAGTTACATGTTTCAATTTTGTGTTCACAGCCAGGCTTAAACAGTATTGTTTTTTAGTGAATTAATAAATGAGAAGTTTGCTCTTTAGTACTAATCAGATTCCTTGGTTGTGTATAAAGTGCTTGCAGACATTTTCTTGCAGAAAACATTAATTTCATCCTCTTCTCTAATTTCATTAGAAATAATTCAGTGTAACCTGTAACCTATCTCCATTCACCAAATCAATTAAATTCATAGACTCGTGATCACAGGCCAGGCAGTATCAGCATGGTGACTGCATTACACACTCACCATAACACAAGCAGGTGTGTGACCTGTGGCATCACTCTGGGAGTTGATTTTAGTGTCCCAGTTCATTGCTAACCAAGTGCTCTGAACTGTTTTAATTGCACTATTTCATTGTTAGATTTGCTTCATGAAGATGAATCACCATTTCCAGCTGCTACCCAAGAGAGAAAGTGAGTACCAATGCAGACCAAAGGCTGAACCACAAAGGTTCTACACAGAATCTGAACCACAAGAAGTCTTCTCTTCCTCTAGAAGTAGAAAACAAATAATCCATTCAATACTTTCTGAAATGGAGACATAACTGTGTCCAGTTCTTACTTGGCTGAGAAACGTGCTGCTTTGTTTCATTGTTTTTACTTTGAATTATACTTTTTTATTGAAAATAAATGAATGTGTTTACAATGTGCTCCCAGTTTTAAGTAACACTAATGTAAGAGTGCTAAAAGTCACATCCTAAAAGTCCCCACAACAGAACCACATCAGACCAGGCTTTGGCTCCCTTGCAGGCATCAAGGCGTAGCATGGGAAACCCGGCTGTGCTGACAGGGGGTGTGACACAAACACAGGAAAGGAGGGCCCTGCTGAGCAGTGGGTGACCTCTGATTGCCTCACAGCCTTGGTACACCCCACAGGCTGCTGGCTTTGCTTAGTAATGAAGGGGGACAGGGGGAGCAATGGATAGGACTGACAGGTTTGTAAACCTCTCCCTGACACACATCTACTCACCAGTGCTATCTGAGAGTTGGACCTCACCTTTGCAATGGACAGGTGAACACACAATAGAAAATAACCAAGTCTTGACAGTACACAGGTTACTCAAACTCTGCTTCTGAGCAGCAGAAGACCCAAATCCTTAGTGTTCTCAGGGAAAAGGAAGGATGTGGTCTTTGTGTAAAATCAATATTTAATGTCATTTAGTCTCTTTCTTTAACAAGTTAAATTGTAGACAACATATGAAACATTTCCAACAATGCTCTTATCATAAGTAGTTCCTCTGCAAAGCAAGTAGCTACCAAAGCACACTAAATTACCTACATAAATATTTCCTCTAAATCACAGCTAGCTTACAGTGATTATCTGATTAAGAAGGAACCACTGCAGAATTAAATTATAGGGAGAAATCTACTGCCATTATCTTCACTTTCTTCCATTCTGTGTTCTCTCCATACCAAACCAGATTTTTTCCCTGCAGTCTATAATCAATAAAGGCTTCTTTTTGGGTGAAGGCTCTCTCAAGCAGCTCTGTGAGAACCTAGCCTGGACACAAAGGGCTCAGTACAATGTGGAAATGTGGCTCCAAATGTTCAGTCATGTTCACAGGCTGCTGCTTCAGGGCCCAAAGGGATTAATCTACCGCAAAACTGCTTTGCTGTAAGGGTTGAGTGGGTTTGGACAGTGCTAGCCAGGAGATCTTTCCCACTGCTCTACTATACAGCGTCAACAAGCCCTTAAGGATTTGGACTGGGATGCAGGCTCCTGGCATTCTTAACTCTTTGGGTTTTGTCTATAAATAACCTTTCAGCAGCAGGAACTAATTCAATTTTCAAGCCACATACTTCATTAGCAAATCTGGTACAATTTAATGTGTAGACCAGATCTAAGTAGCAGAATAATTTAAATCACGTTATGCCATTTTTAGTGGTTGTTGAAATTCAAGTACCATTGATTTTAGTAAACTGGCTGAGAAACTACATTAGTTCAATTTGACCTTTTCCACGCTAAAGCTATCTACAGGAAATGCTTGAATGGGTTCAGCACTCTGGCTGTAATGAATCCTGGTAAATGAGGGTAACATCATAACAATAGGCTAGGAAATATAAACATTTTCCCCCTTCTTTCTTTTTTAATACTGAACAAAACTTTTCCCTTGCAATTTCTCTCTCCTTTTGCCCCCATGCAGATTCAAACACATAAGAAGCACTTAGAGGAGTCTCAGGGTTAATATGATAACAAGCACTGCAACCAAGAACTATGCTGTACTAATTCCATGTGTCTCTCCTTTTTGGTGATGTTCAGGTACTCGAGGAAATCTTCCAGACAAAAGATAAAATTATGATATTGGAGGGATCCATGAAGGCAAAGAAGAACCCACTGAAAGTGTTCAAACACAGGGAAGAACAGAAAGACTTTACCATGATGCACCTCAGTTTCAGTAAGCAAAGGTCAGACTGCTACATCCCTTCCTTCATCAGCTACTGAAGAACAGAAAATTCAATGACAGTATGAATCAGTTTGATGAGATTGGAATTACATTCATTACATTGTGATTCAAATTCTGGGAGAAAAAAAAGTAAAATCTAAGAAATTTGAAATAATTGAAATAATGGGCCAAAATGTCAATGTGTGTAGTTCCTTTTACAAGTTCAGTGTGTGCAGTTGTCTTTGGAATCTCTTTTCCAGGACAGTTAAGAGTTCAATTGCTTGTTGGTAGTTGATAACCTTTGAGATTCAGTCTCATGTCTGAGTTAGGAACTGATTTTAATTCCATTCTGTATGAAACACAAAATTTCACTTCAGGACATACCTATTTTAAGAATATGTTATCCTGGACAGAAGTCTGTCTTATGATGCCAAAAAACCATCTAATGGCCAAGCTCCTTAAAAAGTTAATTGCAAATAAGAATGAGGCAGCATCTCTTACTGCCTCAACTCATTTTCAACTATTGAGTGACTCCACTCCCACCTTGGCCCAGATCAGCTCATCTGACACATCCATTGGCTGTTTAGCTGGGGGGTTCCCAGCACAGGCTGGCTTCAGCTGGGTGATCCCTGTGCTGTGATCCACTGGACAGTGGGCATTGCATCTTTCTGGATACATGTGATGAGCCTGAGACTTTTGCATATTTTTATGAAAAGAGTAAAACTATTCTCTTTTTATTTTTGTCTCTAGGAAAATCCTACAACAGCTTCACATACAATGAGATTACTGAAGTACATAATGCTTCAAATGAGTATTTCTATTGTTTTTCCTAAACTGTTTTATCAGCTCAAAAAAGCTTCTATTCAAACAAGGAAATGGCAATAAATCATAGTTTATTATACTGGCATCCTTTCACTTTTTCTAACTACTTAAACTGTAAATGTAAAATGTAATGTATCTTTTTTTCAGCCTCATACCTCCTTAATAGGATCTTGACATTTCCTTTGGCACATCCATAAATTAGATTTTGTAAACTTCACGCTCTGCTCCATTCTGTCACTAAATATTGTTTTGGATCCAAATTCTTTTATGTCCATTTGAATCGTTTTATTCACATGGCTTTTCATATCACATAAATCATGCCTATTCTAGGTGCAGGAGTTCAGCTGCAAGAAACCAGAAAAATCTCCTGATTACACTGGACCATTCACTTAGCAGCTACATTTACTGTGGGAGGATATAATTTGTCACTTCTGGTACCACCACACAATCAATTAGGTAGGCAATTTAGCTAGTATAACCATTTTGTTGAAAAAACTCCAACAAACAAACAAAACAAGATGGTCTTAAATATTAATACACAACTCCAGTTTTATACTCACTCTGAGTTTTGTTTTCCATGTCTTCCCCAAAGATCTCTTCCCCAAAACTGTTGGCAGCATTAGGATTGATAACAGTCTGGTCATCAGGATTTCATATATCCAAAATATCAAACATATTTTAATTAGGATCAAAAGTGCAGAGAGTTACATTATCCCTTCTTCTTCCCACAATTGCCAGTGATGCTCCAAAGGGTTATGTCTAAAAAAAAAAAAAAAAGAAACTTCATTTGAAGTCACTGAAACATTAGAATGTCTGAATTTTTCTTAAGTTGGAGTGAAAGGACATTAATATGATATACTTAAAACCCAGAAGTACCTGGGAGTTCTGACTCAATCTAACTTCTGCTAGCTCCTAGATATGTAAGAGCTTCATAAAATGTCCCCCAAACACTCAGAAGTGTTTTAGTCCTAACACACATGCAAGTTTTCTGTCAGTCTAATATGATTTCTAATATTTTAATTCACATGTACAGAAAGCACAGTGTTTACTAGAAGTAGTTATATTGACAGATAATTAGAATATCCTGTCCTTCCTGAAATGCATACAAATTTTATGATACTACAGCTCCCTAATCCAGACCAAGTTCTGTTGGATGCTTTAGCTGCTCCAAATAATTGAAAGCTATGTTCATCAGCTCTGCAATTACCAATTGTAATTTTGACAGGGTATTTGAAATTTGGACACTTTTTCCTTTCAGAACTTTCTGTTGAGCTCACACCTTAAAATGCATTTTCTAAGAGACAAAATTCAAAGAAAATAAAACCATTTGCTACTTCACTTTCTAGGGATTTTTTCCTTTTAAATAATTTATTTCTTTCATGGTTTGAAGGAAGAAGAATTCAGCTTTATAGCTTGGCTGCAATAGAGAAAGAACATATCAAATGAACCACTTCTTTGTAACATGTAAATGTTATCTGGGTTGCTGTTTATTTCAAAGGAAGTGCTGATGTTGGCACTTGTTCCCTGTGTGTGCTGCCAACTTTATAGTTGAAGGGATTAGACAGAAAACAAATTAATAAAGTCTACTTTTTCTGTAGTTAAACAGCTGTGACTGTCCCAAAATCAGCTAAAAGTGGTTTCTGGAAAAGTCAATCTCTCTTACAGTCCATAGTGCATGGAGAAAGTAACAGAAACACAGATTTGTCAGTATGAAGAGTTACCAGCTCAGTGACTATGCAAGAGGATTTGCCACATCTCCATTGATAAACTGCTGGAAGCATTGTGGCCAACATCCACTCTTGATTTCAGAGCTCCAGATTCAGGGGGTTTTCTGACAAGTGATTCTCATTACCATGGGTCTGTGCCAAATCTACACTCTTCAGCACATCCTGCCCCACAAGTTTAAGCTACCATGAACTACACCAACACTGGCTGGTACTATCCATCACAAATGTATTCTACAGATGTTCAGCACAGCCACGATGCTCCTAGAGAGGCTGCACAAGTGAGAGGCTGTAAGTGAAGACAGCAATGAGATCTGTCAAAGCAGAGTGGCTTAATCCCCTCTTGAAGTCAACAAAAGCGAGAAATCCTCCCTTCTCACAGGTGCTGTGCAAGCAGATTGGCAGAGGTTTCATACAGACTCAGTCCAAGCCAGCTGTACAAACCCTGACTGAAAGTGTGAGCTGTCTGCTTTAAATTAGGAATGTGGTGAGGGTCTGCTGCATTTATGTGAGTAACCTGTCCCCTTCTCTTTTCTCAGGTCACTCAAGTTGACACTATAAACTTCATACAGGCTTTAAAGAGATGTCTGCAAGAAGCATATGATACTGTGCAGCTGCTGATCCTCCCCAAATCAATGCTGGAAGATGACTCCTGTGAAGGCAAAGCCTCTCTTCACTGACAAGAAGAGTCAATGTGTGCAGTCGTCCTCATCACCCCGTGGCTCAGCAGCTCCCCTTGAACAGCAACCTTTGATACCTCATGCATATAAAAGTTGCAATGGTTGCAAATATTTCCTGATGGAGAGAATTAATTACTCAGTTTCTTCAAATAATGAAGTCCTATAAACTACTGGAAATTAACATCAAGCTTCTTTCCTTTAAATAACATCATATTCTCATCCGTAGATGCTATTAATTCAAAAAGAATTAGTAGACTTATTCTAAGAGAATCAGACCATGACAAAATAACAGACAAATATTGTAAGACACATGAGTTTCTAGCTAGAGAAGTCAAACTGAAACACCATACTTGTCAGAATTAATACAACACAGCATTTAACTGTTCAGGGTAATGTGCCATCTGTGTTTGGTTTTGTCTGGAAAAGTGCAGTTTAAATGCTTACCCCATGCTTACACTCTCCTCCTGCCTAGCAATGCTAGATTTGCTGACTGGAATTAGAGGAGGTTGAATAAACTTGATTCACAGAGGCTGAAGAGCAATTCCCTTGCTGCCACGTCAGCTACACATGTAGCCCGTGTTCATTCAGAGGGAATCTTTCCATCTCCAGCTTTTAATTTGACTTTTCATACAATAATTATGAAGAAAATTTGTGTATTTATAAGGACTATTTGGGACTGATATGATATTTGCCCAAGTCTTTAAGCTCTTACCTATTTAAAACTATGCACTTATCCATCACTGGAGCTCAAGGATTTCTGGGGCCAAGACAGAACCATTGCTCTGTTGAGACTGATGAGAGTGTTAAGAAAAATTAGGAATGGAACCAACATGCAGGAATAGATGTTCCTAAAGTGCCCTGAAATTGCCCTTCAGTCTGTAAGTCAGGACTGCTCAGCTTTCTGGTTTTCAGTGGAGCTCTGCCTCGTGGAAAGGAACAGGAGAAGGATGGAATGGGCTTTGAGATGTGACTTTTCTGGATGGCAGCTGAAACACATTAACAGTGCTAATAGTAAAGAATTAGAGGAAGAACTGGTTGGTAAAGCATCCTGGCTGTTTTGGACAAAATGGAATAATAAAGTTTTACTATTATTTGTATTTCTTCCTGGATTTACTCACTCATTTACAGAATAAGTGAGACACTACAGTTCTAGTAATTGAGCAGCTTCCTACTACTTCAGGGTCCTCTCTACACGGCAGCTGTAGCAACACACAAAATGCATTTTACACTGGACAGAAGCCAAATCCAAAACAATGATAGATTTGAAAGTCTCCTGAATAAACTGGCACTGTTCCTTATCCTTTGTTTTGTGTGGGTGGTGGCTTAATCAGGCTACCAACACAAGTGGCCTTGCAGAGGTGGCCGGGCTGCACGTCCCTGTGGCCAGCCCAGGTTGTCACAGCATGGCTGACACTCAGATTCTCTCTGTCAGCTAAAAAAGCTGTGTCTCCTGGATATTGTGACAAACCATTCAAACAGCAACGAAGTTTCTAGAGATTTTAAATAATAGGAAACTATTTTGGAACACAAAGTTGGGAAGTGACATCCAGGCCTCTTTCTGGTACTCATTAAACCCATCTCACACGGACTATGCTGCATCTTGATTTTTCCCAGGATGCTGCCACAGTCAGGTTGCACAGGGCTATGGAGAGGGCAGGCTGCTCCATCCAGCAATGTAATGCTAATTAGTGGCTTTCTGGGATGAGTTTTCTGAATGAAGGGAAAGTTCCAGAAGGAACTGAGTTTTGTACTGCAATATTTGACTGCAGAACAATTCAAGGAGTGCTGGTGATGTGTGGCTGGATACAAGAGGAGCTCTGTTTCTGCAGACTTCACAGTGATCTGGTTTGAATTAACAGTTCTACCTTGTTGTTTCTTACTCAGAAACACTTCACAACAAACTTCTATCACAGAGCCCCACCAGGGACATGACTAGGGAGGAGTGAGGAATCTCACTGTTTTTGTTTCCCAGCAGGGACGACTGTTTCCACTGGTAACATTTTTCTCCCTCTCTATGCCTTTGTATGGTGGCAAGGGAGATTTTATCACTTGCTTCTGTTACTACCAAACTGTGGAATAAAGCACTTTATTTGCATTTCATATACTATTTTTACAGTGTATGAAGAATAATATTTGTGTTGAGTTGTTAAATATTGACAATAGTCCCACCCTATTTATCAAATACTGACAGCTGACCAAGCAAAGGAGTAAAAATTATTTGGAAATTTGGATCTTCTTGAAGCCTTTAAATATATTTCTGGAAGTTGGAGACCTTCCCAGTTCACACAACTACTCTAATAGCTAGACATATTTTCTCCCTTCCTTATGCCAAGAACTCAATTAAGAAATATATAGCAGAGGGAGGCACTTCTAAGGGACCTCGCTTTTCTCCTCCCATTCTTAACAGAAGAAAAAAGAAGGAAAAAAAAATCATTGTCTGAAAACAATCAACATAAGTGAAGAGCCAGCCTGAATTTGAAAATCTGGGAACTTTGGGATGGAGATGGGCTGAACAATAATTCTGAACATTACAAATTCCAGCTCCCTCCTGACTGTGCCTTTGTTCAGCAGTGTTCTCTCCAAGATCTTGACTCTGCTTTTGGGTGGAGACCTCACTTGGTACATTGTCAGTGCAAACAATACTGAAGTGTTTGCTCAGAGTGTGAATTCCTACTCTGAGTGGCTGCCTAAAGCCAGGGAGCCACAACAGCTTGTGCTGTTCTTGGAGAGCATCACTTGGAGTACAGGAATTCCCTGAGATTCACCCACCAGCAGCAAGAAAAAATCTTCACTGAGCACTGCAAAAGCAACACTGTACAAAAATAATCTTCTTCCCTAAATATAACTGATCAGAAGATATGAAGTGTATCATCCTCAGTGGAAAAAGTGCTCTTGTCTTTTATTAGTGTATCCACACATGCAGCACATTTCAGTTTGTAGTCAGTATACATCCTCTTTTAAAAAGTAAATGGTTTTCTTTAGGCTATCAAAAAGGAGGAAACTTTCATGGATTTTGGCTATAAAGCTATATAAATTCCAAAAGAAATAATTCACTATTTGCTCCTTAGAAGCCAAGATAGATGGATAATGCAGAAAAATCTTGTTCTGCCACTGATTTACTGTGTAAACAAATTTACACTCAGCCTCCAGAATGCAGTTAATCCCTGTTGCAATGGGAAAACGTCAAAGGAAACATGTTTCTAACAATCCTAAAGATACTCACACAGATAAACCTGAGAATGTCTTATAAAAAGCCCCAAGAGAATGTAACACTTTTTTTTTCCCTAGACATTTTTACCTGTGAACCTGATCATTAATTATTGTACTCATATGGAGCCACAGACATCAAGAAGCCAAATCTACTGTATTTCCATGTATAAACCCAGAAATTTAATGTGCAATTCCATAACACTTAAAAGATAAGATCTGTTTTATAGAAAATAGAGTAATGTAGAAAAGACCAAAACCTGTCCCTGCCTGTTTGAAACAATGAGATAATTTTAGTTCCAGACAAGCCATTTCCTAACATTATCTAAACTATAGCTCATAAAAGTTTATGGACTCAAATTTCAAATACAGTAAGAGAACAATGACTCTCAGTATCTTCACTAATGATAGCAGCAGTTGGGTGCAACAACATTACTGATTACAGTGAAGGCAGTTTATTTTACCCAACTCCACTAATAGCACTTAAAAAAAAAATAAAATAACAGCAAAGAAGCAGAATTTGTAGAAGTGGTGTGTCCAGTCAATCAATATGTGATGGTGCTTGTATGACAAGACTTTTCAAAGACCTTCATCATCCCATGCATCAGCTCATTCTCTAGTATAAAAACCTAAGTATTAGCTACTTGGAAAAATAATAATCTCTCAGAAGACCCATTTCTGATGGCATATTGAGTCCTACCTTTTCAAAACCATGCCTTTGGGCCTTTTAAATTTGAATCTAGAGATAATCTGAACTCTTACATATCCCCAATCCATGATGCTAACTTTGTCTCAGAATATGAGCAAAGGTTATTTTTGTGAAGCAGAAACAGACAAAATCTTGTGGAGATCTACACTCTGTATGGACATAATGTCATTTTCATTGATCAGAACATGGTCTAACGATACACTCTCCCTCTTAAAAAGGGACAGTATCAGTGAGCCCCTGAAGCAGTTACTGACTGCAGATAGGGTGAGCCCAGGGGCTGGATGGTTAATACAACATAGTCACTGACCAAAAAGGATTTTCTAGGATTTCCCCCCCACCCATAACATTACAGGCATGAATTTAAAGCATCATGATCATGCATTTCCTAATACAACAAAACTCCTGGCAACTCTTGGAAACAATGACAAAGGGCATCTAAACTATGCTCAGCAGAGATAAAATTTCAAATCCCTGTACCCTTGAATAGGAGACCAGTGTCTCTGGTGATTGAGTTTTAACCACAAGCAGCTCTGATATCTGCTTGTCACTGCACATGAGGGGTTTGGCACATTTTTGCTCATCATTGCAAGATAAAGTGTACAGGCAACACAGGAGGCTCAGGAGAATTGCAATACAGTAAAAGTAGATGCACCAGTGACAAACACAAGCAAATCAGATGACTCTGGACCTGGATTCTGACACCAAAGCAATAGTTTACAAAATATTATGACATTTTCAGCTTATTTCTGCAGCCCTAAATTCTTTTAAGAAGGAGACCTGTCCCAAATGGATTACAGGCTTTTTTCAAATCAAGGGATTAAGTTATGAAGGTAAAGGCATAACCAATTCCAATAATGAAAAACAAATAACCAATAACAAATAACCAGTGCTTTACTGTGCAATAAAGAAATTGAATTTATAGACGATATAAAACAGAAAATCTTTTTTCCAAAGCAAATTGCTTTGAAGTATTAAAGAATTTCAGTATCACTGTATTATGATCCCACATCATGTACGAACATGTCTGCTCAAGTCATAAAATAACAGTTGGCACTGCCAGTTCAGGTCTGTTCCCTGGCCTCAGGGCTGCTGAAAACCGTGCTATAAACCAAGCCTTCTATTAAAACTTAGTCAGGAGAACAAGATACAGGTCAGACTGGTCTAAGTATTATTTGATGAAGGAAAGACCCTCCCAAGTATTTAGACTTTATAGCTGTAGGTTTTTTTCAACTGGAATCTATAAATGTTTATCCAGTCTTCCTATGACATCCTTTGATCTCTTAGGGGGTTTTATTTTTAAAAACACAGATAACATTCCTGTAGCCATTTGGGCAAATAAGTAAAGGAGATGACACAGTGATCTGAATATTTGTTTGGATTTTCTCTCAGTATTTATAAACACCAAAGCAATCCATCATTGACTGCCACTGCAAAGAAATTCAAACTTATACAAAATGCCCATGCTGATGTGCTGTATTTAATATAAGGCAGACCTATGGAGTACAAGAGAGACTCCCCATCAGTTGTTTGTAGAGTTTTTGCTGTGTCGTGCTTTTAATTTTTTTAAGGCATTTGCTACTGTAGGAATATCACCAAACCCTCCAATACATAATGGAATTTTTAAAGTGGAAAAGTTTGAAGGGAAATATGTCTAAATAAACAAGACAGAAGTTGTCTTCTTATGAGAAATTTCTCAATGTTGTGAAACAAGCATTCATGAGAGAATTCAGCCCAAGAAAACCAGGCTTTACACTAACAAAAGATGGTGGTGAAAATAATCTCCACAGAGGGCAACAAACAAAGCGTGGTCAGGAAGGTGGTGGGACAATGAGAGTCAGGGGGTCCCTACTCTGCAGAGCCTAAAAGACTGTCACAGCTCACAAGCAGAGCAGCTGGGACAGCAGGAGCAGGCAGCTACAGTGCTGCAGGGGGTTCCTGAGCAGCACAGATTGATACAAGGAGCACATTTACGGGCACGAGAGCACAGGCACCCCTGCAAGAGCCCCTGCACAATGCTCCTTGTGGCCTGTGCATCCTGCTTGGGTCCCTTGCTTTAGCAGGCAAGAAGGAAAAGGTTGGTTGAAGAAGCAGCTGATGTGGCAAGGCTCAGGCTAAACATCCAGGCACTGGTGTTCTGTGGTGTAGTTAAAACATCCTAGGAGGAAAAGTGACATTATTTTAAAAGCTCAGCTTCAAAAACAAACATGCAACAAAGACAGGGGTGTATTCATCCCCTCCTATCACATCTGTGCCCTGCAGGCAATGTTCTGACAGAAGTCTGTGAAACTTGTACTTGCAGCTATCTCAGACAGCTCCACCTCTGTCTCAGCCCCGGCTCTCCCGGAGCCTGACACGCTGCCAGGGCTGTCTACGTGATCCCCTCGCGTTCCTGCTCAGCCCTAGCTGTGCTTAGCTCGCAAGCATTTACAAACACGCCATGCAGGAAAACAAGGTAAACATGAAAATGGGCTCGGGATGGCTATTTGCATCCACTGTGCTCGTCTGCGTGCACTGAGAGGTGCAGGGATCCAAACAGGCTGCAGAAGGACTGTGCTGCTCTCAGCCCTGGGGAGCTGAACCCAGCCCTCTGCACAGGCACTCTGAGATGCTCCTGCACTGCAGATGCTGCTGCGACTCCAGCCCGTGGATTGAGCTGCTGAAGTGTCAACCAAGGATTCTGTACATGTTTTACAGCCAGAGCTGAGCTCCGTGCTGCTGTGGTTGCTGCATTACCTCCTTTAGTTGCTGAACTGGCTGTTGAAATGGCAATGGCTTGTTCTAACATGCCTCTGGCGGAGCTCTGCTCCGTGCCACTCTCCATGCACTCTGCCCTGCCCCCTCTCCTTGGGAGCGCTTCTCATCCCGCTGTTCCTCCTTTCTGCTTGCTCAGGCTCTGTGTCCCCGCTTCACCTTTCTCATTTAAGGCTGAGCATTGCCAGGCCCCTTGCCAGGCCCCTCCCTCCTGACATCCCGGACACAAAAGAAAGGGCAGCCCCATGCCTCTGTTTCATGTAGGAACATACCAAACAGGCTTGGGGACAAAGCTGTCCCATGCCAGTGCCACAAATGCTGTCTGCACAGCACAGTCTCTCAAGGCTTGCACAGACTGACTTCTATGAAAAGGGCAAGTCGCAAGAGGTGTTTGCCTTTCCAGCTGAAATTTGTACCTAGAAAGTGTCACCCCAGGCTACGTGGGCTCAGGGATGCTACGGAAATTCAGCGACACAAAACCCACGTTCAAAACAAGTGAGTTTATGACTAGTTACTAATGGATGCCCTGTACCAAAATTACCAAATATTCCTCTCTCTTCCAGATCCTCAAAGCTGAGCTGATTCCTTGAGTCTACTGGAAAAAAAGGGAAGAGTTTATCTGTACAAGTACTTACTGCAGAATTAGTTTTGTGCTTTGGACTGAGCACAAATGAATTGATTTGCCTATAAAAACTATCAATATATATAATTGTCCTCATGGCTGTTAGTCTGAGCAGAGAGACTACAGTTTTACAGCTAGATAGGGAAATGCCTTTTAAAAATGTACTCTGAATACTTCATTAAAGATTTTTGGCATAGCTGAGGTTTCCTGTGTTCTGAACACTGCACAGACAAGAAGTGCCTAAGCAAACAATGGCACTTTACTAAAGGCACAACTCTATACAAAAGAAAAACTTGGGAATAACATGGCCTAGCAGAGAAGTTGTGTTGGGGGAGACTGCTGAGTGGTTTTGGCTTTTTTGTTAACCTGCAAGCGAGGTTCAAAGCTTTGCTGCTAAACAGGTCATCCAGAGATGGGTGGAAAAATATTAGTTTTTTCCTCATCTGCAGTTTGTACAGGAAAGTTGACAGAATTGCTAAGCAGACAGCCCTAAATGATACATTTTTTTGTACCCCAGCTGGAAGCACTTATGCAAAAGAACTGCTACCTGGTTCTCCCCAGGGGCAGATAAATCAGAGCTGTGCATTGGCGAGCACAAGTTCCATATATAAACATTTAGGCACTGCAATTTATTACTTGTAGATAGCTCCAGCATGTTAATGTTCATTTATCTTCCATATTTCAAGAGCAGCAGAAGAACTATTTTCAGTATGACAACATTTACAAGAGAGTTTATGCAGCCAGATTTGCCTACTTAAGGCCCTCACTTTGTATATAGAGCTGTTGTAGCCGTGCAGAGTCCTCTGGCCCGTGGCACCAAGCCTGCTGTCAAGGATGTTTGATACCTTGAGCAAAGCAGAGGCAGGACTCTCTAACTGGGGAACATTCAAGGTGCAGTGAAGGGAAGGGAGAGCAACTCATGAGATGGTGACAGACGTGTTTTTCTGAGCTGTGCTTTGGAAGAAACTTCCGTCCTTTTATCCTCTTCCCCATAGCACCAGCACCTGCCCCAGAACATGCTGGAACTTTCCTAAGCTGCTATACCCACTATCCTTACAACTTTGCTTTTCATGAGGAAAGATTCTTTCATTTAGAAGAACAGAACTTGGAAGTTTTTCAGGGAACAAGCAGCATAGAGTCTGAAGTAGCCTGAGAGAGGGCCAAGCCTGACTTTGTATCTGCCTCCCATTGTTTCAGTACCTGCAATTTTCCTACTGACATTAAAGTGGACTCAAACTCTGCACTTCTCATCCACAGCTTTCCACAGCATCTTCCTGCAAACTCCCTTTATCTGTGGTGCTAAAACAGACTACTGAGACCTACTCATTTAACAGTGGGATAATATATTTGGAGTCACTGATCAAATGGTTTCACCACCCAATTAAAACACACTTGTTCTCCATCACTGACTTGCAGCCATGCATTGCCTTTACTGTACCCTGGCATATGGACCTGGCAAAGCCAGCAGTGACTGCCAGCCAGAGCATAGGAAGTGTTGAAAAGGCTTTTAAGGGAGAAGGAAATGGGTGCACTGCTACTTTTGAAGGACAAGTGGGGGGAAAGAAACAGGTTCTTACCAAGTGGGAAGAGTAATTTGGAACAAGTAGCACAGGATGGGGGGGAGGGGGGGAAGCACAGTGGCAACACAGGGACAGGGAAAGATGCTCAGAGAAGATACAGGAATCAGCATCATTTTGTCATATACACTAGAGAAGTAGAGAATCATAGAATATCAGGTTGGAAGAGAACCTCAAGGATCATCTGTTCCAACCTTGTCATGCAATAGTTACCGTCCAAATACATTCCTGCAGAAGGCATTTCCTTCCTGCCTGTTGAATTCAGCAATGGCAGCTTAAGCAAACTGTGACCTTTGCTTTTCAACTTGTCTCAGTAATGAAGTGAAAGAATTACAGTGAACAGCTTTAGCTACAGCATAAATATACTGATTTTTCAGTCTTAGGCACTGACAATGAAATATTCCAGACCTACAGTTCACTCTGTGGTAAAGAGATATGCTAAGCATGCTCACTGCAAACCCATATGTGCTTTATTATGTCCACCCTGATACCTCACTTGCCTGCTTCTGTACAGAAAACGGCAGACCAGGGTCGTAGCCCATGGTTCTTTGTCTTGAAGTGTTTTACAGCTCTTTCCCAGGTCACTACAAAGGAACTAATCTGTCCTTTGGAAAGACTTATGAAAAATATGTTGAGAGGGGGACCAACATTTGAATTGGTTCTGCAAATTTGTTCACAGCAAAGCAATCACACTGTACCAAATCTTTATGTTCACAGTTCTGTCTGAATTAAACACTTCCAAGGCATGCTGAAGCTGAAGATCTGGATAATATACTGGGTCAATCATGCAAAGAACAGATTTTAAAAAGGAAAATGTAACCTTCTCTTGTGGGCAGGAGATGACACTGATGGCTCATCAGTGAGAATCACTCACACACAAGCTTATTGAAGCCTCTCTTCCTAGGTGCTCAATATTCATTCTGGGTGCAATAGGCCGGAGTTCCAGGCTGGGGACATTTTTGTGATGGAAAGTCCTGTTCCACTATTGCTAATGGCCTTCAGCACCAAATCTGTGAACCAGCTCTGGACAAGCCTATACAGGAATGAGGTGGGATTTTTGCTTGCTTGGTTTGTTTAATTGTTCTCCACTTTCACTAACGACTGATGATCAGTCGATTGCTTCTTTAATTGCTTCTTTACCCACCAAAGCCCTCAGTCTTTGTGATTTATGTGCTGAAGTTATCAACAGTCTAAATGCCAAAGTAGTTTGTCACATGCAGAAAATGTGACATTGCTTTAATCAGAAGGAAGCCCCGTCTGGCATTTATAACAGGTAGGGAGGTTTAAAATGCCTCTCTTGGCATTTCTCATTGCTCTGCATATTTCTCATACAACACATCATTACCAAATCAAAATCATCAAACTTTTATTTTTTATTTCTTGCAAAATTAGAAGAAAATAATCTCTTCTACAAGTGTTCTGCATTCTTCTCTTGTTTAGAAATGTCAGGGTGTAAACAGAAAACAAAGTAGTAGCTTGTTTCCATTTTTGCTTCCCAGAGTGCACTGAACAAGGGGCCTCTTACATACTGGGGACAGGAGAAAAAAGTGATACAAGTAACAAAAATGACAATTCTATTATTTTCAGACTTCTCACATACAGAACATTCTTCAACATTAGCAAAGCTAAAACTCATGTATTTAAAACATAAAATCCTTCAGAGAGTCTAAAAAAGCTTTGAGCAATTTCCTCCATTCCTCTAGAACTAAAGGTGCCCAATTTTCTGATACAATACTACACAAACTAATCTTCCCTCTAAAAAGCCTTCTACTTGCCAAGATTTTTTTTCCTGTTTCTTAAAAAACAAACAGAAACTTGTTTTGAAAGAAATATGAAAGGAATCAAAGGAATTGTGTTGAGCCAATTGCTTTCTCTACCCTCACTGTACTCATCTGGAAAGCATCTGGCAAACAAATCCATTGATAGTTTAGAAAAGTCTTTTATCTGTCCTCACAGGCTTAAAGGAAAGTGGAGAGCATACACATTCTGAACTAATTGCACATCCTCTTTGTATTATTGCCATTTTGAAAAGATGAGAGTACAGCACACAATACACACATAAAAAGAAAAAGCCCTTTCTGGTAAGTCTGAGTGAAACTCAGGTTAGTAAAACCTTCAGGGAGAGGGCCAGCTACATTAACAGTGAGTTGTCCAAATAAACACAGATGAAGAGCAGTGTATAAATCCTGCCTCCATACTCTAAGTGGTGCCAGAGCAGGCAACATACCCTCCTTAAGCAGAATTGCACAATTTACATCTTTCCCCTGGCACATAAATCGAAAGCATGTGAGACACAAGGGAGGAAATGATGATGCCTTTCATGCATATTTATGTGAATTCTATGATTACAATAAGTAATCAAACCAGTAGCATGCAAATTTGAACATGCATCATCGAAGAAATGCAAATATTTATATAACAGTTTAAATGGGAAACATTTAGGACAATTCATTGCTAGGAAAATATTAATTTTCAAATAGCTGATAATTGTAAAGTTGGAAGCTGGCTTTTTATTAGAATTTGAGCACTTAGCAGACTTCTGAGGACCTAATTCCCTTCTGTGCTTACAGGTATCCTCAGGAGTCAAATTCCCCTCAGAATGAAAACTTAACCTAAACCAGTATAAATTGCCTAACTACTATGGTTTATATATCAAAATCTCAATATTCTATTTTTAGTCTTCCTGGTATTTGGCTTCCTGCAGCTTCCTGCAATGATAAGTACAAGGGCTCCAATGCCATTTCCTGCAAAGTGGCCACAGTATTGCTCTCACTCTTTCCTCAACCATGTAAGATGTACATGCAAGATAAAAAAAAAAGAAATCAACCTTTCTTAAGAAAATACATTATATGAACCTTTGCACTGTATTCTTTGGCAGATGCACTGTCTCAAACATTATTTAAAATCTGTTAAAGAAGTTAAAACACGCTTGCAAATGACTCAGACTGAGCAGAGCTCTTGGGAATGCTTTCTTGGCTGTTTTGCAATCCAGAACTAAGAAGAGATGGAGGAGGAAGCATTAGGGGATTTTGTTGCAGGTAGTTTCATGTTTTTAGCACTATGAAACTGGATTTCATAGGCTGTCATGCAGTCTTTAAGGCTCCTCATGTCTTGGAAACTTGGGTGGCTCAGCTGTGCATTAAGCAGTGTACTCACTGAGAGGAAAGTGTCACGCTATGGAAGAGAACGAAGCAGTCCTCGAAATACTATGAGTAACTGAAAGTCTGGGGTAATCTGTCCACATTTTTATTTCTGATCTAAAATGAGAGCTGAAGTTTGTTTCAAAGGATCTCTTTTGGAATGCAGTGCAGATCTGTGGAGGCTGCCGTGCTGATGACATTACAGGATGTCTGGCAGTCGTGGCTGTCTTGCCACATGCTCCTCCCAGCTGCAATTCCGTTTTAGCCATTCCTCCGAGCTCTCTAATGGACTATCAGAGCCTGAGGATACAGATGCTAGCAGCTCCCATCAGTTATAAACAAAAGCAATTACAAATAGAAAACAGATTTCCTCTTCCTGAATGGCTGACTACTCATCTCTTCCTAGCGATAGTAATTAGGGGAGACTGAGTTACTGCTCTAACGCCAGGCTTAGGAATTTCTGACTCTCACACAGCAGAAATGTCTCACTGCCTCTCCAATAATCACATTTAGACACAGAAGGGTGCTAGGTTCTTTCGCTTTGATTTCCTTCTACTCACCACCTATTTTATCTCCCTATCTTTGCATTCTATTCTGATTAGAGCTGTTTCAAATGGACAATAGCATAGCTACCAGATCACTTTTGCGTGGTGGGATTTGGGTCGTTTTTTAGGTTAAGTAAACTGGACAAAAACTTTAGTGACAAAAAGATATCTAATATTGCACAGAGAAATTCCAAGAGCTCCTTGTAATCTGTTGGCTAGGGGACAGACAACCCCCAGACACATTTAAAAAAATTCTCTTTCAGTAAAGAAAACCAAGATTTATAGGATTTAGACTGAGCTAACATACAATGGAATATTATGCCTGTCAATCCCCACTCATTCTTTATTAGGCTTATCTACTTTTTAATAATTACTATAGCATCCTACTTCTCTCGTGGAACATTATATAAAGTGTATTTCATTGAGGATTTTAAAGGTTTTATTATTTCCGCCACTTAATTCTAAGACATATATTCACCACTAAAATCATATAATTCCATTGGATTTCTATAGCACTCTCCCATAATTTTAAGCCACCAAAAAGGTGATCTGGAATGCTTTATGCTATAATTATCATTCAAAATACACTGTTCAAAAGAAGCACTGGCCAAGGTTCATCTATAAAGTGTATGAGAATCTTCTAAACAAAAGGTATTTCATATTGTTAATTCAGAAAACAAAAAAGCAAACTCTAGTACTATTAATCTGTCCAGAGCATGGATCATATTCTCTTGAGACAAAACTTTCCAGTCTTACGCTAAAGCCTTTCAGCAAAAGTAAAGATTAAACCTAGATTTTGCTATTTAACATCTTTTATTGTCCTTTGTAAGTTTGCATTCCTCTGATGAAATACTGGCCAAACCATCCATTTCACATTTAACTGATTACTACTTGTGCAGTTTTATTAGAGATCATGGAGCCTTATACCTTGTGGCAGTTAACACAGTCAGCATTTCTTAAAGAACTGAAGCCTGTCCTTGTCCTCCCTGGTTCATACTGTCTACATTCTGTATATTTTGGAATGTTTTTGTAGGTCCTAAGCCTGATTGGGTTCTGTTGATATTAACCCACAAAGCTGAAAGTGTTAATGGCAAAGGTTGCAAGAAGAGTGTTTCATAATTCTTACTCAGACAGGATTTTGAGGTTAGTCTCAAGTTCATAACTATTACACCATGTATAGCATTGCCATTTTGACCAGTATTACAACTTGTTACTTTTAGAAAAGACTCATAACTAAGATTAGTTAACCAAAATGTTATATATTTCACACCTTCAACTACCTAAGATCTTGTTGTACAACACAAAACCCCCTAAACCCTCCTGAAGTTTTACTCATTTCTGAAAGAAAAGGTCTCTTCCAACCTTGATGATTGTATGATTTATGATTCTAAGAGTGCTCTTCCTGTTAACTGTTACCCAAGTATCATCTTAGATTAAACTAGATATTAATTTTGTTACAAAATATGATGCCTAACCCATGAAAAGGAAAGCAGCAAGAGGAAAACTATTTTACTGACACCAAGGAAACTAGAACTGAAAATAAAAAGGAAGCCCCAAATACACAGGGCATTAAAAGCTTACAAAAAAGAAAAGAAAATAAAATCAGGACTCATCACCCTTAAAGTGATTCTCTGCTTGGGGCTGCCCTCAGACCAAAGCAGAACTGGCAGTCTGGCCAGCCTGAGGTCAGTGCCCAGCCGTGACTCAGGGCTGAGTGAGCAGCAGTGAGAACCTGGCATGGTTCCACACCTCCCCAGGCCTGGGCTGCTCTGCCCTGTGCCTGCAGCTCTGCCCACAGCACTGCTGGGAGCCCCTGCTCACAGGGAATTGCTCAGTCCTGCCTGAGAACAGGAGCTTGCTTAGGAACCGGGTGGGTCTGCACTCCCACAGCAGCCCCTCGCTGACAGAGCACTGCCTGCACTTGCTGGGACATTGCCACCTCTCCCAGATGGCAGCACTGGCTGTCTGCAAAGGGGCAGGGGGCATCTGTGCCCCTTGGATACCATCACCCTGGAGAAGCAGCAGTGAGACTGAGTCTAGAAATGCTTTAAGGTAAATTGCTTTTTGCTCTTGATAACTGCAAAATGAGGTGTCCAGTTCTTCAAAGCATTACTCTAAGCTATATGGTCCCTAGATTGCACTTAAAATCTGATGTTCACACACAAACCACACAGTGAATCCATCCCCTTATACTGTCAGAGATCTATTTGTGTCTTCCAAATCTGACGCCTCACAGATCTCAACATGCCTGATGTTATCCTTTCTTAAGCATGGGTTTTCTCCTTTGCATCTCCCTGTAAGCAGAAACTTACTCTTACCTATATTCCCTTTAATAAAACTGCTTACAAGCAGACCCTTACAAGCAGATATGCAATAATTAGGTGAGAAACATGGCATATCCTTAAAATTCTTGCACACTTGCTGGTAGGATGATGAGACAGTGAGTCAGTACATACCACTGGACAGTTTCAGGCAAGCAGCCTCCATTGGCATACTACCTATATATTCCTATGCAAATCCTAATAGCACATCACTTAGCCATAGTCTGTCAAGCAAAACAACCTGTTAGATCTTTTATTTTTCCACTGGAAGAACCTTACATCAAAATTAGCACTGTCAGTGGTACAATTATGCATACACACATTAGATAATCAAATAAAACCCCCTGGGTAGTCTGTACTGACAGGCTGTGATGACTGGCCTACTTCTTAGATTGACAAATCCTATAACCTAATGCTTCTAGAATCTTAACTTCTCCCTTTGGGTCCACTGAGTTACTGACTGCTGCTCCCTGTACAGCAGGATTTCGGAGAGAAAGTGCAGGGACTACTGGTTTTAACAGAAAAGAGCAAACACATAAACGCTGAACCAGGACCTCCAAAGACATCTAAAGAGGCCCCCAGAGGGAGCAGGGCCTGACTCCAGCTGCCCACTATACCCCGTGTCTTTCTGATCATAAAGAGGCTCTACTCACTCAAAACAAAAGCACTTAACAAATCACAAATGCAATACTTGAGAAAAAAACCTATGAAATGACACATACATGTCACCTAGTGATCCATTGAAGAGAAAATTTAAACTGCATTCGTTTTTATTTCCAGAGTGGCACTACTGTCTTTGTAAAGTCAAAGGAGAATTACAAACTAAGACAATATTCAAATCAAGGACTAAGATCAGGTTTCAGCTGCCTTTTTAGTATAGTTTAGATATAAATTGTTTCTTGACTTTGGAAGAAGTTAAACAACTAAAAGAAGCAGCAAAATCAGCATTCCTAACAGTCTGAAAACCTCATGCTTCAACCAACAGAAGTATTGTTACTGGTTGCCATGATGTTATAGTTGCATGACTTGGCAGTCATACATGCCGTTTCCAGGACTCAAACAGAAGTGCTGTGAGAGAAGTATTATGGGCTACATTCTTTCTCCTCAGCTGAACAGAGAAAAAGCAGTCAAAATATATACAGACCCCTGACATACAGCAGGACACTCGCAAGTCAAGAAATTACCTGTGTAATAATTAAAAGAAAAGCCACAAAAGTTACGACAAAATCCTGAAGCTGTTCTGTAGTTACAAATCTGGAAGTTAAAGATGAGATTTGAGACAGACATACAGATGTCTTTTCTAGCACAGGAAATTGGGAAGATTCCAAATTTTTATTTAGCAAATTTCACAATTATTGCAATGGTCCAAGAAGTTGTGGGAAACATCATCCTCTTGTGCCGTCTGTAGTTTTGTCATCTTCTTTATTGATATAGGATTTGTTTTATGGCTTTGAAAAGCAGTTTTGCAGTGCAGGGGCCTATATTGTTAACTCCTTAATACCCTCTGACCTGACTACTTCTGCACTTTTACCTGTAGCTGCAAGGCTGACCTGATCAGGTCAGAAGCAGGGCCCCTCTTTCAATCCAATGGGTTAAATTTCTTCTTAAAAGGAAAGAGCAGGAACCTTAATTTGCATTACCAGCAGTAATGCACACAAGATGTTACAGTGAACAATATTACAACATATTTAGTGATACTGCAGGATGCCACAAGTATGACTTCTTTCCCAATTGTAAATATCCACAGAAGTGCAACACAGAAAAATAATTATTGTTTTTTTCATATAACCCTTTTGACAGTTTGTCTTTCAAGGTTTCAGTCTGTAGCCCACCAGCTTTTCTTTGACACCAAGAAATTTTTCACCTTTGACATCAGGTTAAAGGAACAACAGAAAGGAACAACAGTCTTATCCAGAAAGCCAGGAATTCCTCTATCTGTTGATGCATTTTACTCAGTCCTCACTTATAGGAGGGTTAGATCCCAGATTCACTGCATCTAACCGTACCTCAGACTCTTGCAGGCTTCCTCTATTCTTTAAAACTCAGTGTAGTCTCATCTAGCTGGTTCCCTCCACAGGGATATCCCGCCCTCAGCTCCCATCTGTAGCAGAGATTTGCATTCCTGCTCAATGCCTATGTTTAATTTTGGACATATGTATTCATTTTAATGAGGGATAAAACCCCTGGGTGCCTAGACTGATCTGATAAGCACCACTGAATGCACAACTGCAGGCAAACTCTAAGCATGTTTGCTTCTTTCCCACAACAGGTTCTGTCCACTGCAACATGGCTTGAAATTAAAGGGTAAGCAAAAAACTTTATAAAGGGGAAGGAAAAGAAGGGAGATGAAAACAACTTTCTTTAACCATCCTGTTTGTCACTCTCCAGACTGTTCCTGTTTTATCTTGCCCTGAGGTATTCCTTACTACAAGTTCCATGGAAGAACATCATACAGGGGTATAAACACTTGCTCACACACACACACAGTTCTGATGGAAAACCAGGATTATTTCCTGTGCTGCTTCACTCAGTGATGGGATCATTCAGTACCTCTTGCTCCTCCAGACCTCCCAACAACTTTACCAGAGTATTCTGCTTAATTTAGTCTTAAATGTGTGAAATTCACTGGTCTACATTGTTTTAAAAGATCAGGCAAAGGTATTGAAAAGTCTTTGAAAAGAAGAAATAGAAACAACTACTCCCTTTCTGCACATCCTTGCCAGTCCTAGGGCTTACAGTGGGGGATAAATTGGGCTGTGTGAGATCTATGAAGTGCCAGTCACAGGAATTGTATTCTGCCTGGTCCTTATCAGAAAATGATTACTGGTTGGTATTTCTCCCTCAGATTCAACCCTGGGTTTTATTAGCTACCAAATCAATCTCTACAGCTCGGTGGGAAAGTCACCCTGAATTGCCTTCCTGAACATTTTCTGGATTTCAAATTCTCCATGACATGATAACAAATAGAGCTATTTTGGGTAAAAGACAAGATGCTTTATATTTGGCACTATTGCATGAAGCTATCATTAATGCTAGACAAATCCATAAAGGCAATCAAGTTTAGTCTAGCAAGACAGAGGGTTACATTCTTGATTACAAAGTAGGAAATTAAAAGTTATCAAAACCAAAACAACAAGTAAGACACAGAACATATTTGAAACAATTCAATTCTCCCAGCTGTCTTAAGACTTCTCTGAGTCATGTCCCTGGAGCAGATATGGGAGAAGATGGAATTTGGTACAACTACATTGCAAATTTTTTCTTTTAGAAATAACTTGACATTATTGTGAAAACAGAAACTCAAGTTTGAGGTGGCTGAGGTGGCTCAGAGCTGAAGATATCACTCTCTTCACTTCACACAACTTCCATTTCCTCCCCCTCATTTTTGGTCCCATCTTGAATGACATTAACATTTTCTCTGCCTGGGTGATTTTCTGACTTTATAGAGTGTTTTTGTACATTCTTTTAGCTAAAGCAACCATCAAGAGGGATAATATTCTTCCAGGTTGATACAGCACTTGAGGTCATATGTCTATACCTGCTCTTTACACACTTTAATATGTCATTTTATCTTCGGAGGGCCACTATACAACATGATTCATACAGATGATATACTTGGCTGTGAATGTGTGTTCCCTCCCTAACATTTAAGGGAAGGAGCCTTCAAATAAGGTGTGCCCCACTTTCCCCCAACACAGAATGGCTGAGGTTTGAAGGGAGATCCAGTTTATCTGGTCCAAACCCCCTGCTCCAGCTAGGCCGTCTCTTCTCCTCTGGAGGGAAAGGAGAAACATCTCATCTTTGGAATTTTCAGGTCTCTGCTGTGGCTGATCTGATCTAATCTAATGACAACAATAGTCCTATTTCACATTAGAAGTTAGGCCAGAAGTACTTTCCAGCCATATCTCTAATCCCATAAATGTGAGTATGCTTCATTCACTAGAAAGATTTTTATTTGTCTCTTGCTCAAAAAGTGCCCCCATCCAGCAAGTCAAAGATCACTGCTGTCAAGTGCCTTATGCCACTGATTTCACTCCCACTTTGCAGTTCTACATCCACTACTGGCACTGCCACAAGCTGAACATTTTGGGTACTGTCACACTGGAACATTCACAGCTCTGTATTTTTAATGCTATCATGGCTTGGTTCATTAACTACTCCACTTGAACTGTGTCTTCCTTTCATGAAATATTTACAGCTCTTTGGTAATATTTTGTACATCTGTTTTTTCCCCTCATTCATCTAAAAGCCATTACTAATGTTTTCATAATAAGGGACTGTTTTACTGAACAAAGATAACCGTAGATAAGTCAAGAACAACATGAACAAATTAAAATTAAAAAAGGAAGTAAAGCCATTTAGAATTCAACAATACTGTATACACAGCCACAATATTTAAGTATGTTATTCTCTGCTGACACTAAATAATACTGAAGTGTATTATCTTGTATTAAATGAACTGAAGTTAAGATAGTATATACCAGTCACCTAAAGTAGCACTATTAACTTTTAGTAGAAGTTGGGGACAGGTCTGCTGTTTCAAATTAGCATCTACAATAAAGCCCTTATTTGAAAGTGATAAAAATAAATTTTAATTTGTCATTGAAAGCTACACAACCAGTTGCTTTTTCCTTATTCATGAGTTAAATTTATACCTGGCAAAGTCACATCCCTCCTTGTGTTAGCATTCCCCACAACAGCTGGCAGTTCCCTGATTCCAGCAGAGTGCACCCATCATTGGAGCTTTTCACACTGAGGCACTTTGACTAACCCTGTGGAAGGTTATCATGCAGGTCTTTGGCCTGGGATGGATTTGTATTCAAAGGGAGCCAATAGAGAAAATACTGACAGAATCCAAGTGCTCCTTGGAATCATGTGTTCATGGAAGATAAACTTTACCAAAGTTTCCATAGTGCTTCCATTTGATGATGGAAACTTGTTTTTTTTATGCATACAGATGTAGAGTGCAGAAAAAACACAAATCTTTGGTACGAGTCATACCACTTGGTAGAAGAGTAAATCTAAAGCTATTTATTAGGTTATTAATGAAGGAGAACATAAATCTGAAGTTTTAAAGTATTTATCTTTTATATTTCCTAAGTATCTGCACGAACAGGTTCAATACAGAATGAACCTGTCAAAACACAGAAAAGCTAATTAATAATTTGATCTACTGATCTTCTAACCATTAACCATTGAAAAAATCTTTAGTTCCATACTAAAAATCTAACCAGAGTCTTGTGGATACATAGCAGTTTCCACCTTGGATAGTCCAAATGCACTGGATGCACACTAGTGGGTGGATTTGAAAGTTTTATTTGAGAAGTGCAATTTAGCTACTGGCTGTAATATGAGAACTGTCTGCTACAACTCCATGCTGGGAGACAGCAGCAAGATCATCATTTCCTTAGCGGAGGTGGAACAGGACTGATGGGGGAAAGCGTGTAAAGGAAGGGGGGCCATCACTGTTCTGATAAGGAAAAGAACATTCTTGCTTGCTCAATGAAAATGATTACACTTAATGTATGCCACTAATCCTCCCACATGCCCTGAAGACCTAAGTGAGCCCATGCACATTGTTCTCTGATGTTTTTGATGTTAACTAATTAATCTTAATGAGAGGGAGTGCTGACTTTAGGGGTTTTATCTCACTGTACTGCAATTTATTTTCATTGGCAACTGGCTGACTTTTCCTTTACAACACACAGCTTATGAATGTCTCAGTTATTTTGTCAATGCAATCACAAAGATTGATACATCTATGTTTAAAACAGTATGTTTTTTAAAATTGCAGTTCAGAGTTCCATTTAAGTACTAAGTCCACAATGATTTATTTAAGGGTTTATTATGTTCTCAATTACAAGTTCAGTTGATTTTTGGACCTTTTTCTCTGGCCTCCACTCTCAGTTCCTACTTGGATACTCTTGCACATCCTCCACTCACTATTCCCTGAAGGTTTTGGTATCCAAACCACTGCTGCCTTCTTTTTCTTTGCTCAACAACAGTGAGTCAGTGGCAAAGGAATATGGCAGAGAAATGAGTCACCACTAAGTAGCTCATTAAATCACATATCATATGGAAGAAGTTACTGTATGTATGTTGTATATTAAGTATGTTGACTTGCTTCCACTAATCAAATAATAAAATTCACCTTGAATGATGAAATTTGCAAGATAAGTAAAGAAATACAGAAATGAAAAAGTAATTTACTATGTTGATGAAAACAAACCCACTCATTCCTTTCAGCTCCTAGATTTAAGTGTTGTGTTAAAACCAAATTTTTGAGTGTTTAAAACTAAAAGTAACATATGGAAGCAGTTTGGGAAATTTAGAATTTTTTTTTTTATAGGAGAACAAAGCATGGTGGGTGTGACAAAAGTAATATATTCTAGGATGCTGTCACAGGACCTGGACTGTGCATTTGCACAGACAATACTATCTGGGTAGTTTCTGGAAGCAAATGCATCTATTTTAAACTATATTCAGTTCCATCATAGCTTCTTTCTACTGAAGAATATAAAACTATTTATATTTAAATTTCCTATTTAAGCCAGATAAAATTTTAAATATTTTGGTAGCAACAGTGGCACTTCTGGAGACATTTCCCATGGGAAGTATTATAAGCTTCCATATTCCTGCTTATGCAGGACAGTGGGGGCTGTCCAAACAGGACATCCTGCTAAAAAGACCAACTTTTTTGGTTTGGAAAGGTTGGAAAGTGGGAAAGACTTGTCTGACACCTCAGGAGTGGGGATGCCTGCTTAGATGACTGCTGGATCAGAGCACATCCACAGTGTTTCCATGGAACCTTTCCATGAAACCCTCCCCGCCAGAAAACCACCAAACCCCAACAAACAGCCAAACAACAACAAAAACCAGCCCCCTCAGCCAAATTCTAGTTTGCTTTTCAAGGCTGCTCTGCAATGGAGACTAGTTAATGCTAATTTATCTTTTATTTCCCTCTGTGTCTTAGACCATTTTGACCATTGATCATTGGTTTCATGTTGACTTACTGAAATCTGGTAATGCTCTCAACTGGCCCAGTCTGAGCACCCTGAATAACCAGCCCAGGTCACAGCATTGCCATAAAACAGAAATATGGACTGAGATCCAGCATTATCAGTGCTGTTGGAACCTGAATGCAGGTTCTACAATAGGCTACCAATATTTTTTTTATAGATCATTGCCAATGATCCCCTCTTGAAAAAACGATGATGAAATTTTAAAATTACTCAGGCCCTGCTTTCTAACACAACATCAAGAGTTTCTCAATACATCCCATACATCAGCATAATGAACTTAAACTATTCACTGGCTGGTCAACTTACAACAATAAACAGAAACATGATCCAAGTTGAAAATCTCAGTTACTTTGCTCTTATTTCCTTAAGCACACATGAAGACAGACAGATTTTATTACAACATTTCATATGTGCTCTTAAAAGCCATGAGCTACTTGCATTTTAAACTGCAGAGCTTGAAGAAACCTGTGTTATTGGAACTTTACTAACTAAGCAATTCAGAACAGAAGAATTGTGAAAATTCCCAAACTTACCTAGGCACATTGTCCAGATGATTGCAAGGCAAAAGAATTAAAAACCCCTTAAGTTACTTTTCTGCTCTAGCCCATTCTAGATTTACCTAACATGCAGAAGATCTTTCTGCTGCTCTGCACAAGATACTTAAAAAGGCAAATGAGAGCATTCAGTACCTTGGGAAAGCATGCTGCTAGATTAGTCACCTTTACTTGATTAATTTTCATCATTAACAACCATACACATCTTATTTGTATTTTATGGAAATCTCATTTATAACATACATTTCTACACAGGCTTGCTTGCTTGTTCAAACTTAGATAGCTTCAACTGTTGTAAGATTTCTGACATGTTAGAAAGAAAACTCCCCCACCCAATGTATCTTGCCAGTGTTTTTAAAACTGCAAGATAAAAATGCAAAAGATATGAAAATCGCTGACTTCATCAACGCTCGAGTATACTTCTATCCCTGCACTTGCTCATGTTTCCTGTAAATGCTAATAACAATGATTCCAAGACCATTGGCACTGTGGCAGAAAGTTATCAAAATTAAAATTAACTTCCCACAGAAATACTCCCTATCTGGAAGAGGAGAGGCAAGCAAAGAACTGGGTTAAAACCTGAGGAGAACTGCTGCAGCTTCCCACCAACCATGGAAGGGCTCATAAGATTCAGCTACATTTACCCACCTCTAGGAGCATAAATACACTGTCAAGGCATGTGAAACAGACCAAATTCTTGTGTGTGATTATGTGACTTCCCCCATTATTTGCCATTTTACTCCTTTTACTCTATTTATGATTGTTTTAAAAAAGTTGCACTTTTTCAGAAAAACTTCAACTCACAGAATGCTGCACTTATGGCTAAAATATCAGAATAAACAGTGGGAGTTACTTCCCACCCTGCTTATTCAGTGCCTGGACTCTGTGCATCATTACCTGACACACTGGAAAATAACTTCCTTTGCAGAGGGATTGATTTCTAATTATTAACTCTGCTTTATTCACAGATGTTTTTCAGTACTATCATGTGACAACCCTGCACATGCATTTCTGTTATTTAGATTTCTCCCCCTCTTTTTATCCCTCTCAGCGACAGTGGCTTGGCTTCCCCTGCTCTGGAGTGCTGGCTGTAGAGGGAACTGGGATAGGCTGCTTTAAACAAGCAGCACATTCTGTTTTAAAGCCTTTTGCACGGAATACAAATCCTTGAATATTTTCCAGAAATCTGAAGTGTGTTGACTTCTATATTCAGAATAATAAACACAACTGTGCTTGTCTAACTAAAAAGAAGTGGAAGTGCAGTTCTGTGACCCATTCAGGACAGAGCAGTCAAAATATGTTCACCCTGTCCACACTCAGTATCACAAGTGGGTTTCTCTGGGTGGGAGTGGTGGGGGTTTGACAGGGGTGGTGCTGTTTGAATTGTACTTATTTTTAATTAGTTCCTTGGGGTTGCAGCCAAGATTTCAAATAGTTCCCATAACATAGCTGACTAATAATCAAGCTGCTCCTCAGTTTCTGCCATTGAATTGGGCAATTTCTTGAGCAGGGCATTACCCTATGCTATCAACAAACTGAGTATGCCACTTTCCCTCAGCAGCAGATAGCCTGGGAAAATATTGCTTGACTGGCATTTCAATTCTTTAACTAAAAAAATAAAAGCCTTCAAAGTCTAAACCTCTAGGGATGTTAAGTTTAGCTAAAAATCTAAATGTTAAATTCCACCCAACTGAAATGCACAGCAGCATCTCAAAGATGCTGTGACTAAGGATACGGTAATGCCATAAGGAAAAAAAAACCAAAAATCAAAGCACAGCCGTGCCCAAGTTAGGCAGTGTAAAGTGGACTGTGATATCATAGAAAGCAAGTAATGCCAGCTTAGAGGGAGGCATTACCCAGCTGCACCTTATTCTGCTCTTTTATGTTTATGTTGAGGCAATACTGATGCTTGAGCCAATACACAAAGCTAATAAAGTTAAATTCTAACATCAATGCCATAGCTGGGCTCACTTGAAAAAATTAAACAAATTGTTCAGGTCATAGCCCAGCTGGGGCAATGGAAGATCAGCCAAGGACATGGATTGTGGTAGCTCCCTCTGAAGTCAGCATGAGGTCGTCTTATAACCATTTTTATCAAAGCATCACCCCGAGGAAAAAACCCAAATGTGGTCAGAAGAAAGAGGTGCATTCCAGGTACTGGCACTGCCTCCTTTTGTTTATACCCATTTCTGCTGTGATAGGCAGGGAATATTTGTCTTTTGTTGAACATGTTGATCTAGTTTTTCAATTGTATTTCTGCTGTTCACCAGTGGGAGAGTAAAAATCTAGTTTTCAGCTTAAAATATTTTTCGGCCTTATTTGATATGAAATCTTAAGTTCTTTATAAAATAAAAGGGGTTTTGTGTCTACATTAATTTATTAACAACTAGAGAAGCTTTGGGTTTTTATATTAGAGCAGAATAAGATATGGCAGGGACTGAACTTCTCTATCACCATCAAAATGCAGTAGAGCTTTTAGACAAAGAAAACTGCAGAAGGAATTTTTAAATAGCAAGCAATTTTCTTCCAGAAAATCCCCCTTCTCAGGTTCATACAGGAAACCACAAGGATTTTAAGCAGGGCATTAATTTGAGACTATACATTACAGTTGCTTTCCTACTCAGTGTTACCTACTGGCTTTCTCACTGCTTCCCTTAATATTGAAATAGAACAAACTCAAGTCTGTCAAAACTTTTAATTCCTTAATTGGCATATCTGAGCTAAGGAATAAGATTTTCAAAAGGCAAAATACTGGTTCAGACAAGAGCAGAAGACAGTTATTTATATGCTTTTGGGAAAGGGAAACATATAACATTTATAAACAGATGTAAGTTCATAAAATTATAAAATGAACACATGAGTGTAGCCTCATAGGACCATTCACTTTGATTTTTGGACATTAACATCTCTGCTAAGTGTTGAATTTCAGAGGATCATGAGGGGAGGTTTCTTACAAATGACCAGATTCTGATCTGCTTGTGAAATATTCAAGTACAGTTGTTAACAGACACAGGCAATTCATTTTCCTACAGCTTTACTTCATTTGTAGTGAGAATTAAACTGCTCCCTTCCTTGGGAAGGATGGCCTCTCTTTTTAGACACTGCCACTCAAACTGCTTGTGGCAAAGTTCCAGCTCCTCACAGGTTCCCTGTTTAATGCCTGTTACTGCCTCAAAGATTCAGCTCCACTCCAGTTTAGCTCTACCACCATCATGTCTACACATTATCTGAACTTTCCCTTTAAAATCCTTAAAAACAGTCAAGCCCTACAACTGCTGATAAGATTACATCAGTATTTTGCTTTCACTTAAAAGAGCAGAACAAAAGGGAAAAGGCCACAAAGCACAACACGCCATCAGGAATTAAATGGTCAGAGAACTTTCATCTAAAAGGAAGCAAATTAAAAACTCTTTTCCAATTTTCAAGAATGCCTGACTACCTGGTAACTTTTCAAATTCAGGTTCCTGCTAGGTTCCCACAGAGGCTTTTAAATATTACAAAATAATAAAACAAACATTGTAGTTATACCCCACGAGGTGAAATCCTCACTTGCAGCCCTCAGCACAACGCCACCTCAGAGTAGTTTGTATGTTCTGCTGCGGGTGATGCAAGACCAGTGAGATACAGGACACACCAGTCATTATCCTGCACTCCCTTGGAAGGCTGCCTAACTTGCCCTTGCAGTTTAGTTTTGTTTTGATTCTCCCTGGGCCAAAACACATACCTCTGATTGTGTTTGTCAGTGTGGCATCCACAGATCTACCCTGGATCCAAACCAACCATGTGAGTATGTTTGCCATTTGATGTGGTTGCCCCTTGAGAATTAAAGCAAAGCTCTGAGATGGGGTTTCAAGCAGTCTCCTTCCAAAGCTAGCTGGCTTTGCTGACTGTGGCAGAAGACTGCCCTGGAGGGGTCTGCAGAAGGAGCTGATGCAGACTGCAGCACCAAAACAAACCAGGTTGGCTAACACAGAGTTGGGAAGACATTGCCATTAATATCTCCACCTCTGCTGCACTTTCAAAACTATTTATTGCGTAACCCAGGGGAGAAAAACAGAAAAGGTCCTGTGATGCAATGCTAACATTTTAGCAGGGAGTCCCCCAAAATGTTCCTCTAACACAGATCACAGAAACATATTAGCAGAGAAGGATGGAAGGGAGTAGGTATGATCAGCTGCTTTTCTGTATAAGCCATGACTCCCCACTAGATTAGTAAGTAAAGTCAGAGTAAGATAACTCACAATTATTAACAGCAAAGCTGTTGCTTCTTCCAAAATGCTTCAGATTCCATTCAACATCTTTGGTTTTCAAAGCCATCAGTTGTCAATCAGTGCCAGGAAGCGCTCTGAAACATTCCTGCTATTGACAACATTTGCTCAGAATCACCAGCTACAGGGCCACGGATGTCTTAATATATGTCATGTACTTTCAAAAGATAACTTAGGCTACATAAATTTAGAGGTCCCTGAATCCTGTTCTATTCCAGGGCTTCCAAAACTCTACAGTAAGAGATTGGATTACAGCTAATAATATAAGCCCCTTACAATGATGTGAGTGAAAAACCAAGCTCATCTCAGTCAGAAACACTGTCCATGCTCTTCTCTGGTAACAGCCAAAACAATACTCCCCTTTGAGAGTTACGCAGTTCAAAGTTCTGGAGACAGAATGTTCTTGATATAATTTGGGGCTTTGTTTCGACAGCCCTTTTTGGTCCAACTAACAAAAATCATAGAAAACCCTTGTGAGTAGAGAAGTACTGGGAACGGATTTGCCTCATATCCACTAGGAATAAAAACAGTCTAGTGGGTGCCCAAGTTTTCAAGTCATGGTCTGATATGGCCATGCACCAGACAGTGTTGGCTATAATTGCTCACCTAATTTTCACCACGTCCTGTGGCAGTGATATTGGCACTGGAGTAGTCACAATCTCATTTTCCCCTCAAAAAAAGGACTCCAAGGCAGCATTATCTGAAGAGATGTTTAAGTAGTTTGCTGTTTGTACAGCACAACATCCCAAGGCACTGAGTATCAATACACTATAAATTATCCTCTCAATAACAGCCTTTCATATAAATCTTTTCCTTCAAGGATCCTGCTGGTCTTCTCCCCTTCCCATGTCTGGAATCAGCAGTCAACGAGGGCACATGTGCACACCTCCACTCAGTACAGGGCTTTTCACATTCCCTGGGTGGCCTCAGAAGTGTCTCTGTGTATCAAGCTAGACAGCACTAGATAAACAATTCTTAACTGGAGAAGAGCTTCAGCAGCTGATTTGGAAGGCAAAGCAGAATAAATACTATGTCAGTATAAATCCAGCCGCTGTGCCTTTTGCTTTCTGTCCTCCTGCCATTTCTAACTTTGGCTGACAGTGTTTCCTTTGGGAACCTAGAAAAAACATGCAATTCCCAGCAGCTCCAGCTGCAGCGATGAACTTCCTCTAGGTTAGAGGTGCACAGAACTAAATGTCTGTTTTCCTAAGCCTAGTGAAAATCCAGAAAAACTTCTTTAGATTTCATTAGTCTATCTTTAGAGGGATTATAGTGAAAACAAGAATCCACTCCATGGCTTTATTTATTTGTCATAACAAAGGTTCAGACTTGTGAGGACTATTCTTTGCCAGTCAGGAGCCAAAACTCAACAGCAAAACAGCCATTAGGCTGAGAGTTACAAATGACAACAATTTGCTAAGACCCATGGCAAGTTTATGCCCATTTCTTTTCAGAATTCTCACACAGGATAAGACATTTGTTGCTTGAATGTGTAATCTAATCCTTACTTCTACTCCCCACTTCCAAAATCCAGTTTTATGTAGATTGACAGACATATTCTACCAGTTTTTTTCATAATAAGAGCTACTTTATTCCATGAATATTACAGTATCATCAATCCTCAATGAAAATCCACACTGCCAAGCTGGTATTTCCTGAGCAAGAGTAGTATGCAGTTGCTGCTCTATCCTACCTGTCCATCTCATTTCAAAAGTGAAATATGACATAAATAAAATAACTTGTTGTGCATGGATAACTTCAAATTATTTTTGTCATTAACTCAGCAAAGAGGAGTGAAACAGTGATCAGGTAAGAGCTTGTTTCATGTAAGAAGAAATTCTGGCCCAGATTTCAAGAGAATCACCTTTAAAGCACTTTCTACAATGCAGAGGTAAAGTTTATTTTCTTGAACCATTGTAGACTCAAGATAAAAGAATAGTAAAATTCTGGAAAACCAAGGATTAATAGCCTACACTAGGTGGCACTGCTACACATGGCTTAAGTCTCTGCTGTGGGTTCAAATGAAACCTGATTTTGGAACAAAATCCGTATGAAGTTTGAGGGAGGTATTTTGGGGGAGCTTTGGCAAAGAGCACAGAAGCTTTCTTTGTTCTCCTGCAATCACAGACAATTTTTGCTCTGTAATTATTATCTAGAAACCAAGCAGTAGGAGTCTTAATGCTAATGCTGTTCCCTCCTGCAGGAGTTCCACACCTGCTGTCTAAGCCAGTCCTTCAGCAGTCACACACACAAAGCCACACTTTGCTTTTGCAACACAGACAGGAGCCCAGTCCTGTTCTCTTCCACTTAAAACTTCCAACCAGCAACAACAACAAAGTAGTGTTTCACTACATGCATAGAGGCCTGATAAAGTTGGTTGTGGTTATCAGTATAAAACATTTGATTTGCAGCCAGTAGGCATTAAAATGCAGCAGTTCAAGACTGTGAATTAAACTTCTAATCAGTGATTGGAGACAGGCAGAGCTGTGAGGATTTGTCCCAAAGCAAGCAAGGCCAACTGAATTTTAGACAGAAGTGTGAACATAGCCTGCAGAAATACAAAGTTTCTAAAAGCAGAATCTGTTATGGCCAAATTCATCTTTCATTCTGAGTTTCAGAATTTTAAAATCCATTGTCAAAGTACTAAGACAGAAGAATTATTGATCCCTATTGACTCATACACCTAGAGAACAGTAAATGTTGGGTTTAACCCTAGTCACATGCCTTTAGGAGGTTATATTCCTGTCTTGATGAGTATCACAAAACACAAATTTATTGCGTAAAAAAACCAGATCCTTCAAGAAAAAATTCTATGACTTAGGGGAAAAAACCCCACAACCCAACCCAACCATTTTGTAGAATTCTCACTCTTCTGTGATAAACATCAGCATTTCTTTAAAGTCTCCTCACAAGTCTTCTCTGATTACAAACTTGTGCAGTAGGGGAATCTTAATAAACAAATCAATGGAGTTTTTAATTTCAAATTATCATAAAATAAGTCTTTTTAGTTAAAGATATTTTTGCAGTCTAATACATCTCAGTACAGCAGAATACAATTTTTTCTCCAGACTAATACCTTCATCATCTTTTCCCCAGAAAAAAACAAACCCTTAGTCTGTGAGTTTTAGCAAGAACTACATAGTACAGTCTCATTCTTTGCTTAATCCAAAACAGGAAAAGAGAAAAAGTAGAACAAGAACTATGATCTTGGCAACTAAAATGTCTCGTCTATATTAAAAACCCTTAAAAAGTGTTTATAATCATCCCCTCTTCAAAAGAAGTATTAGCAGACATTTCTGCACCATACACTGATTTGTGGGGTTGCTGTTATCTTTAAACAAAGTTTTAATCAAATTTCATGATCAGAACAGGAAGCAACAAACTGAAAGCAAACACTCCTGCTCCAGTCAGCTTTTCATATTCCTTTGCTTTGGTTTCATTTCAAGTGTCTGACTTTTATTTATCTAAGAAAGGGGGAAAAAAAATCAGCATGTTCTGGAAAAACTGCAAAATGGAAATGCTGAAATGTATAAACCAGCTCACTGGCAGGTTCTCCTGACAGCAAGGCAAATAGTTCCAAGAGATTGCATCTTTCTTGAAAGGCCAGACAGTTTCAGGCACTCCCAAATTATTGAACTTACTCTACATTGTGACTTCAATTAAAACAGTATTAGCTACTGTCGTTTTGAACTTGAAAACTAGCACTGTATGAAGAAGTTTGAATATTCAAGTCTCTGATGCTGGGATGGAGTCCAAAAGAACAGAAATAAACTGACAGCATCCTGAAAGCATCCTACTACAGCATCTTACTAAAGTGCCTAAGACGGGACGGGTGGTGGTGGTGATCATGCTCATTGCAGAGAGGACAATGGTCTTATACCACGTCATTTGAGTGCCCTGTTCTCCATGTTTGGGTTTTTTGTTTGTTTGTTTGTTTGATTGGTTTTTTGTGGGTTTGGTTTTTTCTTTTCTTTTCTTTTTTTTTTTTTTAATTTTTTTTTTGTTTTGTTTTTTTTTTTTTTTTTTGGTGGAAGACAGGGAAGAAAACAAGATGTATATGCTGATCCAGCCTGCAGAAAAAACATCCTCAGAGACAGGTTTCTCAGAGAAAGGATGCAATGTGAATTGGGTGGATTAGTTTAGAACAGGAGCCTTAGCCTCTCTATCCAGCTCCCAGATGATTGGCAAACACTTCCCAGGGCAGATACCTGGCATATGCTGGGAACAGCAGGGCAGGAATCTGAACCAGAGGAGTTGCTTAAGCAGACTACCAGCACTCAGTCTCAGTTCTGTCCTGAAGCATTTCTAACACAGATAAGAAATGGAACAGCCTCAGTAGGTGAGAGTAAAAACCTGACACACATTAGTTACCAAGCAAGGCTGCCAGCAGAACTACAAGCAGAGACTTAAGTCAGTGGAGAGGGGTACATGCAGTGGAAGATCTCTCATTCCACTGAGAAGCTGCTTCCCTGTCAAAAACCTCAAGAAAATTATTTGTTCCCACAAAATGATTTGAATTTTGACAAGTCAGTATTTTCCCTTATGTATTCTATGTAAAGCAGTCATTTTAGGTAAAGCCATTAGGAAAATGCCCCATAAGAATTCACAGTAGTATTCCACTGCAAGATCAAGATCTGAAAGTCAATACTGCATTCTGCAAGATTTCACTAGAAACAGGCTCCTGTAATTCCTCACACTATATAAAATAATTTATAAAAGTGTTTCATATGTCTGGATGAACATACAAGGCTGCTTTTCTCATGTTTCTGAGAAGAAAAATGAGATTGCTTTTCTTTCTCTTTTCTGAAATGAAAATTTTTATTCTAATGTATTCCTCACTTTCCATGAGATGAAATAAGAGACTGAGGGGGAGATGGGACACAAATAACAAAAAGAACAAAAAAAAAAAAAAGGATTTCCTATCATAGAATGGTTTGAGTTGGAAGACACTTTAAAGATTATCTATATACAACACCTTCCATTAGACAAGGTTGTTTCAAGCCCAGTTTCAGGGATGAGACAGCCACAACTTCTCTGGACAACCTGTGCCAGTCAGTGCCTCACCACCTTCAAAGGGAAGGATTTCTTCCTCATATTTAAATCCAGCCCTTCCCTCTTCAAGTTTAAAGCTTTTACCCGTGTCCTATCACTGCATGCCCTTGCCAGAAGGCCCTCTCCAGCTCTCCTGGAGCCCTTTTAGGTACTGGAAGGGGTCCAAGGTCTCCTCAGAATCTTCTCTGCTTTGGCCAGAACACCCTCAGCTCTCTCAGCCTGGCTCCAGAGCAGAGGTGCTCCAGCCCTCTGAGCATCTTCACGGCCTCCTCTGGACTTGCTTCCACATCCCCACATCCTTCTTGTGTTGGGGGCCCAGAGCTGGAGGCAGCTCTGCAGGTCTCAGGAGAGTGGAGCAGAGGGCACAATCCCCTCCTTCTGCTGCAGCCCAGGACATGTCTGGCTTTCTGGGCTACAACACACATTGGTGGGTCAGGCTGAGCTCCTCTTCCACCAGCACCCCCACATCTTTTTCCTCAGGGCTGGTATCAATGTCCTCAAGCCCATGAACACAAAAAACCCTGGAAGTCTGTTTATATTAAAACTTAATTTGTTTATGAAATAAAAACTTTGCATCCCAATATCTACTGACGTGCAAATATCCCATTTAACAGTAAAGGTCCTGCAGTACTTTAGTACAGGGTTTCATACAGTGGAATTGTTTTTCAGCTGGCTGTACTGCTGGTCATGGGCCTAGCAAATGAGGCCTTCAAGTCTAGTCTTAGCACTGTGGGATTTTTTAGATATACACAAAAATCCCTCCAAACCCCACATCACTACTTACTCTAAAAACGCAGGAAACGGTAAGTATATAGGAAGTTCACAAAGTTACAATTCTGCTTTTAGAAGGGTGGAGAGCGTTATTCATGCAGATGCTACTGGAGCCCATAATATTTAAACTTAGCCATTAGGAGAGAACAGATAATGTGCTAGATGCTTATTTTTTCATTATGAGTTTAATGGTTTTGTATTAACTGATACACCTCCACTGCAGCAGGTGGGACTCCCTTCACCACAGGTGGTCTTCTTTGAGCACAGTGTCTAAGCCCAAAGTTTCCTACCACAGGTTGGTTAAGGTAGGTTTCCCAGCAAAGATAAACAACTCAGCACAAGGCAGTTCAGCTCCCATGCAGCCACACCCTGCACCTGGCAGAGCTGCAGGCACTATCAAAGCAGGCTAAAAAACCACACCAGAAAGCCTGTTTCTCACCTGTCAGGCTGGTTTCAGGTCATATGAGGGAGGAGGGTGAGGGAATGACTCTCCAGCCCTGCTCTTCCATGTTTTCAGCACAAGTGATTCAAGATTTTAAGGGTAGTCTCATTATGCTATGCCTTAATTTATGGCATATATTTGTGAATTCCGTTTGGACAAAGCTACAAGAAGTTGGGAGTGTTTTGTCTGTCACAAACATAAGCCAAAGGAGGGAGGTTGTCACACAGTTTGAAAACCAGGCTTAATCTGAGAGGTGATGCTGCTATTGCTTCCAGTAAAGACCAAAAAAAAAAGCCTAAAAACTTCAACATCCAAAGGTTTGAATAAAAAATGAGAGCTTGCTGTAGTCCTGGGTTAGATGTCAGAAGAAACACAAAGATGCTCATCCACGTGTCCCCCTTGTTCCTCACAGCACACCCACTGGATCTGGTTGTGAGTCCACCCTCCTCAGGAATTCAGCAGCACTGTCAATCAGCCCTGGCTATCTATAAACTGTTGGGAGGATTTTGGAACAGATGTCAGCAGCTTTATTGACAAACAATTATTTAAACTTTTTTTTGGATGCGAATAAAAGCTTTAATCCCATCTGCCAAACACTGAAAGGTTAAGGCAGATGAGAAGACCTTACGCCACTGGAAGAAGCTTTTATCTTCTACAAATGTGACGGTCAAAATTTGAAGGGGATTAAAAAGTTTAAAGATGATCTCATTATATCTAAAAAAAACCAAAGCAGAACACACAATCTCAAAGGTGAACAATTTTAGGATCACAAACTAAGCGCTTTGAAGTCAGATTGTCCAAGTTACCACAGCATCAAATAATGTCCTGTGTTCTTGGAGTAGCTGTTATGATAAAATTTAATATATTATTAGATCCCATGCTTAGATTGTAAAGTAAAGTATCAAAAAGCCTTGCCTTCCCTGTCCTGAGAGGAACACTGCAGAAATGAGGATATTATAGGAAAGGCAGAACAACTCAGCATGGTTTATATATACAAGGGGATGAAGCACAGTGCAGCACTGGCTGACATGATACAACAGATTCTGTATATGCAACACTGAAGCAGTTGGAAAAAGTGATTCATCCTGCACAGAATGCAATGAGCAGTTTTTGGCACTCAACATGCACATGAATATGGGTTCAGAACTTCTCAACACCCCTCACTCAAAGCTGCACTCTTATTTACAGGGAAAAAAGTGTTTCATTTAAGGCTTTATTTTAATATATATATATATATATCAGTGTTGTACTTTTGACTTAGTGGGGGAACTGAAGTAATTTTTGTTCTCAGGTGTTAGCAATGATTTGCAAGTGCACTTTGTTAGCACACAGCAGCATGCTTTGGGCTGAAGACATTAAACTGATACTGTACAAGATGCTGTGGTTTGCAAAAAGAGTAAGAGTCCTTGTTGTGCATGTTTTGATTGTTTGTACCTGAAGCACACAGTAAGTGCAGCTAACTCCAAAGATGAAGCCCATTTTTAAGATGCTAATGGCTGTCCCAGTAAAGTAGAAGCTCCTTGTTTAGAGTACAGCCTCAGTGGAGAAAATGAGTAGTGTTGTGTACCTTCAGTGGCCTCACTGTCTCCTGTTCCTTTATATCCACCTCAGGGCCGCAGTTCCTCTTCACCCCTTGTTTATCCTGCTGTGAGGACCATCTCAGTGCCTGGTTGAGCCAGCAAGACAGGGAGATGTTTGGGAACCCCCAGAGCCAGACCCAGGACATTCATCTGAGCTGCCTCAGCAGCCCTGACTCGCTTTGCTCCTCGCCTGCTATTGGGACAGTCAACAACCAAATGCATGCAACTTGGAGAGGAAGGGGAGCTGGACAGAGACTCCAGATTTAACACAAGAGAAAATGAATATATACTCGTGAAATTAAATGAGGATTGTTACATGTTATTTTGGGAGGGTACTGATAAATTGGGGCAGTAAGTCACTGTGGTGGCAGTAAGCTTGTGCATAATAAAGGAATATGAGAAAAGATACAGAAACATTTTTTTCAGCTGTAAGAGCCTATGGAATAGGGTTTCAATGAAAGGAGAATAAACAGCTTGATATGGTTCATTCAGAAGAATTCAGCAACAAAGAAGGCTTAAAGTTCTCAAATATACCATACTTTTTTGAACTTCAGTACTGTCTTTGTAATGCATTATTAGAAAAAAATCCCGTTCTTCTCATGTAAGGGAAATGGCCTGACCCCTAAGAGAGAAGAAAAAACTTAATGCTACTCTAGGATCTTGCATATTTGTGCCTTTTTGGGGCTTAAAGGGACAGTTTCTCTTACTGGGCTGAGTCAAACCTGTTCATAGTGGTGGCAGAATACCAGCTGTATTTAATTCTAAATAGACAATTAAAAAAAAAATCAGCACAGCTTCTTTGAATTGAATGGGCAGTATTAGCTTCCTCCTAGCCCCTGCTAATGGAGCTTGAATGGTAGCTGGTCTTGTGGCTAAGAAAACAGGACATGGGGGTGTAGAGGGAGGGGAACCAACCCCCTTTGGGGTGATGACTGGAGGTGCCCCACTATGACAGCAGCCTCTCAGGCAGAACTGGTACTGCAGCATTAAACACTGAGCAGTTCCACTGGGAGGAACTAACACATAAAAATCCAGTCTCCACTCCATTCATAGTGTGTTCAAACCAGAAAAGGTTGCTAAAATACAAAAATATACCTAAACCCAGAAGTTCACAAACTGAAGAGGCAGTGCCATGCTTCCTTATGATGTGGTAACAAGATCTCCAGGACAACACCATCCCAACCTGAATGAAGAAACTCAAAATAAAAAACATCAATAGATGAGACTAATGGGGAAGCTCAGATGATAACACACACTGGATAAATGACTCATCCCAACAGACTTCACATATTCTTTCAGGAACAATTCAGGAGTCCTGTACAGCTTTTGAACTCAAGCAGTTTCAGTGCTGATGACAGAATGCTGCTAAATCCCACCAAACCCACAATCATTTGCACCTACAAAGTGTTATCAGGTCTGTATTTTCACAACAGCTAAAGGCTGTTTTGATCTGCTAGCTACAATAGCGTCCACATACATAAAAGGCTGCTAAGGACAAGACCTTTACCTTCCACCACCTACTGCAGAGCAACACTGCAGTGAGACTACAGCAATCCTACAAGGTTGTGGGAGTGAGGCACAAGCTAATTCATCCTGTTTGCAGGACAATTTTCCCAGAAAAACACTTGCTTCTAGAGGAGAATTCGACTCCCATCAGCAGGAGATTATGCTCCATATATTGATAATATGATAATTTAATTTTTTTTATAACCTACAATCTGAGGAATGAAGAAACTGTTGAGATTATGCCCTTATAACTATTGCTTTCCCCAGCTTTTGTAGGAGAGTACTTAATGGACCTTCAGTTAGCTAAAATTTATTTGGACAGATCCCATCTCACTTCCTGAACATCCTAATGATACTTTCTTATAAATTAAAACTTAAAAATACAACAATTTTTACTTAAAATTTAGAATGCTGCTCAAAATCCTGCTCCTTGATCTAAATCCTACCACTGTCCAGATCTCTCCCAGTGATGCTGTTCAAACTGCCCAACTAATCCGTTGCTATAACGAAGAGCAGGTGCCAGTTCTGGAGAACTGGCCAGCCTGGCAGAGCACACTCAGATTTCCTTTTGACTGACTTGTGTTTCCTTCCTGTGGAAGCAGGAATTGGACCAGAGGGAAAAGGGAGGAGGGCTGCACACACCCAGCCCTGCAAGCCTGGTACAGACTGACCTAACTCCTGTCCTCAGCTTCAAATCATTCAGTCACTAACAGTGCTGTTGTTCAAACTAATCAGTATCTCTTGCTCACTACCTTTATATCAAACCAGATCTTTACAGTCTGCTGCAATGCTCCAGTCTTTGCTTCTTTCCCAAAGTTTACTTAAACCAGAATACATACACAAATCTCAGCTATTATAATACAGATTCACCTGCTTTGTGAAATTAATTCTTTTTTATGAAAACCCTTATTACAACAACTTAGTATTGGCAAGTGCCTACATTCAAAAACATTGTGTCCCACCACAACATATTTTATAAGCTTAAAAAATTATAGGTTTCAAAAAATGAATTTTGAACTTCCTTTAAATGACAAATACATTTTCTTCCCTTTTTTTATAATAGGTGGGTAAAAGGCTTTCTCATATTTCCATGACTGCCTTTGAGAAAACAGTGAATGCCTGAAACTCATAATAATGTTTCAAGAGTTACAACACACTGCTGTTTCCTGATACACTTATGCACTGTTTACCTAGTAGGATTTAAAATGCAAAATTTGTAAGAATCATTACTACTTCAAATTTATGTTTTTTATTAAAATTTTAATGCACTAAAAGCTTTGCTCTTATTAATGATTGGGCTCATGCCATGCCCATTTAGTATTAATACTTGCAATCACTATGAAAATAATTTCTACTTTAAGAGTACAGAGGTCCAAAGCTTGCCTGTGGCAACATCCTTTTATGTAAATGAGATTAAAAAATGCATATCTGCAGGCAGAATCTGGTTCATTGCCATGCCCATGTCTCATACAGCACCCCAATGCTCTCATGAAGAGTTAAATGCATAGTCCACTGACTTCAGCAAGTGTTTTCTCCCCTTGCTGCACTGCTTTCCTGTGAGATTTAGGTAAGTGACCATTAAAATACTTAAAATTACCTAAGAATTCAGTAGGAGTAACAATATTGTGTTTTTCTAATAGACATTTAGAAGGAGTTAACACTTGCATGCATGGAGACATATAATAATAACAAACAAAGATGGATTTCCAAATGATACATAGAATTAGAATCTTTGTAGAGTGAGCTAGTCCTCAGAAAATATGCTAACCCAAAAATTCTTTTCAGATTATCCAGTTCCTGGATTTGAATTTCTATGTGTGCATATTTGATAGCATACATTGTACATGTGCACAAACTTATTTGGGCAGAAGTGCATCTGCACATCAGGTTTGCTATTTCAGTGAGAATTCTGCTGGAAAACTGTGGTTTGCTTCATGGGGAAGGAAGCAGAACCATCCCACTGATGGCTTGGAGTTCCAATCTGTCTATTTACATGTGTGCTCTGCAGAACAGATCCATACAGAAACAGAGTGTCCTCACTGGTGGAGCTGTTTGTCACTCAGTTTTGGCTGCAAATGGGTAAGTCTTCTTGTTTGGACATTAGTAGGAAATAAAAATGCTAAGTAGCTTATTTTACTTTACAGATCAGATGAAAATCTATTAACTCCTTACATTCTAAATATGTGATGTTATTGGAAGTGTATTGACAAAGTAGTTCTCTTGGAGAAGCAAACATCATATTTTCTAATTAATTATAAATGATTTAAAATGATTTACACATTTGGGCTTTTTTGCATGACAAGGTCAATAGCCAAAGTGACAAAATATATTCTTCCTCTAAGCAGTTCAACTGTCTACTTTTCAAAATAGTGTCTTCTTGCAGGGTACTTTGACCTTCTTTTGGAATTTGTTTGTACAATGAAATCCTAATCCTGCCACTCCAACTGCACACTCTTGCAGATTTCAAACAACAGCAAGTTTTCTGTTGCCAGGTCCTTATCACCTCTCTGTAGTAATATAATTTAGTCTCCTATATTCCTATCTCTAGCAGAGTGATGGGTTAGAAGTTCTTTTTCTATGGTATTTGATTTGTAAAGCTCTGTTTGGAGGGTTAGGTTGCTATTGCAATTGTTTTGGCAGGATGGGAAGCAACACACAGGTTTATTTGTAATGTATTAAGCCCTTGACATACTGTACTGTACTTCAGAGCCTCCATAATTTTTGTTTTTTTGGTTGCAGCTTGCCTTTAGTCCTTGCCAATTTATTTCCTTCTCTTCTCCAAACAAAGCTACGATTATTAAATCCTAATGGTAAAGAATTTTAATAGGTAGATCCAGTTACAGAGCTAATTTTTAATTTACCATTGTCTGGCCAAACTTTGACTAAATAGAAAATCTCCGTAAATGGGCTAAAGAGACATGACATAGTAGCCAATAGCACCAAAATACCCTCTGATTTAAAGGTCCCTGGACTCAATGCTTTTGCTACACTCATCCAGAAACATTTTCTGAGGCACTGCTTTTAGGAAGTTCTCATAATATGATCACTGCACTGGCAAACAGCTTTGTTTGATCCAGAAATAAAATTTCTAGGGGCAGCACTACAGTTTGCCTTGGCTACTTTTTGCCAGAAATTTTTATTGATTTTCTTAAAATAATTATAACATTAATAGAAAAAGGGCATTTTCAAAGAGAACACCCAACAGTGGGGAAGAAAGGAAGGGGGGATGCTCTTCCTTTTTATTGAATGTCGTCTCCACAGATTTGCACGTCCTGCAGATCAGTGGGGTAAACAAACATTTGAATTAATATATCCTATATATATCTGCTGTATAAACCATGGAATTAGCTCCCATACAAGCTGTGCTGTTTATGCCTAAGTCTTTCACTCGTTTCAGCACAACCTAACTGCAGCCAACTAAAGACATTAATTTTCAGGGTATTTCTGGACTTATGCAAGAGGCAGTGAAGAACACTAACTAATGGAAGCAGGGAAGGAGAAAAAAGGAAATGTCTTCTGATTCCTCAAGATTTCATAAGTTTGTCAGAACTCCTTCCAAGCTCCTTGTTCTAGACTAAGCAAGCCTGAACAAGGACTTCAGTTCTCAAGGAGTTAAGAATTGTTGGGAAGCTGCTGCTCTTGCTTAACCTCCTAATGTTTCATTGAGGGGGAGGAGGAAACATTCCCAAGGCTGGGGTGGGAAGGGGTATATGAGTCAGGTTCTTTACCAAGGATACACTAAGGTTTGGCCAGATCTGACACACTTTGTACAAGCATACCACGGCTCTTAGGGATGAAAGCAAAGAACCCTCTGATCCCAGCAGAGGGAAAGGAAAAGGGGTCAAAGGTGTGAGAACCTTGCTCAGGGGTTTCTAAGAGGACTAATGAAATTACAGCCTAGCAGCTCCTTTGAATGGACATTTAAAAAGCCACGAAACAGGAAAAGTCCATGTCACTCTTTTCTTTCTCATTGTTTTCTCCATCCTACCCCTCATAAAACTGTCCAATGGTAAAATCATCCTACAGCACACTTCCTATTTATTCAATTATAGAAATGGCAGTACTGCCATACAAGCCTACATTTGAACCCATTTTCATTGATGAAACCACTTCCCAGTCAGCCCCAGCTCATCAGTATTACTTATGTTGGCATGGCAGTAAAGGTAACTTCTTTGTGAAAAATAAGCACAGCAAGGATCTAGTAGTGTTATATACTCTGAATTAATAATCTGAAGGATTCTTACACAGATTCAGTGTAACAAAACAGTGTCAGTTTTGTTACTGTGCTAGAAGTCTTTCATTGGTATATTGGTTTTCATTGCAGCAAACTAATGGATTGGTATTACAAGGATGCCTATAGAGGACGGTGCCTTATATTCCTCTTATTAGGACTTTTGGCATAGTATTTCCATTTTGGGAGAAGTCAGATTACAGCCTGTCTAGGCAGAGATATTTTTATCAGAAGCCATTTAACAGCTGGACAAGTAATTATTCTGTTACCTTACTGATCAGCAGCTCCCTCACTCTGAAGTCTTCTCTTTCTTGAAGTCACTGGCAATCATGAGGTTCCATGTTTCCAGGTCTGTCTTCACTTGTATTCCTGTTCAGATACATCCAAAGATTTTCTTAACCTGTTTTTACTTACAGCCTCTTATTGCACAGAGCATGCCCTGATCCCTGCTAGCTACAAAAACACTGAACTTGTTCATGATCTTGACAGATACAAGATAAAGCATAAACTGTAGCTATGTAATCACGGTGAGTAAAAAACCTCCAATTTATTATTCCACTTGTTACACTACAAATTAATGAGATCAACACTTCTATTGCTGGCCCATGTAGGTATCTGCAAATTGTCTGCAATTCAATGTTTCATTTTGAACTTTCACCATCCAATGCACCCTATGCCAATCAGATCAATATCTGATTTGAATTTCCATTAAACAGCCTCTCTTGGTCAGGATGGCTACTCAGTCTGCACATTCAGACTTGGCTCTGAAAGTTCCTCATGCACAAAAGGGAATTATAACTACTCAAAAAAAAGGCTTATTGGAAACACACAGGTAAATTGTGTTCACTGCATGATGGGAAGTGGGAGAGATGTATCTTCTCACTTATGAATTCTGGCTGCATTCAAAGATACTGTCAGGACACAGTAGGACAAGCAGATGGAATGGTATTGCTTGTCTTGTGTTTGCACACAAGGAATTCTATTGTCAGTGACTTTGCTTTCCAATGGCTTTGCTGTCAACTTAGCAAAGTAGAAGGGGGTAATTGGATATAACACATTTACCTTCATGTCATCATCCCTCAAGCAAATGAGGGAAGGGAAAGGCAGGAAAAAGGTCAACAGCTCTTTCAGATACTTAGCACTGCATTAGGGAAAAAAAATTCACTCAAAGCACATCAGTCCAACACAATCCTGAAAAGCAGAACCTGGATAATTTGTTTCCAGGAAAAGCCTGGAAACAAATTATCTGGCATCTGGCAGTGTGTTAATACTGCTTTAAAAATATTTATTCTTAGCTTCTAGCTAAGATAAAATATGGATGACAACTATTCAACAATTAAAAATGCAAGTGTGAAGCGTTGAGGGAGAAGAAAGGAGACTATTTTTAACAGCAAATGTTTTCCTATAGGGACAATATTCTGCACTAATTAGCAAGCAGCACCTCAAATGCAATATATGATGAAGCACAATTAACCTCTTTCTAGTACCTTGAGTTGTAAGCAACATCTTTGGTTTAAAAATCAAGTGTTCTCTTTTCATATTCCACTGGCAAACTTACCTCTGTGTGAGGGGAATGTTTAAGTGACTTCAGCTCAGTGGCAGTCAGGCTGTCATGCTTACAGTGGTTGGCTCAGCCTGAGGTGCCACCTTTCTGAAATCTTTGGGAACTCACAAACAGGGCTGTCCCCTCCACTGATACTCCTAAACTTCTCATTTTTTCTCCTTCAGCCCCAGAGCTATGTACATCTCCCCCGAGAGCCACTTTGAATTCCCATTCCAGTCTAACCACAAGGCAATTATGAGAAAATAGGTGTACAAACGAAGAAGCATACACTACTTTAAGTGCCAGTCCTTCCTATCCAGAAACTTGGAATACACGAATATAGAGAAAAATAATTTTTAGTGAAGAGTGGGGACTGTTTATGGCACTGCATATGCTTGTGTATGATTCCAAAGTGAGTTGTAAACACAAGGTATGTTTGGCAGCTACAAAGCTGAAGCTAATATCAGAGTGCAGAAGGCACCATAAGGGATTACCATGCCACCAAATGCCATTCACCCCAGTTGAATTGCTTGCGGTGTTTAGTAGAGTTGGTGGCACTTAGACTGACAAAGAAACTTTCATAGTGTTCCTATAATTTTGCTTTTTAGCAAGACGCGAGATTCCTAACAGCTGTACAGGGGCACTAGTTCTGCACTTCAGAAAAAATGAAAGTGCAATGAAGTAAGGTCATGCTACTGATTTTTGAGTAGCGACACACAGTTTTTGCTCAGCATAATAGTTCCTATTTGTGTAAAGACTCTAGGAATAGGGAAGGTGTTGCTAGAATTCACTACAGTTCTTACAGAACAGGTAATTTCTGAGATTGGGAAACACAAATTTGCATGTATGATCTGAACAGGAAGAGTCATGGTCTGCTGGATTTTTAGGTAACATCCAAAGCAAATGTTGACAGCAGCCCGTGGAGAACTGTAACAGAGGGTAAGACGCAAAAGAAAACAATGTAAAGCAGACATGTTGGCAGTCACACGGCAATAGCCAGGCTTCCTCGCCAACATCACACTGTGGTAAAGGCAGGTGAGACCTTTTAGCGCTCTGAGCAAGCAAAGAGGCTGTACCAACACTAAAACGTGCAAGGCAGCCAAAAAGCCGAATTGCGGTCTTCAAGCTGCTTGTGTGTGACGGCAAATACCATCGCCCCGCTGACGAAGGCCACGTGAAAACCAGTCTGGAAACGGGCACAGCTGGTGACCGATGCCTGCCACTGCCGATGGCGGCTGGTCTTAGGGAGAGCGGGGGGCGTGAGGCGCGGGCAGTGACCCCGCTCTCACCTGCGCTGCCCGGGGCCGGCTTTACCAGCGGAGCTTTCCTCAGCTCTCCACACGCGTTTTCCTCCGTGACGAACAAGCCCAGGCAGGAGCGAGCCGAGCCTGGCGCGCCGGGCTCCCTGCCAGGGCGGCTCTGCCCCAACATGGCACTCGCTGCCGCCCGGGGGGCCCCGGGCTCGTCCCTCAGCGGCGCCGCCGACGGCCGGCCCCGCTCGCACCGTCCCGCCGAGGGCAGGGGCTCGGCCCACCCCTGAGGGCCCGGCGCTGAGGGGGCGGGAGGCTCAACTACGGCGGGCTGGAAATGGCGCCGTCCCGGCCCCCTCCCCGGGACAGGCTGTCCGCCGGGCGCGGCCGCCGCAGCTGTCCCCGGCTGCTTTGGGAACCGCAGCTGCTTTCCCCCGCTATGGTTCCCGTGAGAGGGCTCCGCCCTGGGCCTCGCCCTGTCTTTCCCGGGAAAAGCTGTCGCCCAGCTACCAACGAGCAGCTACCGTCCGTCCCTTGCCCGCAGTGGCGAGAGGCGCTGCCGCCCCTCGCTGTGCGCAGCTCGGACGGGGCCCTGCCGCCTCCCGCGCTCGGTACGGAGCGGTCACTCCTCCGGGAGGGTCAGCCGAGACGGAAGGCGGGGGCCGCCCGGGGAGCGGGACGAGCGCCTGGCCGCTGCCATGCCGTGCGCCGAGCTCACCCCGCTCTGTCCGGGGGCCGGCAGGGGTAACGCTGCGGGGCCCGGCCGGGGGGGACGGCGGGCCGAGCGCCCCCGGGGAGGGCCGGGCGGCGGCGCGCCTGGATGCCCGCCCGCCGCCGAGAACGGGCGGGGAAAGTTTCTCCTGTGCGCGCCCCGTCTGTCCCTCCCTCCCTCCGCGCCCGCACACTCTCGCAGACACACACACACGCTCACACCCCTCTCCCGCCGCCAGCGGCCGGGGGCACTTTTGAAAGCCCTCCTGGTTCCACACCCAGCCGCCGCTGACATCACTCCCGCAGGAGGGCGGGCGGAGGCACCGCCGCCGCCGCCAGACGGTCGCAGCCCCGGAGAGCTGCCCGCCGGCCCGCGCCCGTGAGTAGCCTCGGCCGGGCGGGGGGCGCGGGGGAGCGGGGCGGCGGCGAGGGGAGCGGGCAGCATCGCCGGCTAGGGGAGGAAGAAACCGCCAGAAGGGGGGAAAAAAATAAAAAGCACGCGTTTGTTTACTACGAAGCACATCTCATTGCGGTGGCCGCGGTGCCGCGCCGTCGGTGGGCCGGCCGGGGAGAGCGGTGCCGCTCCCGTCGAGCCCCGGCCCCGCTGTCTCGCTCCGGGCGCCGGGGCGCGGGATGGGGCGCGCCGAGGGGCTCCTCGCCAGTGAGTCCGGGCTGGGCCAAGCCAGCAGAAAGTTCGCGCTCTCCACGGGATAGTTCCTCTCTGTTCTTTTCTGTAATCGACTCTCAGCGGAGTTCGCGTGTGTTGCAGTAACGTTGTAGCGGCTCTTGGCAGCTCCCACCCTCCCCGCGCAGTGGAAGGAAAATACATTTAGATGTAATTCAGTGCAGATTTCGGTTTATGAAGTTTTTGCCAGCATTAAACGTTTTTCCACTTGAGTCAAACTGCAGTTCCACTCACTGGTGGTTTTTATCCGTATGTAATGCCCCACTTATACCGGGGAGGTTGTGTTCCAGATACTGGACAGGCAGCTCTCAGTAACGTGGGTTGTCTGCAATATTGAGTATTGAATTTCAGAGGTCAGCTCCTTGTTTGGACATTTCTAGAAAGAACAGTGTACTGCTGTCTGTTCCTCAGCAGACTTACCCAGGGCTTGCTCTTGCTCACAGAGTGCTGCCATCAAGAAACCTGCAGTTCAGCCTCTCTGTTCATTTCTTGGCATAAATACTTCGTTCACACGGTGCTGAAAGTTTTTTTTTTTTCCTCCTAGTATGTAAATGACCAGTAATTATTGCAGTAGAGCATCTTAGAAGTGTCTTCTGACAATACCAGGCTGTGAAGAAACCCACTGAATAGCTGTGAAATCCACACTGAATTTTCGTGGAGTTTTCTTTAGGAAATTTGGAAGTAAACAGCTATGGTTGGCCCATCATCAGAAAAAACCAAAAAGTTAATTTACTTTTATAGGTACTCTTAATTTACTTTTATATGTACTATATGTACTCTGTACATACATTGCTGGTGTGTTAACTATATAAAATCAGCCTTCTCACCTGCCTGAGTAGATGTTTTCTCTGTCAAATAAAAATAGTCTATAATGACTCCTTCACCCAGACCTGCTCTCAGATGTTGGAGACTTTGCTGTCCATGTAATTCAGGAAAGAGCTGTGAGGCTGGACTGCTGGGGCTGAGGTGCCAGGTGGCTGCAGATGTGGGCAGGCAGGAATCCACACAAGCAGTAGGGGACTATTTGGCATGAGTTTTCCTTGGGCAGGGAAACGGGAATTGCAGTTTGCTGGGGAGTCCTGCTACATTTTTGTAAGAGAGTGTGTGATAAATGCCATCCCAAGGAATGCAGCTGGGCTATAGGTACTTGCCACAGCTGGTGAAATCAAAATGGGAGTGGAAACAAAGGCACATGATAAACATGGCCACCAGAAGCTGATAGAGTTTATTCAGCATAAGATTTAAGGACTTTACCTTTGCTTTAAAGACATTGAAAGAAGGAACTGTTGCTATTCTCTGAATCTCTTTGTGAACTTGCAGAGCTGAGTTAGGAAATAGACTGTTGGGATACCTGAGGGAAGATTCATTCTCTGTGCTGAATAAATATGTGTACAGATTGTATCACGCCAGCTGTGTGGCTGACAGGGATGTTACCAGGTAGCCGTCTGCCCAGCCAGGAATCCAGGAATAGCTGTCAACATTAACTGGAGATGAAATGCAGCAATACCACAAAGACTCTTGGAAGGTGATCAGTTTCTTGTTAATATGCTCATTTGGGAAGGAAAATGGTGTGATAATATAATTTCAAATAAAAACAACATACAGTCAGGAGACAAGACACTACTGGTGGTGTATTCTTTATTTGTGGTCTGGAAAGACTTCTAACATAAACACACAAACAGTGTTGATTATGCTGTGGATTTGCCAGTGAGGAAAAAGAGTGAGTTTTATTTGGTTACACAGATTTAAAACCTTGTTAATAAAGGAAGTTGTTCAACAGACTGAGCAGGTCAAGAGTGAAGGCTGCTGCAACATTATCTTATACAAAGATTCTGTCTCAGTTCATAGATGCTGGAGTTATTGTTGCTGGCCCACAGCGCTTTGAAGAAATGAACATCTCCATCTTACACCCACTTTCAGTTAATGCACTTGACCCCTCTTGATTTATTACCATCTCTTGCATCACAGTTGCCTTATGTCTTTCTCTTACTTCCATTATTATGGCTTTTATTTTGTTATCTTGTTTGTCTCAAGGTTGTTTTCCATCTCAGGTTTGACATTCCTTCAGCAATTAGAAGACTGTTGTACTGATGAGTCCCATATGGTTATTTAGAGAAGCAAGAGCTTGCTCTACTTTTGCTAAGTATATTAGGTGTAGGCTGTCTCCTTTCGTAATGGTGTTTTCCTGTGCTTTCAAAAAGGAGCTCAATGGCAGCACAAGGAGACTTCCCTTTTCACCTTAGTGGCTTGAATATATTTTGGTTTTCCACTGGCACTTCACGTTTTATTTGTGTCTTGAGCATCATATAAGACATGACGCCCCCACATAAATCAGGACAAGAATGTGTTTAATAAAAAGATAAGTAGGTCTCTGGGGACAACATCTTTTATATTGCTAGCTGGCAGATGTACTTTCCAGGTCCTCCTCCATGTTCCTGTTGGAAGAAGACCCAGCAGAATGAGGCACTGTGTTATACAGGAACCAATAAGAAAAAGATTTACTCTGAAGTGAAGCAAGCACTGTATGTAAAATCCATGTCGTACTTCAGCACAGCCAAATTTGAAAGTAGAAAGGAATGCACAGCTTTTATTGAAATCACATTGGTCTCAGAGGGAATGCAGGGGAAACATAAGCACAGTGCTAAGGAATTCCATTCATGGAGCTGTTCAGTGTTTTTTAAGGTTTGTTTGTGTTTTGGATGTTCAAAGCGAATCATGATCTTTGCAGTGGGACTTTAGTTTTTGCTTTTTTTTTGTTGAAAACTTTATTGTTTTAGAGAGTAGATAATTTTGTAAAATACATATCAAAATTTCAGGTGATGCTTATGATTTCATTAGGAAGATAAGCATCATAATTATTAGAAAATACATCTTCCTGGGTGGGACTCGAGAAAGCCCGATGGCCCGAATTCATCCATCAAAGGAACTATTATTTCTCCACTGAATGGGGAAAATGTAATTACACCTTTTTATTTTGCCGATGAAGTTTCATGGGCAGGCTTAATGATGGTATGTGCATGCCAGGTGAAGCCTCATAATTTGGGTGTGACCTTAAAATACAACCCTCTGGCTGTGTAGAGATCTTCACAGGAGTCTGTAGGTGGAGCAGAAAGTGGACTGACTCAAATACCACTTAGAGATAGCTATAGGATATATATTTATGGTTTGCTTCACTGATTCTTAAATGCTGTGCTATGTTTGGAATTGCATGGGCCACAAACAGCCAAGGTGGGCAGTATGAACACTCCTTTGGGTGTTTAATGCAGGTGTTTAGTGTCCTGAAATAGATCATAATTCTGGCCTTCTTCCAGACAGAACGAGACCTTCCGAAGGCCCTGGATGTCTCTGCTGAGGTCCATATTCTGCCAGGTGGGCTGTGCACCCTCACCTACTCTCCAGGGCTTGCTGTGCTCAATTCACAGAAGCAACAAACCTGCTGCTTAGTTCAAAGGCAGAAACAAAACCAAGTACAGAGACTGCAGAACAGTCTGTGAAGATCTGAAGAGCTCTGGTTGAGCCTGCCCATCTGTCAGGGTGCCCGGTGTGCCCTTACCTGGCACTGTGTCTGTGCAGTGACCCAAACACTGTCCAGCCTTGTCAAGGTGCAGCTGTGGGGTAGAGCAGAGTGACCCAGGGGCTGAGGGGACTGGGCTGTTCCCATACAGCAGCCAGTGTAGAAGAGCTGTGCGCTGAGTGTGCTCAAACAAGGGATAGAAAGCTTTCTACTTGGATTTGTAGAGTCCACATGGACTTTATTGCACTGATTACAAATTACAGTGTAAAAATTGCATTCTGGAGGTAGGCTGAGAATTAAATGTAATCCTGTGCTACAATGTTGCTGTCAAACAAAGTAGTAGTAGTTGTGGAGAGTTTGAGCTTTTTATTTAATAACCAATTGTTGTACCACCAATAGAAATGTGTTTTCACACTCTTGATAGATGATGTGTAAACTCTGAAATAACTAAAACCAAAATTTCTCAACACAGAGCTAGTCAAAGCCAAATCAAAACAAGCAGTTTGAAAATCTTACAACAGTGAATGCAACACATTTAATTGCTAGCAATTTCCACAGAGCATCTGCCAAAGTTAAAACAATATCAGCTTTTATTTCTACGGAATTAAATGCATTGCTTTCAACCTGGAAAGACAGACTTTTTCTGCCTTTGTTTGTTGGTTAATTAGGTGGAACATCATAAATCACTTGAGCTGTTCTGTTGTATCTGGAATAATCTCTGGATAAGCAGCAGTCTGTAGTCAGTAGAGCCCAGGGTCTGAGATTTGCTCAGAACTATTTTAATGTGTAGTCAATGCTGCAGGTGTGCCTTTTTTTTTCCTTTTCATTGACTCAGACTGAGGACACATTTTATCTGTTAACCTGATGTAAAGATCTGGTATTTTACTTGGTCTGTCACTCCCTGCCCGGCCATGGTATTGAACAGGAACAACCTCGACACTGAAACGTGGCCACATAGTGATTGAGCAGGGGTGAGGCCAGGCCACACCTCAGTTCAGCTGTTTGTTTCAGGAGCAGGTTCCCAGGAGGGTTCTCATAGCTTGAATAGCTTATCAGAACAGTCCCGTGTCATTGTCCCAGCTCCATGGAGCCACTGCTTCCCTGAGCCAGGGCTGTGCCAGCAGGCTGCAAAGGGCTCTGTGGTTCCTGACCACTGCCCTGGAGGGCTGGCAGGCAGTGGTGGCCTTTAGGTCTCCCTCAGACAAGGGGCACAGGCTGTGCTTGCTCTTGGAAGCTTTGCCAGCCACCTGAGAAACAAATTGTGCCCCCAAGCTGGCTGTGTGTCATTGTGATCACCACGGTATTGCTGCACGACAGGCAGCACTGCTCCCAGCACTGCTCCCAGCACTGCTCCCAGCGCTGCCTGCAGCCCTTGGAGCACGGCAGAGAATTCAGCAGTGCCAAGGGCATCATGCAAAAGCCTGTTGTGAACACAGAGACATCAATGAAGTTGTTGAGATGCTTCACAGGAGAGCGGAGCTGCTGGGTCCTCTCGGGACACCGTGTCTGTCACCCTGCTAGCACAGTCCCTGCATCACAGAAAGACTTTCTTGTGGAGGTGGCTCTCTTTTTTCTGCGCTGTGGTGATTGTAAGGCTGTTCCAGAATGTGACAGCTCTAAGAGTAGTAATTTACATCCTAAATGTGCTCACACCTGATTTATAGCCATTTATTTTCATCTTTAAGTTAAACAGTTCTTTTTCCTTCCATGTGTTTGCCTTGACCTGCAAGCATATCCCCATTCTGTCTTGATCTTTGAAAATGAACAAGTCAGAACAAGAAGTTCTTGTCTTGTTAAGCTTAGGAAAACAAGCTTTAAGTACTTTTAGACCTACTTGATTGTTATGAAGGTTTTAATGTACACCACAGCTTTGTTTATATCGAAGTGGTATCTGGTACACAACAAGCCAACTGGCTGAACAGAGAGGATGCAGTGAACACCTGAAATGCTGTGTGCTTTTTTTTTTTCTTTTTCTAAGAATACAGCTAAGCTCTACCCATACATACTTCAAGTTACAAACATTTTGTAACATGTTTTGCACATGCCTTTGTGAAAGCTGACAGAATACATTTATGTTTTGTAAGAAACCAGAAAAGGCAGTGTACAAGCAGTTACTTCTCTCAAATTACTGCTGGGTTTTCTCAAACAATATGTGCCCTTTGAAAATCAATCTCTTGATCCATGAGGTGTCTTTGATTAAAGACTGTTTGTTAGCATTTGCCAAAGGCATGTGATGCTCAGCGTAAACTGAAGGTGGAAGAGCGGATGACTATGATGGGAATCAGAGATTAACTGCAACCCTTTTGGGTGTTATTTAGTAATTTGGCAGCCTACCTTACACCACTGTGGGTTGTGTTGGGATTAGGTGCAGATACAAAAGATCTTAAATATAAGGTTATTGTTATCTAGTATAAAAGTACAGTTACAAGAAGAAGTGCTTTAGGGAAATAGAAGAATGTATAAAAGATTTACTTTTGAGGAAGGTGTGGTTTGTGCTGCTGGAGGAGGAAAAACATTCTCTTTCTGCTGACCACATAAAACCCTCTAAAATGCAGTTTTGAGAAGATGAGGTCTTAAAGACTTTCATTCAAATATGTCTGTCTGTGTAGGCAGTTGACTTCTGTACCTCCTAAATTGTTTTCTCAGCATATAGTGGCTAGTAGTCTCTCTTCCAGATTTTGCTGGAGCATTTGAATACATCTATCTTGAAGTTTTTAAGCTTCAGGCTATATTTTAGGATTTTCAGGTAAGATGTCACAAGGCTCATTTTCCCTGTAAGTGACACTTCCCACCCTACAAGAGGGCATTGTGTTCCTGTTTTCCCATAGGTTCTGCTGGTTTCCTTCTGCTGAGTCTGCCCACAAAGGCTTCATGGCACGATGACTTTCCTCTGCAGTGCACACAGCAGGGCCATAGTGAAAGGAGTGGTAGGGCAAGTCTAAACTCAGCCCAAACTTGTTTGCAAATAAATGACTGACAGAGTTACTGAAGTGGCAGCAATGCTGGCAATCCCTAGGTCAAAACTTTATTAAAAGCATTCCTAAGAAATTAGAAACATCAGCTTCTTTGGGTCTCCACACTCAAAGCTAGCGTGTTGCATTTTTGCTGCAATTTGTTTCTTGGTTTTGTTTGGAAACATATGGAGCAACAGGGTTAGAATTTCCTAAGGTTTGGAGTTCTGGCATAGTAGCATAGATCTAATGAGGAGGACAGGGTGAGAAGGGAGGAAATCTGGAGAAGATCTGCCAGCCCACCTGTAATCACAGTCTCTTTCACTTTTGGTAACTAGGTGGGGTTTCTGAAGAGGAGACCAAATTTATTGTTTATGAAGTTGCTTGAGACAGAGCTGAAAGGGTGCTTGAGCATCCCCTCACCCACAGGTGATAGGGAGGCCAAGAACATGAGCTTGTTCACTCTAAGTTTGCTGTTGCTCAGGCAGTCCCACCAGTACCAGCAGGATGGACAGACATCCAAACACCGTAAAACCAGAAAGTTTTATTAAGCTATAGGTGCACATTTTATTAGTTGTGGTGCTTGCAAAGAGCAGACCTCAGAGCTTTGGTTGCAAGGCATGATTTTCTGGAATAAAATAGATAAAAACTAGGTCATACCATGTCTTGCAAGTTTGTCTCTGAACCCCTGTATTTCACTATCTAAACACAACAAGGTGACTGCTGTAATTGTGCTGGAGGTTGCTGGGTCTTAACATAGCCTGCTGCAAGGGCACCAATAAATCTAGATCTGATAGGACAACCCTACTTTCATTTTCTGCCATTGTGTTAATGGCATAAATATTCTAATTCAACTAGAGCTCTAGGAAAGAGTGTGGATTAATTTTTTGCTGTATTGATTTTTTTTTTGCCTTCATACAGTGGTTGAGTGCAGGGAACATTGATTCATTTCCTTCTGATTTCCTTGCTTTGTGAGGAAGGACTTTGAAAAGGAGGTGGAAGTGTAAGTGACAATCTCTTTTCCTTCCACATAAAATAGGTAGCACAAAGAGCTGTGAGCTTGAGTGTGTTCACAGTTCAGCAAGTAAAAAGAGCTGGTGGTCTCTGTGCCATCGAGGGGCTCGCAGGACACTCAGCCCTCTTGATTCCAAAGCTGGCATCACGCAGGGACCTGAAATTTTAGTTCCTGTAGAACAAACATCGTTCTTTGTGCTTAGCTTCATACCAGGAAGAAATTGGGTGGGAGCCATCTGCTGTGTAGACTGTTAACTTGTACTTTGCATTTCCCTCCTGGGTCCCCATTCAGTGTTGTAGAGGTGTAGTCAGAGCCATCCAGTGCTTCTTGGAGGTCTCTTAAGTGGCTGCAGAAACTGGTTGGAGGAGGACATTCCATTTCTGTATTGACTGTTAGCTGGGTGACACTTGAGCATGAAAACAGGTCACAATCTGAACACTAGAACATGAAGAGTGTTGGTGTTCCCAACTGTTAAATTAACTCAGACAGAGGAAATAAAGAAACTGGAGTAAGTTGTTTCAACTGTGTAATTATTCTCTTGGTATTACATTTCCTGATTTTCTTGTCCTTTATGTTGTTTGATATTTAGGCATTAGAGAATTGTTGAAATCCTTAAAGCTCTTGCTGGCATGTGAGAAAGTTTGCTGTCTTCAGATTTCACTTTTGGTTCCAGTTCTGAGAATCACACAAGAAAAACAGAACCCTTCATACTTGATAAAAGAAAAAAAAAAAAAACATAGAAGAAAGTTAACAGTATCACTCTGTTCTTTATAAACAGGGGAATTTTATGCAAGTTTAGAGACAATGATCTGGGCATTCTGAGCACTTCTGAGTTCTCTGTCATGAGACATCATGAGATGTGGCACAAGAACTCTGACCAAAACATGTAAATCCAAACAACTTATGATGCATCACAAGATGACAGAGTTCTCATGCTACCACTATACAAACTTTTTCTTCTAAATTCACATAGTCAGACTTAATTATAGCACTGTGAAGCAGAAGAATTGATAATTAAGGTTTGCTTTGATTCAGTTTTACACCAGTAACCTCAAGAAAGTTCAGCTGAACTGAATGCTTATTGATGGCCCAAAGACCTGCTGTTCTAGTTGCAGTGGAACATCTCAGTGCAGAGAGCTGCAGGTATGGTAACTTGTTTAGCAGGATCCTCTACCCCTTGTTTTGGGTGTGTCTTTTCAGCACACTAAACGTGGGTGTTGAGCAGTCTGCACACCCCCAGCCTTGGTCTGTGCAGAGTAGGAGCTGTTCTGCACAGATTTCACAGTGTTTCTAAGAGTATGAACCAGGATTGTCTGTGTGGAAGTTTTCTCATACATGGGCTCGGATGAAGATGATTAAAAAACCCTGACTTGATCTTAGGGAGTGAGGGCAGCAGCCAGTGTTGTAAGCTCCAGCCTTTCCAATGCAAATGAGCTCAGGATAAACATACGTGTGTGTTTCACTGGTTGCTAAAATCAAGTATGCACAAACACGAGAAACAGCCTGGCAGCAGAGCTGAACTGCATGGGAGGAAAGGAAAGCTTGTGTAGTGGAGATGATATCTGGATTGGAAAGCAGTGATAAAACTTCTGCTAAGAACTGTCAAAGACTATTTTCATTTTTGGCTGCTTGCTGTACTAAGCAGCAGAAAAAACTTAAATAGTCATGTTTCTTTGCACTGATGGACATTAAAGGCGAATTTCATACTAAAGTTAAACTGAGGCTTTTCTGCAGGGGATGTGTTTGTGTGTGTGATTTGACATAGGGAGACAATCCAGTTTTGAAATGTGTTTGCTTGCAGCAGTACAGAAATGTTGGAAACCCTGGTCTAGATACCTTCTTTTGCTGTGCAGTTCTGTGATGGTCGTAGTGTCTTATCCTGTATAAAGGTACTTGTCTCTGCATGTCCAGGAAATTATAGTGGAGGCCTTTCTTAGCCTTTTCTTCTAAAGCTCATCAGGCTCTCCCACAGCAAGTGTAAACTACTGCTTCCAAAAGTCTGCATTACTGAAAAGATTTGAGAGAAGTGTGCTGCATTTATCCTCCCAGGGTAACATGGAGCAGCACTGGAGCATTACCCAGAAACAATTCTTCTGCACCAATTGAAAATAATATGTGTTGTTACTGTAACTGGCCTTCTGTTTTCAATGTGTTTTGTGTAAGTATCCTGCAACTTAACAGCATCTGTGGGAAACCTTATTACCACAGCAAATCTGGATGTGTTCAGTGGGATTCCTGTAACTGACTCTTTTTGGATCCAGTGGCAGTCTGCACTTGTAGCTCAGCAGTACCTGTACATTTCTGCCTTACACCATACCTTGTGAAGTGGTATTAAATGCTGAGGCTTGCAATTGAAGGAATTCATGTTGACATCCAATGTCATCCTTACCATTACCCCCAAATCTGTTTTTAATGGCACATGTGATGAGCTAAGTCAAATATTATGTTCTCTTTGTCAGAGCTTTGCTGGAGATTAGTACAGGGAGGTTCCTGAAATAGCTACAGATTGACATGAGCTGAGCTGGAAGGGGCCTCTGGAGGTCTCCAGTGCAGACTCTGGCTCCAAGCAGGGGGTTAGATCAGGACGTTCTGGGCCTTGCTTCAGTCAAGTCAGGAAGATGTCCAAGAATGGAGATCCCACAGCCTCATGGGCCCTGTTCCAGTACTTAATCATGCTCATTGAATATAATTAATACTTTTTTCACAATTGGAATATTCTTTGTTGCAACTTGTAACTGTTGCCTGTAGGCTTTTCATCATGCACTTCTGAGAAGAGTGGCTCCATCATTGTAACTGTACCGTGTCCAAAAATCTTTTCTCATATGTGTGTGTGTGTAAAAACTATTAAAAGAATTCAAGGCACTTTGGGGAATGGTGAACAATATCTGTTGCATCATCCCAGTCTTCATCCGTGCCTAAAGGCAGCGTACTTAAAAATCATGAGCACCTTGACCTGAGAGCGTAGTGTGTTCCAAATGCAAATGAGAGAAGGTGAGAAATCACTCTGCCCAGGAAACAGTTAATGGTAAATAAGAAAAGGAGTACGGCCAGTGTGCAGAACAGCATGTTAACAAAGTGTTTGATTAGTAATACATTAGAGTAAGACTTCTGAATGTTAATGCAAACAGTGCTCCATAACTGTGTCCTTCCCTTACTCATAGGGAGAGGAAAGGAGCTGCCTGCTGCAAGCAGAGGTTCCCAGGCAGGCTGTCCTCAGAGGATTGGGGAAGGAAGAGCTTCTTGCTGAGGGAGTGGAAGAATCTTCACAGTAAACTTTTGAATTCCAGCTTTGTGTGGAGTGGACAAGGACTAGTAGTTGTCTCTGAGAGATGAAATCCAGAATTTTTACCTAGAGAGGGGTGCAGATACTGTAGTAGCATCTGCGATGTTGCTGGCTGCATCTTGGAAAAGGTGACCTGCTCTTTGCTTCCTGCCCACAAATAACAGAGAGTTTCTCTGGAAAACCCTCCTCCCTTCATTATTCCTTGTGCAGGCTGGGATGAACCACAGAAACTCCTGGTCTCCATAGGAAGGAAAAGTTTGTAGGAGTGATTGAGGTCTGTGCACTTCTGGGATCCTGCTCAGGCATGACAGATTGGATAACCAGTTCTTGTTGTCTTTTCCTGGTATTAATTACTTGGAAATGGCCTGTCTCCTTCCTTTCCCCAGTGTATTTCATTCCTGTATCCATGTGTCATTGTTGTAGCACTGTGTGCACAGAAGTTGTAGCAGCTTGTGAAGGGAGCAGTTGCCAGCAAGTCAGGAGGAGGTATCTAAAGATGGTTGTTAGGAAGGGTTTTTGTAACAGAAACATCAGACCTTTCTTATTGTCTTTTTTTTTTTTTTTTCAAAGACAAAACAAGAATCTCTTTCATTTAATCTTGGCTTTATTTGGGTAAAACAAAAAATGTCTTCTCCTCACCAGCCCTACAAGTTTATCTGTTCTGTCTGAAACACTTCTCTTTATGGCTGAAAACAGTAAAACTAAAACATTTATTTGCCTGAAGATAAAGTGGATTCTTCTGTGCTGGCAAGTCTTGCTTTTGCAAGATTGGTTTTAATTAGATTGCATTTTTTGGTCTCACTTTATGATACTTCATGTAATAAGATGAAATTGTATTGTTATTCTTAAAATAATACTGAGTACAATTTGGTTCTCTCTCCTTATATGGCAGATGATTGTTGCATTATTGAATGCTTAGATACCATCTGTGCAAGAAATGAAAAAGAAAAAACCAACCACAAGACAAGAGGGTGCTGTGCAAAATCTGGTACATATCACAATGAAAATATTTTGATGTGGCATTATACAAACCCACAAAATATCTTCTTTTCCTTTTTCCTTTCATTCAGTCAAGCAAGGCTTGATAGAGAGCCATGAATGACATTTCTAGAAGCAGAACTGGACTCACAGGACCTTGAGTCATACTGTAGAATCAGCTCATTGGAGGAAATTGCCAATTTCTGTTCTTCGTTGTGGCTGAGAAGGTGAAGTTTAACAGGGAGGAAATGGGAAGGAATACACACTTGAGTAGCTGCTTTTCCTATTTCAGAGTTTAACTTGGCTTTCCCATTCAGTCATTCCAATTAGATGCAGATATAAGGCTATTCACTTACTTTTCCCAAAAGCTGTTTGCCTTTGAGCTTGTTATAACTCTGTACTGCAGTACAGAGATGGAGATGGAGAGGATTAGTCTGGAACTCCTGGTCTCTATTCACTTAGTTATTATGCTGTCAATTATCTTTTTGTTAAAGTTTTGCAGAGTAGTTATTATTTGCCCTGATGAGAGTGCCAGTGGAGCTGCTTTAAAAATGCTGTCAGAGTAGTCCTTTTATTTGGCTAAATTATTCATGTGGTTCATGACTCCAGTAAATGGCAGTAGGAGAGAGGGGGTTAGACATGAAAAAAAAATGGAATTCTTAAAAAAAAAATCATAGCTGCCCTTTCTTCTAGGTATTTACTATATTATGTGAGTGGCATCATTTGACATCATAGAATATGTCCAAAGCAAAGGAAAGGGAGAAATATGCATCAATGTACTGATGAGTGATAACATGCATATGATGTACAGAATGGTGCATCTTAACTGCAAAGATCTGCAAGACTGCACATTCCTTATAGCACATATTAATTTGCAAGAATTTCTGTCCAAGAAGGAACAGATATGTCAAGCAATCGTATTTTTCTGAGTATTAGGAGCAGCAATTTTCCTGAAACTATTTGTTATGTGCCCACAGACTTCCTGGGGATTCCAGTTAAATACAGTTTCTGATTCTCTTGTACATGAGAATGTATTTTTTTTCATGTGAGATGTGACATTGTAGTAAGTGGGTTAAATAAGGTATGAAGGTAATAGGTAGCCTATGGAGAGTATTAAGTGACTGAACATAAACTAACTCACTGGATTATTATGTGACTAACAGGTTTGGTCAGCCCTACCAGTGGGAGCAATATATTGAAGAAAATGGTAGTCCTTAGTCATTATTCAATGGATAAAACTTATAACTGTATGAACAAAGGATGTGAGACCTAAGGGACAACACAGGTGTTACTAAATGTAGGAGGTAGTTCTTGATGCACTTTATTTTGTTCTACAAGCATCCTTTTGAAATCTGGTTCTTCCTTCTTTGGAAGGGTGGTTGAAATGAGACCTTCCTACAATCTGGAAATTCTAGCATCACTGCACATGAGGCTGTAATTTGAAAAGCACTTCTCTCAAAGCCAACATGAAGGAGTTTTCCATCCTTGCTGGAGAAGCACGCAGAATTAAACTTCTTTATATGTTTATTCACTGCAGCCATCATGCTGGAAGGTGGCAAAATGCATCTCTTGGCTTCATTTCAAGTTGTGATTCATTTTAACAGCCATGATGCCAGCTAAGTATCTCTGGAGATGGAACATGTCATGTGGATTCAAACTGCATCTGATGTTCCTGTCTCTGACAGCACCATAACTGCAGGTTGATCCCTTGACAGCTTTTAAAGATTATTCATATACTTTCTTATGTTCAACAGATTTATCTCCACCTAAAGCCTCCCTAGAGCAAGGATGTTGATTCTCCTGGCCTTCATTATTGTGTTTCACATAACCTCAGCAGCACTGCTGTTCATCTCAACTATTGACAATGTAAGTGTCGTTTCTCTTGTTTTTTCTCAAACCCATGGGGATTTCTTTACTTGATAAAAATTAAGGTTTTCTTCTGTAGTCTTCAACTTACTTTCTGAGAAGACCTAAGTTTGTTAGGCACACTGGTGTCCTTAGACCTTTCTGTAACAAAAATGCCTTGGGTATGCCTATTGCTGGTGGATAAGGCTATCCATGCATGTGCCATACATTTGTATGGCATCATGTTGTAAGCTCAAGGCATGCAGCAGATCCTCTCTCCTGGGGACTTGGCCAGGGAGGATATTTACTGGGTGGAGCCCTGGGGCATGGTTCAGCTGGATATGAGGGAGAGAAGGGGGGGAAAATCCACTGTCCTTTTGTGTCAAGTACATGAAGTCAAACAGCTGATGATTAATGTGTGGGGATAATTTCAATGAAGGTGTGCTTTGCCTCACAAGTGTCTGTCCCAGATGCCCAGTTAAATCATGAGAGACACCATGAATGTATCTGTGTCTATTAAGTTGAAGCAGTTTTAGAATATATTATGTTGCATTATTTTCAAATTTCTGTTTTATTTTTGTGATCAGAAAGAATTTACCCTCCAATATTTATAACTTTTAATGGAATTTTCCAAAACAGCCCACTATCCTGATCAGTAGTCTGTGCACTGAAATATGTCTATGAGGTCTGATGTATGTACAGGCTTTTGATATTAAAAAATTTGCTGCTGAAAATACTGTTTAGTGAAGACTATGCTCCAAGTAAAATGATGTGTTACACACAACTTTTGCAAAATTGTACAAAGTCAGATGTTACATTTTAGTCAGCTGGTTGATTGTTCCATGGAAGTAGGTCATTATTTGGGCACTAGAGCAGGTTGTCTTACACTGCTCCCTTGAATATTTAGAAAGCAAAGACAGTAGGCAAAGCAACTTACTCTTAGTTCAAATCTGCTGTGCACAAACCAAATTATTACAGAAGTAAAACCCTAGGCACTCTGCTTTGTATCAGGAGCTACTTTTGAACAATTAAAAACTTTATCCATGCAACCATCTTCTATTAGAATTTATATTATGTATCTGTATATAGAGTTCAGAGATGAAAAATAATCTATTGAACCTGGACTGTAAAATCCAAATGAATGTTATCCTGAGAAAGTAATTATTTTTGTTTAAACACAGTGTTGCTTTTATCCATATGCCTACTACCATAATATATTATAGTTTTTACTGCAGTATTGTTTGCAAAGCTGCACAGTAAGCTCTGAGGCTTCTGGAATGTCTATTTAAGCAGCAGATCCTAGCAGGAATCGTACTTAAAACTCATATTTTGTGCAGCTCTAGTCAAAACAAAGGCCTGGGTAGCTACTGGAATGGGAATGGGTTTCCTGAGGAAATGCCACTTGTGGAGACCTTGTCATTCTCCAGGCTACTGTAAAAATCTGTTCAGACACTGCAGTACCATCTTGCCTTGAATGAAAAAATCTCAAAATAGAAATACCCAAGAGGATCTTATTTGTCACCAGCCAGTACCAGACAGATGCCATAGTGTACCTCAGCCCAGCAGCATTGCACTGTGATTAATCACTTCAGTGGCAGGAACCAGACATCTATAAAGGACTTCTGTTTCACAGGTGATGCTATTTCCTGCAAATTAGCACATGCTGTACCTTCAAAGAGGTGTGCAACCTAAACAGGGCCTGGGTGAACAATGTCTAGGTGTCTCAAGGGGTGAGCAATCACTCACTATCCAAAATTTCTGACCAAATAGTGGAAATCCCTTGTTCTTTGGGATGTTTAAGATTCCCTTACCTACTTCAGAGTTCTAAAATGAGAAGGACTTGCAGATAATTATATAACCTTTATTCCAAAATGCCATGAGATTTCAAATTTCATTTGAGTGGTTAAGTATCTAAAAATGAACAGAAAATTTTTCCAGCTGATTTATCTGATCAGTAGACACTTGGGCAATGAAGGAATTGGGTGCGGTTTGTTTGGTTTTTCTCCCTGTAAGAGTCCTTTACTTTTATTTTGCAGGCCTGGTGGGTGGGAGATAACTTTTCTACAGATGTCTGGAGAATGTGTGCCACAAATACGAGCACCTGTATGGCTATCACTGATGAATTCAATGGTGAGTGTCTTTCCATGCCTGTGTCTATGTTCCTTCAGCAGATCTGGTGAAATTGCTACAAAATTTGCAGGGGCAATTATATAATTCTTTGAAAATCTGCATCTTCTAACTAGGCAGGTCTTTTAAAAACTTTAATACTGGTTTTTCATTTTGGAAAGGCAACTATTCTAACAGTTTCTGTGAGAGGAAAGCAGAAGGAACTGTCATGTGCACTTAAGAGACCAGTGCGAGAGTAAACGCAAACTAACAATGAGTGCTAATGAGTTCTTAAAAAATTAGAGAGGTAATAACAGTGAAGTCATCTAAAGGGAGAGAATTTGCCTCAGAATTGAACTACAGAACCTAAGAATACTGTGTACAAGAATGGGAAATAGTGGAAGAAAACACAAGCTGCAATTTTTACAAAGAGGTCTTAATATATAGCCTAGTGTAATATCCTGCTTTACAAAAACTGGAAGTAGTCTCAAATGTTCTATTTATTTCTTGACTTTCAATCTGTGTGTACATTAAAGAGGTAAATAATTTGAAGAACTGTGTACCCATGAAGTAATTTTGTTTTCCAAGCATCAGGTTGATTTAGGCCTGTAATGTGCAGCAAACTGATCCACTCCACACAGGGTATCTCAGCTGACATGGATTTAAGGGTTTGCATTTGTTCTCTGTATTACTGTGTGTCCATTGCAGTCAGGTACCCACTCTGGGGAGATGAGGGGTGGCTGAGGTGTGTCTGCTGCTCCCAGGGCTCCTGCCTGCAGCGTGGCTGTGCTGGAGGAGAGGGGCCATGGGAGCTCAGCTGTGGGACACAGCTCGGCTACAGCGGGACTGCAAAGTTGCACAGAGCAGCTGCACATGGTTAAAAATGTATTGGGTACTTCAGCTCCCAGAGTGAAGTAACTGACAGGATGAAAAACCTGAATGAGAGGAACCTTTTGTGCCAAGGGTGGATATCCTGTCTGGTTCCATCTTCCTGGACAGAGCTGTCTCCAGGTCTGCTGGGAGGCTGGGGTCTGCATTTGGAAGCAGTTTGTGATAGCTGGTGATTTCACTGTGCTTCTGGGCAAAGGATGTGCTGTGGCAGAAGAAGTCTCTTCAGTATTCTCATTCAGTTTGATGAGAAGCTTTTACAAGTCTAAACCACTGGCTGTATTAATACCAAGGAAGCAGAAGATGCAATGCACACACAACTGCTTTGCTGCATCTGCTGAACTCCTGCTTACAGAACACAGCTCTGCCTCTTCACTCCTTGCAGGAGTAGGCAGAGAGAGAACCTATTTTTAATCAATGCTGCTTTGTTTTGCAGAGTATCAGTCAATTCAGGCTGTTCAGGCTGCCATGATCCTGTCTACGATTCTCTGTTGTGTGGCATTTCTGGTTTTCATTCTTCAGCTCTTCCGTCTAAAGCAAGGAGAAAGATTTGTGTTGACCTCTATCATCCAGCTCCTGTCATGTGAGTGATTTTTCAACACTTTTGACTTTAATGATGTTTTTGTTAAAGCAGGAAAGGGGGAAAAGGTTTCAAAAAGAATGAGCTGCATGAGAACTCTGTAGTGCTCTTGAGGCCATAGATTATCCTTCATATTTGTTTAAACAGTGAACTGTTCCATTCTGTAATATTTAGGCGGGTAAAACATGGATGTCATCACTGCTCAGAATAAAGTAATTTAAACTTTGAAGGGAAAGAATTTGAGATTCTAAACTTCTTGTACACATTAAATAACTCTAATTGCTACAGGCAAGTACTCACTTTGTTTTTTGTCACACTTAGGCTACCCAGATGTTCAGAATCATTTTCTATTCATTGGAAATGACATAGATACACAACAGCACTTCAAATTTAAAGCATGCTAAAGAAACTGAAAATATGTCTTGAAATGGTTCCAGGTTAGTTTGAAGGTGGAAAGTGAGTGCCTGCAAAGAAAGGACACTGGTGGAAGCAGCTGACAGAAGAGAGATAATAATAATAAAATATAATAATATTTTAAGGTGCTAACCTTTATTACTTTCTTCCTTCTGCAGGTCTGTGTGTTATGATTGCAGCTTCCATTTACACAGACAGGCACGAAGAACTGCACCAGAGCCGTGGATATAGAATGGAAGTTTCCAAAGGCCAATATGGCTATTCCTTCGTCTTAGCCTGGATTGCGTTTGCCTTTACCCTGATCAGTGGAGTGATGTACTTAATATTAAGGAAGCGTAAATAAATGTCAGCACCTAGTTATTTCTGTCACTGCAGTACAAAACCAAATTCCAGTAACCATTTTGTATATAATCATTTACATGGTTTTGTAGTAAAGGTATTGTTTCTCTAAAAATGTACTGTGTTCTTGATATGAAACAGAACTTAAAAAAAACCCAAAAAAAGAAGGCAGGGGAAATGAAATGCCCGGCACCTCCAGGTCAGGGGTCAGAGCAAGACAGAGACAAGTTATTCCTTTTAAATATTTCATCATCAGAAATGGTTTTTCTCTACTAGACATTAACAGTTTGTTCCTGGCCTCTAGTATATTACAAATAAAGCCCAAGCAAAGTAATTTGTAAGCAATATACTAACTATATTCCTGAACCAGATCTACCCCTTTGAAATATATTAAATATAAGGATATGTAAAAAAGAAGGCCCAGATCACAATGAAAAAGCAAGCAATTATAAAGCCCAAAGCTGCACTCAAGAGCGTCTGTCCTGGCGCAGGACCAGTGTTCTGCTCTTTATAAATGCAGTAAATGTCATCAATTTTTTATTAAAACCAGTTGCTTTGCAAAAGTAAACAAGTCCTTTTTGTACTCCAGCAAATGTTTCTCTTGATTGTCTTTTACATTTAATTGAAGCAGAGAGAGCCTTTGGTGGGAGCACTGACAGCCAATTCCCTGCTCAGCTTGGGCCCGGCACAGCCGGGGCAGTGAGGAACTCCCCGCTCCAGTCCTGAATCCCTTCAGCTTAGCTGTGGGCAGCCTTTCTGGGGAGGGAGAAAAGGGAAACAAAAAAGCATTCCTGTGCCTACATCTGCAGATTTCTAAGCAGACTAGGGATCAAACAATGCCAAATGCAGCCAAACTCAACATGTTTATTTCACTGGGCTTTTATCATGTAGTGATTTCATGGTTAATGTGTCCTGTACAAAAGCATTCCCTGAGTCTGCCCATTAGGAAATTGGCCTTTAAAAAATTCATTTTAAATTCCTTTGTGGACTTTACTGGAACTAAACACTGCTACTAAACAAATCAGAATGCTTATGAATTCCAGGATAGGTTTTCAGGATAAAATGACTCGGTGGTTTTTATTTTTCAGTAGTTTTGTGAGCTGAATCTTTGCTGTAATACCAGGCTTAACTGCTCAGCAGTGTAATACTGGCTTTGGCTGATGGTGATTTTGGAGTTGGGAGGTCAGAGTGGAGAATGAATGAAATGGCCTGTTCTGGTTAGTCACAGCTTTGATGCTTAAGTACAGATTTGACTTTTGAAAAGCTCTAACCATTTATTTATTTCAGTATATTCACTATAGCTGGCCCAATACACAGGCAGTAAAAAAGTAAATGGGTTTTAAATGAGGTATTACACTTCAAGTGGAGTAAGTTCAGTATCATAAGGTAGTGTAGCTCTACTGAAGTTAATACTTACTACATCAGTTGATGTCCAATGTAGTCAGATATGTAGTCAGATAACGATTTCTTCAGATTTATCCTTGATTTATTACAAAGTAGAAGGTGCATAGCTTTTTAGGAACTGTCTCCAACATGAGTGACAGGTCATACAGTTCCATCTTCATTCCTTCAACATCATGAAATGCTTTTGGCACGTACTGCTTGTCTTTTGGGAACAAAGAAAGCCCAGTAAGACTGTTAAAAAAATAGGATGAACAAGCAGGATATCACAATAAAAGTAATAATAATAGTAAAAACGCAAATCAGTTTGAAGAAAAGGCATTCTCCCCAGTCTAGCATGATGCTAGTATTTTGTCAGGTTTTTTTCCTCTTAGTGGGGGTGCTCTGAATTTTAAGAATTATTACCCTACTTTTTAAAAAAGTGTTTCTGTAGTTTGCTGAATACATTTCAGGTTCAAAACCTGAGTTTTTGCTAGCAATCAGAATTTGTATTAAACAAATAGACGCAGTTTTAGGGATGAAAGTAGATAAGACTGTTAGCTAGGCATTTTGCTACATTTGTTAAACCATGAAACAATAAGGGAAATTCTTAAGAAAATAAGGGTTAAAGCTCTAATATCTCAAGGACACTTCTGAAAATATCTAAGTTAAGCTTGTAGAGATGCTTCAGTTTCTTGCTTTAATAATGCTGAAAATAAAGATGTAGATACATGTGAACACATAGTTTAATTCCACAATAAAAGCTCTTTCCCTTTATAATCAAGTGAAAAGCCCACACACAACAAACACTGATGCACAACACTTCCACTTGTGTATAAACACCAGCACATGCATGATGCCACATAGAACACATGGGAATGTTCTGCACAGCAAGTGAACAAATACCAAACCAGTCTGAACTAGAGTTTGAGCAGGACAAACATATTTCAGGTTTTTTTTTTTTTCCTTCTACCTTATATGCCTTTAAAATATACCATTTTCTATGCTCTATATATTCTGAGAATGTACATGAAAATAAAGTTAAAACAAATTCTTGTGCTGTAATAGCAAACTCAATACATTTAGCAATCTGACCTTGTCTTTAAGCTTGGGATATATTTACACAATGTTGGATGAGAAGTAATTGAGTATTTGTGTGAACAGGTAAAATTAAATTCTTCCTGCCTGTACTAGAACCACAAGCTGATTATTTTTGTTCTTTGTTGAAGACCTTTCAGGGTAACCAGAGAGAATATTAGTGTATTGAATTTTTAAGTGTACGGTGTCAAAAGAAGGTCTTGAGTAATGCAAGATCCACTGATGCTCTGAGGAGTTATCACTTATAAGGATTTTGTTATTTTCCATCATTTTTCAGAAAGAGTAATGTATTTTAAGATGAGGTTGAGTGCCTTGCCCGTATGAGCAAACAATGTGAGAAAACAGGCGAGTGACTTCTGTATCTGCTCTGGTCCAAGCTTTGGATTTGCACTGAGGTGTTAACAGCACACGTGGGTTTGTACGCATCCATTCAAAACACTCCCCTGGCTCCCCAGAAATAATTTCCCAAATCCCATAAAACTTCTCCCTTCTAATCCTAATGAATAAAAGGGCAAAGTGGCAAAGTCCCAACTATTAAAATGCTCACTAGCAGCTGTGGATCTACCTTTATGTTTTTCATCCAGCAAGTAAGCCTCTGCAGTACAGGAAACAATCTTGGAAAAACAATCCATATTTATGTCAAGATACTTTAAAAAAGTTTGGTTTTATTTATGTATTCTATTCAGGACAGGAGTTGGGCATTACTTCACTATGCTTATGAAGATGATAGGATCTATGCTGCTTAGATATTAACTTGTTTTTTACCCCAGCTACATAATTAATTTTATGTGGTACTTAATGTGTTCAAAGTAATGTAGGGACTGCTTGACCTGTTCTGTTCTTATCTTGAGCATCATGGAAGGTTGTGCCATTGAGCTAAACAGACCAAAGAAAAGAATTCTTCCTTAATTTCAAAGGACAGGAATAACATGAAGCCTCTACCTTTCCAAACACTAAAGACAGCTTAGAATCCTAAAATCACTGAAATATAAAATAACGAAGCTGAAAATTTTATTACGTTTTTCATTTCTTTCATATGTGCAATAATCACCGCTGAAGTAATAAGATGAAAGAAAATGAAATGTGGAAGTAGTTTTAAAAAGATGACTTCAAGGCTGTAGAATCAAGCTTACAGATTTAATGGAATAACATAACAGACTGTAACAAGTGAGAAACATGAAATTAATACTGTCTGCAGTACAAATAATGCATTGACATGACACTCACTGCAAGTAACAGTCCAGTACCTTCTAGCAGTAGCAGACCACTTGATAAGGTACTCTGAATTTCCTGAAGAGTTTTAAAAGCAGTTACAGACAGTTATCACCAAATGGTCTGTGACATCCAAATAGATCTTTTCACTGAATGACAAAGTAACTCTTTTTTTGGGTGATAACCTGTGATAAACAGCAAGGCACTGAAGTGGCAAAACCCTTATTTGCCTATTTTCTTCCAGAGTGAAGCAGAATTACTACTAAGGTTTTAATGGAACAGACAGAGGTGATAACTGCATAGGGAAGCACATTTGGGATTAGTTTCTGTATGGGTCCATGACAGTCCAATCCCCTCCAGATTTTGCTCAAGACCCTCTTTTAGTTTCACGATTCCTTTAAATCTATAAATCTTCATTTAAATCTGTAAGCTGAATTGTTGTTGTCTGTACAGTTTCCAGACCAACAGCACTGGCCCAGACTACATGACATTCATGGATTAATATTCAGCATGTTGCTGACCCTGGGCTTCTATCTGTCCAGCAGGGTTTTCCCAAGGTAGAAAACAATCCTGACACACTGGTAGTAACAACTTAGAATTGCCTTGTGCTATGAGAAGGAGTGCTGAAGAAGTTCCCATTGCATTTAGAGGGTATTTGTTTACCTTGGATCATTACTGCACTAACTGAATTTCTAAAGGAAAGTGTGTGCGTGGTTCTTTTAGAGCCTTCCCAAAAAATTTAGCCAAAATGCCACAAACCTGTGCAGGTACTTAGTTTTAAAACAGCTGTACATTGCACAGATGATTAAATGAAATTAAATTGCTGTAATAAATGCCTGCAAGTATGAAACAATGCCAGTGATACCCAAACTCTACCATATCGTGCAGGCTTTGGTCTGTTTTACTGCTTCTGCTTGAAGAAGAAAGCTTTTGTTCCATTTCTCCTCAAAAACCTGCAAAAGTGAAACTATTTCTAACAAAGCTTGTGTTACTGTCATAAATGCTAAAGTTCAGAAAACTTCATTTAAACCAAGCAGGCACATATTGTTACAAAGGAAAGGGTAGGAACATAATGTATGCACTGATTCACTGACTCAATTTTCTTAGTATATTATTAGCAAGAAGTAAAAAATGTGCCATACTGAGAGACTTTTTAATGTTAGTTTAGACATTTTTATTTTCTTTTAGCATAAAAATCTTATGTTTAAAGTAACAGTATTGAAGACTTAAATCTGCTTTGGAAGTTAAAAGCCTTGAAGCTCTTGGGGTAAAAGTTTAAATCCTTTTGTCAAATAATGTTTTTACACATTTTTAGGCCTGACAGATTTGGAGGGCGAGGGAGAGAAAGGAAGAAAAAAGACAAAAGTAGAGGAAAAAGAAGATAAAAGGGGAGGGACGGCTGGAACAGGTTTTGGGCTTAGGGATGTGTATATTTCTGACGATGGTGTCTCCTGGAGTTCCTTACTTGCTTCTATAGAAAAATGTTTTACTGTTCCAATCCCGTTACAATGGAGCCTCCTGGTGGCGAAAGAGAAGCCTTCTTCAGAGCCCAACTTGTCACTGTTCTTTCCCTTGGAAAGGTCTTTAAATTTAAAGATTAACTTTCCCTCAAGTCCTTAACATCCTGCAGTATCCACAATTTGAAAAGGAGTTCAGCTTTGAGCAGTGAAAGGTCCATTTTGGAGTGGGCTTGAAATGGCTCCGTTCAACACGATGCAACTGATCCAAGCCCTGCTCTCTTCTCACAGAAGCTGCCCCTGCAGCCCCCTGCTACCAAAACCTTGCTTGGCAGGCAAACCCAGCACAGCAATGGCCATGCTGCTGTGATTCCACAGAATTAGCTTCTCCTTAAGGGTACCTGAATTATTACAAAATTATAGCTCAGGCATTAAATTTAGGGAGTTGCTGGAAAATAAATGTTAATTTTTAATTTTTTTTACATTCACTAGAATTTTGATTTTCTTGGGTTGTAACAATCACTCCAAGTTTTTTTCTTTCATTTCATTTCATTTCATTTCTTTCATTTCACTCTGATAATACAGAATTTCAGTGGAAGGCTTCTCTTTACTCAAGTATACCCAAGAATATGTACCAACTGGCAGAGTGGAACACTATCTGTTCGCTAAGATTTCTTACAACAACCAAAAATTATTGTAAAAATGCAAAATTATATACATAGAAGTTCTAGCAAGTGAAAGCAACACTTGATGATTCACAGCAAACTATTTAGAACATACCTAATTCCTTGAGGCACATCACATATCCTAAAACCTTCATACTTAACTTGTTTTAAAACCCCCAAATTAAAATTTAAAACTTGAAGCATGCAAGTATCTTACTGAACCATACCTTGTTTTGTATTTAGTTTTTTTGGGAAAAGGCCAAGAACATATTAAACTGCTTTTGTACAACATGTGAAAGCCTTAACAAAAGCACAAGACTGCATGTTTGTCACGTGCAATTCTTTTATACTTTCAGACATGACAGAAAAGTCAGTCTTAGATTCCAAAGACTTCTTTTGAACAACTGCAGTTCTCTAACTTTTTTTTACATTAAATATATGGTCAGCATGAAACAGCAGGCTGACAATTCACAGGAACTTACACCTCTTGTAAGATTAGCTAAAAGAATTTCAGCACAACAAAATACAATCAATCAAAGAACATGAGAAATTCCTGTTCTCTGTAACAACCAAATGTCCTCGCAAAAAGATGTTTTGCAGTTTTACCATTTTAGTACTAATGCATCAATACCTCCCAGGAGAAATGCTCTTGTATTAGTAGTTATGTTACTGCCATTTTTATTTATTGTTTCATATTTTCATTTTCACTGCCTAAGAAATGAGTCTTCAATGTGCAGGTCATGGCTCCTAGGCAACAGGCTGGGAATAGCTAAATGGATGATGCAAAGCAACTCAAAGAGGCAAGTATGCTGTCAGGAACTTTAACTTTGTCATAAAGAGGTCTGGCCCTTCAGCAGAAAAACTCCCGTGTGATTGCAACAAGACGGCCTCAAAGCAGGAGTCATCAACACCCCCTCCTCTGAATTTGTTCAGTCAGACTGAAAAGAACTCTGTTGTAGTCTCAAAGCAAATTCTCCAAGATCAACCAGTAAGACTCTACATAGGTATTTTCTTAATATCAGCAAGGGAGCTGTGACAGCCACGAGGTTTCAGTGTAACCCTCCAGTCACCCATTAGTTTCCAGGCAGGCATTAATGCCCACTTGGGTGTCTGCATCTGCATCCCACTCCAGAACAGCTACTCTTGGGGTGGCTTCCTCCTGGGGCAGCAGGACAGCTTTCATGTCCTTCTCCAGTTCGGATAACTTCTTCTACAACAGAGAACAAACACAGCAGGGCTCAACACATTATCCTGCAATAAGGAAGTTATGTATTACTGTTGTATGAAGAGCAGACAGTGAAAGACTTGCAGCAGAAACCAGAACTATTATTAACTTATCTTTGTCAAACAAATTAAAAAATTGGCATACTTTTGGTGTCTTTCTTTAAGGTACCATAATAGTCATATGTGATTCCCACACCAAAAATACACAGTTATGCAAAGAAACTTACCAGTGATGTTTTAACTATGTCTTTGTGGGTGCTGGTGCATTCTATTTGTTCAACTCTTTTCTTTAAGTGTTCAACTTCTTGATTAAAGAAGTCATTACTTAAAATATTCCTCTGCTCACCAGTCATAAATTTAATCTGGAAGGAAGAAAAGCTGTTACAACTCACTGAAATGCCTATATGAAGGAAGAGCTAAATTTTAAATTTTCCAAAGTTTAGGAAGAGTAGTACTTTTCTTTCTATTGTTAAATGGCATTTCTGGCAGGTACAAACTGCCGAATTTTGTACCTTGGCACTCTCCACTGGACTTAAATCACTTTACATAAAGGAGGTACCACAATATGCCTAGCTTCTAAAATTTAAAGGGGTAAAATCAGTACATTTGTATCACCACTAGTAGTGCAAAATATATCTTTAAACATTTTTTAAATGCTTATGATTTCTCTACATACAAAATTAAGGGTTTTACTTTCTACAGGACTGATGATCAAAAATTGCTGAGAGGCAATTTTCAAGCAGAGTACTCATGAGCAAGTGAAGCTTGTTAACCTGAGAAATAAAATTCTAATGACTATATAAAGATAAATACTAACATTTTAAATATCTTATAAATATTTTAAAATATTCCTATTAAATTATTTGCTAATTTTACACATTAGACATATATTCTTGATACCAGCTACAAGGAAAAAAAATGTCTGTGTAAGCAGGACTACAGAGCATCCTAATGTCAGGAAAATAAGGATTTTATGACAGGTAATGTTTTCCTAGGGAAAAAGGTTTCCATTAAAAAACATAAAAATTCCCGATCACTATTCCCTACATGAAGTATTTGCTTTCTGCCTCTGTGCTGAAACAGAAACTTCCTTCTGCCCAAAGACTTCTGGCATCAAACAATGAAATCAGCAGCACCTGCATTCTCATGTGTGTGCACGAATATTTCTCCCCAGGCCTGCTGGATTGCCTGCTGACTTTTCCCCCAAGTCAGGCTCCTCAACCTTCCCACTACCACCAAACAGTCCCTAAGCTCTGTGTCCACACCTCCTGGGTACCCTCCTCCCCCCTTTCTATGCAGCAGTCCCTCTGCATCACCAGGCACTGACCACTGGAGTCCCATGGGTAACAGACATTGGGAAGCACCAGACTGAAGCTCAGTTCCATGGAATAAAATGCTGGAATTAACATGGCTCAGTGACATCCAGCAGTCAGAAAAATGCTCCGAGCCCTACAGCATGGCTCAACTATTGGAATGCAAGTCACATCACCATAAAATAACAATCAAGCTTTCCACTGAACATAAAGCAATTCAAACATTCCAATCACTGCACATTACCTTTGCCAGAAGACTTTCTTTATTTTTTGCCATTGTACAAATACTCTTTTTCTTGTTTTTATCTGCAACATTAATACATTTACACTGGGTATTTCCTCTGCGTACTGGGATTACCTGCTTCCTTTCAGTGTCCCCTGAGGGAAAAAATTAAGAAAAAGCCACCATTAATCTTTCATATTTCTTTTAATAAATAATTACAGTGGAGGGTAGTGGAGGGAGAAGTCCTATCACTTAAATTACTGATGTTCCACCTTAAATTGCTGCAGAAGTTTGATTTTGAAATAGAATAGCATCATAGTATTTTGTGCTAAGAGAAACAAACCCCAAAACCTTAGACAAAAGCCTGCAAAGGGAAGAGAAGGACAGAAAAAAGATTGTTAATTAATTGCTGCTATTAATTTTCTCACTTCTAAACTGCATTAGATACTTATTGAGAGCTATTTTACCCCTTTCCTTTTTTTTTTCCTTTTCCAGTGACAGAAACATGCTCTCTACCTTGAAACAAACACGCAAAAGAAGCCAATGTTTTTTTTTCTGCAGAAATAACACTGAGATATGCCTGAGGGTTTTTCCTACTCTATTCTGGGCCAATGCCTCTCATCTCTGTTTTACTTAAGAGCCTTTTGACATATCATAGAAAACCTTTCCCAGGAACAGGGATTCTTTAAGCCTTATCAGCTGAGAAGTTGTCCTCAGAGGCATGTCAGAACCATCTTCAATTGAGAGACACTCTTTCTTACTAGCATCAAATGAAATATCTCTCCTCCTACATTTACAAAAGAAACATTTCATAGGGGAAATATTCTCTAGTGTTTACAGTGAGGTAATACCTTACAGTCACTACCAACTTGGTGTTGATACTGGAGCAACAATTCCCCTACTAAGCTACTTGGTACAGAGCTAAGCACACTACTTTTTAAACGTTTACCCTAATTAGGAAATTGAGATTTGTGTAAGCCAGAACATTTGCAGAAATCAGTTTTATAAAAGACTCTTTTGGTTCTTTTTCACAGGGGAAAAAATACATGGTGGAATGCTAAGGCATTTTGGTCTTCATCATCTGCCTTTCCCCCACTTTGCTTCCCAGCACTTAAATGTTGATCCCCATCTGAATTTTTGTTGCAAATTGTCTCAGGCACAGGATCGTGACACTGTAAGTATAGTTTGAGCAATATTTACACCAAAAGAACATTCTTGTCAGCCACTGACTGTTGTTCAGAACACTGGTTATGTTTTACACGTAGCACCGAAGGCACATTTGATTTAGAAAACACCTTTCTTTTGACAGAATTCTTACTTTTGCAGATTGTGCCTAAGATACTTGACTGAAAAAAATGATCGTTAGTTTGCAAGCCATATAAAATCTCCTTCTCTGTTGAAGTATTCCTTATTTTCCTAATTTCTTTTGCTTCCTTAGACCCATGGATTTTTTTTCCTCTCAAATGTTTCTGCAAATATTCTTCTGTGTGCTGTAAGAAATTATTGCATTTTAAAACCAAATGCATGAAGTAACTCACATCTGAAGTCTTTATTTTTTATGGGTTTGAAATAAATCCTATTTTAAATAACTTCAGAGCAGAAAAACATCAAGTTATCAAAAATAAGTGCCAAAAGTGTGAGTCTCATTCAAAGGGAAAATGTCCCCCCATTAGTTTTAGAAATTTTTAGACAATGGATAGAACACTAAGCAAAATGTGAGAGCTGTACTAACAGTGCCCAGTGCTGTTTGTTCAGACTTCTCAGCTGTACTCAGGTCAGCACAGAACACACACACGCTGTGCCAGAAAGCCTCTGTTCATAGGAAACCTGATTGATAGAAATTACAGAAATTACATGTTGGGTTTATTGCTTCCACTTAACTTCAGCAAGTAAAAAATACTCCTAATGTTGTTTACCCGTCATCTCATTTTCAAAGGTAAAGGCACCCGTTTCTCATCTGAAGTGTCTGTTTCTGCTGTCCTCCTAGATTTAATTCTATTTTCCACATGATTCAACACCAACTGACTGAGAAGTTAGGATGATGAAGTTAACCACTCAGACCTCCTTGGTGCCCACTAGGTCACTGGCTCATTCCCCTGACAATGGAATGATAAATGATACCTGCATTATCCCTAGCAAGCATTTGTCAAAAGTCTCAACACCATCTGAAGCTCCACAGCCACTCCAAGACATGCCGCAGTCTTCACAAATTCACACTTCACAAGTGGCTGGCATTTTAATTCTGTTACTACTTATCCTATCCTCCAGCACCATAAATCCTCCAGGAGCATCTGCACCGAAGCTCTCTTATCCAATGGAAGATTAGATTTCGTTTAGTTTTTCCATTTTCCAAAAACTCAGTATTTTCTTGCAGATCACATTTTCCAAACACTTCTTAATACACTGATTTTTCTCTTCTGGATGTGTGCCACTTGCTGCCCCATCCTTGTAAGATGCAATGAACACACTGTGTCAGGAAACAGCAATACTGAAAAAATTGAATAATTTCCTCTATTTCTTCTACAGTTTTTATATTTTCCATCACATGCTATACCCACGCTGTTTTTGCAAATTCCACAGAAGGTCCCAGCCTCCTCAGACTACTAAAATGGACTGGCTTTTGGCCTCAGAGCAAGGAGATACTGAGCCAACTCCCTAGCCTTGTTCTCACTGCACTCCTTCACTTGTTGCCTTTCTGCTATGTAGCCAGGAATATTTTACTAAAATGATCCAGCCAGTGCTTCTTCATTCTCCACTGCAAATACCGCTGCTTCTGACAAAAGAAAAGTTAATTAAGTGGATTGTACGCTTTTTCCATTTGACAACTTTTCCTGCACCCTGTTGTCACCCTTTCACCAATTTGCCAGTGATCAGAGACTCTTGTCACTTCAGCCTCTTTCTGAAATGCAGGTTTAAAGACACCTGTTTCAGTTACACGTGATTAATTTTCTAGTGCAAATCTCACATAACCCCTACATACTAGGCTTCTATTCACCTTCCATACAGAAATGTGCCCTCATACCAATGTGACCATATCCACCTTGTGCGTTTTTCACAAGGTTTACAGCAAAACTCTGGGTATTCACAACAGCTTACTGATGTAATGTCACCAGGTTTTTTCATGGTACAGGTCACAGCTCACCACAAGGCAGCAAACCCTGCTGCTCTCCTGCCTGTGCTCCCACCTCACTGCCCTCAGAGCCCCTGCCCAGCGTGACCCACTGAGACCAAAGCTCCTTGGCCCTGGCAAAGCCAAGGAGTTTGGAGGGGCTCCAAGGTTTTGGAGTTACCATCCCTGCATGTGTTTGAGAGATGTCTGAATGTGGTGCTGGGTGATACAGTTTAGTGGTTTAGGGGTGGTTATGGTGGTGCTGGGTTGACGGTTGGACTGGATGATCTTAAAGGTCTCTTTCACCCCGGATGATTCCATGACTCTACAGAATGAGGCAGCCAGCCCTGTCTGTGGTCCTCCGCGTCCCCTCTGCCCGGGGACACATAAGAGGCTGGGCTGGGCAAGGGAACCTGAGGAACGGATGGGGGAGAACGGGCCGAGGGGGGAGCCGGCTGTGAGCGTCGCCCCAGGGCTCGCTGGCGGCCGCCCCAGGAAGCCCGCAGGGGCCAGGCCGCTCTGTCGCGGCAGACGCGGAGCTGCCCTGAGCCGCTTCCTCAGCTCGCACCTGTCGCCCTCCAGGGCACCTTGCGCGGTCCAGGAGGGCAGGAACCGCCGCCTTCCCCCTGGCCGGCGGGACGGGACCGGCCGGCTCGCACCAGGAGCGCTGAGGGGACCGACCCGCCCGGGCCGCGAGGGCTGCGGGCCCCTCGGCGGGCTCGCGTGGGGTGCCCGGCCGGGGCTGCCCCTCATCGCCACCGCCGCCGCCCGCAACATGTCGCGACTGCCCCGATTACCCCAGAAAGTCGTACGAGCGGCTGGTTACCAATTCGACCTTTACCTTAGCCATAGTCATCAGTTCTTACCTGCAAGAACTCTTCAGTAGACGTGCCCAGCGACAATGGCCATAAAGGACAAGACAAGACGTTTCACCTCAACACGAGGAAGAACTTTCCCTTGAGGCTGGCGGGGCTGTGGAACAGCTGCCCGGGGGGTGCGGACCCGCTCTGGCACCAGTAACAGACAGTGGAACTTTGTGTAGCGGCCGTGGGACGCCCCGAGCTCCGTAACGAGCCCGGGCGGCCCAAACCGGTGTGTTCAGATACATGTGCAGCTCTCAGAACCAGCGAGGAAAATGAGCGCCACAGCGAAGGCGGTGGAAGGTTCTGTAAGCTCTGTAAGCACGTGTGTAATCGCCTAGCAAGTGTACTTTTGGCTGATAAATGCGTGCACCTTCTTGTGCCCTGCACATTAGGTGCATCCGGCGCTGCAATAAAGCCTACTGTTTTTAAAGGGTTTTATTCCCGTGTTTTGGTGACAATGTGGAGGCTGCTTTGTGAGGGCGTGGGGGCCATGGACTGGAATTGGGGCCAGGCTCAACACAATTCCATGGGTTTTGCCCCAGCTGGATGATCTGGGAGAAAGGACACAGAATTTGGAAGGAAGTTTTCTGAGATATTTACACACTTGAGGTGAAATTAGGGAAATATAGCTTCCTTATGACAAATCCCAGTGACAGGAATGTCCTGCTAGAAATGAGCGTTACTAAAAGGCTGAGGGGGATATGAATGATAATGTTTGCCTTGCTGTCTATGACAAGTCAGAATAAATTTTTTGCATGCTATTTCCTTTATAAAATAATTTATTGCTCCTTAGAAATAAACACATGTAATCGTTATATGTTGATTTGTAGTGCAAGTTGGACATTTCTTTATTCCAGCAGAGCATATTGGCAAATCCTATTCCATGCACAAACTCCTGTAACAAGTACAGGTCTGATGTTTGTCCTGTGCAGTTCACTAGAGCTGGCTTTGGGGAAGTCCTGGAAGGTTTCACAGGCTGTAGCTCCTTGCTGTCTTTGGGATCTCAGACCCAGAGGGCCTCTCTCAGGAACAGCTGAATAGCAGTGGCAGTGACAAAGCTCCAGCTGTCCTAAGCTGGTTCTAGGCATGGAAAATTCCTCTGTGTGAAATTCCAGGGTAAGATAGCCCATCTCTATAATGTCCTGCTACCTTCCTGACATGAACTTGTATTCATTCAGCAGAAAATACTGTGAAATATACTTAAAATTTTGAAAAAATAAACATTGTATTTTTCACAAGACTGGAATTGTAAAATCTGAATGTTGCTGAGTGTTTACAAATATAAAGCCATTTGTTTCCTCGATTTGTTTATTTCTGTGGACAACAGGACATATTGAACTGTTTCTTTCATCAGCAATGCCAGGGTGTGCTGGTTAGGTGTTCCTCACAGCATAGCCTCAACCTTTTCCATTTTGCCATATAGTAGCTATTTAATAAACTAAATTAGGGTATAATGATTACTAACAGCTGAAAGATATCTAGGATGTGCATTAAAAATTTTGTTGCTCTGTCAAACCCTGTGAACATTTTATGATTTACTGCTTATATTGAAACATTTGATATCACAGTAAGGAAAAGAGGCTCCGGGGGTACTTCATTTTAGCAGATTTGTTATTGGCCTATCAGAGTAGTCTACTGTTGTAATGGGGAATCCTTACAACAAGTATAAGACAGCGATGGGGAAGTGGTATAAATGAGGTGAAGACTTTTTAAAAGATAAAAGTCAGCTTGTTTATTAGAGAGCCACTGAGAGCGGGAACCTGGGAGTAGCCCAGGCTCCACAGGACAAGCCAGAGTCCCAAAAACAAACAGTGTAACACACTGGGTGCTCCCTCGGATACCGAGCTCCTCAGGAGGACCAGGGGGAACCCCGGCACAGTCTTTTATACCCTTTACCAGTCCATGGTTGGTCCAACCAGTTCCTCCCTCCAGTGGCTCATATTTTGGGGTCCAATTGGCTTGTGGTCAAGCCCATCTTAGGGGTGTCAAGTGGTTGGTCCACCTCTTGTCCAGTTATGTTTTAAAGCATTGATCTCACATGCAGGATGTCACCTTGCAGAACATTCTAGACTGTTCTCCCTCTTTCCACCGGCTCATTGCACGTTCCCCATTTACACTCCCACCTAGTGCTTACACCGAAACATTACAATTGCACTAACTAGTAAGGCCCCAACTTCTTAATTAACTCGCAGTTCATTTACCCCCATATTAATTAACAACACCCCGGAACATCAATTCCATTTATAACAGAAGGAAATACAAAGATATATTTCTTTAGATGTTCAGAGATGATTTATTCCTCCAGCTGCATGGTTGGAGTTCCCAGGCAGACTCCAGTCATGGGACCCTGCTCTCTTCCTGGTCTGGGCACCCCAAACCCACAATTAGGAACAGGTATGGGGCACACGTGACATGGGGACAGGGACAGGGACAGACTCGTACCCTGCAGGGTCCCTCCCCCCGGGATTTCAGGGGAAGGCACCTCCACAATCTACAGCTGTGAACACTGACATATTTTATTAATGGTGGTGTAGTACATTAACGCTTGTGGGGCACTAATGATTAACCCAATGATTGAATTGGAAGCAATCTTTTGAGTGCATTTGTTATTGTGACAGTTTTTCAGATGGTCCTCTCTGTGCAGTCTAAATCTTCAGAATAAGTAAGGATGTTTCAAATGTGCATTCGTAGAGGAGACTACTGTTTTCATCTGTGTACAAGAAAAGATTCTGCCCTGGTTTTGTTTGGTCTTCAGAAGCTGTAGCTTTACATAACTGTGTGAGGAGCTGAGAGTAAGAGCACTAGCACTAACCTCTCAAAAATACCAGCATTTTTATAAAATTATACCATTCACTTTGAATAGTAACAATAATTTAATATGTCTTTACATACATATTCAAAGCTATTAATGAAAATTAGAGTGGTAGTTTACAGGCTGTGTAAGTCTAAGGACATATTTATTTTCTGTTCATTACTATGAATAGTGTTTTATTAGCTCAAAAGGAGCTTGTAAAGCTTTTTTGGAAGGAAAATTATTTGAAATTCTCAAATACAGTCTGCTGTGAGTAGCATTGGTAAATAAAGCTGGGATGAAAGGCTGTTTGAACACTTAAAAATGTAATCATTTGCATTCAGATTTTTTTGTTGTTTTATCCTTAGGTGAAAAGTAGCAGCACAGAGGAATGATGGATGATCTTTTTTAAGTCATAATTTTTTGTCTTGTTGGGTTTAGTCAGAAACTCACAGAAATACAGTAGGGCTTTGGGTTTATTTTTATTTTTCTCTGAAAGGTCTATGACATAAATGATTTCCATTAATCAGAATGATTTATTATGTTTCCAGTTTCTCTACTTGCTCTCATTGCTCTGACTACAATCTTACATGGCAATTCTTATTTCCCAGGGAAGTGTATTTAGAGTGTAAAATGTTGTGTATTTTTCCTCAGTGGCCATTAAACAATCACCCAGCATACAGAGAAACTCATGTGACTTCATCTTGGCTGTGCCTCTGTAAAAAATAACTACAAAATAAAAATAATGTCTGTGCTCTATTGGGTATAGTCGAGGTCTAGAAATTCCGTAGACAAATAAGTTATTGGAAGGCTGAATGAGAAAACAGTTAATGAACTAGGGTGGTCAGATCTGTCCAGATAATAAAAGAAATTATTTTCAGGCTGTCTGGATTTTAGTTTGAAATATATTTAGTACCCATCCCACAGTTACTTCCTTTTCCTGTAATCCCTTCCTTCATCAAGTTGTTTGAATTTAGACACTAGTTTTTACTTTCAAGCTAAATGTGAAATAAAATTCTTAAATAGTTTTTTCTTGAGCTTCATTGGAAGAACACTGAGGTGTTGTTTTCCCCATGGGCTGTATTCACTTCAGCAGAAGTGAAGCTGCCAAATATCTGTTGGGATAATGTTATACTTTGGGAAGTTCACTTACACTTTTTTGGTTTGTACTATTTTAGCATAATGCTCCATCTTCTGGGCAAGAGGTGACACTTAACTGTCTTAAAAAGGTCTCATTAAATTATGAGTTTTATTGAACATTTTATTAGAGAAATTTGTTTACCACTCATCCACTTAGTCTTGCCTCCTACTATAATTTGGCTTTTGATTCTCATTAGCCAAACACATTTTTTGTTTGCTCTCTTTTAGAGAGGCCTTTAAAAATACAGTGGATCTTTTTTTTTCCTTTTTTTTTTAGTATGACCTATCTAGCCAAGAGTTTTAATGATTGCACTTTTAAAAAGTACTAGAGAGTTTTGAATTTGCATTAGTCAGGAAGCAGATGATTGTCAGTTTCCAATCAGTTCAAAAAGTCACACAATATGTAAGAGGAAGCAAACCCAAGCATAGCTAAAAATGTGGATGTAGGCTGTCAATTAATGAATGAGTCAGTGCTACCCTTCTTAGAGAACCAAATCCCAAAGTGTTCACCATTTCATCTCTGACCACATTTTAAACCAAGGTCCTGAAGTTAGGATTTAAAGTAATTTTTATGAAGTTAGGGTGATCTTCAGAGGCCCCAACACCAGCAGTTCAGTCCAGAATTCAGACAAATTTATAATGGTCTGCCTTGCTCTATAGGGAAAAATAAAAATAACAACAAGGTCATATCTTAGTACATGAATTTGGTGGAAAGAACATTTTAAATAAAATTTAATGCAGTTCCTGAATGTTACTGTAGTTGCTGAAAAAAAAAAAAAACCAAAACAAAATTAATTTTCCAGCAGTAGTCACAGACAGTTCTAAACGTTTTGCAAATCAGTATTAAAGATATGTGGCAGATTGTGTGTGCTGTGCTTCACCTTAGTGTCAGTCAATTACCAACTGTAATGACAAGTAGGTCATCAAGAATATCAGCAGTATCTACTCCATGCTGTTCTATGTATACACTTCTGTTCTTGAATTTAACTCAAAAATTTGCAGAAGCTGTGGTTAATCAGGCTGATAATTGGAGCTAAGTTCTGACCTGCTGTTGTGAAAAATCTGCAGGATAATTGGGATTCCATTCATAGGTCCATCAGGTGGTGCAATTGCTGCATGGTCTGGATACAAGATTTTGCTTCAGAGGCTGGAAGCAGGGTGTGAAAGGAGTAATCTCTTATTTTACTGAGGAACATCTCAAAGGGAATGCAAATAAAATAAAGGTATTCTTTTATTTAGGGAGCACTAGTTTTGAAAATATTTACAGCCAATGATGATTTGTAACAGCCATGAATTAGCTAGCAGGTACATGAAAGTTTGTAATTATCCAAAAGATTTAAAAAAACCCCACAAAGCTACGTAAAATATTCCTAAGAGCTAGAAAAAGACTTGTTTCCCTGAGATAAAGGCAATAAGCAACCAGAGGAAAGTAAAAGCCTTTCATGCAGAAAATCAGAGAACCTTTCTTCCCCTCAGCTCCACATCTCTGTGAGAGGGTATGATATGCTCCTCTGCTTTTAGCTGCCAAGCTTAAATATGACTAATAAATTTTGAATCCACCCAAAATGTAAAAATATACTTTCCACATAAAGAGCTGGCAGATACAAGGTGATATATGAAGATTTATTTGACAATATAGCCTTGCTTTAAATCAGGAGACACTTGAAGTATTACTAAAAAGAAAATATGCAGCTGTTTTCCTTAACTGTGACAAATTGCACTGGCTGCAAAAGTCCTGTTCAGTGTAGTGTAAATTTTAGATAAGAAAATGTATTTAATTTTTTTCTTCTTACCTTTTGAAACAAGGGAAATAGAGACAGAAAATAAACTTTAAATATGAAGTAGAAGAGTAGAACTTGAATTGTACAGTAGTGCAGTCCAGGTCTTCAGATGATGCTTTTGCCTGTCAAGCATCTCACTTAGAGTAAGTTTTGTTGGTTTTTAACAGGCACTAAGTGTCATAAAGTAAGCTGAGAGATGGGAAATGAAGTGGAAACAAGCGGAGAGGTGGTGGCAGAGGGCTGATAAATCACTTAGTTGCTATCTACCAACTCTTGACTTTCTAAATTCTTGTTATGGTCTGGAGTAGCACAGAGATCTAATGGAAAACTAATTTAAAATTATATTGATTAGCCAGATTTAGAGTGAAAATAACTGTTTTTAATAATCAAGAATTGAATGGCCTACATAAATTTGTAGGGTATGGAGAATTGTTTCAAAACTTTGGAAAGCATGTATCATCAGAAGTTAGTGGTCATGTTAAGTAACCTTCCTCAAAATGGTGCTAAGTAGCATATTTTAGCTTAATTGTTTTATTTTTGGGTTTATTGATTACCTTCTGTAATTTGCTTGCTTGAACAGCACTTCGAGGCCAAATGACTTATGATTTCCTAGACAGTCCCATTTATTGCCTTTCATAAGGACACAATACTAAACTTCCTTCTGCTTTCCTTCTGAAAATAATCCAGAGCTTCACCAGTTTTTTCAGGAATAATTTACAAATGAATATAAATAGTTTGTGGAGCTCTCCAGCATACTCTTTAGGTTTTCTGTGGTGCATATTATTTGCTCTAGCACATTAAAGTCCTTAATGACTTGATAGTTATTTTCCTTTGTGTCTTGAATGTTAGGTGTCCCATTATCCTGCTGAAATATGAACTTCTTACATTAAATATACTTCCAGAAGTATCAGATCTCATCTACAGATTTGGATGTAGCCAGTAACTGCTGTATTAATGTGCTTCTTTTCCCCCAAGCTAGCTGCAGACAGCAGTCAGACCTAACTAAGTAAACATCTGTGGTTATTCCACTAAACTGTAATCTTAAATGCAAAGTGACTCTTGGATCCCACTGCTGTTTAACAAACTCTGCCAAAAAAACCCCAACCCAAACAAAACCAGACCAGTTCATTGAGTAAGCACAGCGTTTGACAATTGCATTTATCTTCAGCAGGAAAAAATCCACACATTTCCTTCATACAGGGACTCTCAGATTTGAGAAAGTTACAGCTCAAATCTATGTAAAAGGAAGGAAAAAAGTTTAGCAAATATTTAATACAAATTGTAGCTATTCATTCTAGTTTACACTTAAATGCATATAGAATAGCTCATTGAAAATTGCTGTCATCCCTAAAGGATAGAATTTTCTTGTGTAGTCAGTAACATTGTGACATCTGCAATCAGATTCATTGGCCACATTTTCCTGAACAAAAGGCATTTTACTGGGTACCTGCATTACAGCATACTGGAGAAAAAACATTCATTCTCTTCTACTTGTGAGAGATGAAAAAATACCTTCTCTGACCTACTGAAGTAAAAGTCTGTGTTTGGCTTTAATGCCATGAGTCAAAATATTATGGAAGGTGGATTTTGGTAGTTGTGTAGCCAGTATTAACTATGGCTTAAAATCAGCACTGTCTGGATTACAGACTTGGGATCTCAGGATAAAAATCACCAAGAGTTCATTGTGCTGTTTTTGCTGACCTTCCCAGGACTGCAGTAATGAACTGCACTTTGCACTGCACGAGTACTGAGAATACCAATGAAAAATGGTACAAGTGCCTCATGATGCTACTATGTCAGCTTAAAAAAATAAGTTATATTCTCTCTGTATAATTCTTACTCCTTTATTTAATTCTGTTTGTGTGCTCATAGGCTGTAATATCAAAAGTTATTTTCTTCATCTTTTTCAGCACATTTAAATCACTTTTTATACAGCCCTGAGAGCTGTTGTTGCACCAGTAGTGGATGCTGGCAGGCTCCAAGGAAAACTTGTCTCCATAGATCTCTCAATTTTCTAGGGACCAGCTTCCAAGGTTTTCCATATGTTTTGTTCCTTTGTTTTGTCTTCCTTCAACATCTGTTAGTGTGGTGATAGAAGCAAATGAGAGTATGTTTGCCTTTATTTTGCAAGAACCAGTAAGCCGTGATAAAGACGTTACTCATGTGCATGGATTTCAAAATAACTATACCTTTTCCATCTATATTAGAGTATAATGAGTAAAGTTGTTCTAAATTACAAAGTTTGGGTTTTCTTTTGGCCATCTTCAATTGGAGGGTGAGTAGTCTATGCAGTGGGGGTGACAAATAACCACTGGAATATGGCAGCTTTTTTAAGGAAATGACACTGGCACAGTATCTTGCTTAAACGTGTGGGTTCATGAGGATGCTGGCAGGCTGGGGACAAGGCAAGTCTTTGAGTTGTTTTTGCTTACATGAGCAATGCACGTAAGAATTTGAGTCTCATGGCCTCTCTCTTAGGTTTTCATGGCTGCATTCCTTGGGGAAGCCTAGCACTGTCAGAAGTGCTTAAAGCTGAAGAACTTCTGACCCTCTCATCGTTTTCTCATGTTTTCATATATTTGATTTATTGCTGTACCTGTTTCCTCTGAGTCATTTAATCTTTCAGTCATTAACTTGCTTCCTTTGGCAAAAATATCTGACAACCATTTAAAACTTGGGGCTTCTGGCTAGGAAAACAGCAGCAAATGACACACTTTTATTTGAAATAAAGCCCTAAACTGAAAGGCTTGTGTCTCATCTAGAAAGCACACTGTGGCTTGTCTTTAATACCATAAGTTAGGTAACATTAAACATCAAGCCTGAGGGTAGCCTACCTTTGCATTGAGATTGTCTGTGCAATTTCTGTGTATGGATCCAGCCTGACAGAATCCAGTTCATTCAAGTCTTTATTTTCTAATCACTTTAATCTACTAAATAAGTAGTTTTATGTGTTGTTATACAACAGCTTAAATCAACTCAAGTCAACACTGCTGTGGTTCTACCTTTTCCCTTCCCTCCATGTGACACAGTCTCATGGTCTCTTCCCAGGGCACCCGTGTAGTCCATGCACAGATTGTTCAGGGAGCTAACAGGATGTGCACTGGGCTTTTTGTTTTTTCCAAGTCAGCTTTCTTGGGTCAGTGTAGAGCCAGCACACATGTGATGGACAGGCTGATGATTTAGGTTGTGGTAATGCTGACATACATTATCATGGTTGTTTTGGGAACACATGAATGGCTAAGCTGATCTAATAGCTTGCTGATGCTGGGAGGAAGGAGGGAATGGTAATTCTTTTCCCCTGCCTCCCAACTAGATAAAAACTTGGCTATGTTCTCTTCCTGATTTGCTCATCAGTTCTGGAGTCAATTTGATGGTGTGTTGTGTTGATGAATTTGCTAACAAGACAGAAAAACCCCTTAAGATGTTAAGTGTCTGGCTCTGTGTTAGCAGGGTTTACCCTACATTGACTAATTCCATAGGCAGAGAAGAAAAGGTGTTAACAGGAGAGTAGCTCTGAGGGACAGTAAACTAGTTGGTAGAGTGCACTCAAAAAATGTATCTGAGCTTGACTGTGGCTGGTCAGATCAGTGACATTTGGCATGCAAGTGAAAAAGATCTTTTAAGAAATGTTAGCAAAATCCATGAGTTACTGTGAAACCAAATCTCAAGGCAGTAGTGTCACACAGCATTATTAGATGGGACTGCTTGCTGCTCCAGAAAAGTCACTGTGGCCTTTGAAGGAGAAATGTGATTTAGGTCCCTTCTTTTTCCTGTTTGACTTACTTTGAAATTGTGCAATTTGGTCGGTAATTAATTTCTGGCATCTCAAGGCTGAGCCTTGCATGATGGAGAAAAGGCAACACATGATTCTACAATGGGTAACTGCCTTGTGTGTGTTGGAACAGGTTTAGCATTGTATCTGTGTGTTTGTTATGTTCAAGGTGTCCTGTTGTTCGTAGCTCAGATCCTGCATCTTTTCCTCTTGACTAGGCATTCATGCCAGAAGTGCAGGATGTGGAGATGCCAGTCTGTCTTGCCTTGTGTAGGCTTTGTTAGCAAAGTGGAATCACTCTGTGCATGTGTGACCTGCCTTCAGGTAATTGTTAATAAAGATACTGCTGTACTGTTGCAGGAGAGACACGATTATTGGCTCTGGGGAAAGCAGGGAAGTTCTTATGAGCATGGCCCCTAGGTCTTCTGCTGCTTTGTATTTTTTGTACAATGGAACAATGATTTTAATTGGTTTTGGATTGCTTTTTGCTTTATAGATATTTTCCACTCCCTTTCAATGACAATAAACAGTACAAGTATTTTAAATGCTCTTAAAAAAAAAAATCCTTAGAAGTTGAGACGTATTAAAGTAAAAAGAAGTAGTGTGGTTTTGTATAAATTGGTGATCAAAATGCTGATAGAAGGACTTACACCTCTTTTTAAAGACTGAGAAAGTACCATGACTGTTTGATGAAATTTCTCATCTCCCACTAACACCTACATCAAAAAACTTTGAACTACTAGAAAAATACCAGGCAAGTTTCATAATAAAGATATCCTTGAATCAGATTTGCATGGTTGGCCTGTTCTCACAGAGAGAACCCTGATACCAGGGCTGCTGGATTTTGAGAGACTGTCCTGCTTTGGCTGCAGAAGTCAAAGGGTCTGTGCAAAGGCTCTGCAGTCCTTCCTCTGAGGGGCTCAGTGCCTCCCAGCCATGTGGTCACCATTGCTCTTGTGGACAGGGGGGATAAATAAGGCAAGCACTTACATGTGGTGTCTCATAAAAAGCTTTCTTGGGAAATACTGTGGAAGAATCCAGAAAATGGATATGTGGGTGGAATCATAAGCATCTTTATCTTCACTTTCAAGCCATTGTTTTGAGTTGGGACCACTGCATGCTATGGGTGTTACGTTGCACTGTGTGTTCTTTCACTTATATTGTGGAAATAAAGAGATGGAGGCACAATGGCAATGGGCTGAGCACGAATCTGGAAATAGAGGACTTGACTTCTAATCCCTGATCTGTAGAACAGCTCAGGGAGAAAAGCCTTTTCAATTGCCTTAAATAAATTACCACTGCACATTAGAATTTGTTTTAATGGGAATGCTTTCTGCATTTAATGATTGAAATTTGATCACTCAGAAGAGGTACAAAGGCCACTACATATGACTGCTCATATTTGTAAAGAAGATTCCCATTCTTAGAAAAACACTTGCTGTTCATAGAAAAGCTCTGGAGTCTGCCTCAAGGTATCATTTCGACCCATTCAACCCCCTGCTATTATATGAGATAGTCACCAATTATGCCTGTTGAATGCTGAAGTAGCATTGGGGTTTTCAAAACCACTTGAACAGCAAGTTTAAGAGAAGGTGAAATGTGAATTCACTCAGTTATTATTTGGTGACATCTTTAATTTTTTGAAATACACTATAATGTATCTCAGACTTGGAAGTGGGAGAAACTAACTTGTGTTAACAATTGGTTATTTTAAATGGGGAAAAAAATCCACCTACTGCATCATTTATCACCTGAATTGGTATTCAGAACTAAGAATCAGCAGGTTGTTCCTGGGGTATTATTAAAAGTACCCCTGAAGAAGGCTATTTTTAAGATGCAAACCCAAAGTGTATTTCACCTGTGTATTAAGAAGTTCATATTCCTATTCAGCATATGTAAGGGAGAATGGAGTAAGAGAAGAAAGATCATGGCAGGAAACATTTAGGTCAGAAAGTGATTGAGTGTAGCTCTAGGCAGCAACAGCAATGGACAAAAATATGTGGAGGGGAAATTGGAAGGCCATGAAAGGTTAACAGATTTTGATAGATGAAGATAGAGTAAATTACAGGCAAATACAGTGCAAAGTGGAGCAAGCAAACAGTATCCAGGACAAACTTAAATGGAGATGAGTCAGAACAAGCTGACACACCAGAGTATGCCATAGCTGCAATATCAAAGGCAAAATGAGATTCTTGTCTTTGCCTTATTTTAGAAGGCTTGCAGTCTTTAAAGAGAAATAAGTAAATCAGAAAAGAGGAAAATGGGGGTTCTAGAATTGCTGCTTTGACTGTTGCTGCCAATGCTCTGAAGCTTTGATGGCCCTGAGCAGCTTCACCTGAGGCCTTGACCCACACCCACAGCCCCAGGCTCTATTTAAACCCAGCCGTCAGCTCTGCTTTCCTTTGGGCTGGTGGGAGAGCTTCAGCATGGCTGTGCCTGTGCTCTGCCTTGCTGTGGGTGCTAGGGAGCAGCACCCTGACCTTGGGGCTGGTGTCCTGCCATTGGCCTGATCCTCATCTGCAGAGCAGTTTCTTGGTTTGACCCTGGATCTGTGTTGCTCTCCTGGATTTGCCTGATGGTCTGGGCTGTTGGCTGAGCCTGCTCTCCTGCCTTTGGTTGGTAAGACCCCTGTTGTCCGTGCTGGTGTGCGATTGCTCCCTGGCCAGTGGGGAGTGACCAGCCCTTACTGTGCCTTAACAGTTGCTTTGGTGACTGGAATATGATAGGCTCAGTGAAAATGAGCAATTTCTCTTTAATTTATTCTTTTGAGGTATTAAGTTGGCAGAAGCAAATTATCAGTTTCTGGAAGTGAACTATTTTAATGACTTTTTATCTTTCCAATAATTCCTCGCATAGTAAAACAAGAATGAAAATCATTTTAATACCTGTGATTTTCTCAAATGCTGGTATTTGCTTAAAATAATCACCTTTTCTAGGTCTACAGTTGTGCTGAAATGAGCAGTTTTCTAAGGACAGTATATGTAACTTGGTATATTGCTGCAATGGCTGGAGGAATTTAATACTAGATGCTTGGCAAGTAGGAGGCTGTAATGGTGCTGTGGCCCTTGATCTCAGATCAGACTTTGCAAGTGCCAAACTTTATTACAGCTTACCTGATACCTAAATCTGTATTTTTAATATCCTTAGAAATTTCAGCTGAAGCTGTGCAATAGAAATTATTAACTCTATAAAAGCATAAGTTACACTACTTTGGAATAACTTTAGATCTGATGTAATTTGTTCAAGAGCAGTTATACAGCACTTTTCTTGCCAATGGTTCACTTCTCTGTTCTTTTGTTTTAGTAGTATATAACTTTTCAACAAGGAATACAAGGAATTTACAAGCCTTTGTAAATAATATTACCTTGCAAAACTTATTATATTCATATCCTGGCTAGCCATGATGCTGCATCCAGCTTTCTTCCCTGCAGTTATACTTTATCCACTTTCTAAGAGAAGTGTGCCTATGTGCCTTAATCTAAATGCTTAATAGAATATTTCTTCAGTTGATGAGGACATGCTCAGTGTTTTCCCTATTGCTTCTAACTACACAATGCAAAAAAAGTTTCCATTCTTCAGAACAGATTTATCTGCTCAGCTGCTTCTGTCCAAATGATACATCAAGCTGTCCTATCAGCTACTCCACATTAAGGTGAAGATAAATGCTAAGGCAATAGTAGAGACAGGCTTTTGCTGGGTGTGCAGGCTCTGCTTTGCAAAGCCCTCTGTTTGGGAGACTGAGACAGGAAATGGGGTTGCAAATAAAACAGCTAATACATGCTTTGAATCATTTGGCTTATATCTAGGTATTGGCTAAATTTTACCACTTCTGACATTGGAAGTACCACTACTTCAGGATTTCACTTTGAAATTCTGCTTTCTAGCTCAGTAGCTATGGTTTTTGGTAATGATGGCTTTATCTGAAGTCTGACCTTGGCAGCTGATCCTGCCCAGCCTCCATTTTCAGAGGTGCAGTGCATGCTTTAGTTATGTTATCAACACACTGCAGAGATGAGCAATTACTTAAATTTCTTGGCTTTAGCTATGTGCTTACTCATGAAACTAGATGCTTTACTCATCTCCTTGTGAGACATGGGAGGGTGGTTTGAGGAGTTAAATAGAACTTGGATCACTGATAGAGAATGTCAGAAATTGAACTAACATGATAAATGATTCAGTCTTGTGCTGGTTTGGTAGGCCTTTAAAAAACCAACCAACCAAAAACCCAGAAGCCAGACTGATGTACCATATTTTGTTGCCAGCAGCCACTGTAGAGGAAACAAACCCTAAAGAAATTCCATGTGGAGTGCAGAATTGAAAATGTTGTCAAATCTGGGTCTCTTGGTCAGTCAAAATGGAGACATAACCACACTGAGTACAATTACAATTACCATGTGTCTCCCCATGAGATGCATAATGGAAAAGACTAAAAACCAGGTCCCGATTTTACTGAAATGTCATAACATTGATAATGTAACTTAAAGTGTTAGTTCATTACTTATCTACTGGTAAATTAAAGCTACTTCAGATGTGACTGCAGGGGTGTAGTGACTTGCTAGTTAAGAGTTGGCTGATTATAACATCTCTAAAATACTTAAATTAACTTGTCCATGAATTATTGAAAGTATTTGATAGTGAAACAGATATCTCAGTGATATTTTCAATGTTCTTTCTTTGCTTTGTTTAATCTTGTCATCATTTTACTGGGGCTCTATAGAACAAGGGAAAAATGCAATTTTGTTATTTTCTTGTAGACCTCAAAGGGTGAAGTATTCCATTTTTATAACAGCTCAATGTCCCTGACAAATTCTTTTCACCCGAATTTTAGCAGCTGTATTTTTTGCCTATACTTCCCTATGCTTATTCAAAACTTCAATACTGTACTGTCTGATCATTTCCCCCCCCTATTAAGTGTTTTCTTTTATAGCTTTCCCTTTTTCACTTATTCTTGTTTCCAAAGCCTTGGTTGGAGAAGAACATTGTATATAAATTGTCATGTTACTCAAAATACAGTTTGCTGCTCCTACTTGATGGCTGTTGCTTTTGGAGGAGAAAGTGCAGTTGTTTCCAGAGCTTCAAATGAAGCTTAACAGTTACTTTGTTAACTGCAAATTCTTATGAAGTTTGATTCTTTACTACTTCATTTTATGTCATTTACTAGATGAAATATGTTTGATGATAGTGAAGATTTTAACTGTGCTAGTCAGGTAGACCTCACTGATAATGACAGCTGAAATAAAAAAGTGTTAATAAAGTTCCATTAGTATGCATTTTTCACAGCTTTCTATTCCATGAGTGTAAGATACAGCACAGAGTAATCTAATTCTTTATATAACTAATGCAATTGTCTTGAGCAAAGATTTATGAATCTCTCTGTAATACACAACATCTAAGATTGGCATTGTATTTTTGTCAAAATACTTCAGCCTGTCCTAAATTTTCATTTAATGTGTGTGGGGGAAGAGGACAGAGCATTGCTTCCTTCACTGGTAGCTCATGTGGCAGCTCCTGTGGTAACACAGCACTGTGCAGCCCATGGCTCATCCTGGGGTTGTATTTGCAGTTGTTTGCTGTGGCTTTCAGCTTTTTAAACTTGCATATTAATCTGTGTTGGGAGGTCTTAAAGGTGATTGCCATATCATCCTACGTTCAGATGCTCAGTTAATATACTTATTGGTCTAGGCAAAAAATTGCTTTTCTATATAGAACAGTTACAGGGCTGTGGAATGTGCCCTAATAAGAATTCAGGTGATTTTTTTTGTTTCTAGTCAAATCACCTCATGGCATCATCAGCTTGAATAATTTTCAATCATTTGTTCAAATGTATTAATGGTGCTAACTTGCCTGCAGGTGTTTGATTTGTGTGTGCAGTAACACAGTAGTAAGAAAATCCTTCTGTACTTACTGCATTTAAAAGATTTACTCTCTTACTTCAGAAACTCTCTGGATCACACATTTTAGAGAACAGGATTTCCTGAAGTAAGATTGGACTCTGTACCTTGCTTGCATGGTGTCCTACCTGCAGGCAGTGAAGCTGTGAACTAGGATTGTGGCAGGTGAGGAAAATAAACCTTTCTTTAAATATATTTTCTACCCTCCTCTGTTTTCCCCCTCTTCTCTGCTGCTTTTTGGTCAAATCTTGGATGGTAAGGTGAAGTTTCTGGAAAAAGAATTACTGAATTGCAGAACACTTGCATCCTACTCAGAGAATAGGTTGGCTAAAGGATCTCTACTGTCTCTCATCAGGAATCCTTGGCTGTGGGATTCTCACTCTAGACACCTCCAGCATTTCCTGAAATTCAATGAAACTTTACAAGTTTATGCTTGTAAGTGGGTCCTAATTCTCTGGTAGTCAGAACTGGCAGACCCAGTGTTCTGTAACGAGGCCCTGCTCTAGATGGGTGATAGTCTAAGAGAGCACAAAATGAGTGTGCCACAGATGTACAGGCATATAAAAAGGCAGAGATCAGCAAATATAGTATTCAGTATTACTATTCTACATCTTCCAAATGAAATTGCCTTTCCTAAGTTGGTCTCCTTACATATGACTTCCTTATTTATGGCTTCATTATTGAAATGAATATGGAAAAACTATGTAGTACCTTTGTATGCTAATGAAAGCCCTGGTCTTGTATATTTTATTGTCCTATTGCCCATACTCCTTGCACATCTCAAAGTATCTTGACCTCTGGCAATCATTTTGAAGTTACTTTCATTGTGGAGTGTTATTTGATCTGAAGGGATGCTTAAGTATCTGAGTAACTGGATAAACTGAAACTGAGCTGCTTGAACAAAACTTCCTTGAAGAGAAAATGGATGTGCCTGTAAAAACAGAATCCCATTAGTTCTACTACTCTGCAAAAAAAAAAAAAAAATCCACTAACCTGATTACTATTTTGGATAATCAGGTAGTGTTTAGTGACATTTTACTGCTATAAAGTAGATATAAAATTGTTGCTTATCATGCTTTTATTTAATTTTTATACTTGATTGTATAAATGCTGATGTCAGCCCATACTCATGTATGCTAATCACTATTCTCCCTAAAACAGTAGGAAAGCTTATGTAAAGAGAGAACAATTTTGCCAGCTATTTCTGCAAAAGGCCCAGGTATTGTTTCAAGGACAGTGTTTCTTGTCAACTTCCAGTTTTAGAGATCAGCAAGTCACTGGTTTTCTAAAAACTTCTTGGCAGGATAAGAAAATCAAGAGATACTTAAGTGTATTTCCAAAATGAGTACTTTATAGGCGCATGACTAGGGAAGTAAATTAACTTCAGTTTATTAATAAGTGTCTTTACTGCACAGCTGCTACTAGATTTTCATTTAGAGATAAATGTTAAGTCAGTGTAATTTTGGTGCTAATAAGCAGTTTGTGTACTTCTTCTTGAGTAATAAAAATACAGCTCTTTATATGTGATTTTAACTACTTTTAGATACCTCATTCACATGCAGCAAAACCTTGAAATTAAAACATTATCAGTGATGCAACTGCTTATGAAATGGTCTCTTTTACTTGCCTGTTTAAGTAGAAATTTATGAGGAGGCTTTGAAATAGAAGCTGGCACTCAGGATTTCCCCTTTTGAAATCATTCTTCTGGTGCACTCTCCCTCTGGGTGCATGAATTGCTGCACTGCACCTTGTGCAGCTTGTGATGTGAAGAAACACTTCATAAGCAAAGGCAAAGCCAGGAGTTTGTTAGCCTAATTAAAGTCTTGATAGTCTAATCAAAGACTTATTAGCCTAGGAATAAGTATTTTAGAGAGTACTACTGTAGTATTCTCAGGTCTCAGTCATAATACAATTAAATTTACTATTCCATGCACCTTTGTATCTACCCCTTTTCTCCCCTGCTTTTGTGTTCATCCATTTGCCACCCTTCTGTCTCCCAAGGTCAACAGTTGCAGCTTTCCTCAGCCAGGAATGGGAAGGAAGTGACAGCCTGGCAATATTTCACAGGAAAGAAACTGATACTAATGATGGTGGTTTTTTCTTCTTGTAGAACCACCTGCTTGGGGCTGATTTTATTTTCTTGTGCATGCTGGCTCCTTAGTCTTTCTTCATGTGTCTGGAATTCCACATTACAGATGAATTTCCCAAAAGTGATAAATACTGCATACATATGTGTATTGGATGCTTATTCTTTGTTTTTTTGTCATATCTGGTTTTACCCAGCTCTGAAACTTGCATGCATTTAAGGATCAGTAATCACCTATTCATGAGTTAAATGTAGTTGAGATCTTTTTTAATTTCCTGTTCTTGTACTTTAAAGCTCTTTGTCATCTTGTGCCTGAGCTACTCTATACTACATTGTTATTCTAGGGTTGTAAATAATTTTTTCTAGAATTCATAACTACTGTTATTATGCTACATTATCATCTTGCAGTTGCTGTAACAGTAGGTCTTAGACCACACATTTGCACAAAGCTAAGCTGTAACTAAAACCAGGTGAGCAATAGCACCTCCTGTGTGATCTCCAGACAGACCAGGACCTCTCCTGAGGTTTGAAAGGATGAGTTCATATGAAGCCTGAGATCCCTGGCTGGCAATGGCAATATTATGTTGGTTTTGCTGCAGGCCAACAGAATGTTGCTGAGTATTGTTTTGAGTTCAGCTCAGCCTCTGGCCTGGCACGGAGCTGCTCCCATGGCAGTAGGAAGTGTGGGCTTCATCCTCACAGCTCCAGTTTGCTGGCTCTCTGCTCCTGGGGGGATGCTTTTTGCTACCTGTCTGGGGGTGGCTGGGGAGAACCAGAATGTAAAGGGAGGTTGATTTCAGTTTTCCTGTATGTCTCAATAATGGGAACCCCCACAAACCCAAAACCTCAATCTCAAACACAAACCCCTGAGACTCTAATATAGAGTGTGCCAGGATAGTTACATTCTCTAGTGTGAGATACAGAAGACAATAAAGGTACCTTTTCCCTTAAATTGTGCAGAGAAGAGACAGTCCATAAATAGGTTTTGCATCTTCTTGTTTATGCTTTTTGTTTTCTTGACATCTCTGTTCTGATCTCTTTATTAATTTAATCTGGACATGCTAGGAACTTTTTGAAATACAATTGTGATTCTTCTGTGTTTTCCTTTCTTGAGAGCTTGTTTGGAGATGCATGAAAAGGGATCTCCGTTTTAGGAAAAATCCTGAATATTTTATTTTTCATATCTCATTAAAAATTGCTAACCACTCTTGAAGACCTTGGCAATGCTTTTGATACAAAGTTAATTACATCCTTTCTTAATGTACTTTGAGAAGAGAATAATGCTTTAATGTTTATGGAAGAACTGCAGATACTGTCTGAAAAACTGGTAGTGAGGCAGTTTTCCAAAAATGTTCAGCACTACAGCTCAGTGTTTGTAATAGCCTATTATAATAAAGGATAAACTGCTTTACAGGATTTAAAACTGTAATTAGTAAGTGTGCTGTTGAGGATTGGGTCAGCTAAATGAGTGAAGTGGGTATTAAAATTCCTGTTGTGCTTACAGGTCAGTGAAAAACTGACTGCCTGCCAACCTCCTTGACTCATCTTAATGCCTCAGAATTAAAATAAAGCAGTTTGTTTGTAGATTAACTCACTGCTCAAAGATTGAAGCTAAGGATGAGGTGACTGATGGGAGACTAGACTGGAGTTCTGTGGTGTAAACAGAAAATTGCAATGTTTTGGGAATAACAAGTTTGTTTCCATAGTTCTAGAAGGAAACAGTGGCTGCTTGGATTTGAAGGTACGCCAAGGTGGGTTTAGTTGTGCTAATGTACTTCAGATCATGGGAGCAGTAGAGATGCTTTGATTTATCAATGAAATTTTCACCCATCCATTTTCTTTTCTGAGCAGAAGAGTTCAAAGCATTCAGACATTAATTTTCAGTGGATTTTTTTATGCTTGGAAATTATCCAAAATATCGAGGGTTTGGGTTTTGACCATTTCTTTCTCTTGCTCTGTCCTTTGCCTGTGTTCTGATTTTTGCTCTGAAGATGTAAATTTATTGACAGTGATTGTGGAGTTAGCTATTGTGACAGAAATTCTCTTGAGAATAAATAAGCATTGAGGCTCTACTGTTGCACAGCTTGTAATGTTTTTATTAAGAGTTCTGTACACCATATTCCTGAAGTTGATGTAGCATGTGCCATCACTGACACTTTCTAACTCTGGCTGCACTGTGGAGCATCAGTTGTTGGAAGCTTGCTAGAACACCTGGGATTTTTATAAGGCCTTTTCACTCTTTTTTAAAAAAACCCCACAAAGTGGAAAGAACATTTACCCTATCCAAGAAAAGGAAATCCAATCTCCACAACGTGTGTGGTGCACCTTTTCCACAGGCAACAGAGCTACTTTTATGGTATTTGCACAAGAGTCTAGATTTCCTTGGAACTGTGGATTTGTGGGCACAGGGACAAGAGAAGGAGGAAGAGGTTTGTGCAAGATGTTGGTTTTGACCCCTTACTAAAGACAACTGAAAGAGCAATTAATTAAATAATTTTTTAAATGTATCTGGTATTATGTGCCTTTTTATACCAACATAAAGCATGTGATTAACTCTGATATATGGAAATCCATTTCTTTTACATTTCATGCAAGGCTCAAATGCTTTACATAAGATAGTAGTTTCTGACATGCTTCTTAAAGGTCTTGGTACAGCATTTGGAAGAAGGTCACTTTATATACTTAAATGTGAAAAATAGCTTAGCTGTAACTAGCAACAGAATGAAGTGTGTGGAATAAAGTAACATACAGTAGAGAGAGGCAAATTACTAAATTTGTATAGGCTTCAAATTTGAGAGCCTAGCCATAAATAGGAATTATTACTTAATTTCTTAGACTCTGCGTGAGTTTATAATCAGGATCTCTTGAATATCAGTGTTCTTAACTGATGTGAATCCAAGTTTGTTAGTTCTTGAATAAGCAGTTGTGGAGATCTTCACCATTCCTTTTATTGAAATAGGTGAATATGAAAATTCCAAACCCAAGCAACATCCAACTCCCATCCTGGGCCAAAAAAAAAAAAAAAATCTCAAATCATCTAATCATGCCCCAAATAAGGTATGGCCTGACAAATACATAATACCTGGCCTGGAGTAAGTAGAAGTTGTTTCCTAGGAGGGCTGTACAGAAATCTCAATGTGTCACATTTCAGTTGTTGCTTAGGTGAAATCTATATTGAATTTGAGAAGAAGCTCTGATTTGAAATACTGAGTTCTACTGCCTCAGATTGGACACAGAGCTAAAATATAAACAGTTGGTGTCGCTTATATTTTTTGGTCTGGTTGGGTATGAGGTGGAGATTTGTGCTCAGGTGTCTCTTGCTTTATCAGTTACTGCAGAGCTTGGCTGTGGAGCCTGTAATATTCCTGAACCTTTTCCAGAGAGTTTGCTTTATTGGTGCCTCTCCATATTGGTAAGTGCATCCAAGTGAGAGAAGTCAGCTAGGGAGTAAAATCCTTGGGCAATGCAAATGAATTCCCCTTTGCTTTATTACTTGGCCTGCAAATAAAATAGGGAAACTGCCCATTAGTCAGTGGCAGTTTGCTGTGAGTCCCTAGCACTGCCCAGGAGCAATGTAAATTCAGCTGCAGAATGGGCTGTGGTGTGAATCATGCACCAGGGCAGTGCTCAGCACCACCGGTCACTGAAGGTCATCGTCCCTCTTTCATCCTAAAACATTATTTCAGTGCTGACCATAAGGACAGGATATTAAACATAGGTTGGAAATTATTTTAAATTAATTTAGAAAAGCTAAAGAAATTGTTGAACACAAACCCATATAGAGCTGGAAAATAAACCTTTGAAAATGCTTTATCTATGTTGTAGTGATGAATAAGAGTTAATTAAAATGGTTCACTATACCTGTCTCCCACTGCTTTAGTGGTAAATAAATGTTTTCTAGTGCTACTGAATCAGTACTGGATCAGGGATGTCTAAAGCAATCACAGATACCTGAACTGACTGCTAACTATGACATTCATGCTCTGCACTCACAAAAATCGGAGCATTTAAATTTTCAATATAATTATTAGTCAATGTGAAGGCACTTTTTTTTTTTTGGTGATAGAACAGTAACTTTTTTCATTTTGTAAATGACTCTGTTGAAGGGAAAATACTCTTTGTTCAAACAAATAAGCAGAAAAATCAAGCTCCTACTTTGTAATATAGGGTATTACTATTGATCTTGGCCAGAATTCATTGCAGGTTGAAGGGCATTAGTCTATGAGTGTGAGCTGGTCTAATGCCATTGTTGGTGGTGTGAATGAATGGGTGCTAGAAAATAAGTTTCTATTTAAGAAGATTCATGACATAAATGTAAAAGATACATAGAATATTGGAGAAGAAGGCAAGAGTGGGATTATAGGGACACTTGCATGAGTCATTAGTGAAGACTAAATTCTTCCTGACTGTATGGGCAGTGAAGAATGTGGATTTTGATTATTCCCTTCTAGGTTTTCCTTTCTCATTTCAAATTGTAGTTAACTGTTAGTGTAGCAAGACAGGAAGCTTTCTCATTTTGCATGGTTTGGTTTCAGACTTTGACACTTTTTTTCATGTTCTGCCTGGAGATAAACTGTCTTCCCAGCCTCTGGAACTGGGAGCCAGGCTCTTCAGCATTGTGTAAAATGGGGCTTTGAGTCAAGGGGTTTGTGTTTTAGGTCAGTATTGTTGAAATGTTTTCTTTTTTGGGCCATTTTCTGTTTCTGACTGGGAATTTGGACATGTAGATGGGTTTTTATTTTTTTTTATTAAAGCTGGTATTCCCTATGGAAACATTTATTTTCCAGAAGAGCAGCCTTTTGAGAAATTTCTGGTATGTTCTTTCTGTTATGAAATGAGAAGGGTAGGTAGATACTGAGAGCCTGGGAGAAGAAAACAAACGAGAAGGAAAATGAATTTGATTAGCTCATAATGAAAACATGTTAGGGAGTTTGAAAGAAATGCATCTAAAGTAAACAAAGCAAACAGATGATGTTAGAGTGGGAGGTGAGATGCTTGAAGAAGGGTGCATGGGTTTTGAGGTTGTAAATCTTGAGAGGAAGGAGTTATTTTATCCAGATCTGCAGAAAAAGTGCAAGTGATTGGAATAAAAGAAATAAAGAAGTTGGGGCTTCTGGCAGGTAGTGCTGATTGTATGCATTGTGAAAGAATATTGGCTCTTGGCTTTGGCTTTTGGGCAATGCAGCTGTGGACATGCCCAGCTGAAGCACTTCAACTGAACAGTATTCAGTGGCAGAAATCCCTTCCTCTGCTCCAATTACCTGTGTTCAGTGGATTTCATGTGCTCTTCTGCTTCATGTTCACAAATGTCCCAGACATGGATGAGTTGTTTGGAGCAGAAGGAGCGATGAAATCCTGGGAGGGCAGGTTGTCCTACCAGCTTGTTTGTGTCCACAACAGAAGGCCACAGTTGCCTTTGGCACGTCCACCAGAAATTATCTGTCTTTTTACCCTAAACAGTGGCTCCTGGGGGTTTTTCAGAGGGAATGAATTTACTGGCCAGAGTCACTCTCCAATTTATTTATTTTTTTTTTTTCAGAATGATATTTTCTGACATAAAATTTTAAACGAAAAAGCAAGTAACATTTAGTAGAATGAATATGCACAGTTGAAGGATAAGTAGCAGTTTAGTAGTGATTTCAGTGCAAATACTAGAAGGAAAAATAAAATGAAAATAAAATACTTCCCATATGAATTCCCTCAGAGTATGTTTAATTTGGGAGGGGAACAATTTTCAGCCAAGTGAATGATTGGTGTGTGTTTGCTGCTTGTTCTGAGGCTGGAGTGGCAGATTGTGTCGTCTTGGACAGAAAATATTTATTGTTTTATTGTGTTTATCCCTTTTTATCCTTATCCATAATGAACATGATGAAAGTAAAGAACAGAGGCACTTCTACTGCACTGCCAGGAAGCAGGTGTCCCTACTTGGTTATTTATAGACCTCAGGAATGCCTATCATGGAAATGGGCTGTGAATGGCCAGTGACCCATCTGTTTTATCTGCTGGGTATTGGGACTGATTGTGTGGAAACTGACTTTTTTTAGCTGATGAAATTTGTGCTTCTGAACAAACTGTTAGATGACTTTCTGCTCTCCTGTTAGTTCTTAAAATTAGTTGTATGTGGCTTAGGTTTTTTAAACAGGAAGCTCTTGCTGTAGACCTTTTCTTGTTCCTGCTGAGCAAAGATTTTTTTTTTTTTTGGTGACCCTGAATGCAGCATTATGGATTGTAGCTATTCAGTACAGATGATTTTGCCTGTTTCTTCATTACAAGTCTAGTGGTTTTTGTGTTCACTCATTGTCCCTTTAGATTAGCTGGAAGAAATGTCATTACCCACTTCCCAATACTTTTCCCTCCCTCTCTGCATTAATCTAAGCTTGTGTCCCAGAATTGTGGCTGTCACTGAGAATATGTGAGCTCTGAATGCTTGCTTAGAAATATCCATATTTTAGGATCTAGGTCAAAAGCTGATTCAAATGTAATAATTTATAATAATGAAACTAGGACAAAACAAACAAACAAAACCCTAAATGCAGCCTTTCAAGTATGGAGAGAGGGGAATAATCCATTACAATCAGAATAGCCAGTGCCTCATGAGTTGAGAACAAATTACTGTTCTTTACCAAATGGAGCTGTACAGACCTTCTCAAGCAGCTTTAAGCACTGGTAGTTCCTTATGGCTCAGTCTTCCCCTTCAGTTTGGGAAGAATGGTGACATCTACAAATACTGTTACAGCCTCCAAAGAGCAGAAATGAACGTGGCAAAGAGACACTGTCTGACCTCCTTCGGTGTGCTGTGGTCCACTACAGTGTCACCATGTGAGAGGAAAATCTGCTCGTTGGGAGATGAATTTCTTGTGATTATGCATCACAACAATTAAAAATATTCATATGTGTTGTAAGTGGTAATCTTAAAAGTAAACCCATCTTTTGCTCCCTCTGTAATGATCAGGTTATTGCATCTTGGAGTTGCTGATATCATTAGGTCTCTATAAACTGTTGAAAATAAAATGTGGAATTTCTTTTCCCTTTTCTTACTTGCTTCAAAATTTGAACTTGCTATGGTGACATTGCTAGGATGTTTTAGCATGGAGCTCATTGTCTATTGAAATTCTGTACCAATTGGGCCTTGTCTCCCTGGGACATAGGATCTGTCTTATTAATTTGAACTGGATTTATTGGGGGATATTTTTATGATTTAAACAAGTTCCTTATACAACAAATACTTTCTGAAGTACAATTTTGTTTATTCATACTCTCTGATATCAGAGGTAATCATTAACTTTCCCAACAATGTCCTGATGATGGAGAAAGGTATTTGATAGTCTGTGCATAGAGATTGCCCTCCCAGCTGGTAAGGCTTGTAAGATAAGTGTTATGGTGTACTTTCAGTGGTTAGCAGCAATTAATCCTCTCTGATCTCCTCAAAATACTTAATGAGGAAGACAGAGGAACCTTCTCTGGAGATGCTTGGATCCTACAGGATCAGCACTTTTCCTGAGAAGTCAGGACAGTAAAAGGGGTACCTAAGGAAAAAAAGTTTTTAATGTGTTCTACTTATGACTAGAACTGGGACATACTTTTTTTTCTGGCCACTTATTTATTCAGTAGATACAGATTTGGGTCAGCCAAAGGTATTATATTGCTATTTAATCCTATTTAAATTGTCCAGTTGTTATATAAATAATTTTGACCTGATGTTTTTGAAACAATGTTATCTTGGTTAGATAACTATTTAAAAGTTAATATCTCAGAATTTCCTTCAAAATCAAGTTTTGGTTTAAAGTGTACAAAATTGTTTTCCTATCTTGCATTAACCAGTGAACTGAAAATATCCTTCATTTACACAGCAATATTTGCAATGCTTCTTTTAGGGGGAAGCTACAAACAATTCAAAGCTTCAAAGTAAATCTGCTTTAATGTGTTTAAAAACATGCAAGATATTCCTTGATGGGAAATAGAACACTTCTATATTATTATGTAATATTATATAAGGATAAAGAAGCTGAGGAAAAAGAGTCTGACTCATCACCAAGAAAGCTGATGGAAAAACATTTGCTCCTTTTCTCTCTCACAAGAGTTTTGTGGATAACCGTATTAAGAGATTGAGATGCTGAAATACAACAAGTGGGGAACATCTCTCTAGTCAGAGAAAATTCCACTCATTAATTTTTTCTTTTCCATCCTGATGTTTGCACAGAGATCACTTTGCTTCTCTCAGCCATAAATTTTAAATGTTTTTGTAAAGGCAGGGTATGTTTGGTTCACACTGATTGCACATACAGAAATGCTCATCTGCTGGAAGAAAAGGATGTGATGTGGAAGAGTTAGGAGTTGTAGCCAGGTTATGTTCTGGGCATGTGCTGCAGCATCTTTCCCTTCCCACATAGTGCCTTTTCACCTATTTAAAGTGATGGCAATTTTCAGCACTGAGGTGCAAACTCAAACCTGTTGAAGTTAATCCATGGTCCCAGTGCTGAAGCAGGGGGATAAAAGTGGTTGGTAAAAAGATTCTTGTTTGTCTTGTCATATAAAGACTTGGTTCATCACTTGTGATGGTACTAACACTTAAGAAGATGTGAAATAGCTGAAGCCTATGTTTGTGAGACTCAGCTTAGGTTTCTTTTCAAGCCTTTTTTCAAAATCTCATAAAGGAAAAATTACATGAATTTAAGGCTTATATAATAAATGAACTTATAAAATCAAAATACAAACTCAGGAATGACTTTGGGAATGGCAGCCAAAACCTGAACAATCTTATTTGAGATCTGTGTCTAGAGGAGAGGGATACTCTCTCTGTATCTGTTTTCTGTCCCTTGTTTTTATTTCCCTCCAAAAATTTGCAGGCAGGCTATGACAGTGAGGTAGTTGTAAACTTTTAAAGGGAAAGAAGATACAGCTCTACTTACAAACTTGGAATGCCCTGAAGTAGATGATAAGGGTCAGAGAATATGCCCACAGCCTTCACAAACAGATTAGGAAAGCATAAGGAGAAATAAAACAATCATTTGCTGTATTTGACAAAGCAAAACACTTCAGAACTCCAGACAGTGAAATGAAATGTTGGTCTCTCCTCAGAAATTTGAGATGTAGTTTTTTACCAGGGTGAGGGGAAGAGGGAGGCATCATGTGTTGTTTGTTTTGTGTATGTACTTCAGAGTGCTTGAAGGCACTTCATGTGCACACGTGCTGTGACTGCATGGCTGTTACGTTCTAGAAATGTTCCCATGCCCCAGCAGATTAGTCTGGTAAAGACCTAAATAAGGGCATTTCTTCAGTGCTATCTATCCTCTGCCTAATTTTTGTTTGCAACTTACTGTGACTGTCTCTGAAGGGTTAAATGTGCTGTTCTTAGCTCTGGCTGTTTCTTTGGCTGCTTGTTTCACCTCTGATGCAATGCAGTGCTGGAACTGCAATGCATTGTCAGTTTACATCACGTTACACCAGTAACAATTTTTAAATCAGCACGAGGTAACGTGATTTGTTTTCCTTTCCTGTGGTTAGATGCCTACTAAGTAATCAAGGCTGCATGCTAATGACTCGAGAGTAGTTACAGATCATACCTAGACAAAGTAATTTGATGTGGACACTATGTGGATAGCTTCTCAAATAGTTTTTGTGTAAACAATATAAATATAGCTGTGCACTGAAAATCTTCAACCCAGTTTTGAATGTAGTTTCCATGCAGAATCAAACTAAAATAACTTGATTATGCTTAATGTAGCTTTGGATTATTTAATGTAGGATAGACTTTATTTTTCAAAATAATGTCATTGACTAGAATAATCTGTTTGCCGTGGTGTTCCAGCCAACTGATTCTTTGTAAATATTACTACAGATGGAGGGCATTTTTCTATATAGAAGCTAGAATTTGGTCTGAAGACCAGTGTGCCCTAGTCATGTTTGGTATCATTCTGAGCTTACTTTTTTGACAGTTGGAGAGAACCACAGAGATTTTTTTCCTTAGCTCATGCAACAGGATTTATAATGAAGTGTCCAGCCAGGAAACATTACAGGTGAGTGTGCTAGTCCAGCTGAGAAATGGCAGTACAGTTGCAGGCCTGGATTTTAAACTTGGCCTGAGACAATGTTAAGTGTTTGATTTGAGCACAATTTAAGGTTTCAATGAATCATTTCACTGCTGCCTACAGAAGTGTAAGAGACTCGAAGAGTGGCATTTACACCACATAGGAACAGAGGAATTCTCACTGTGTGGAATTAGTACCAATGAATCTATAAGCAACCTGTATGGAAGACAATTTTAACGAGCTTAGTCATCGTTGTGCTGCAGTTGGAAGGCATGGTAACTGCTGAAATAGCTGACTGGAGGTTCTAAGTTTACCTTTCCTATAGAACAAGGTACAGCGTGCAGTTGCCCTGTGCTTATGCAAGACTGCTGTTCTTGGGTGACATGCAGCATTTGTTAGGTAATTGCCATGCAAGGCAATGTATGGAGCTGCTTTTTGTCCCCTTGAGTAGTTTTACTGTCCTTTGACTTTTAGGCCATCTTTCCATCCGTTTCAGGGAGTGGATTACATCCTGCTGTTCCCTTTCCTTTTCTCTGAGGGAGGTCGAACACTGGGATGCTGTTCAGCTTGCTAAGAGTAGTTATAGAGGAATTTTGGGATTTAGCCAGAGCTTTAACTATTCAGAAGCTCTTGTGAATGATATAAATTATTCTGAGCATTTGACGCCTCAAGAGCAGCATTTTATACGGTGACGTGCTCAATGCTAAGAATAGCCATGATTTCATATGGCTAGATTAACAATCACATGCTCCAAAGGTGATGGATGCAGAGTCTTTCAGTGTGCTTGTCCTTCTGGAGGATGTGTTGGGTTCTCTGCATCCTCTGTAGTCGCTGGAATGTGTCTGTGTGTGACAGGTTAGTGTGTTTATTTAGCTGCTGCAGGGCATGGTCTGAGACATGGCTGTGTAGGTTGAGTCTGCATCTTGGTGTAAGTGAACAACTGTCATATCAGAACTTATTTTAAATGGTAAATCAGATGGTAATGACCCGTGCCCTTTCCTGCAGGAATACACAAAAAGCAATTTCAATATTAGAAACCTAAGGGAAACAGTTTTATTTCTGCTGTAATCCCCTTGGTGCAGTTTATCAGTAAAATATCTGCTGAGTTTATACACAATTAATCATTTGCCTTTTAGAAAAGAAATTTATTACGTTTTTCATCTTTCTTTCAGAAATTGAGTGCTTCATACTATTATGCTTATAATTTAAGTTAGAATTTTGACTTCAATGTTCTGTCCTATTATAAGCTAGTGTCTTTTATGTACCTATATATAAAATCAAAGGCTCCAGATCTGTGCTGATTTGCCAGATCTAGTGTTTATTCCTCACATTTAGAAAATTAACTTATTTGGAAAACAATCTGAGAAAATACTATTCACTTATCCCTAGAAACTGAGCTTTATTCCTGCCTATGCTTTCCTCTCTCAGCAGTCTAAGTGCCTTAATTGATCATCTTAATATGAGGTTTAACTCAGCAGTTAATTGAACTTCAAGGAGCAAAATACAGTTTTGCTTACTAAAGTGCTGTTGTGCTGGTGAAGACATTGGACCTGCCAGAGCTCCACTGCATTGAGTTAACAATTCACAGACAAAACACAGGTGTAGATCAAGGTTAGAAGCAGATTATCTCAAAGCTTCTAAAAGAATCATTAAAACTTAACATGTGTTTAAAGTACCAAACCTTCATGGACTTAGTCTGGTTGGTTGGATTAAAGAATAATTATCGAAATTATTCAGCAATCTTGCCTGATATGATGGAGTATATTTGGAGTATATACATTATGCTGTGTGCATGACAAGATGTATTTTGAGATAGTACAGTTTTGTATGTAGATAATTTGGGTGATCTCTTAAGGAATAGGAGTCTTTGTCATTAAGAGGAAGGCTGGGTGTTCTTTTTTTTCTTCTTCAGAATGTGCCCCACTAAGATTCTTGGGGGGGCATTTCTTGTGGGGGTTTCTCTATCTTCCTGTAGTCTCTTCAGTAATACTGAACTCAGGAGTGCCTGTGTAAGTGCTGATGGGGATGTTTTAATGACCCTGAACTGGGAACAACTGGCTATGCTAAATCTCGAAGCTCTCAGGATTGTCAGTGTCAGAGAATTTTGCCTTTTTCCAATACTGTAGTGTTTTTCAGGTCACAGAACTTGAGTTAGTGAAGCAGATGTTCTGGATGAGCTAAGATGAACATCTGTAAATGTCCTTATGCAGCTGCACAGAAGGTAAGGCACCACCAGAACCCTTATAAATGATAGGAAGGCATTTTCAAAATAATGAAGGGATAACATGAACTGCTTAAACCCCACTCCATGCCTCCTGTCTGAAAACAGAGCCAATTCCTAGTTCAGAACATTAAGATGTCTCTGTCCCATCCCCAAAATGGGATTAGTGAAAAAAACTCACCCCTTTCAACCTTATAACTTACTCTTGGAGTAAACAGCCAGTCTAGGAACTAGTGTTACTAAAAATCATTTTATTCAACTGGGGTAAGAATGAAAGCTGAAAATTCTCCCAAAAGTAAACATAGAATCTATTTTTCATTTTGTTTTTCAACCTTGAAGTGTTTGGGATGAACAGCTCTTTCACCTGCCTTCAAGGATGAATGTTGATAACCAGCAGAGATGAAAAGTCAGTTCATAAAAAATACAATGTTTAAAGTTTCCAGACTTGCATCACAGAAAACTTGGAACCATGAAACAAATCCATGAGCTAGGATAACAGTGAGATCGCTGAGGTTAAGTGGTTATTACTTTAATATGTGGGATGAGTATAAACCCCAGTGTGTTTTGAAATTGTTAAAGGAATTTAGGTGTTATCATCAGTACCTGCTCCTTGGGATACTGCATAAGAAAATGCTGTTTGTCCTGCCAATACTAACATTTCTGTGGATTTTGATAGGATAGTCTGTGTAAAGGTGAAGGCAATACAAGGTAAACACAAATGGAGTAGCTCCTGAACCCTTGTCCAGTGCTGTGTACCTTGGAACAGGGCATTGTTCCCCACTCAGCAAGGCAGTCTAAAAAAGTCTTCTCTTTTTGGTTATCTTCTATCATTTTCACTTTCTGGCTAAAATCAAGAAAGCAAGAAATCTGTCTGATCTTTGCAGATGAAAGATAAGATCTGGCAGGCTTTAAACTAGAGAAATATTCTTGTTCCTACATATATCACAGTTATTTTGGAATCTGTGTGATAGAAAGGACTGTTGGGAACAGAAATAGTTGTATGAGGGTAGATAGCATACAGGCGTCTGCTGAGTGAGATTACAGTTAATTGGCTTATAAAAATTAGCAATTGTATATTAATTCCAGAAAGTGGCTCTGGGTCTTTTTTTTCAATAAGTTGGTGAAATACCTTCAGAGGTTTATATATTTTTAATGATTCTTGTATATGATTGTTGCTTAAAAACCCCCAGTCCTACATGTGTTTGAATGTTGCTGAATGGTTTGTGCAGTATGTAGATGGTCAGGAGAGATGAAACAGGATATTTAGAGTTCAAAATATGTACTGGACTATCTCATGAGTTTCAGAAGTTTAATACTTGTGTTGATATATCAGATCTTGTTTAGCCAATGGTATTTTAAAAAGTAGTTGATCTCAATGCTAAGAATGTCATTAATGTAAGTATAGGTTTAGTTTGTCTCTCTCAAGTTGTTCTAATGAAGTCGCGTTAATGAAGTCATTCCATCAAATCATAGAAGGCTCTTTATTTGGAAAATAATTACTTTTTTTGCTTTTTATATTTTTTAATGCCTATTATAAAGTTTATCAGAGAGGATGCACCTGTGTGTATAAAAAATTTAAAATGCATTTAGGCATCTATGTTGAAATATCGAAACCACACAAATCTTTGTGTGAGTTACTTTTGTCATTAAATGTGGATGGAACTTGAATGCTGACCCAGCTGTAAAGACCAGAGAGCAGCAAATCTGCAGTCAGGATCCTCCTCCCAGGTGTAACTGAGGCTCCCACCTATAGGATCGTCTTAATCTCAGCCTCTGAACTCGAATTCTTTCTCAAAACAATTTTGAATATATTCTGTGTCACCTGGAGAACTGGGAACTTCTAGTCCTTGACCTCTCTTTGCAGAATTCATACAGGAATTATTTTCTTTTGTCCCATTAGGACAGGAGAGGAGGGAAGAATTGGATTCTTGACAGTAACTTTCTTGGAAAAAGACCTGTTCAAACCTGTATCTTTTGACTGTAAAGAAACCACCAGAAACAAAAGGCATGTCTCCTCCTAAGGTTTAATCCCATGAGTAACCTTACAAGTAGACAAGACATTCCTATGTTTCTAGCAACCTGAAAAAATTCCTTGAATCCTTCCTTCTTCCATCCAGTGTGACCTCCCCTGCCATAAGAAGCAGAAGCCAGCTATTTTAGGTTTCAGAGCTATCAATCAGTCAGACAAGAGCATTTGATTTTCTTAGGAAGACATTTCAGAACCATGGTAATTGATTTGGATATCAGTTCCTAGAAATGTGTTCATCTGGGTAAGCTAAGCCTGCTTTTTAGGTAGGAGACAAATGTGTTTTGATATGTTATTTTATTTTAAAAGCCCCTTTGTCTTGCTCTGTTTCCACCAGTGAGATTGTCAGGGTTGGCAAATACAATAGAATGAAACTATTTAGATCTGGTAATAATCCCAGCTCTGATTATTATTACCACAGCCTGGAATTCTCCTCGGATAGGGAAAAGCAAGAGGCATTCTTTCTACAGAAAGCCAAAAATGGGGTTCCTTTGGAGTAAGAGCAGACAAAATGCAGGACCTAGAAGCACCATGATAATTGCACTTCAAAGAAAACTCCTACCCAAGTGGCTCAGTAGCATTTCTGAATATGAACAAAAGCCATGTAGCCTGTATGGCAGAAACAGGTGACAGAAGGCTCTGACTCATCATGTGGAACTGTAATTTAAGTTCAAGGGGGGTTTTTCTATCTTGGATCTATTCCTACTGGCTCAGATGTCTCATGAGCCTTTAGCACCTAGTTTTAATAGAGCCAGTGCCTACAATTGAGAGATGGGTTGAATGCAGGGAGCAAAATACTACTTGTTTTAAAAATATCTTCCATCGAGAGCTGAGGTAACTTTGCACTGATAAGAAGCTTCCACTGACCTTTACTAAATTTGATTTTCTAGATTTAGAAAAGTCTCAACTCCATAAGAATTTGCTTAGTGAAGCACTGAGAAGCAGATGCAGTGTAGGCATCTTGGTGCTTCCCACTCAGTACAACTTTCTTTTAGCAAACAAGTTCTGCCAATGAACAATGTGTGAGGGGTCACTGCTGGCTCTTATCAGTCATAAGTAGTAATTTTTTTCCTGTTAAAACCAATTTTATGTGAAATAACATAATTTTCCATGAAAGTTCATTTTACAAGTAATACTGATATTGCAAAAGACAAGTAGCTCACCTGTCTTCAAGATTCATAAAGTATTTTTCTAATTATTATTTTCAGACTTAAGGAGTCTGTCCAGCCCTTTGAATACCTAATAAAGGAGAATGTTTCATCAAAAGATCAAAATTATAGTAATCTCTAATTTATTTGAAAATATGCATCAGCTGTATATACAGGGTCTTTTTAGGTATAGAAAATCTATGTAAATGTAGACAGCCTCAAATGTGGGGCCACATAGGATGTTCCATGTGAGTAAAGATCTGTCATTATACACTTCCAAAATCTGAGCATCCTTTAGGTAGACTAATACTAGGTAGTAACTGCTTGTCTGGGAGGCTCATCATGCTGTCCATAATTGATATGTGAAGCAGATTTGTGTGGCTTAGGGTGACTGAAGAGGAGGCTTCAAATGGTATTTTTAAAAATTCTGGTTTGTAAAGGCTTACTGCTTTAATTACTAAATTCAGTGAGGATTAGGAGATCATATTTTGACCCTAAATAAATAATAGCAATTTTTGACTGTTCCTTCACTGCTGTAGGCATTTAATGAATAAGCTGTGCTGGCCGTGCAGTGCTCAGGTGTTTTCTTGGGTGTTCATAGAAGACTTCGTTAGAAATATACTAATATTTCCCAATTTCTGATGGGGGAGTGCAGCAAGGGAGTAAGAGAAGCAGTCTTAAACCTGTCTTTACCTGATTCAGTTCCCTGAAGTGCTGGCCTTGTGCAGGCAGTTCAGTGTGTAATGGGATTGGTATTGATACAGTGTACAGGACTGCACTGCTGTGACACAGATCTTTGTTAATAGAGCAGCCTTAATTAAAAAGTACAGAGTTCATTATGAAATTCTGGTTTGACCCTTAGAGTTAGAATTCCCCACAAAAAGAATTCCTCTTGGGAGCTGCATAGAAGAGTTTGGAAATACATCTAAAGATTAATTTGATATGGGAAATTGATTACAAAAGAGACAGAGACACAATCCTGGTGAATCCTGGATAGCTCTGATAATCAGAGGTGAGGTGGAAATGAGCAATTTTGGCTGAGCTGCCTCTGGGATGTTCCTTCCTTGCTGGGGGTTGTTTGCAGAAGAGCTGAAGTGCTGTAACAGCCTCAAGCTCCTCTCAGTGATGTTGCCTCCTCTTTTTTCCATGGCAGCTAGCTCATGTCCTGTGCAAAACTGAGAGTAGCTTAAGGCCATCATTTCATGCATGACTTGGTAAATTGTGCAAGAAAGATCACTGCCAAATGAAGAGCTATGCCAATTTTCAATAAGAGGACCATCTGTGACAAAATGTTTTAGCAAGTTTGAAAACAATGGAGTTCTTTCTCATTTTTACCTTGATTTCATTTAGCATGTAAATAACTTTTCAGCCTCCCAAGAGTAAATTTATGTTACTGTATCCTTGTTTGCTATGCATTAAGTTTTTGTTGAGTCAAGTGTTTTCATTTTAGACCTGATCCTGTGCAGTACTGAAAAGTGACTTTGCATCAATGTCACTTTTGATTCCTGGTGGAGAGATTTGTCAGGGTAGGTGAAATTCAGATATTTGTGGCAGATAAGAAGCATATAAATGAATTGTTAGTAGTTACAGCAATAGTCCCTAAATGTGAAAGTAGTTCATTGCTGGAATTAGAAACATTTTTAAATTTCCAGAGAATTCCAAGTGAGTTTCTCTCCCTTAACCTGTAATATCTCATTACCATTTTGTTTCATAAAACTTAGGAAGTTGTGTGCAATGGAATTTTCATGTGGCAAGGATTATTGAGAGATCTCTCAAATTGTCAAGCTGTTGCAAAGAAAATTACCTCTATTGATAGTAGAGTGGCAATAATGTGACAATGTATTAAAGTTTTTTTTTTACTAACTTTGGTGTAATTTCATGAGAAGAATTCGGGATTCTTAAAGAACATGACTTCACTTAGCTTACTTAACAGTGCACTTTCTAAAAGCGAGGGGAAAATTAGAGAGTTTTCTGGAATCTGGAGGTTAAATTTGACTTTTAATTTAGCTGTCTAACATGCCTGAGGTTAAGCAAGTTAGTGTCACTCACTGAGGAGTCAGCAAGAGAGACAGAAATCTGCCTTGTGCCAGATCATCAGAGCCTGCTTTGGAAACATTGCTTGTACCTCATAATTTGGCTGCTTGTTTCAGTTGGCAAGTGCTCTCTGCAACAGGTCATTTTCAGAAAGAGGAAACTTTTTTGCAATTTAATGTTATTTTAGAAGGAACAGAGTAAGAAGAAAGTTCCTAACCTTTAAATATGTGTTTAGGTAGGAGACAGGCCTGGTAGGGGAACTACAGGTGGAAAATACCCTTAGAATGCAGGATTCCAAACTTCTTGAACTTGTGTTGTAGCTGCTTTTAGAAAAGTGCAGAGCTGCCCATATGGAGAAGGCAATAATTTAGGGATCAATCTGTCTTCCAGAATAAATGTCCATGAAAATGCTCAGTGCCCCAAGTGTTTGTTACACTGCATTTGAAGTGAACGTTCCCTTACACAAAATTTGCAAGGGTTAGACACTTAAATGCAGGTTCTGTTTTCTTGTTTCTGCTGAGTGAAATTGACTTCTTACCATCTTTGCAGCTCTTTAATTTAAAACTGTGCAAATATACCTAGAGATGGAGTGTGAAGGTCTATTAAGGCAGCAATCTTAATTTTGCAGCATTTACCCAATTCTGTAGGCAGTAATCTGCTTGAATTTGGTGAGGCTTTTGGGAAGACTGTGTATGTATTGCCAAGATTAATCCCACTGTGTTTGCACAAACTTTTAATATGTTCTATTTTAAATCTAATTTGTGAATTTGGACACATTTATTGTGATATTTCACAAATTTTTATGAGAGTAATTGAGGAAAAGTATTTGGAAATAATGCAAAACTATTTCTAAATTTAGATTAATGGAATACATATAGCTTTGAAGTTAGAAAATGTGGGTATTTCTTGTATTGGTCTTTCACACCATTAGACTCAGCCAGTGTATTGTACACAGTACACTGTATACTAAGTATTTTCCAGAAACACCATATCCCTTTTTATATTTTAAACATGTGCTAATGTTAGAGCTGCAATTTTTCACCATTGTGAATTTCACTTGCATTTAAGGATTTCAAATCTTTTTGCTGCTGTTCCAGTAAATCTCCTGAATGATAACACTGAAATAACCCTTTCACAAGGATGGAACTGCAACCTCATCTCCAGTAACCGTGACAAATATCACTGTAATATTTACAGGGGGGAAAATGTGATCCAGGGTGAAATGCAGAGATGCATTCAAACATCAAACATTAAAAAAAAAAAAAAAACAAAACCAAGAGAAACCAGGCAGGTGAAGCTGCTTAATTGATTTGCTTAGAAAGAGTAATGTAATGTCCAAGGAAATAATCTCTAAATAAGTTAGAACGTGAGATCTTTCACAGGAGGAAAAAAGCCAGGCATAGACCTATTGGGGAATTCAATGATGAGACTGTCAAGAGCAGTAAAGCTGATGTGTTGTTAAATGTCTTTGGAAGAGATTTCTTGGTTTTGTGTATCTTAATGTAGAGAAAGCCAAACTTCAGTGAGTGGACACTTGGCATTTTCCTATTTGAACCCAAAAGTTTCCCCTGGTGTAGGAGTGGGGAGGTCTGTTGAGACGTGTGACTTTTCCTTACTCTGAAGTATTCAGTGTAGAAATGAGCATGGCTGTAAAGGATGGAGCAGGAAGAGGCCATCCCTCACTTAGCTGGTACATTCATTTGTGCAAAACCAAATAAGTTGTGGCAGCTGGAACAGGATGGTGGAAAGGCAGAAGCAGGAGAGCAATGGAGTGAGGGAGAAGGCACAGTAGTGTGCAGTGGAGGAAGGTACTGGTGGGCTGTGGTGTGGGCAGGGAGGCAAGAATTGCTCTGAGGCCAGCCGGGTCTGACACCAGGGCTGTGAGAGGGGAATGGGAGATGGAGAAACAAGCTCAAGGCTTTGAAATGGGGGATGTTGAAAGGAGGATGGAGCAGCAGGGATGCACAGATGGAACCAACTTGTACAGAGCTTTTTTTGTGATATTTGGCTGTGGTCTGGAGCTTTGAGGGCTGCTTTTAGCCTGTAAGCTGCTGCTCCACATTCATTCCCCTGAGCCCCACAGCAGGGATTTCTGGTTGGCAGCCCCTGCATCAAGGGAGAGGAGAACACTGGGGTTTCCCGGGCTACCAACCTTTCGCCGGGGATGTTACTGCGGGGAGAGCGCTGGAGTTTGCCACTCCTGTGCCCCAAACCCGGTGTTCTCGCCGTTCCCCCAGATCTGACACCCCCTCCCCCGATTGCCTGCATCTGACTCATTCGCTGGTGCTTGTGCAAGCAGAACGGGGGGGTGGGGTGGGGGAGAAGCCTTCAAAGTATCCGCGGCTGGTCTCGGTTTGACAAGGCGGCCGTGAGCTTCGCCCCTGCAAGGGCGGCGGTGCCGGGGGCGGCGGAGCGGAGCGGGCGCAGCCCGCAGCGCCGCGCAGGCGGCCCCGGGTGGAGCCCGCCGCACCTCCAGCAGCCCGTGCCGCCAGTCCCCGCCGCTTGCGAGGAGCCGAGAGCAGCGCGGGGGCTCCGTGCCTGCCGTCCTGGGCAACTGCTGCGCCAATATCGCAATTTAAAAAAAGGGAAGAGAAAAAAAAAAAAAATGAAGACGCTTAAATGCCTGCTGCCAAAAGTAAAGAGCGAATCTCAGTTGCAATGGCTCTGCTAAAACTTGATCATGCGGGATTTCAAGCGATAAAGAGCTGCCGGGCTGCTATTTACTGCGGTGGGAACAAGTTGCAGGATGAAATCCAGGCGTTAAGGGACCGATTTTCCACTTCATTGTTTGCAAAGGAATCTACTGAAATGACTTTGAGGATCTTTAAACTGGAACTATGTGGAGGGAGAATGCAGTAAGTATCGCCTTTCTGGGGAGCCCGGATCGCACCCAGCACTGGGGCAGGGGCGCGGAGCTCCGGGTGCCGCGCAGGGCTCTCGGCGGTGCCGGCTCCCACCGGCCGGGGCTGCGCTCCGAATTCCCCGCCAGCACCGAGGGCCAGCTGGGGACTGCCGGCTGCTCTGCCTGGCGCGCCAGCGTCCTACATAGAGCAGGGGTTGCTTGAAGAGCTGTCTTCATGCATATTTACTGGGAATTATGAATGAAAAAAACAGCAATCGCGCATTCCGTGGCGGGCTCTGCTAGTGTCACTCTGGGTTTATGGTAAATTGGGAATGAAGCCGCTCTGATTCAGGAGCGAACAGAGCTTTATTCCAAAGCGCTTTAGCTGCGCTCCAGGTTGTGCTTGTTTTGAACCTGCCAAGAAAACTCCTGCCCTTGATCATGTTAATTAGTTTGCTTCTAGCTGCTCTTTCCAGGTTGGATGACTCTTCCCTTAGAGCGCCAAGCCGTCCATTTCAATTGGAAGCAAACGGGCAGTTGGGAGCATAAGATTTTCCTGACCTGGATAAGATGAGGGACGTATCCCGGACAGCTGTGGGCTCACGGAGCTGCTTTTAGCAAAGAGCTGAAATCTGTTTCTGAGCGAAGGGGGAAGGGGGGGGGAACTTTTGAGTGTAGTCACTTTATTTCCGTTCGCATACCACATGCGATTGAAGTATATTTCTTTTCGTCCTGTCAAATCTGCAACCTCACTAACGGCTTCTCCTCGTCTCCTCTTCTTCCCCCGCTGTCCCGTCCGGTCCCCCACCCCATGTCCAGCCCCCCCTTGCCTGTCTCCCTGTCCGCGTAGCTGCCCTCCCGGGATGCGATGTCGCTCGCAGGCTGCGGCGGGGATCACGCGTGCGGCCAGCGGCGCGGAGGCCGCCCCTGAGCCCGGGCAGCGAGGGGCGCGACATGCCCGCGGTCGCGACATGTCCTGCAGCGACACCGACAGCAGCACCGGCACCTCCGGCAGCCGCCGCCGCTCCGTCTCCTGAGGCGCTGGGTACGTGCGGCCCCGCGCCCGCAGGGGGCGCCCTCGCGCCGCGGCCGGGCCGGCGGGGCGCGCGCCCGGGCCGCGCCCCCGGGGCGCCGCGGGGCGCGGGCAGCGAGCCGGGCCCGCAGGGGCCGGGAGCCTTCCTCGGGCTCGGGGCAAAGCTGGGCCGTTTGGGTTTGCTGCTCCACCGCACTCCGTGCCGCCGCTGGTGTGGCGGCGGTCGGTGGGAGCCTGGCCTGCGGTGCAGTCGGGTAGCGCAGGGGCGCGGATGTGCGGTTAAATGCACTGAGGGGTGCTCGTCTCCTTGTGTGCCCCGAAGGGAGGTGGTGATGCTGCAAGCCCGTGTCTGGCTGTGTGTTTCAGCAGCAGACGGCTCTGACTGAGGATGGAGATGGGGCTGGCAGGATGAGAGGGGAGATCTGAAAAATGCCACCCTGATTGGACAGCCCCGCTTGTGTGCTCTGCGTGACGCTTTGCAACAAGCTTGGCTTTATGTGGCCCAGGGACTCCCTTCTTGCAGCTAGCAGAGAGCCAGTTATGGGGGTGGAAATCCCTCGGGGCACAGAAACAGAGGGAGATCTTGCAGAGTCAGACCTGCTCTCCTTCTCCCTCCTTCAGATAGTTCAGATTCCTTCTGTGGCTCATCTCTCTCCCCATCCTACTCCGTCTATATTCAGCCCCCTACAGAGATTCAGTGAAGATATGAGGTAACCAATGCAGTGATGCTCATTTATGGAACACCCTCCCCTTCAACACTAGGGACAACTTTGTGTCCGAGATCAGCATTTCTGAGAGGCTCAAGTTCTGAATGCTGCATGAGAGGATGGAAAAGAATTAAAATGGAATATCTTGCTTCTGAATCTGTTCCAGAAATGCAGTAGGATTCCTTGAGCAGCAGCTGCCTAGGAGAGATCTTCAGAAATAAAACAGCATGGGTTTGGGTTGCTACGAGATGTAAGGAGTATATGGACTGGAGTTTCCAGCAGACCTCTGGCTCACTTCTCTCATTTTGAGATAAAATACCTCTCCCTCTTAGACCGTGACTCCAGTTTAAATAGATGCCCAGGATGAAAGAAAATAGGTTTGCTTTAACTGTTTTAGCACAGCAAGGTTAAAGAGAATGATGATAATGTCTTTTGTTTTAAAATGCTGTCAGTCACTTTAATTTTGTTGGCTATCCAGGAAGACTGTTAATGGGTCTTTTCTCTGAACTTCTGCATTTTTGCCTTGCTTGTGGGAGACCCAGCTTGTAATATTGTAATTATTAAGCCAAGTTTTTGATAGGATATAAGAGGCTTGATTTGGATCTAAGGTGAAGAATGCATTCTATAAAGCTGCTAAAGTTTGCATTATGCCCAGAAGCTTTCTGTTCAAAAGCTTCATTGAAGATATACAGTATATATTTTTTTCTCTATGTTCTTCTTATACAATGTGATCACTTTTACAGGGGATAAAGCTGGCAAAGATGAGGAAAATTGGCTGTGCTCTCCTGGTACTCCAAGCTCTTCTGGCGCCTTTGGATCTTGTTCGTGGAGCAGAGAAAAATTATCCCATCCTGAACATTGCAGTGATTCTGGGAAGGACCAAGCATATAACAGAGAGAGATATCAGAGCTCTCTGGACCAGGGAAATGTCAGCAGACCTGACTGTTGATATCAATGTAGTGACCCTTCTTGTGAACCAGACTGATCCTAAGAGCATCATAACGCATGTTTGTGACTTGATGTCAGGCACCAAGATCCATGGAGTGGTTTTTGGAGATGACACTGATCAGGAGGCAGTAGCTCAGATTTTGGATTTTATTTCATCTCAGACCTCTATTCCAATTCTTGGAATTCATGGCGGGGCCTCCATGATAATGGCAGATAAGGTAGGAAAATTTGTTAAGAGCTATTGCTGTGCTAATGTACTTCATTGTGTTGGTCTCTATCATGAATAATTGCTACAAGCAGTTCAAAACAGATGCTCTTAATTGTCTTGCTGTACTTGAAAGAAAAAGAAATATGCATAATGATGTCTTTGTTCATGGCTTATCAAATATTCAGAAATATTTTGGGGTTCATGAAACTCAACTTTCTAACACTATAAAGTCTCACTGATGAGATTTTACTATCCAGAACATTGAATGATGGTCAGTTAAAAGATTTTAATAGCCAATATGATAAATAAATGAAAAAACAAGCGCATAATAGTAGGTTCATAAAATGATTTTGAGGATAAGATGTACAATTATAAGCAGATCTTATGTGGTGCTTATAAGAAATAGCAAGCAATAGACCTGAATATATTTGAGGACAACAGTAATAATAGGTCAATAATAAGCCAGACTTTAGGGATCTACTACAGTCTCTGAATTATATAGTCTTGCACACTTGAACCAACTGCATTCTATAGATTTATTGAATTACATTTTTGCCAACTGGATACTTCTACTTCCCTACTATAGTTCATGAAAGTCCAGTAAGGTGTGGTCTGAAATCTGGAGCTAATGACAAATGTTTTTGTTGGAAAATATATTTATGTAATCTGTTGTGAGACTGGAAGAGCGAAAGGGACTGGTGTCTCAAGTTCCTTAACGTTGTAACAGTTTTGAAGAACTCCTTGCTGGCCCTGCAGCGTTGCTGGTGTGGGGTGGTCGCTGCTGTTCCTGAAACAGGCACCGAGTGTGGGGCTGAGCTCTGCTGGGGGCTCTGCCTCTCTGGAAAGTCAGAGGAGCTCCCACTGAGGTGTAAGAGAGGAGACCTCAAAGAGGGAGTGCAGATGGGAGAAGTCACTGGTTTGCCAGCACGTGAGGATTTTAAATGTTAATTGTAACTCATTTCCTGGTATTTCCATACTTAAGGGTTTCTTATTCATTGACTATTATTATTTATTATGAGCCACTTCTGAATGGTAAAGGACTCTCTGAACACATCTGAAAAGGAAGTGGTCCAGATATATTATTTTGTGAAGTAAGGAGCGGGGAGAACCAGGAAAGCAACAATGTTTAGTTATGGAAGAGGAATCAGCTTTGAAATTTGAAACTTTTTACCTCTGGAAAAGACTTTTTTTCTGTTGGGATAAGAGATCTGGTTCTCTTGGTATCTTGAATGATCTTCCTTTATAACTTATCATACAAGGGCAGGACAATAAGTATTAAATTATGGCAGAGATCCTATAAAAATGTCTCTGACATCTTGATTGATACAGCAAGATCATTACAGTCAGTGCTGCTATCTTCAATGCAATGGCAGTGACCAAGTTACAGAGGCAGTTATTTCATGTGCTTTTAAACTACTGTGCAGATTTACTTGTCTTTTAAAGTTGGGTTTATATGTATTTAGTGCTTCTCTTTGATACATATTTCATGTAACTGTCTCTGCCAGTGTCAGAACACTTGAAGATCCCAGCCAGTGCTAAGTGATGAAACACTGGAAGAAATCCTTACAGAATCATCTTCACTCATGGTAGCAGATGCAGGCTGTTACTGATACAGATCTATTTTTACTTCTAAGAGCCTCTAGAAAATGAAACAGGGTTTTTTTTGTCTCAGTAAGTTACTCCTATTTTCATTGTATGCTAATATTATCATTATTATATCACTGTCTTTGATTTTAGGGGTTATCAGGGTTTTATTAGCAAACTTTTCTGCTGAAATTTAGCTTCTAAGATTTCCATTTGGGAAATCAAAATTGTCTTTTGTGTGTTAAAACAGTCTAACAGAGCAGTCTTCAGTAGCTTGAATTGGCTGAAGGACTTGTTTGTTCATCTAACTAGTATTGCCTTAGTTTTTAACCTGACCTTTGCAATGTGCAATGTCTTGCAGTGGGGTTTGGAACATCACAGTAATGAGACTTGCACGTGTCACTCAATTAACCGTTCATTTAGGAATGAATTCCTGGGAGTTGAAATTCACAGCACTGTCATAAAAGCAGGAGAGATGAAGTCTGAGGGAGAAAGATTGCAAATATGAAATCTTTAAAGTCACTGTCAGGATTTTAGCTGGCACACATTGGTGTTGGCTGAATTGTGAAGATGATTAAGTCAGTCTCCTGTTCGGTCTCATGCATTGAGATGCCTGGCTGTGCAAAAGATGCCTGGTCCCCCTCCTGCTTGTGGATGTAGTGCTCTGACGCTCTAATCAGGCCATTTCATTTATGTCCTTGTTGTATGAGTTCTCTGCCAGGTGGTTATGTGATGCTAAACTGAGGGCACAGGAATGAGAACTCATCTATAATGCTCTATACTGCTGAAGGCTTCACTGAATGACTCAGAGGAGATAAGCTACCATATTCTCTGTGGCTAATAAATACAATGCCAATGTGAATCTTGACTGAAGAGCCCTATCTGTAAAAAAAAAAAAAATTCTGTATTTCTAAAGATGAGATATGCCCACATTTGGAGTTTGCAGTGATTGATGCAGGACATACAGCTTTTGAAGCACTGAGTCCCTGTCTGAACATCTGGGGTGAGTGGTGTGTTGTCTAGACTGCCTCTTTCACTGGCTCAGCTCTACTTCAGTTTGCTCAGAGTTTGCCTGCACCATCTGAGGAGAGATGTTGCATGATTCAGACAATGAAAATAGACAGGCATGTGAAGCCAATCAAAGTGGAATGTTTTCTGAACCTCGCTAAACTATTTTCACCTGATATCAGCTGTCAAAACCTTACAGGCCAATGGGATACTTTGGGGTGTATGGCACTTATCTGATCCCAACTGTGCTGCAGAGATACCCTTTGGACAGTGCCACATGCTCTGATTTTATCACCTGCTCTTGGCAGGAACTCTCCTGCCAATGAACTGCTCCTTGGCTTTGGTCCCCAGTTCTGCCACACACTTCAAACGTATTCAGATGTGGCATAGTCTACTGAAACAAGATGAGAATTGTTTGGGGCATCTGTGCCAGCCTGCTGTGCATCAGCATCCCTTGGAGGATGCTGAAAACAGACTGACTGTTTATTCATCTTGTATCTCTTGACATTTAAGACATCTCAACACAAACATTACTTAGGAACTTTTTTCTGACTTGAGCATTTGGTTTCAAACATGGTTACCTTTGTTTCACCACATGCTATGATTATAATAGTAATTGTGATACTGTTTTTAAAAACAAAGTCATGGTTAGTTCTGTGTGAAGGCTTCTTCACATGTGTGAAAAATGCCCCTATGTATTGTAAGTACATCCAGGAATATTTAGTGTCTCTGAACCAGACTACTTTTGCCTACTGCAGACCTAAATCTTTCTAGAAGTCTTTCTGAAAGACGTAATTTGAGGCATTTTATTGTTGTGGAAGCACTCAGTTATAACACATAGTTAAGAAATGTTAAAGGTGAGGGTAATTTTCCGGTGGGCTATCCCAAAGTGATACTTCTTGAAACAGATCTGGAAATGTTATGCAAAATAACCAACTGCTATTCCAAGAGGTAAGTACTACATATTGTTGCATAATGCTTCTACAAGAGCCATGGAGGTTAGACAGGACCTCTGGAGGTTGTCTAACCCAGCACTAGCGATGAGCTGATTTCAAAATCTGATCATTCAGTCAAGTTTTGAATGTCTCCCTGGAAGTAGATACCACAGCCTCTCTGGGCAATCTGTTTCAGCAATTAACCTCTCTCACCATGCAAATATTTTCATTTTATCTCATTAGAATTTCCCTTGATACCACAGGCTCTTGTTCCTTTGCTGAGAATCTGAGTCCAGCTGTGTCTCAGTGTAGTTGGAGGCTGCTCCTCACCTGTCGCTTTCCTGAGGAAAGAGTTCCTTCAGCCCTTTGGACTCGCTTGGATGTATTGGTGTCTTGTATGGGGGGACCCCAAACAGGACAGGGGACCGCAGATAGGGCCTCGTGAGTCCTGAGAGGGGAACTGTCCCTCCCTGGAGCAGCTGCTGTGCTGCTGCCGCAGCATCGTTAGGCTGTGCCACCGAAAGGGAGCACTGCTGACTCATGTTCAGCCCATCCCACGAGTCCCCCATACCCTGTAGCACTGCCGGGATAGCTCATAAATAAGGCATCTAATTGCTAATAAGCACTGAGTGGAACTGTACTTTAAAATCTTTCACTCTTTTGGTGGTGATTTTTTAGGTATTTTACTGAAATACTTGCAGATGTGTTTACATTACTTGTCATTTTCACCTCATTATAGGTATAGCTGGAATTGGTTTGTTTTAGCTCATTTGAGATGCAAAAACCTGGGCTGGACTTGTGCAAACCAGAGCTCTAAGCAACTGTGACCAGAGCCCACCCACTCGGGAGCATTTATGCTCTTATCTGTCCGTGACTTTGTTAATGATCCTAAAGTTCCTCCACACATCCTCCAGCTTCTTTGCCAAATGTCTCCGTGGTGCAGTGATTCTCTAAAGGGCCAAAAATGTTCAAAAGTCACACTTTACTTTTGTACTATGTGTAAGTGTGCTTCAACTCTTAATGCATTCAAAATTGTTTGATGAAAATGGCAAGGGGGCGTTGTATTTTTTTATTGTAGAATCTTTTCTGGAGGTCATACTATCTAGAATATGCTCATTAATTCATATGTCTGCCATATGAATATGTAGATTTCTGTCCAGCCTGTTTAGTTGGCTTGTAAAAGCAGTTCTGTATTTCATTATAGAAAATTGAAAATTTAAGCTCTTCTACAATAACAGTTTTTTATCCCCGTCCTTACTGATGGCTGATGCTGTGTATGGCACTGTGTCTGAACGTGATATTCACTTTGGGTTTGTTACTGCAAAAGACTGAAAGATTAAACGGTAGATTAATAAATACTTGAGTGCAGAAATACCAGTATTCATATAACTGGTGTTTCAAGTCTAGACACAGTAGCTTGCACTACTACATAGTCTGTTGCACACAGTATTTCCAGCTTCTGACTCATTTAAAGAAGCAATTGAATTTGATTTTCTTCCCTTCTAGCTGTACGAAGGCCCCTATGGGAAGAATAACCTTCAGATATTCTAATTTTTATTTTGAGCTGCAATAAAAATGTAGCATTGACCTCCTTGCAAATCTGTGTTTACTTGTCTGTATCCTTGAAAGCCAATCTATATGTACTTTTTAAGAAAGTCTTGCTCGTCCATAAGATTTTTAGAACTAGAAAATAATCTGTGGTAGTACCTTTTACACACACATGCTGTGATCAGTGGTATTAAATGGTTAAAAACGTGCCTGAGATTTGTCTTACCGAGGTGACTGAAGTGAGTGGATATAATATCCCGTGTTTTTCCTCCTCAGGAGGCAGTGCTGTTTGAGGGTGAAGGTGGTTTGGATGGTGCCTCCTGGTTTAGACATTGCTGTTCCTGTACTGGCAGAAAGTAAAACTCCAGCAGCTGCTGCATTTGCTGCTTTCAGCTGGGTCTTTGAACTCAGAGGAGCATTTTATTAAGGATGTGAGCTTTGCTTTCTTGCTCTTTCTCTCACTCTTTTTCTAAAGGGTTTTCCTAGCTATTTCTGAGGTGATTATTCCTCATTCTCTTGTCCACATAGGTTTATCTCTCTTAATTCGGTGAAGGAAACCATGGATGAATTTCTGGAATACTGCAAGAGTAGGCTTGATCTGTCATTCTTATGGAGCAATATTTAGTTTAATTTTCCAAAGTAGAAGGAAGGTAGTTTTGAAAATATTAGGAATTTCTGTAACTAATGAGGAGGTTGTAGGACATGGAAGTCTTCTAGAGTTTACTTGATTTTTTCATGCAGTTTAGGTCTGGGTAAGTTCCTGTTATTTTAGTTTGCTTGAATTTGCAGCTGAGCTGAGGGTGCAGGGTTGGTTTCTATACACCAATCATTTAGGAGAGAGGAGTGCTTGGCTTCACTTTTGTCCTTTGCAGTAAGCTATACATTCTCATCTCCAAGGTACTGTTGTCTTTCTCTACCAACTCTTCTTCAGTTCTTGAAAATAGAAATCCTTAAATGTCTTTGTTTTGAGCAACAACATTTTAAACCTGCTAGCAAGTCCCTATTGTAGATCTCCTATGCAATCTCTCTAAACTATTGCCTGCCTATGGGTAATTATAACACAGCAGACTCCTGGGCTGTGAAAGTAGGACAAAAGACCTTCAACATAATTTTCTGCTTGCAGACATTCCTGGTGGCATCTTTGGAATTTTTTTTCCCAAGAAAATTCTCAAATAGAAAATTAAAAATTACTCCTTTTAAGCTATAAAATAATTATAGGCCATTACAAAATACTGGCGATCAGAACATATCCAGAGAATGTACCTGAAAGTATAAAATTATGCAGTGTACAGAACAGAAGGGCTTTGATATAATGTCAAACACGCATTCTGTGTTTCATCTATTAATTATTTTTGAGGATGCTTAGATTATTTGAATAGACAGTTCATTAGTGTGTTTAGTCACTTATTTGAACTAACCATTTAATTTGAAGAATTTATTTATAAGTTTTTTGATCTTTCTTAGAAGACCCTGGGGTAGATCTGCCTACATGGTGAAGGTACAAAGGGCTTTGTATCGATGCACAGAAAAACTTTGCTGGCTGTAGCTTTTATTTTTTACAAATCTGTGGTCATCTGGTTTGTGTGTACTCTTTCTCTTCCCCTCTTCCCTCCTTCTTCCTCCTCTGCCTCCTCTCTTCCCTGGAGCGATGAAGTTGTGTGGATTTTACGGAGGGAGCCCAGCCTGGATTGTCTCTACACCATCTGTCACCATATTGTTTGTTTAAATCCTTGAGATATTTTCTTCTGTACTTCACTGAAATAAATACATAAAGCTGCAGCAGCATCATTGGCTATTTATATTAGTTTTACACTTAAGGTCCTTTAGAGAAAACCCCTGTGCTTGCAATTGAGGTGCAGAAGCTGGAGGCACAGTTTGTAAATCTGGATGTGGTTTAGTTCTCTGAGTGCAGAGCTCCAGTTCCTCGGTGTGTTGAGCCTGGGGCCCCTCTGCCTGCTCCAGGGGGACAGCCAGCTGGGGCTCTCATGGCCCTGGAGAGACAATGCTGCTCATGGGTTATGCTCTGGTGTCCCCTCTCTTTCGAGGAAAATGTTTTGTGCTCTTTGCTGAATGTGGGATGTATCTTCCTCTGTCCTGAGACTTGGTGTTCTGGGCCAGGGTAAGGCTGGAACTTTCAGGCTCTGTGAAACCAGAACTAAGGAAATGAGATTGGTTAGAAGGGGGAATGTTTTGGAGAGAAATTGAAGGGTGCAGAAGAAATGTAGTATAAAAGCTGAAAAACCAACAGGAAAATGAGTTTTGCAAGTAGCAGGTGGAGGTTGCTCGGTGCCCAGCAGCTGTAAGTTTGTGATACTCAGTTAACATTGTCTCCTTTCCCCACAGCAACTTCCCCTGTACTTTCCATACACATGAACTTAAGCTTTTTGAGAAAAGCCTCAGTGTTTGGAAAGAGAAGGATTTGGGTTCTGGCTAAGTTCTCTTGAAGAGGTGCTTCATTACCAGATGACTCCTCAGTCGATGTTTTTGGCTTCCTGTCTCCACTATAGATTTGGAAAAGTGAATAAAACAAATTACCTTCTAGGCTTTTAAGGAAGATAGGCTTAATTGTTTGGTTGTCACAGGTTCCTTGCTGCAGCAGACTGAGAACATCAAAACTGGTCTTGCTCCATGGCCTCTGCTCAGTGTTTGTGGCTATTTATAACCTGCCTTTTGTGCATCTGGCAGCAAGATATTTCTATAAACATGTTTCATTCAAAGGATTTTTGGGTGGAAAGCTCCTTATATTTTTTTTTTTAATTTTCTTGACCGTAGTAGTTTGTTTTTAGCATCCTAAATTTTGGTTCAAGATTTCTGTACCTATTGCTGCAAAGTTTTCTCCATTTGTGCTGAGCAGTTTGCCTCTCCACATGACTAAATTAGCAACAGGATTGCTTTGTTTTTACTGCATTGATTTTGTGTCTAGTGGAAACACACTATGTATGTAGAATCACTATGAAAGAAGAAAGGGCAGGGATTTTATAGCCACCTTTCAGCTCGACAAAATTTGGAACACAATTAGGTATGACAGAAAATAGAGTTAAGGTAATCTGTTCTAAGTAACAAGTTGCTTTCAGGAGTTACAGAAACATATAATTACCAGAAAAATTGCATGTTAGTTTTTGTATGTGAGGCTAATTAAGAGTTCTGAGTAAATTGTGTTGGCATAGGCATCAGAACTATATGAAGTACCTAATTGGGACAAGATAAGGTTTGTGAATTCATCATAAGAAAACAGATGCAAGAATTATGAGAAGTCTCTATTCTAGTCAAGTACCATGTAGGATGGTCTGGTTTCTTTTCAGCAGTCATATTATTTTTATAGGAAACAAGCTAACCCTGTCCTTTATTTTGTTTTGATCTGTTTGCCATCCTCTCCTCTCTCCTTTATCTGGATTTTAGCTACTTTTACCTGCAAAAAGGCTGGCATTTTCTTTTCTGGAATCTGGGTTCCAGAGAAAGGTGTTGGGGATGGCTCAGCTGTTTAACATGTGCAACTTCAAGCTGTATCCCTTAACTGTGTAACAGCAGACTGGTACTGAAGATGTAAAAAGAAGTACTTGCTTTCTTCACTTGCTCTTAGACTGGATTTTCCTTACCCAGTCCATTGTCTGTCAACCTCCTTCACCCAACAAAATAATCTTAATTGGAGCCAATAAAAATTCCCTGAGGTCCAAAGAATGAAATAAAAACTATGAATGTAAGCCAAATCAATTTCTGTTTAATAAGCAGGAAGTAGAGGAAAGGAATATAAACTGAACCAGGTGAGCTAGGGCAATGCTGGTGGGGACCTGAGATGGTAATAAACCAGAAATAAAAATGACTGATAGAAGTGACCTTTGTGAAGAAAACAGTATGAGAAAAGCAGAATTACACAAAATTATGAGCAGTTTCCATCTCTGTCTCTTCAGTGTTCCTGCACTTGGGATTTTGTGCAATTCTTTTCAGCCCTAAGTTGTTCCTTCTGCATTCATTGACTGCTTTACATACTTGTACAGGGAGGTGCTTGCTTTTCCTGTTGCAATGTGGGGAGTCTGGGCTGTAGTTAACCATCAGAAAATGGATGTATTGGAATGTCTACTTGTATCCATTCTAAAGCAATTTAAAATTTCCCTAGTGCTCTTTTTTCCTTTAGTATAACCTCTGAGACAGGGTCAGTCTGTTACAGGCTTTCCTGAAATAAAACCCTCCCCTCATTTTGCTGTGCACTTGGCTGGCTACTGATGCTGTTCTGTGCAAGCATTCATTTCTATAAAAAATGGAAAGAGTTTTCAATAATTCTGATTTGTAGTAATAGAAGTACTTTTTTCTATGTATGTTCACTCTGTTCAGGTACTTCATGGGAATGCCTACTACCTTTACTTTTAAGGAACTGGAGTCTCAAAATATATTCATAATTCCTTTTTATAATTTAATTCAATTCTGAATTTCATATCTCCTATTAAGGCCTTTAGAATACTTGTGGACAGGACAGACTGAGAGGAAAAAATATGAAGGCAAGCCCCTTCCCACAGTGTTAGGTGGCTGCTGGTTCTGCAGGGTCCCCTGTATGGGAATGTGTTTGGCTGTTACTTTAAAAATACTGTTCTGAGACTCAGATTCACTGGCACTTACCAGATAAATTGTTCTTATGTGCACTGAACAAAGTTATGGATCCTGAGTGACATAAATCCTGATGTTGTCTAAGTGACTGGCTGTGTTGTGAGGCTGAAAATGAGCAGTGTCTGCAGAGAACAGAGCGTGCAAGGCAGGGATAGCCTTGACTCTTCGTGGGCTGAGCTTACTTGTGGAGGGGGAGATACAAGTTATATGATCCCCTCCACGCTTTGGGTTTGGTAAAGACAAAAAATGATTTTCATTGCTATTTCCAGATACACTTATCCTGTCATTTTACCAGTCTCAATTACTGCTAAAATAACGTCACACCTTTTGTAACCTTTCTCAGGCTTCAGGCTCACAATCTCTCGTGTTCCTGCTGTTCTTTGCTATCCATCACTATTTTATAGTGTAAGAGTAACTGAAATATTCCAATGATCAGTGGAAAAATGACACTAAATAGATGACTTAGGACAGGTGCAAATAATAAAAGAAATCACATTATAATATCCTGAACAGTTGCTCAGTACCTTCTCACTATATACAGATATTTTCAGATTCTCAGTCTCTCATAAAAACACATTACATGGTCTCTGAATAAAAATTTAAATGAATGTGCAGGAAGTTTATGTGGACCCAGCTGTCACCTGCAGAATGTGTGTTGCTGAAAGCCTTACCAATCCTTAGTGTGTTTGTTTCAATTGTTTTATGTTATTCTTGGTTTCCTTCCTGGTACAGGATAACTCCTGGCTTAAGAGAAGCTGGTTTTGGATTTACTTTTTTCACAGTATGAGGCAGAGATCTTAAAATAGGGAGATATTTCAGACAATAATAAAATGTAACAGCCCACCTCAGCAATCCTTATTCCAGTGTAGGTCCTATTGATTTGTTGAGCTGCACTGGAGCCCTCAGTGGACACTGCCTGAAAGGAGTGGAAAACTGAAGCTAAAATAAGAGCGAACTTTGCTCATTTCCCACACTCTACTGCATTTTTTAACTGAATGAAGTCGGTTATAGGCATTCCAAACCTTAGTTTTAAATAAGTTATGCAGAAAAAAGCTCTCTAGGTCAGCAAAGGCACTTCTAAAAGCTGAGGAGCATACTTCCACTAGGAAAAGATAGCATATAGGTCATATACAAGTCTACATGGAAAGCAAAAATCCTGCTTGTGGGATCCTGACTTTGTTGTGATTGATTTCATTGGGAAGTAAAGGATGAAGAGCAAGTGCAAAGCAAGCAAATGCTTTAAATAGTTAGTTCTTTAATGCTTATTTAATTGCTTTTCCTGAAGATTTGAATGCTGCCATGTAAAGAGATAATGGAGGGGGTTTTTCTTTCAATGGAAGGGGCTTAGTATGTTCTTTATGTAACAGCCATAAAGATGCAGACATATTCTCTTAATATCTGAGATGGAGAGGCCAAGCACACAATAGACTTAAAGCATTTTCTGCTTAGAAGAGCAATCTCTAGTTAAAGGAATGACTTGGTTTGTTAAGGGCTGCACTTGGGGTGTTCTCTCTCGATGTGCTGGATTGCTAGTGAAATACCCTGTTGACAAGCTCTTTGGTTTTATTTGAGTTAAACCTGGTAACTTATTTAAACTTCATTTTGATAGTTAGATTTCTGTTTTACTGGGTCATTTTGAGGTTTCATTTGCATATTCCACCCAGTTAAAAATTCTGGTATTTAAACAGCTTTTCTAATTCAGCTCAGATGGTGGAATACTTTCCTTCTTAACAAGCATTCTAGTTTGTATTAAAAAAAAAAATTCTCCTTCCCTTAGTTTCTTTTTAAATCAAGTATGTAAAGTAAGATTGGCTCCCTATTGAGCTGGTTTAATCATTTGTTTTTTCCATCTGCAGAGAGCCAGTTCCCAAAGTAACTTCAAAGAGCCTTGCCTGAGTAAAAGCTTCCAGCTTTGGAGCAACAAAGATTACAGAAATATGCTTATGCAACTGCTTGAAACCTCTGGCTATCTTGATGTGGAGAATACAACTGAATATTTCCCTCTATTATTCTGTTACTATAGACCTTAAATATTTGTAACTGAGAGTTTTGCTGCCACTTTGCTTTTGCCTCCCACGGTGACTGCACAGTGTGATGTGTTACACAAGTGCACAGACGTGGCATTTGGAGGCTCAAGGGGATCACTGGTGTTCTGGGTCTTGAAGTGATCTCCTTTGTAACTCCAAAAAGAAAACAATCATAAAATTTAGTCTTGATGTGAATTGTCTGTAGACAAGTCTGAAGACTTGCAGCAGCAAATGCAGGCTATTTCTAATATTATAGATTTCTTCAGGCTCTAATCAAATGATGAAGAGGTTTCAAGTGAAATGGCTCCTGGGAGAGCGGTAACCTCCCTTCATTTTAAAAATTTTCTATGTTGACGTGTAATCTCTGTTTGCTGAAAATAAAGTGAATCCCCTGCTCGATCCAGATAGATAGCTATGGGATGCATATTTTGTCTAATGGTGTATAGTGGTTTTGAGTGCAGTAACAAATTTAAAGTAGTTAAAATTGCGTGTTTGTGAGGATCTGCTTCATATTAAGGTCAATATAAAAAATTGACTTTATTTCAGTGTCTTCCTCACTAGTGACTGTACCTTATTCATGACATTCCAGTCTAGTGTTGCCGTCATAATTTTGGAGAAAAGCTGATTTTTTTTTTTTCATTTTTAGGCTTTTTTTTTTTTGACAAAACTATCTGAAAAACAGTGTGTATGGGATTTGTCCCAAATTAATTTCCTATGGAGAGAAGAGTTATGAGTTTGGTCTCAGTACAGCGACTCTTTTGGATTATAATATCTGTCAGTAGAAATGCACTACTTTGGTTTTAACTGAAGCTATTTAAAATCCTAATTTTTGGCTTAATCGAATCCTTACCACAAGCAAATCTAATTCTGGCATACTATTTCAATTGCACAGACTTTAATTTCTGACTAAGAATTGGAAGGATTAACCCAGATTTTAGCAGCTCTCTCCATGACTGGGTGGATAGGATTAAAATCTCTGCTGCTCACTGTGGTTGTTTATTCGAGTTTTTGATTAGTTATGTCTGTTGACGAGGATGGGAAATTTTTTGAGGTTAAGACTCCAGCTTAAAGAAGTATGGTGAAATCACTGAATTGCATTGTATTTTGATTAAAAATACAGCCCAAAAATACTTTGCCTGTTTGCAGGACCATGATTTATAGTTTAGTATATTCTAGATTAATTTTGTAGTTTGAAGTATTAATAAATTTATCATCTTTCAAGCTGTAGAAAGATTTATTTTGGAAAAAAATAATTGGGTAAACCGGGAATGGCATTAACCAAATTGCAACTTCTTTTAAGGACTGGTTGAATGCAGCAGAAGTTTTTGGGCCAGAAGCTGAAAGGATGTTCCTGTATTTCATTTCTAACAGTACAGCTATTAGAAATAGACACAGTTTCACTATGCAGGAAATAGAGAAGTTTCTGGAATACTGTCTGCAATCTGACTCCTGCCTTCTAAAAAGCCCTGGTCCTGTAATGAGCTTAGTAATTGGTTACTTCAGTGACCAGGGAATGAAAGTATCACCTCCAGGAGATGAGGGGAGTTGGTTTTGTTTGATCTAGTAAAAATGACCCTGGGAGGAGGATATGGTGGCTGGATGCAGGATGAAGAAAAACTGATTAAACAACATAAAATGAGTCAGAGGACTGAAACTTAGGTGGGAAATTAAAAGTGGTGAATGGTATTTAGATGGAAAATGAAGGAGTTTGGGATTGGCAAGAAGCTGGCTGGTGTTATGATGGAAACTTGTCAATGAAGAAGGATGAGCATGTTCTTTCAGCATGTTCTTTCTAATTCTACATTCTTCTTCACATTTACAAAAAGCTTGAGATTGAGAAAACCATGCAACACTATCATATTGCCTCAAAATCTAGGTAAGCTTATATAAATGTTAGATTTGGTAAATTTGTGAGGTGGGAGGAGTAGGATCCTGATGTACTCCTTATCAGACTGTGAAGGACTGTGCTCATCAGCCTGGGAAAGACAGATTGGCCTTGGGATTCTTGTTGGAATATGGTGAACTATGTTCCAAAAATGTTTAAAGCCTCATCTCCTAGAAAAGACTATAGGTTTAATTTCTGAGGAAATGTAGTCTTTACCTTTTTATATGAAGCAGAAGAACTGAACTTTTCTTTGGGTATTCCTGCCTTTTTGTATTTGTTCTTTTGTGCCTTAGGCAGCAACAGAATTCTCAAGAGAGGTGAGATGAAGATGTGCTCTGCACTTGGCAAAAGGGTGCTGTTTGCTGCTTGTCAGGCTGCTCTATTAGGGAAAAAGAGAACCTGTAACACCCCGGAGCTCCGTGGCTGCAGCGTTACAGATCCCCAGCAGAGCCCTTGTGAGCTCGGGGCTCCAGGCCCAGCCTGAGCTGGGAGTGGTGATGTCTGCCTGTCAGACATGCTGGGCAATGCTTTATACGACCCAAATTTATGGGTAGTCTGGGTTGTAGTTGGATGCCCAAAACATTACAGGTTTGTAATGTCTGTGCTGGACGTTTGTTGCAATTCTGTGGTGGGATTTCTGTCTGCAAATAATCAGGTGTTCCAGACCACCCAGCTGTTTTTGACACTGAAAAATATCTTGATGAATATTCTCTCATTTAAAACCTTGTTTCATGGACTAAAATATTTTATTTTAGTTTTTTCTTTTTCTCTGGAGAAAAGGGTTCCTAGTGATTGCCATGACATGCAGGGGAGTGTGCCACGGGCTAATGCATGGGCAGTGCATATAGCGAGGTGATGATAATGTGATTATTGTGAGGGTTCTGCTCAAGGGAGTAGGAATTGCTATATAAGCACAATGATATTTTCTTTTACTGTCCTGAGGAAAGGATGATTGCAGGTGTCTGCTCACAGAACTTGCAGAGTCTTCAGCTATGAAAGGTTCTTCAGAGACAACACACTTTATCTGGCCTTGTTGAGCAATGGAAGTGAGTGTCACTATACCAAGAATTTGATTTCATTATTCAATAGTCTTAAAAAAGGCTGCAGAAGGCACTGCTTTTCAGAATCTATAATTTTTGTGCAGATTCAAGCTATGGAAGAATGAATTCTCAGTACCTAAGAGAAGCTCTCAGGTTGTGATATACAGCAGGACATTAAGGAGGGAAGACTGTAAAAGTTTAGTTATGCTGAATTATTTTCTTGCCATTTACTGTGGCTGTGTTTAAAGTACTGAAATGATGTCCTTGTAGGAATGGAATATTCTTCCTAAAACACTTTAATGAAGTGGGCAAAATCTTTTTTCTAATTTGCTGTGTCTGGAGAGGAAGGTTAAAATGATGTGTTAACGAATGCTGCAGATGGTCTACAACAAATGGTTAGAACTGTTTGTATTTTTTTCCTCCATAAAAGGTTGAACAGCAAATTGGATAAAATTCTGTTTCAAAGTGACCAACCCTGTTTCTTCCCTGAAGCAATTCACACTTTTTCCAGACTTCATTAATACTGGAATTCTAATCTCTTTAGCTCTTACAGCTGTTTCATTTCCAGGGGCCTTCAGAGGCCAATTATTTTGCTAAAAAAATGCTTATTAATGAAAATCTGTTCCCAGGTAGAAAGAAAAGGCCAATGCAGATGGAAGAAAACCAATGTGCTCCAGAAATCTTAAGGCCCTCCTTGCTGTGCTTTTGGGACAGAAAAAGAAAAAAAATCAGAATGCATCCTTCATTTTAGTGTTTTGAGTGTTGTGTGGGTTGGGGTTTTTTTTGGGGGGGGGGGGGGGGGGGTTTTTTGAGTGTGTGTTTTGTTTTTCTTTTGCAATGGAACTGAGGTAAAAGGATACATCTGTTTCCTTGTACTTATGTCATTAAACCAGGAGATATAAAGTGCTGGAAAAAGTTAGTGTAGTCTTGTGAATCCTTGCCAGGCACCAGTTTCTTTTTAAAACACATGCCTGGGCCTCTGAGTTAGCAAAGGCATTATCACTCAGGGTTTGCTTTCACTGGTTTACTGATGAGACCATGGGCAGAGTCATGAAACAAAGTTGTGTTGCTAGCACAGCTAAAACTGGAACTGCTTCCATGTCCACCAACAAAGCCACATTTGGATTTTTTCTCCTCTTGTTTTTTTTTTTTTATCAACTGAGGTTTCAGTTTTTGATTTTGAGAGGACTACCATCTCTGACCACTCTCAGCTTTGTTCTTCAAGTCAGTTGTGTCCTGATCCCTGTCTCCTGTGCTGCCACTGTCTCTGTTCTAGACCTACTTTGCTGGGAGAGCTTTGGAAAAGTATTCTGAGTTTTAGTTGTCTCTTCCATTTCTTTGCTCTTTTGCTGTATCTGATCTAGTCTGACTGGCACACAGAAGCCCTCAGGGCCTCAGATGAGTTGCCTATGGTTTGCCTCTGCTTTAAAAGTGAGAGTTGGCCTCCTGCCTCAGTTTCATTGGAAATGCCTTGGAATTGCAGCTGTGCTTTGTCTGCTACTTTGGACAGAAAACTTGCAGGATTTGCCCCATGTTTTTTCCAAGGTGAAGATTAGCATGCTGCAAAGAGAGCAAAATGTTAAGAAACATCCAGCAAATTAGCAGTGTGATCTCTTACGTTCAATGGTGCTTTTGAAAAAGATCTCCATGCATTCATAATTGCTAATTTTAGTCCAAGTTAAACATGATCCCAAAATCAGACCCTGATTTTCAAACTTGACTATTCTCAGAATAAGCCTGTAAGTTTATCAGTAAGTGTTTGAATGGATATGCAGGAAAATTTGTAGTCCTTAAAGACCTGAAGTACAATACCAAGGCAGATATCAGTGTGTAAATAGCTCTTGCTCACATGTGAACAATTGATACGCGAGTTGCTTTATTTGGTGCCATCTTCTGTTGAAGTATTTATTTCCTGCTCTTGTCTTTAGGAGGTGATTAATGAGCCTGTAAGTGATAAATTTACTCAAAAAGTGTTGCTGGTGATATCGAGGCATTTCTGTGATGAGGGGAATTGGAAAGGTTGCAGATGTGACTCCTAGAGAAGGGTTATGTGGGGCAGGTTCCTTTGCTCCTCCAGGTACCAGGAGGTCTTAAGTTCAGGCTGGGATTTTGTCCAGGGAATGGTAGATCTTCTTTCCCAAACTTCATCTGTAGTTTGAGAATTACAGCAGTTTTTACTTGATCGTTACTTCAGGCACGGACAGCTGAACTGTGCTGAGGTGTTACCTTGTTCTGTGTGCTCTCTGCTCAGACAGGTTTTGTGTATACCAGTAATATTTTAGGCTTGAAACAGCAGATATCAGCATATTCCCACTCTGGCACTTGCTAACTTTTCCCATTTTCTCCTGGTCCTGTAGCTAGACTGTTATTGACCCCACCAGGTATTTGAAAATCTGTGTTTTCCTCTGGCATTTTGCCATGTTGGTTAAAATCCCACTGATTTCATTCTCTGTGGAAACTGCCTTGATGAAGTTTTAAGTGATGAACTGTGAAATGTCTTCCACTGAAAAAGTCTCTCAGGTAAATAAGTTGGAAGTCCCAAATGAGAACCAATAGGATACTGGGCTTGAATATTAATTTTGTTACCATGTGTTCCCAGTAGACTTGTAATCCAGTAGCTGTTCAAGTAACCTGATTTTTCAGGTCTGAATCATCAGTATGGCAACAAGTACCCATGAAATAATGGGTAGGTAATTAAATACTTTCCTTCTCTAACTTTGATTGGCCTTTCATTGTGGACAACATACTTTTGATTACTGTTCAGGACTAGTGTTTATTTCTCCTTAGTTTATCACGTACACACTTTCTTGTGCATTGAGAAGAAATCTAGAAAACTTATTTTTTCTGCAGGGACACACTTCACTAGGGTAGATCAGTTGAGCTGAGATATATGCTGAAATGTGTTGAAATGATACCACTATTGGTGTGAGCTGTTCAGGAAGTGTTTGCATGCTCCTCTGTGAAAGAGCTCTGGGTGTTGCATTAATCCCCTGCAAGTTAGATTGTAACTATGCATGTCATTCAGTAAACCAGAAAGTACCTGCAATCTTGAATGATGCTTTTCTTTTCAAAGCATTTATTCTTTTTATATTTGTAAGAGTATTTTTCTTTGTGCCACTGCCCTATGAAAGATTTGAAATAATCCCATTCCTGATCTCCAGTTATTATCCTTTCATAATACCTGTTTACTGAATTATTTAGGGGAAGTTATGACATCCTGTGTCACACAAAGTAACATTAACCACAAAACTTTGCATGTTGGTATATAAGATTCCAACACAGTGCAACAAAAATCATATCACTGGATCTCCTTCTGTTCTTTAGTTTGAGAAGGGTGAGCAGAGAACAGGACAATCACTGGGAAAAACCCAGTATGAGGAAAGATCACTGTGCTTTGAAATCTGAATCAAAGCAAACAGCCTTGAAAGGAGGCTTAGCAAACTGAAGTTGGCTGATGCAGCAGTGGATGTGTGTGAAATAAAACAGCAAACAGTTGTTTGTGTGCTGGCCATGAGTGTCAAGGAGAGAAAAATGTGTGTTCCATCTGGGAGTAATAACTGTGTGTCTGTAGAAGAAAGACAAAACAGAATTTTTGCTATGTGCCAGCATGCAAAATAAGTCCAGCAAGTGGTGTGGTATTGAATGAGTTGGTTTTAGCCCAGAAATATGTATCTTATTGCCTCTTTTTATTGGATGTGTTCTATTTTCCCTTTAAACTTGCAATTTGTTATTAATGATAAATAGCTTTGATGTTAGAAGATAAACTAAAGTTAAAATGGCAACATTGGTGAGACTATGGGAATAAGTTTGGTTATGGGGGAAAAAACAGATATGTGAGGTATTGTTGTACTGGCATTTATCATATGCACAAATGCATTTTCTGATTACCACATGAATGGTGTTATGATTGTTAAAAGAAGTGTGTTTTATATAGTTCATGCTATGAAATCCATTATTTAATGTAGCTCCCTGTTGTGTGCAAATGCACTGCAATCTAAGCAGCACTTCCCACTTCAAGGATATTTTCTTCTGGTTCCTGCTAAAAGGTGAAAACAGTGTCTACATAAAAGAGCAATCAGTGACTACCTACCAAAGATGGTTTTAAACAGGGATCTCAATTGATATTACTCCTGTTTGTGTGTCTGTGGCAGGAAATTTAAGTCTTTACAGAAGATTGTTCTTGTCTGGTATACCCTTGAAGTGGTAGTTGCAGGTAACTGTCCCTCTCTTGGAATATAGAGTAATTTCTTTCTTAAAAGAAAGCAGAACAATGCTTTGTTTAAAGACAACTGATAGCTTGCCTCTTCCAAATTGTGAATAATGTCAGGATCCTCATCTTGGCATGCACTCCTGAGCTATTTTCAGCAAAGTGCAAATAAAAGCTATAATTCCTCCTGGCACATCAGGGGTGTAATGGAGGTGTCTGGCAGCATTTCAGTAAAACAATTAGGCTTAGTGGAAAGGATTCCCTCTAGGCATGACTGTCAGTCAAAGTATAAATAGAGGGTGAGAACCTGCTACCCAGCCTTGATACCTCCTGGACAGCAAGTTTCAAGCCCTTGCCAACCAGCACAGGTGACATGTAATGCCTGTCCCAAGGTTTTGGGATTTACAGCTTGCACAGTGACAGGAAAGGTGCTTGAAAATTACGTGTGTTACAGTCTCTGAGGTGAGGCAGAACTTCAGATATTTCAGTGCTTGCAGTTTGTAACAGGGCATGTGTCAGGGGAAGGAAGCTGAGATGTGGCTAAATTTTGGGCAGAATTCTAGAATGGAATTATTTATTAAAATTCAGTTCTAGAAAGGTATCTGAAACTCCCTTTGGCTCTGGATGCACAGGAGCACGATGACATGATGATTCATTTGCTTTGTGTAAGTGGAATTAGCAGAAGCACTTGACAATTGTCTCTTGCACCTCCACAGCTCCCTATAGGGAATGTAACCTGTGACATGGGAGCAGGAACTCGAATGCTCCCTTGGACAGACATGAGCAGGGACATTACAGCACCTGGCCAGTGGAAATTTGGTTTCAAACGTTTCATAATACAGTGTTCTTCTGCAAGCAGAATGAAGTTTGCTTTCTCCAGCTTTTATTTCTGGCAATTCAAGTTGGTGACATGTCAAAAGCACTCGTTACAGTGACATTAATGGTGACAGTTCCTTCAGAGTGATTGCCTTCTTTTATCAGAGAACACAGGCAGGGCTGGTCTAAGAGGAGCTTGCCTTGAGGGCACAAGCTGCAGGTTTATACTGCAGATGGGTATCTGGAACTTTCATTGCTTAATTATTTAAAACGTGATAAAAAAAAGGTGAGGAGTGTATTCCTGATTTAACTTGTAAAATGTAATATGAGAGTCCATCCTTCTCTTATTTTGTATGTGGGAGTTTGCTTTTTAGATAGGATGTATAGAATAGGGCATGAAGATGTTGGATTATTATTTTCTTTTTTTTGTGTTTTAGTGACTTTCCTTAAAGTACTTCTGCAATTCTTGTTGCAGCATTAGAAATGTTTTCATTTTCCCTGCAAAGTGGAGTGCCTCAGGGCTCTGCACTGCACTGGATTCCTCTGCCAAGGCACATCAAAGTGGGGAAAATTCCAATATTATTTCCTTGTGGTTAGAGTACACCTTTATCTTGGACTCCAGTGCTCTGTTTTGCTGTCAGTGCTGGTAGTGCCCTGCCTCCCAGTTACACCATAAGGCTGTGCTTGAACAGGTTGTTTGGGCAAGGAGCCTCCTCCAATTGACTCCCAAAACCATTTTACCCTCCTGGTCTCTCCTCCTCGGAGTTCCAGTGACAGCTCTGCTGCTGGAGATCTCCTGCAGCAACATCTCCAAAATTCAAGCTGTTCTTCATGACTATGTAAATAATTGGTTAAAGCTGCAAGGTTCCAAATCCAGAATAGAACATGCTGTTTCATTCCAGGCAGTTACCCATGGATTGTAGAATATTTAGCTGATGGCGTGAAAACAGATTTTGTGAAAAAGCTCCTGCATCCTTTAGCTCTCTGCTGGAGATTACTGGGTGAGATTGCTTTAAGCATGTTATATTCAAGTGTTTTACGTAACGGGGAGTAGAGAGAAGGCACGCAAGCATCAGGAAAGTAAAACTTTTGGTTCTAGCTTTTCTTGGTTCCTATTTCTTAAGAATTTCAATTATTTTTTTTTTTTATTTCAGGAGCCCATTTTGGAACAATGTGTCTGTGGTATATGGGACAATTTCTCTCTGCTGTTTATTTTTTTTGTGTGTTAAGATATGTAAATGAATCTTCCTTTTTCCATAGACAGTTATCCTGAAGATTAGCCAGACTTAGTGAGACTGTTCTGTGGCAGGTGTAGGGTTTAATTTTTAATGTGAATTAAGAACTTAGGTAAAAAATAGTTTTAGTTTTTCTTTCCACTGGACTACCCTACAAATTTTCCTAGCTGTATTGTGTGCTATCCAGCCCACTTTCTCCACTACTGTCTGTTTCCAAACTTTGGTTAAATGCTGGTATAAAGCAGAGTGGAGTGAAGGCTGATTGACTAGAAGGCAATTCTTATAAAGTATGTGAGTTCCTTTTCTGACTTGCAAGGTTTTCAGCAGTGTATCAGGATGCATTAAAGTTTGCCTTCAAGTGGAGAGAGTGTGTTTCTGCAAAAAAGAACTCATGCCTTAGTTCAGATGAAGTATTTTGATTTAAAAAGCATCTTTCTTTTAACATGCATCTCCTATATTTAAAAAATTGAAGTAGAAATTAAAGGTGTGGAAGAAGAGCATTAAGGCTAACTAAAAATTATGGATCAATTTTAGGTTTACTTTTAAAGAGGAGTTTTGAAATTGAAAATGGATGTTACTTTACACTTAATGTCATAACTTCATGCCTTACCCCATATAAACTACTTTTGTATTAATAAATCCCATTTATTTGATGTTTTTAATAACTTTGGCATCCTTTGTGCTATAATTAATGTTCATGCATAACTGTGCCACTGAAGAGATAAAAAGTGGAACTGGAGGCTATACAGTAGTCATTTGGGAGATGACTTAAGCTGTGGGATAAACATAATAGTTGGGTATATTTGCAAAAATGATCTGTAGTGGTTGGAAGTTACAATTTAGAAATGAGACCTGCACTTCCTAATGATCCCTCTGTGATGACTTTGATGATCTGATCTTCTGAATATTCTGAAGATGTGTAATATCACTTTATGCCTGCTTGAAGTATTTAAGGATGACTGATGGTAGGTGTGATGCTAACCATAAAACTTCTTACAAAAACTGGAATCTGGGACTTGGCTTCAATATTTTGCAGAGATGAAGTTTTTGTGCAAAAGAATTCCATTTGCAAGGGAATGCTTTGCATCCTTTTCTGTGCTGAAGGTGAAGAAAACGAATCCCCTGGTTTGTTACACTGAGGACCCAGTTTAGAGCTAATTCTTTTGCAGAATGCTCAAGGCATGTGAGTGTGTCAGAGGACTGCTGTACCTGTGGTTGTGGCTTCTAAAGATGATGACTTTGTAGCCATCATTTCTCTGCTGTAGCATCATTTGTTGCCTGTGTGAGGCTTCCAGCTGCAGACTTCAGGGATTGTCAGAACCTCCTGTCTCAGACTAAAGTACTCTCCAGCAGGAGCATCTGAATCAGTCTGTCTGTGAAGTTCCTACTACAGCTGTAGCTGCTCTGGACAGTTCAGAGCCATGGGATGTAGGTTGTGTGCAGCTGATTCAGTATGTGGGTCTCATCCATGAGCTTAAATAAGACCAGAATGGAAGTCTTCAGGTGTGGGACAGGTACTGGGCACAGGCACCAGCTTTCTGTACTGAGTGACTGGTTCCACCACTGGAGTCCCAATGGTGGCAGCCCTGGGGTGTGTTGGGGCAGGAACTCACTCTCTATCACAGTGCAATTACAAGGGAAACTCTTGTTGATCTGTTTACAACAACTCTTGAGGGTCTCTTGGTTGTTTCTAAAACTGTGTGATTCATAACTTCATCAGATCCATATCCCTAGGAATTCAATTGTGTGGGAGTGTGCAGAATAACCTTGGGAGGAATTGCAGAGGTTTTACATTTTGGTCTGTTTAAAGGAATGCAATAAGAATAAAAAGTACTTATAGCTGTGATGACAATTATGACTGCTGGTTTTCTTCACAGTTTAGCACCAGTAAAGTGCATCTCTTATATAGGGCAAGCTGTGAGTTGTGAAATGACAATGCAGCTTTGGTTGTTCTAGGTCAGCATTGATGTGCATTGGATTTCAAGATCTATGAATGTCAGTCTGCCACATCATTTATATTTGGGTTTATTTTTAGTTTTTCTAGTTGAGTAAACTTAGTTTGTGGAGGTGCTCCAGACTTCAAATGCCCAGGAGACAGAATTTCAGCAGTTGCAATCTTGTGCCTCACTAAAGAAGTAAATCTTCCTTGGCAGAGTGTCATGACTCTATCAAATGCTTCTGCTCAGAATTTGTTGCTGATGAATGTTCTTTTGTCCCAAGATCACGAATGCTGTTTCTGCACACTATTATAACTTGCTGCTTGGTGCAGGGTACATGTGGACATCCCACTGACACAGTTAGATTGTTCCAGAATGAGGCCTGAGTGCAGGGGTTTTGTTAAGAAAGGGTTAACTCACTGAGTAGGAATGTAATTGCTTAGTTACTGGGATGCTTTCCAGATGAGGTCATGGATCTAAACAAACAGACAAAAAACCCTCAAAAACAAACCTAAGAGGTCAAATGTGTCTATCTCAGTGTAAATCACAAGTACCATGAATCCAAGCTGGTTTTCCTGCCCACAATCCTTACAAACCTGGGACATACCTGGTCCTCCAGTATTATATCTGTACTGCACGTGCTTGGTTGCACAATCCCTTCTTAAAACCTTCCTGGCAGCCTTGCAGGGGGCATGACTTTTTCCTTTGTGAAGGTGGAAGACAAGACAACTTGAAGAGCTGTGGGGGTTCTGGATTGGGTTTATTCTGCAGGCTGTTTTGGTGTGTATGACAGCTTGCCTGGGGTCAGCCCTGCTGCCTCAGGTCCCCTCTGCTGAGGTAGAAGCCTGCTCAGGGAATGCACCATGAGAGCTGCAGTGAACCTGCCTGGACACTGGCACCAGGAGAAGGGAGGAGAATGCCCCATTGCAAAGTTTTTGGGAAGGTTGGGGGAATGGGCAATGAAGGAAGTGTCTGCTTATGGTTGGGACTGAGATGTTTTTGGGGTGGGGAGGAGGCAGGAGTTGAGTAGTGTTGCTTTCTGTGACAGGATTGTTGTCCAAGGCAGGTCACCTAGTGGAGTTATATGTACATATATGATGAAGGGAATGAGATAAGGAAGGAGAAGAGGAACGAAATTGGCTTTTTTAAAAATAATTCCTGGACTTCTGAGCAAATGCTTTTCTTCAGTCAGATCCACTGCAGTTGATGCCTAAAGTAGTTTTTCTCCCTAGCTCATCTGTAGTTCTTCTCCTCAGTGCACCTTTTCCTGTGAGAGGAGGGAGAGCAGCTTGCTGCTGCGGGAGGAGAGCATCTGTGAATAACTTCTAGTCATGTTCCATTCTGAAAAATCAATACAGCTGGGAGATTTCAATCTGAGGCAGTATGCTTGTTTTCATCTACAGCTCACATGAAACCTAAAATTTATGTGCATATTTCTCACAGAAGCTCCCATCTGTTACTTTAGAGAATGTTTTCATATGTATAAATAAGTCTAATTTGCAGTTGATAGAATATAAAAAAATACCTATAGGCTCTGCAGGTATCTCAGAGATTGCCTTCTGCAGTAATGTGGTAAAATGAAGACTGTCCAAGAGTTAGTATCAATGACACAGTAACTCTTGTGAGGAAGGATCAACTTAAGTTGAGATTTTATTTCACAGTTTAAATTAAGGAAGGTATTTTTAGGAACATCTTAGTAACTCTTGCTTTTGCTGAGAATTTGGAACTAGTGCAAACTTACCTTCCTTGTCTAGGACCCTAATTCTTAAACTTTCTACCCCACAAATATATATTCCATTACTACAGTTGTGCTTGCCATGTGTAATTTACATTGCAGGTGAGGAGGGTCCATAGCTTTAAAGGACTGACTATGCAAGTTCTCCTGAGCTCTTCATGTTTTACAGACTCCAAACCAGTATCACATGTTATGCAGGAGAAATCACCTCCCTTCAGTTATCCCTCTCTCACAAAGCTTTCCTACAGTTTCCTAAAAGATTCTTTTAGTCTTGTGTTAAATATCAGATACTTTTGATCAATAGCCAGAGGCCTGTAATTTTAGACTGGAGTGCAAGAAAGTGAACTGGGAACTAATTCTACTTTTGTTTCAGAAATGGGTGACAACTCCAGTCTGGGGACAGAGATGGGTGCACTTGGAGAACACTCTCAGTGCCAATCTGCTTTGTGTAGTCCTCTTGACTAGGAAGTTGGAGCCTTCGTGGAGAGTGGTAGATTGAAAGCCATGTCTAGGATCAAGTAGGAACAGAATCCTGGTAGGACAGAGAAAGCATGTCTAATTCTAGGAATTCCACCTGAGTTGAAGAAACAGCAAGAGCAAGGGAAAGCTCTCTGACTGCAGAAATAGCACAGTGGAACACTTAGAGGAAGGTTACTGACTGACACCTATCACTGAAGGGTTATGCAGTAATAGTCCTCAAAGCCTCTTCTGTTCCGTTTGGATGGCTCAAAAATGTCTTGTCTATAAAAAAAAAACTGGTTTTCTGTGTTATTTAACAACAGCAGGTAGTATTTTCTCAAGTGATGCCCCAGTAGAGACCCTGCTTTGCTCACTGCTCTGACTGGGGCTGTGCTTGGCAAGCCTGTATCAGCTGTACTCAGCAGTATCCCAAATGTTGCAGTGCCAACACCCGCACCTGTCTGAACTGGAAACTAGTTCATTTTGAAAAGTTAGTGGGATTGAGAAATAGTGGCCCATTTTGCATGAGAGAGCAAGTAACGAATGTTAATGTGCAGTGAATTTGTCAAAAAGCATTAATAGGAAAAGAGTCTGTGTGGGGGAAACAATTAAACCTGAGCTGATGAAGGAAGCTCACTGTACTGTGAGATTACCTGCCAAATATGCTTAGACAAACAAACTGTGCCCTGTAAGTAACATTTCATGTCTTAGCTGTGACCTTAAGTGATGTTTTAAAGGGATGTTTAAGGATAAAACTCATGAATTTGTACAAGTTATTCCTGAGTGGGCTTTGCAAGCTTTAAGAACTAATAGAGGAGTAACACAAAGCAGGTTGAAAAGGTCTTTTTCCAATATATCACTGCAGTTGTGGGATCCTGTTATATAATGAGTGATCTAGATTAAAGATGCTGACATTCAAATAAAGGCACCCAGTGAGAAAATCCCAACAGTTTTCTCACTGGTTCTTCTCACACTTCTAGGATGTATTTTTACACTTTCTTGAACAGATGAGATTGAGCTCTCTCATAGTGTTTTCGTTACTCTATAAAAAAGTGTGAAGCAGCCTTCTGTAGAGAATTAGGCTGGAGTCACTGGAGGTTCTCTGACGCATTCTCACTCCTCTCAATTTTCATGACTGTTCACCAAGAACACCTGAGGCCTATTTTAATAATTACAAGCTGTGCATTTAATTTTAAGTAATAGTTGCTTGCAGATGAAATACACAAGCCGCATTATAAATATATCAGTGTTAGTTAAACATCCATCAAAACTGCATTTAGACCTGCCCAGGTTCTCACTGTAGGTAGGAAAAACAGCTCTGAAGACTGCTAGCCTTGAGGCTACTACAATGGGTATGGAGCCCTTGGTGATTCTGATGATTTGTTCCTTAAACTCTTTGTAGGATTCTGCAGTATTAACTGGATATGATGATGGCAAAATGGTCAGGGATGAAAAGCTCTATCCATTATCTCAAGAAACATTTAAAACCAATTTTAATTCTGTACTTTTGGGGACAACTATCTGGATAGGAAATAGCTCTAGATATGTCATTTATATTTTTTATTGAGTTCCTTGAAGTAATTTTTTTTCTCTCAACTTCTGTGTAAAAATAGACAGGAAAGCAAGCCAAGTAATTTTTATTTAAACCTGAATTCCTTATGTTTGTGTTTTCAGTGTAAAATTTCAGCATGATCGTTTGAAGAGAGTGTTGGGCTACTGTACTTGTGCAATGACTGAGGAAAGAGAATTGCTAACAAAGACTCATATCTTTATAGCAAAGGAGCTTATGAAAGTCTATGTTGGAAATTGGTTTAGATCTTGCCTGTAAATAGAAACTGTATTTCTCAAATGAAATTGTTTGTTTCTGCCCTTTGCTCTCTACTTTTGAATAAGACATGAGTCAAGCATTAATCCACTTCTGCTTCTGAGTTATGAAGATAAAAGAATGAGGGGATAATTTGAGTGATCCAAGGAAAACATTTTATCTTCCTATTAGATGTGCTACTAAAGGTAGTTTATTGTATTAGATCACCTCAGCTACTGCACGTAAATTTCTAATTCCTATCTACAAACATCAAATGTGATGCTTTACTGTATCTATAGAACATGGCTTAATCAGCTCAGTAAATATTGCAGCCACTCTGAAATTTGCTGGATCCTGGGTGTTTAAATACAGATATATTTGAGAATGTGGTGAATAAGTCTCACTTGACCAGCGTTATTCTCAGGAACCTGACTGTATCCAGAGAAACAGAGTTTCCCCATATTTGGATCTTGGTAATACCAGCCATTTTTCTGATAAACCCTGTATAAAAAAAGGATCTTTTCACGCTTCTTGGAAGCCTTTCTTTCCCTTCTGTCTTGCCATGCATGCTTATAATCTCTTCTAGTCTTCGTCTCCATGGCTGGCTTTGTACTTGCCAATTCACCTCTGCCTTATGAAGGAAAGAGATCTTGAAATCAATTAAGGTTCAGTACTATGAATTTAAGGTCTAACTAATATTTACCGTTCCTTTAGTTATTTTTCTTGTGCTTAAATTAAGAATTCATGTTCCCTGAATAGCTACTGAAGAGCAGAAGATCATTCAGTGGACCCAAGTCAGACTTGGTGCAGTGTCTGTGTAGGAAACTCAACCACTTAAACCAGATGTTGAAAATGGTGATGTCAATATCTTTCTTTCCTGACCCATTTCACTGGACAATGCACATTTAATTTCTACTTTGTATTGTGAGTTTAACTTTTAATTCTGTAACTGCATTTAAATGCAAACCATTTCTTTTCAAATTCGAGTCCTTAAATGATGTTTTTCCAATTCAAATATCATGGTAAAATATATTCCCCCAGAGGCTCGGTACAGTGTGAAAATGTGCGAATAATGGATACATGTGCAGTGTGCATCTTCCTACCAGATGGTACTGCTCAAATTTATAGTGTGTTGCATAATTGCTTTAGAAGAGGCTGAATGAATTTCCTTAATTTTAAAATTTCTTTTGTAAATGTTGATGGATTTTTCCTGCAATGTGTGATGCTAGTTCATCTCCAGTTTTCCACAGCACTGACCTAGACCACAGACACCTGAGTTAAAAGAAGATACAACATCTTATCTGTTACTAGTTGGAGGACAATCAGTTTTTGATTGTTAAGGAACAGGTTTAGCTCTTGATTCTGGCATATCAGTAAAATAAGCCTTTTTGCCTTTGGATCTGCAATTCATGTGAGTCAATGCTTTGGTACTAGGAATGACTTTGGTTGATTATTATAAGAAAGCTTGGAAAACTTCTTTTCCTTGCTGCTTCCCTGAGATTTCTCTTAGGACATTTATTGAGTGTCCAAGCTGTGGCCTTGCACACCAGTAGCTGTTAGAATTACACCGTTGAGCTACTTGTAGTGTGTCTATTTCCTAGTGAGTCAGAAATTACTGTGGAAGCTGAGTGATGTTGGTGTTGGCTCAGGATGCTATCTTAATGAAACATATACTCCTTCAAATGTGCTTAACAAATTTAGAAAAATTCTCATGTTTCTTAACATTGTGTTAAATGCAAAGAAAACCAATAAAGCTGTCTGAGAGAAAATGCTTGCAACAGCGTGCTGGGTGAGTCACTTTGTACAAGCAGATGTCTTCACTGCTTAAAATGAGGACCACTTGTAAAACATGAACTTAGAGATGAGTTATCAGGCTTCTGCCATTCTTGACCTTGGACAGAATTCTGAGGATGACTAACAATCCATTTGCAGATATAATCTGTGCCTGGTTTCATCTTGAGGGAAGTTTACTTTGCAGGAGGAAGGAAGCAAACCTCAGACACTCATGGTAAAATTAAAAAGTTTGTTTTGATTTTCTTTGAAGCTCTATCTGCTGTTTTCTAGTGGAGTGGAATGGAATAAGATCTTACTTTGTCACCTGTTTCTGCCCAGCATTTAATTCACTTTTGGTTTTGACAAGAACACTTGGATCCCAAGAAGTCTGTGGGATCTGATGGGATTCATCCAAGAGTACTCAAGGAGCTGGCTGAGGCCTTAATGGTTTTTGAAAGGTCTCAGGAATCTGGAGAGGTACCAGTTTACTAGAAGTTGGCTAATGTCCAAATTTTCAAGAAAGGCAAAAGAGATGATCTGGCCTGGTGTTCTCACTTTGATGCCTGGTAAAATTACAGAATTACTGAAAAACATCTGAAAGACCACAGTCATTTGCCACAGTGAGCATGGGTTCATGAGGGGCAAGTCCTGCTTGACAAATTTAATTTCCTTTTATAACAAGGTAACTCATCTAGTTGATCAAGGGAAGCCAACTGATGTAATCTTTCTGGGTTTCAGTAAAGCTTTTGATACTGTCTCTCACAGGATCTTTCTGGACAAAATGTCCAGCTCCCAGCTGGATAAACATATCATGGGATGGGTGAGCACCTGGCTCATGGGGTTGGGCAAAGGGTTACAGTGAATGGGGTGACATCAGGCTACTGACTTGTCACTAGAGGGGTTCCACAGGGATCCATCCTTGGCCCAGTGCTCTTCAATGTCCTCCTACATGATTTGGATGGGAGACCACTGAGTTTGCTGATGATGGTAAATTGAGAAGTGTCATTGATTCCCTTGAAGGCAGAGAGGCCCTGCAGAGAGAGCCTGACAAACTAAAGGGCTGAGCAATCACCTACAATGGGAAGTCCAACAAAGAGAAGCTCCAGATTCTGCACCTGGAATGGGGCAACCCTGGATCTATGTGCATGCTGAGTATGAATCAGCAGTGCCCTGGCAGCCAGGAGGGCTCTTGGGGGGCCCAGCACTGCCAGCTAGGCGAGGCAGGGGCTTATCCATTCTGCTCTGTGGTGGCCTCACCTTGAATGCTGTGTGGTTTGCAGTGCCACGTATCAGAAGGATCTGAAACTACTTGAGAACATCTGTAGGAGAGCCATGAAGCTGCTGAGGGCTCTGAAGGGGAAGCCATAGGAGGATCAGCTGAGGTCACTTGGGTGTTCACCCTGGAGAAGAGGAGACTTGTGGTCTTCAACATCCTCATGAGAGGAAGTGGAGGGGCAGGCACTGATCTCTGCTGTTTGTGACCAGTGACAGCACATGACAGAACAGCTCTGGCGGTGTCAGGGGAGATTTAGGTTGGATATTTGGAAAAGGCTCTTCCTCCAGAGGGTGGTCAGACTCTGAACAGGCTGCCCAGGAAAGTGGTCACGGCACCAAGTCTGAGCTCAAGAAGTGTTTGAACAACACTCTCAGGGTGTGACTCTTGGGCTGTCCCTGTGCAGGGCCAAGAACTGGACTCAATGATCCTTGTGGGTCCCTTCCAACTCAGCATATTCTTTAATCCTATTATAAGAACTTCCCTAAGCATAGTGAAATACTATCTTTAGATGAAAGCTCTCTGCCTTTTGTTTCAGGTTATCGTTCAAAGTTTTTAAGGTTTTAGCCTTGTGTTTAATATGTCTTTGTCTCATTGAATTTGTAATTCATTTTTGTTTTGCTTTTTCATAAATTCTAATATCATTGCCACCACTTGTCTGAAATGGAGTCAGAACTGATATGATCTATTTAAAATGCAAATAGAAAACACTAATATTTGAGCATTAAATGATGCCCATCTAGTTTTGATTAGCTAGACTAGCTGTCCTGTAATGTTGATTACTACTGAATGTTCAGAGAAGCTGACAGCATCTTTGTAGTTTTTCTCTCAAGAAAGAAATGTTTCTCATGAGAAAGGAATGTTTTGGTTGGTTTGGAAAATCTTTGCAGTGTGGCCAAATGATCCTGGTCAATATAACCTTGCTTCCAAATGGGCTGTGACTTAAGTGAAAGAGCCTCTTTACATTTTAACCTTAATAGTTATCATTTAATTTTCTTTCCTGGCTCCCATCTCAAGAATTGCATAACAAAATTCCTCTCATAAACTGTGCGAATATTTCAATAACTACTGCTTGGTACACACAATGTTTTTTTCAAAAAGATGATGCGTGATAGCTCTTTATTTCATGGTTAGAACCTTTTCACTGTTTTTGAGCCTATTCAGGGATCTATCTCATGCACACTGTGGCTCTACAGGCAGCTCTCCTAAATTCTGACAGCTCTCACACTGTGGAAATGCTCCTCTTTCATCCCCTGCCCACAGCAGACAGGAGTGTCTCTGCCAGCCTTCGCTTTGCAAGGCTAAACCAGACGCTGGGATGGGTTCTTGGTGCTCCCTGTTGTTTCTGTAACTTTCTCTGTACTTTTACAATTTCAAGTATCTTTCCTGAATGTGGGCAACAAGAATTGTACAAAACAGTGTTTCAGCTGTGTGTTCATGGGTGTTTTGTCCACCAACACTGACATTTCTGCAGCTGTGCTGCAGATACAACCCATGCATCCTGGGAGGAACTTTGACATCACGTCATGATCAGTGATTTAATTTAATTCATGGCAGGTTATACATTTTGGGAGTGAAATAGCATACTAGTTCAGTGATATGGGAGGTATCTTAATATTGTTGACTTTGTCTACAAATACGCAATATTTATTTCTGCAATAAATGTTTACCAAGAACAGCTTTTATACCACTTAAGCATGATTTTTCAAGGTTAGAGTTGAATCTACATTCATCTTCTGAACTCAACATATGACACAGGAAAAATAGAGGTAAAATAACACAAAAATAGAGGTAAAATATGAATTACATTAAAAGCAGCGGTGACAGCAGTTGCCACCTTGCTGCAACTAATTTTATGGATTTTTGATATAAGAGTCTCTTTTGTAAGATTTCCTAGAGAAATCTTGAAATATAAAAGAAAATAAATAAACAAAATCTCTAGGATTGTGTTAAGGTTACAAGAAAGAAATAATAATTAAAAAAAACCTATATAGCTGTGATAATAAACTAGTATTCACATTCTGGTCCAGACAAGATCTGTCAAATTAAAAACTTATTAACACCAAATTAACCCGTATTTTGAGCAGTATCTCTTTTGGCCAAACTCTGTCATTGGTGCTACTAATGAGTATATGCTGAGAATCTACTGGGGACTGTCTTAGAACAGTCCTACATATGCCAAGGATCAGCTTTCCACAATTTTCCTGGCACTCTGATAAGTGCATAACAATTCAAAAGATACCTGTCATTCAATTTGTCTGTATTTTGGTAATTGCATAGCTTGCTGAACTTTGTTCTGAATCTGAATTAGCTACTTCTGGCAGAAAAATGAGTTACTATTCTAGTCTACCCAAGACTCATAATTGACTAAATTTGGATCTTCCAGGAGTCAGTATGTCTGTCTGCATTTTAGCCTCATTTATAACTTCATGGAAGACTGATCTTTGCTTTGTACTTCATGGCCCATTGTGCTCCATAAGGTTAAATGTGGCCTGCTCTCTATAACTGTTTTGTAGATCTAAAATAATATATTTGTTTTACTAATGGTTAACTTTTAAAGAGTTTCAGACATGCTTGCTTCTGCACTCCCAGCATATGGGTTTCAGACTAAAAGGTTCCTACTTAATTATATGGGCTTTAATAAATCTAGCAATCAAGCCATGCAAAGTAGAATTGATGTGTTGGCAATGGTGCCAGATTGTCTAGAATTCAAAGTGATTTAGGGAGAGAAGCAGGACCTTGGATAGGGGAAGACTGTGCTATAACTTTTAAGCTTACAGATTCAAGATTTATATTTTTTTTCCTTTTCAATAGGGGGCTAAAAGAATAATTTCATTAGTAGAGTAAGAGACAAGGGGTTTAGAGAAAATATTTTACAGCTGCACAAGAAGAGCAGGTTACATATATTAGTTCTAGTAGTAACAACACCAATATATATGGCCCTAGATATTTGTGCCTGAATTTCCTATCTGTAAAACAGATACTGAGAAGGATAACTCTTTTAATGAGTTTTCTTTTGTGGCAGTGTATGGTACTGTTAATTTTGTCTTCTCTGCTCAAGATTTTACATGGTGGAGGGTTTTTGTGTAAAACAGAACCTTTGCTGAGTTTTATCTTTTGGAACATTACAACATTTCCTTGGTACAGAAATACTGTAGTCCAATCTAGAAGCAATAAAAACTGAAGTCCTAAGGAAAACTATGTCCTAAGGATGTGATAGTTGCCTTGAGAAATAATTTACCCATGTAGGGAAGTTATGCACTGTTTTGATGAGCTTTGTTCACGAGTCAAAGGATGCCTTGAAGTAGTAGAAAGAGGGCTTGGCACCATTTGTTCTTTCTTCCAGACAGTCCTGGTGACAGTACAGGTTACATCTGTTTGTCTGGACATGTGATGCTGACTGGTGGTGACTTTTTGAAGTCTGGCATATGCGTCAAAGCAAAGTGATGAAGTGCTGAACAAGGCCAAACTATTTAAGGACTTTGGTGCAACCTGGAACAAGGCCTGGACTATTTTGGTTCTTGGCCTGGGAGAGATCTGCTGTGCAGGTCTGCACCTCAATCAGCACTACCAAAGTGTGAGAGAGAGCCAAGAATAAACGAGTGAGAAATTGGTTCCTTTCCAAGGCTATGGGCAAAGCTCCTTTGGTGGAGAAGCAGCTGGGACAGCTGTGATGGAAGAGGCAGTGAGGGGTGGGAGTGAAAGTCACGCTGGGCACAGCAAAGGCAGGCAGGGGCTTTGAGGAGCTGCTTCTCTCCCTCTGCTCAGGCTGAGCTCCATCTCTGGGGCTCTGCAATGGTCCCTGAAAGCTCGGCGTGCTGCAGTCCCTGGCCCTTGCTGAACCTCCTTGCAGGGAAACGGGGAAGAAGGCAGACTGAAATGTTACTGGAGAGTGAGTGTGTGTGTAAAAATCTCTACATGTATATACATACCTGTGGAAAAGAAAGAGCATGACTTTGACATGACATGGACAAATGTGAGTATTATGTATTTGGAACTTCCCACTATGAGTCTGCCAGATTTACAGGGGGAATATCTAAGTCAACCTGAGGCAGAAAAATCAAGAGCAGTGAGTTTCCAGCTCAGTGGAGCATATTTCAGCTCTTCCCCAAGGGGAAATGTAGAACATTTCCTTATAATTCAGGTGTGTAAATGAGAAGCACTCTGGGTGCATTATATCAGTCTTTTCTCATAGCTGCAGCTTACTTACAGGATAATTTTTTCAGCGGTGGTATTTAATTTGTGGTCACTCTTCTTATAAAAATAATTTGGTACTTCTGAGTAATTTACATCTGATTTAGATGGCAAATAAGAAACATAGTTTATAACAGGGTCATTTACACAGTTTTATACTTTGTAGCAGTGTGACCATCAGTGTATAAAAGATATTTTTTGGAAAAGATTATACTGTCTATGAGTGTACTATGTTTTTCTTTATACTTCTGCACTGTTCACTTAAATTAATGAAGATGCCTAATTTATTAGATAACAAAATATTGTTGATGCTTACATTTCTAAAAAGTCCTGTAAGGTACATAAAAAGTGAGTTTTGATCCAAGCTGAAATGACAGCACTGTCCTACCCTTTTATTCATTAGATACTTTGAGGAAATAGCCTTTGACACATACATCTCAGAACAAATGTATTTTCCCCTATTATTGACAGACTAACAGCCCTGTATAAATCAGTGTTTCCTGCAGTTCAGCTCTTAGCCTAATTTGCTCTAATAAAAAAGTGCCCATGGGCTGAGGTTGCTGTACTGGGGACTGATTCCTCATTCTGGTCTCTTAATCTGGCTTTCATCAGTTGCAGTTTCATTATTTCAATCCTGTTGCACCATTAACCGGGGCACATTCACAGAGATGCACACAGGGATTGGAAGAATTTGTTGGATCAGCGAAACAAAGTCTCAGAATGTGTTGGAAGGAACCTCTGGAGGTCACCTGGCCCAAACCCAAACTTAGGCAGAGTCACCTGGACCAGGCTGCCTGGGACCATGTCCAGATGGCTTCTGAATGTCCCCAAGGATGGAGACTCCACAGCCCCCCTGGGTGACCTGTGCCAGTGCTTGGTCACCTCACAATTAAAGAGTGTTCCCTGATGTTCAGAGGGAGCTTCCCATGTTTCCTTTTGTGCCCCTTCCTTCTGATCCTCTCACTGGGCACCACTGAAAGGAGCCTGTCTCCATCTTCTTTGCATCCTCCCTTCAGGAACAGCAAACAGTGACAAAACAGCAAGGAATGAAAGTGGAAGGACAGAGGAAGCTGTCATACCACTCGCAGCTAATTCAGAATTGGTGGGAGAAAGTGTTCAGCATTTCAGGTGAAAAAACCTTGTCTGCCTTAAGGTCTTTATCTGGCTTTGTCTTTGCAGTTGGTACAGATGGCAACACCTTCCTTAGTTTTAATGGAAGAGCTGAGTGTATTTTTGTTTTTGCTATTCTGTTTATACTGAGATTATGATGTGGGGATGATCAAGTGTTACAGTTGTCCTGGTTTTCTTGTCTGAGCATTTTCAAGGATGATGGGCTTTCAATGAGAGACAGCACAACAAAATGAGGATTGAAATTTGGTGAGTGCTGTAAATCTGCATAAAAGAAAAATCATGTAACTGCCTGGAATAAGGTATTTGCATTCACTTCCTACTCTTGTCTGAAAAAAAGACTTTTCTCCCTTTGCCTTTAAAACAGAAGTTTTCTTTGAAAATGGTTTTATATAAACCAGGATTGCAACTACAGGGTTGACTTTCAGATGACTTTCAGCAAGATTTTTGAGTCCTGGGGATATTTGCTTATTTATGTATTTCATTTTGAAGGTTTTTTATTACACTTTTTAATTTTGAATGTTGAACAACCTTAAATTGTCTGGAAAACTTTTCTTAAATTCATAGTACAAGACAAAGTTAGATGGGACTTTTGTACAGTGATATAAACTGGGACTTACCTGCATATCTTGTGCCAAAAAGTGGAGGATTGCAGTACCACAGAAGAAGAGTACATATTTTAAATATTTAGACTCTAGAACATGAAATTAAAAAGGCCGAAAAAAATGTGCAAGACTATCCCCTAAATCTGATCTTTTACTAGTAACTTAATCCAAGTTTATTTTAAAATGCTGATCTTACAAGTACTATAAGAGTTTGGGATGATGATGATCCAGTCTCTGAGGGGGGAAAAAACCCCAACAAACCAACAGCTTTTAAAAGTATTTTGGATCATCAAATTCCACTCAGGTCAGCTCACTATTCCAGTAGACTCTGCAGGATATGTAAAATAAAGGTAGTCTGCATATATGTGAGTATTTGTTAACAGAAACAGTAAAGAAAACTCTGCTTCCTTTGTTTTACACCAGGAAGACCTTGAAGCCCCTTTCTAGTATGGCACAAAAATGCTCCAAGTTCGTGTCTGAACTTCCTTCCTTTCCCTCTCTCCTCATGTGCAAGCTGATGTGGAAATTTCCTAAGCTGTAACAATCCATGGGCTCTGGATCTACATAATATAATTTTAATAGTTTGGAAGGTGTGAAGAGGTAAATGTATAAATAATCCCAACTGCAAGCAGAACTCTAATTTTTTTGAAACAAGGGCAGAGTACAATAGGAACTCAGCAATTGCAGTGTGTTAGTGCACTTTATTACTGAAACACAAAGAAAATCCAATAATCTACTAGAATCTAATTCAGTGTTGTAAAGTTTTATTAGCTGCTTTATTAGTTTGAATATGATTGCAGTGAAATTAATAGTGGCAGATTTATATTATCCTCTTTTCACTGTTTATTATAGAAATGCTTTTTTGTCTTCTCATTGCTGAATATACTGCTTGAAATAATTTTTCCCTGAGTAGCCACGATTGTTTTTTCTTGAAAGAAGGTTGTATTTTGCAGCTTTGATCAGAAAACACCCAGAGAAGCTCCATTTGGTTCTGCAGGGTAGTACATGAAACACACTGAGATACAAAAAGCAGTTAATAAAATTTTAGTTCTCCCTTGGCCTTTTTATTATCTACAGAAGCATAAGTGGGCTTCTTCAATATATACATAATAATTTAATTTCTTTAGCCATTTAAGTAATTTTCTGTTCTCTAAGTGTCCTTTTTTGTCTGACATTTCTACCAGTGTTTTGAAATGGGAGAGAGTTTTATGGGTGAAATCTTAGTGGTGCCTCACAGAGATCGTCTTGATTTGTGCCAAGTCTATAAAAGTGGCACAAAATGATAATGGCTTTCTCCTACCTTTGGCACATTCTTTTATAGCTGGCTGGAAAAACAGAAAGCTGCTTAATTAAGAACTTTTCTCTGACTGTTATTAATATTCAGATAATTCATTTCTTTATGATTTCAGTGGTAGTTTTCTGGGGGGGCACTGTTTAAAATAGCTTGCAGTTGCTTACTATGACTATCCTGTTGCCTGTTGAATGACTCCAAATGTTATGTTTGAATCTCCCTGCTGAATTGCCCTGGAGCTGTTGTCCAGCCTCTGCTGTTCTGTTCCTGCCTTTCAGATCTGCAATCAGGAGCCCTGATTCGCTTGGACACTTGGGATGATACTGTTGGCTTTGGGTCTAATGTTAAACAGTTACTAAAATAGCCCAATTTTCCAAAAGCCAGGGTTTAATCTTTACATAGTGTTGAGCAAGCAAGAGTTTCATTGCACAGCTGTTGGCATGATAATCAATATGAACACTGGAGTCCTTGACCTCAGACAAAAGGCACATCTGTTCTCTCTGTGGAACTCTCTAACATATCTCACTGACCATTCAGTAGTCTTATCTCTGTCTTATTGGCCAAAAAAATATAATGAAGTCTATGAAAATGTTTTAGTGTCATAAATCTGAACATCTCTTTACTTAAAAAAGGCCACCTTCTAGCTCATGAGCTATGTTGAAGCTTTTGTGACTGGGAATGCATCAAAAGGTCTTTGGTCGGAGATAAAGGTTTAAAAAAAGCTTTATTCTTAAAAATTCACTTGGACTCCTTAAAATAGGTAAGCAAATGATGAGACACCTGACTAAACACACTATAAAAATATTCCTTTTTTGTTAGGGCTAGTGTAAAGAGCTTGTTTTAGCACTGAAAAAACAATTGTGAATGCACATTTTGGATGTAGTATAGCATTTGCTTTTGTCACAGGCTGCACAAATATTGGCTGATATAAATGCACAGCTAACAGAAGTCAGATCTCTGGATGGTCTTCCAGGACATTGTCCAGCATGAGAACTCAGTAGTCAGCTGTCAAAACCCCTCCCAGTTCTACTAAATCCAAAAGTTTGAAATTAATTTTAGAGAATTTATGTCTATTTCCCAGTGCTGGAATTCCCACGATTCTGCAGTGTTCTCATTTAACTTACAAGTGTGCAACCTGCCAAAGATTAATCTCTCTGCACCAAAGGTAGCAACATCTGCCTGTATTTATATCAAGAACTGGGAGAAAATTCTAAGTGTAGAGATGTAGTAATTTTTGTTACAGAAATGACAACAATCACCCTACACAAGCACATACTGTGGTGCACATGCAGCCAGTTGTGCAGAAGTGAGACTCCGTTTGTGAAAATGCCATTTCCAGAGCACTTGACAATGCAAGTTTGCTTAATCTTTAAGCCTTTTCTTGGAATTAAAAGATTTGACCTCTAAAGCTGCTTCCATGTGGAACAATCTCAGAGATTTACCTAATTATTCACAAATGCTAGTCATTATGTTTGTCTTTAAAGATAAGCAAAAAGATATGAATTATTCTGAAGGAGATTCAGCTTTTCTACTATCCTTTTCTTTTGGTAACTTCTTACTTTTTCAAAACTTTCTCTGACAACTTTGGTCTTACCAAAGAGAATTCTGCTGGGAAATATTTTCCTCTTCCAGACATATCCATTGATACTATTTTTTTAAGTTTTATCCTTCTTTATGGTACCTGGGCAAGTCATTCCAATTTACATCTCAAAGGAATACAACACCTAAAGCACCTGCCACAGATTGCAGCATTCTGGGTGCACCTAGTGAGAGGCTGAATCATGCATTTATCATACATTCCTACAGCTCAGCTTTTAGAGAAATCTCTGACCCTTCCAGAGGGAGACTTTGCTGCACTGTCTCCTGACAAGGGAGGAGTCTGTTTCAGGATGTTTGCAGCTCCAAGGAAATTCAGTAATAATTCAAGAAATGATAAATGAAATATGATATATAAAATATGAAACGGAATAAATTCCAATTTGTATTTCATTTGGAAGATCCACGGGCTGTAGCCTGAGGTGTGTTTACAGCACGCAGACAACAGGGTGGGATAGGTGTGGTCCATGGTGAGAGACGTGGGAGATGTGATCCTTTTAGTAATCTTGTCTAGGTGGATGTGAATGTGCTTTCTGTTGCAGGATGCATCTTTTCAGACAGTGGTGGCTTGTAATAACCCTGTTTATCAGCCCTGGGTGATAGGCTGTGTGCTCCATGTGCAGTGCTGGTCAGCCATACACAAACTCTCAGGGCAGAAGGGCGTTTGCAGCCCTTGACTGCTGATTGAGGAGCAGCAGCAGCAGAGTGAAAGGGTTCTCTCTGCTTCTGCCATGTGGCAACCTCGTGACTCATGTGCTGGACAGGTCTGAGGCTGGGCATTTAAGGGGCCTGGAGGTCACAGGCTCTTGTGGCAATGTCTGCTATATTCCTCTGTGAAGGGAAAAGGAGAGACCAGGACTCCTCATCGGTGAGACAGCAGGCAGCCCTCACTGTAAGCAGAGAAGCCTTTCCTGGAAGACTTTGGGTGCTTTCTGGTTTTTCATTCCTTTTTCAGTGACACTGCTCTTTCCACCCCTTCTCCCTTATGCCTTTGAGTGGCCAGTACAGTTGGAGTTCTAAGTAATCACAAATCAAAGGCTTAGCATATGATTAGCAGATAAAAACAAAAGAGATGTTTAAGACTGAAGGGCTCTGCAGATCAGATCTTAAACCTGATTCAAGAATTCAGTGATTAATTTTTTTGTATTTTAAGGCTGAAGAGTAGGGACAGACATATCTGATATTATTCTGAACCTGTTTCCTGCCTGGGCAGTAGAGGTGGGTGGGTAAGCCTCATGCCCAGTTCTAACTTGTGGCACTCTGCCACCGTGTTAATACTCAGTGCATGCTTTCAGTGATGAAATATGAAAACATTTTGATGGTACTTAGGCACAGGACATAGCAATAAAATTTTCTTCTGCTGTGCTGTCTTACTGCTGTCTCCTGAGCAGCATATGCCAGTGCTTTGCTTGTTTGCTTCATCACTGCCTGTGTGTTGGGCAAACAGGTTGTCACAGGTAAATCTGCAGATGGTTTTCGTAGTTTTGATCCAATTTGTCTAATTTGTAGGTTCCTTGTGACTTCCTGCTTCTCCCTGAACTGTGAGACATAGCAATATTGGAGCCACATGAAAACACTACACGGCTCATTTTCAACTAAATTACCCTGAGCATGTAATTATAGCAATTAGTAAAGCTCCCTCTATCTTTCAGCATTCTCCAGCAAACACCCTCCTCGTGCAAGTTAAGTACAATGCCCTAGGTCAGTTGCTACACAGACAAGTCATTTAAGAGCTGTCTTGATGTGAGCAGGATAGAGTTTACTGTGTGTAATAAAAAAATATATCAGCTTGGCAAAAAGGTGTGTAATGATATTGTTGTTTGGGATTTGGAACTGGAAAAAACTTTCTTGTACATTTCTTGTAGTTACCTTTTTGCCGTGTCCTCACCCATTTCAGTAGTGGGGGAAATCATCAACACCACTGGACAGCACTCAGGATGTTACAGCAAATATCTTTCTAGAAGGTAGCATGATTCCAGAGATAAGGTTACTTGTCTACTTCATGCTTTGAAATAGAAACATTTTTTTTTTATTGGTAGTTTTTGTGATTTTTTTTGTTAGTTTGTATTTATTTATTTTTTAAAAAAATATTTCAGATTTAATTAAATTTTTATATCTGCAAAAGTGGAGCACTTTAAATAGTTAAATATAAAAACCACTGGGGTATAAATTCTAAAAGGAAAAAAAAAATTATATTTATGGCTGATTCCATACTGCGGTGGGATCCTTCTTCCTTGTTAGCTTAGCTGACAGTCCACATGGCTGTGTCAGAGTTCAGCACTATTGAAAGTTGGCTTGATTTAGCATTTTTGAGGAAAAGACCATTCTGTGTCCCAGGAGAAATCTGTCTAGTACTGCAGAGAAAGCTGAGAACACCAAAAAATGCAGCCATGTAAGTAACTCCAGTTCAAGTCCTGTGTTATTTTCAACATCACTTCCAATATGGCTTGGTTTATTGCTTTAAACTCTTTTGGACCAAATCTCTTAGCTGTGAGTTTTGTGGTGGGCTGGTGAAGAGGGTGCTCCATGGCATTCTTCTAGGCCAAGTCAGATTTGGAAATGTTGCAAGAGGTTACTGGATGGACAACTGGTGACTGCCAGACTGGTGTATTTGTATCCTGCCTATATATGTGTATAACTTACTTCAAAGGAATTTAAAACAGAGTTCAGTACTGCAGCAGATTTCTTGCAAACTCTTGGCTTTTCATGTGTGTCTTTGCATGAGATGATAGGGAGTGGGCAATTTTCTTCAGCAGGATATTTATATAGATGCGAGTTCTTGTGGCATGTACGTTTGTATATATATTAGTTCCTTCTTTTTATAGACTGGTGATCTGAAATAGAAGTGACTGGCAAAGAGAAATGTCTTGAGGCACTTGAGCATCTTAGCAGAATACAAAATAGTCCATAATATTTATTTACCTACCTAAACAACAAACCTGTCTCACAAGTCCTCTCTGAGGTTTAAGTGGAATTGTTAATGATTCACACTGGTTTTCTCTCTGCAGATTTTATTTATTGTATCACCTTTGCTTACAAGTTTGCTCCAGACGATCATTGCACAGTTCTTTCAGCATATCCAGGATGTCAGGAAGTGTTTATGTAATCTGCCAAGCAGTGTGTCACCCTATGCACCTGGCTGGTGTTTTTTACAAATCTCACCTTTTGAACTCAAGCTTGTAATGGAAATGTGCTGGTCTCTGAAGGTGCAGAGGTTCACTTCCCTCAGTGGCAGCAGAGGGATGGTCACTGCAGTGCACTTGCCACCTGAGATATGGTATGGAACGTGAGCATGTGGTTTTTCTGCAGGGGGTTCTTTGTGTAGTCTAAAGACTCAGAACAGGCTATCAAGCAGAAAATAGAAGCGGCTACCCAGGTTAAAAACAAAAAATAGTTTGTTTAGCAGGTAGAAAAAAAGCTTTGTCTATTCAAAAAACCAATGCTATGCAAGGAATTTACTAAATCAAACTTTGTAGTTTGCAGAATAAGGAAGTTAAGATTCTGTGAATGTAGAACAAGCTTTTCTGCAGCCCTGCACTTGCTCCATATTTGCTCCTTATTCCGAGGTGTGGCCCTGAACCTGATTTTTTTTTGCTTAAGAGTTTTCTTGTATGCTGAATTACTAGTCTTCTGAGCATCTTGTGTCTCCATAAATACTGTTTTTGTTCGTTGTATCCTTTGCATGATTTGATGTACATGGAATCTTTATCTGTCCTAAAGGCCAGGAGAGGATAGTGCATGCAGAAGCCTGACAGGTAAGGGAAAAATTAATGATAATGATTGAATTTATAATGTGTTTGGAAACATTCTTGTTGTTTCTTTTTTTTTTTTGACAAATGAACCTACTTCTACAACTTCATCTCCTCTCTTTCCCCTGCTCCATGGTTTGCCATGGTTTCTCTTTGGAGAGAAGAGAAACAAGTCACATATTTTAACAGTTTTCTCCTGACCTTTCCATCTCAGCTCCTGAGCAACTCTGTGTTTTGATGTGTTTATTCAACCACATCTCTAAACAGCCTTATGACTTAGAAGAAATATATTCTCTAATTACGTCTATGAGCCATAGGCAATTGAGAATACTTACTTGGATGCATAACTGGCCAAAGTATTTTATAAGCATCTCTTATCTCATGCTAAGCTTCACTACAACAGCATATAATCTAAATGTTGTAAATAAGACATTAAAGCAATGAAATTCCTTACATTTATAAAATAGATAACTCAGTTTGCATCTGCTTTTGTAGCAAAGCTTGTCTTGCTGAACTGGTTGCATCACATATGCAAGCCACACAGCTTCCTTGCCACAAAAAGTATGAACAACATCTGTCTAAACCATCTTTTTTTGCTCCTGTAACGTTGGTCTCTGAGGCAGCTGCCCCCAGTGCTGCATGGGAGGTGCCTCCTGTGCTGAAGGCAGTGGCAGAATTGCCCCTTTTCCAGGCTGCTTGTCCCTTGTTTGAGCCCAGGGTGTTTGCCCTCCTGGCTGCCAGGACCCACTGCTGGCTCCTGTGGGATCTGCTGCCCACCAGCATCCCCAGAGCCCCGTTTTTCTGGGAGCTTTTACTTGTCTGTATTCTGTGAAACTGTGTGGGGAATGTCTGGCTGATCTGCTACGAACTCCCGTCCTCTGGCCAGGCATGGCCACTCACCCTGGCTGTCAGTGGCAGCTCTGTGGGCCTGTGGGCTGTCCCTTGACCTTGAGTGAGAGCTGTGCCTGCGCTGTCACCATGAATAGCTCTGAGGGGGTGCACAACCTTTTCGTTTGCGCACTTGACCACAGGCAGATGCTTCTTCAGTGTAAACCTTGGTGACCTCAGCAGGTCTCTGTCGTTTTGAATTCTGTTCATCGTGGTTGTTTCGGTCTCTTTTAAGGTCCTCTGTACCAAAATAATAGTAGGATCAAACTATTCAGCAGCTGCAGTGTACTTGTCTTATCAAGATAGGGGAGAAATGCAGAGAGCTGTGCTAAGTGTGCACAGAATCTACTAGAAGTAATTATTAAGAGGTTCTTGGTCCAAAGCCACCATAATTGTTATTTTACTTCTTAACTATCAGGAGTTAAGCTGTGTATATTGTGCTGAGCAGATGGATTTTTTTTGTTTTTTGTTTTTTTTTTTTAAAGGAACTTAATAACAACAGGAGTTAGTTTTTAATGTGACCACCAACTGTGCCAAGTCCTCTGGTTTTGTTACATGCATATCAGCCATTGAAATAAATACATTTTTTTTAATAGCGTTATCCCAGGGCCATTTGTAGTCTGGTCAGAATCTCTCTGTGGCAAAATATAACTAAAATATTTGATTCAATAAAGAATTCTTTAAGTAGCTGGTCACTTCTATTGTCGCTGTCCTCTTGGAAAGAGTTTCTGTTCTGAAATGTGGGTTTCCATGTAGTGCTGCAGCAAAGTTTTCCTGTTCAGAATAATGATATGACAAACCACTAGTGGAATGATGCTGTTGGATTTTTTAATGTAAGTTTGCTGGTGTGATCTCTGCTAGAAGATCAAAACTAATCATGCTGTGTTTGATAAGCAGCAAATGTAGTGAACAGTCATAACGGTATGTTTTTTTACTTCAAAAAAAAAAAAAAAAGGCTGCTATTATAAATATAATTGACTGTGTTTTGAGACTCCAGGTCTCTAAGATCAAGTCTTCAGGATAACATCAAGGTTTTGCTCAATTTTGTCACCTGACAGATGAGAGAGACCTTTATATTGATGTATCAGTTTGTGTGTAGGGCAAAATGAAGGGGATGAGATGAAGGAAATCAGGGAGGGAAGAGGGCAAAGTGTTCATGGACTCCAAACCCAGAGTTTTTCTGACTGGAGTTTCCTTCCTGTGTGGACATGAGGAAGCTGAAGTGTCTTGGCAGAGTCCAATTTATTCCCAGCTTCTGCAGCAGCTCACAGCTTTCTGCATCTGGTTTTCAGTAATAATTCTGAGCCAAGAAGGCTGAAAGGATTCTGAATGAAGTCTGCTTCATTTCATGTCCACTTCTCACAGATTAGTTTGGTGGGGCATGAACTTCTGTACCCCTTTGAGCCAGGTCCAGCTGGTCAAGGAGAGCTGCTGCTATCAGGGAACACTCTTCTGTTAACTTTAAAAATGGTTTATAAAACTGCAAATACTGGAAAGATTTATGGATTATTAGGTTGCAGTTGGAAATATAAATCTGATATAAAGCAAAAGTACTACTGAGAAAAATCAAAATACATAGTAATAATTAATGTAGTAGATCAGTAATATTAAAGTATTTATATTTATAAGAATTTATAGAGCTGCTCCCCAAGAATCTACTTCACTCTTGTAAAATAAACTTGTAAGTTAGGAACAGAAATGACTTAGTGATTAAACATTTAATATTAGAAAAATCCTGCTTTTTCTTTTAAAAATGTCCATAATTAGGCCTACTGTACATAGGGTTTCAATGTGTTTTTTTTTTTAATACATAAATCATGCAAGATTTATGGAATTGGAGCCTCTGGGATGTTTGCCCAGGCCACCTGGAAATCCTTAGTATATCCACAGAATTATGCAGATGACCGGTTCCTATACAATAAAATAATCATGTTCTGATGTGTAAGAATTCCTGTCCAGGCTGGTAACCTGTAGAACATGTGTACAAGTTTGTCTGGGAAATTCTAGAATATCATATGCTCTCCACACTGAAAAGCTACTGTAGAAAGGTCAGTGGGTATTACCTCTTTTTACTGAACTGGGAGATGACTCTTTTCAAAACTTGTATTTCTGCCTGTTCATAGTTAATTCTCACATTGTCTGAAGTACATGAAAGATCTGTTCAAACAGCAGCACAGATAAAAATGCAGGAGAACAGTTATAAAAACTACATATGCTACACATATATTTGGTGTATAAACATTATGTAAAGAAAGATATGAAATCTTTTCTTTTCAAGGAGTTCACACAATGGTGAAATGTTGAAAGTTTCTTAAAAGTTAACACCTAAAGTGAGGTGATTTTTTTATTAAGTAAGCCATTGTTGGGAAGAATACCCACAGCTAATTATTTTATAGCAGTTCTAGTAACCTTGAAAGTTGTGTGTAAATTTTTTTTTTTTAAATTTTTTTTTATGGGGGAGGCTTTTCTTTCTCCTTATGACAGAAAGATAGAGAACATGGTTATCTCAGAAAAAAAGAAATGATTAGACAAGCGTGTTTGGAGATGAGGGAACACCCAAGGGACAACTTCACAGGCCTTTGCTCAGTCAACTGTGCAATGAAGTGCAACCTTGTGGAAGTAAAGACACCCGAGAGGCACAGGCAAGGCATGTCCCAAAGTCCAAAGTCTCTAAGTCTTCTGCAGCTTCATGCTAAAATACTTAAGAATTACTCTAGATGCAAACTGTGATTTGTTGCTGAACTTGCCAAAGCATATATATTCTGCTTGAAATCAAATGTATTTTTATTATAGCACTCAGATGCAAGTACATACAGTTAAGATTATTGAGGTTTTTTTGCTCTGGCAAATGAAAACAGGGAAGGACTGGTCACTAGTCTGAGCTTGTTAGCTCTAATACTTTACAGGGATCCCTTTATAAGTGATTTGATATTTCCTTTATTTCTTGAAATTAATTCTAGCTAACATTTAAGGAGTTGCAGACTGGAGAAAGTAATCATTTCTTTGTTAGTGTATCACATAAACCCCCTCAAACTATTTTCTCATTAGAAAGCCTATTTATACTGCATCTATTTAAATAAAAAGCATTGATATCATCTACCAGGAAAATGATTTGTTGAAATTTGGCTGGATTCTAGCAAGTGTATTTTTATAGTCTTTGGGGAAGTGGGCAATGTGAATGTGACAGTGACTTGGAGGAGTGCTGCTGGTGGGATCAGTGTGAGGCAAGTGTTTGGAAGATGTCGGGGATGCAAAGGCTGTTTGCTCACTGTGCTTTCCGTGTGGGCAGTGATCCCACAGTCAGTCCCTGCTTGTGTGCCAATGTTGGGGGACCCTGGGGGAGCTTGCAAAGAAGTGGGAAGTATTTGGCCTTACTGAAGTGGTGGGCAGTGATCCCACAGTGAGGAGCAGAACTGAGATACATCCAGCTCCAAAGAGAAGCTTCAGCGAGTATCAGAAGTGAAAGTCCATCTCAATGCAGCAATGCTGCTGCAGGACAGCTGAGCAGTTATGGGAGTTTTACACTGGATGTCACACTGAACCCACAGTCAGCCTCAAATGGCAGGAAGTAGCCAGCTTCCCACTAAAACAGTCTCCATGTTACCCAGGCAGCTCCAGAGGCTGCTCTGCACCTGGCACCCCTCGTGTGCCCAGGGAATGGAGCGCCTCGTGATGCTGGATGCTCACCTCATTGTGCATTGGTGCATTAGCCATTTCTGGGCAGACTTTATCTCTGCAGGCAGATGGTAGTTCAGCAATGTCAGAGAATTCATTCATTAATTGGTGCTGATACGTGGTCTCCTGAAAAAATGAACAGTTAAATTTATTTTCGAAAAGAATTAGATGCAGGTTTTCCCTACCTGCTTGAGATGTCATGGGCTATTTGATGTTATTTGTATTCCATGTAGGTTAGAGATTTTGGAAAGGTTTAATAATTTTAAATGCATTTTGTGATGTCTTCTATTCCTGTATCCTGCATTGACTAGTGCACCCAAAAATAAATTGGAAATACAACTAATGCTTGGGAAGTGGATCAGAAGTAGCATTCAGGCAGACATAGATATCCATAACTGTTTGGTGGTTTTGCTCCTGACTTCCAGCAAGAAGATCTGCTTTTGCAGCTTCCTTCACAATTATAGTCTGATACACAAATGGAGCAAAATGATTTCACTTTGTGTTGTAATGCTGTTGGTAACTATTTAAATTCCTGTGCTCTAAGCCTTTTAAAGGTTAAGAAAGATTGCACATGTACTTGTGTGAAGGAGTCGGTGTTTGCTCTGAGGGATGAACTGCCAAAGGGTATCCTTTGCAGTAAAATTCAACAAATGAGTATAAGAATGGCTGGCTCACTCTTACAGTGGTTTATAGTTAGAGCTATCATTTTGTTGCTCCATTGTAGTTGAAGATAGGAAAAGGGAAATGCAGCTTCTCATTGAGCTGATTACATAAAATGGTTCCCCAATGGCTTTCATTAGACATTCTCATTTTTAACATTTGTGCAGGGAAGCAAGTAAGTAAAAACACAAGGAACAGTTGTGTGAAGACCAGCAACAAAGGTGGGGTCAGTTTTTACTGAGAGATTTCCTGTCTTTGTAATATTTGGATAAAGAATTAGCAGCCATACCTTTTTCAAACACCTGCCCCTTTCATCTGTGTCATGTGTGTATGCCTGTTGAAAAGTTTTGGCAGCTTTTCTTCTTACATAATTCTTTAGGCAGGTACTTGCTGTCTACAAGAACTTGCTGGTGAAAACCTTCTAATTAAAGTGTATCTGTGCTGGTGATTTCAGAGCTGGCCTAGCCAATTCTGCTTTCAACAGATTTTGTATTTTCAGGCTCAAGATAGGCTGCCTAAATCTTTGGCTTGTAGATAACTGTCGTCTTAAAAATAAAGCTAAGTATTTGAAATTCATATGAAGCTAGAATAGAAACAGCTTCTCTCCAAACTAAGATTTGTACAAAACTTCATAGATAAAATTAAAGCAAATGCATGTTTGCTCGTTTGAGCTTGCTGACATGTTTCCCACATGGTGCCTCTTGTGTGCTCAAGGGAGAACATTTTCTGTCCTCCACTGTGGCTTGTGCTGCCACATCCTTCCATCTCATAGTACAGCAGGAATGCCTGGTCATGGGCTAGAAATAGAGGTTGAAAGGGACTTAATCTTGTATTTCTTCCTTCATGTTTTCTGTAAAAAATGGGCAAAGTGTTAAAATCTGTTTGGTGCCTGGTCAGGGTTGTGGTAGAGATACACCACTGTGTGCCAGCTTGGGTGGTGTTTATTTACCTGCACCATGCTCTGCAGAAGCACCTTTCACACAGGTATGTGGTGCTGCAGCCAAGTGGTAGAAAAATTCACCTGATTGGTGTTGTTTTACTTTTGCTAGAAACAGTGGGCAGATATCAATGTCCAGTGGCTCAGCATGTGTGACAGCAGCATTATATTTTGGTGTGTGAGTACCTCAGGTCCCTGACCTACGCCAAGGTCTCATTGCTGTACAAAAGTGACTGGAATATTGCTGCCCAGTGGCTGAAATTTGTGAATTACTGAGCATGAGCTTTGAAACGATATAGCTGTTAATGTCACTTGCTTTTTTGTCAGGTTCTACTTTTGATTGTCATTTTCTGGAAATGCTGGCCACTGAGAGGGCAAGTGTGTGCCTGTAAAACCACTGCCTGCCTGCTGGGTTCACTTATATTGTGCACTGTAGGTGCTCTGCCAGCATTTCCATGAGCTCTTTTAGCTTCTGAGGTACATGTGCTCCCTGCAGCACCCTGCTGACTTCCCTCTTGGAATGGATTGATGTGGAATACCAGGGGCATTGCTGTGCAGGCAGTTAAACCTATAGGTACATTTGCTGGTGAGGCTCACTATTAGCTGTCAGCTCCTTGTCTGCTTAAGATGCCAGTCAGCAGGGAAATATGAACTTGCTGCTATTAAAAAAATCCAGTATTGGGTGAGGAGTGGGCATGGTGCTCAGAATTCAGATGACATTTTTGGCAGATCCTGCATGATCTCGTGACCAAGCATGAAGCACCACGTTACATCCTGAATTTGAGGATCCCTCATGGTGGCAGTGCAGAGGTGGTTGTTCTGGGAAGGTCTGTGAGCAGGATGAGGCATTAGAAAAGGCAGGGCCCTTTTTTTGGTGGGATCCCTGTGCAGGTGTAGCTGTTGGTGGAGAGGACAGAGCCAGGAGTGCCCGTGGGGGTTCAGGAGCTGTGGAAAAAGCTCTGGCAGCACCAAGCTCTCGTGGCTGTGCTCTCCCAGCAGCGTTCAAAAATGTTTTATTGCAAAGGCCTCATTTTCTTTCCTGGTTTGCAACCTGCTCTGGCAATGTGCACAGCTTGAATAGCCAAATACACATTATCAGGAATTTCAGACAGAAGAAAATGAGTCCTTTCTGCATTCAGTTACCATTTCTGTAACGGACTGGCAAGGTGTTGGAGCAGGGCCAGCTCTCTCTGCCAGAACAAACAACATTTCTGGGGCTGTGGAGCTACCCTGGCACTACGTTTTTAGTTAAGGGTTTAGTACTGGAAATGCATGAACAATTAAGACTTCATTTCCTAAATGGAGTGCATTTTGTGATTACAGAAGAGAACACACCAGTTGGGACTTAGTGTATTTGGGGCTGAAACATGGTCTTACACTGTGAAACCTGCTGTTTACAGTAGAGCTGACTGAAGACAAGACAAAGCAAAGTTTTCTAAATAATTGTGCTTTCAAGAGTGAGATTTATCTGTATCACAGCAAGCTGCCTGATTTTGTAGCAAATGTAATTCAAAACATACTTTCAGATTATGTAGGTTATTGCTTCTGTTGTAGAGCAAGACAAAATGTTGCTGTAGAGGTCATTTAATCTCCTTTAATTTGTATTTATGTATTATTTTTTGCCACACTCTTCACTTAGGTTTTTCTATGTAGAGATTTCCTTTTACCTTCTAAAGTTGATAATTATGACATTGAGCAGTTATAGTGGTAGATGAAATACAAAATGTTAAATTTTAAGATTTTATGCATTTATCACAATGAATTATTTTAATAATATCTTTATTTACTTTTGTGGAGAAACAAAAGAAAGGTGAAAATAATTTTGAGTACATGGAAGGCTTTTCTAGTCTTATTTCAGCTGTTTATGTGTAAATCTTTCACTGTTCTTTCTTGATCTTTATATTCTCTATATATAAACTGCTGAAGGGAATGGTGCATTACTACTGCAGGTGACATTAGCCACAGCAGTGAGAGCAGATGTGCCTGTCTCTGAAATTGTTTGTAAATCATTGTTATCCCCTGGCTATTCCCCCTGCCCCCTCCCACAGACTAACTCTGTTTGGAACTGCTGCAAATAGGAACTGAGGCAGAGCATGTTTGATTTCCAAGCAGTTTAATATGCAAAATCTCAAGGTCTTAATCTTACAAGAAGTGCAAGTCCTTCAGCTGTGGAGCAGTGCTCTGTAGATGGCAGCATTGATAGGCCTGACTTCCCTCTGCTCTCCTGTGAAGAGCAAAGAGTGTGTGAAGAGCAGCTGCAGGCGTGTTCTTTGCTTCTGTACACAGATATAAAGTAGCTCTTGGTATTTTGCTTTCATAATAAATTGAGGTTGCTTCATAGTCCAGTGACTTAGGGTTCAGTTCCAGGCCATATGAGTGTAAATAGATGTTTTTTCATAATTTACACTTTCCCTTTTAATGGGACACATGTTGTTCAACCTGTGCTTGTTAAGTTTTATTTGTGCAGCTGAAAGCAGGTATTAACTAGGTCAGTTACCAGTTCTCTTATTTGGTTAGATATATAACATTTTGTGGCTTAAATTCCTTTAATTTAAGCCTCATTCCCTAAATGCTCTAGATACTACATGAACACAGGCATCACTATTGCTGTGTTCTGCTGAATTACTTTATACCTGGTGTCTTCTGGCCTTCACAGATCCTGTTTTTTTGGTAAGCACCAGTGAAACTCATTCTAAAAGCCTGGACCTTCAAGATGCTGTTCTCCTACCTTGATTAGAATATTTTTATTGCTAGGGATCAAATAAGCTTTATTAGGAAAAGAGAATTCTTACTTAGTAATGTAGAATATTAACTCAGAAGCCTCAGGTGATGTACTTTGAAACTATAGGTCCTTTTTAATTTTCTCACTCTTAGTTTGTCTGCCCTGAACCTTGGCTTCTCTCTGCACTGGTCCTTCATGAAGCAGCCACAGGACGTTGTTAAGGGCACTAGGAAAGTTAGGTTTTAAATTAAGTAACAGCTTAAATAATGTTGACTAATTAAATAGGTCTTTACTTAAAAGGTCCATGACACTGGAGCTTGACACTCTGAGATGTCTTTGTTATAAAAGTATTATTAACCTTTTCATTCCTCTTGAAATCCATATTCAGGACTCTGCTTGGCTGTATTGTCAGGGGGGCATCCAGCATTTAGGGGAGGCAATGATGAACAGCTTCACTGCACATTGAATTCTGTCAGTTTTCCTGTCCTCTGTAGGAAACAGTTTTATTCTTGCATGGGGTCATCCGTTTCTGTCTGTAGGGTAGGGAATCATGGTTTGATGTTTTTGAGTCACCTAAGTAGTGCTATTTTCTTAGTATTATTTCTAAACTTAGTGGGGTCATCAAAAACTATAGCTGCTTCTGTTCTTTTGGATGCTTATCACTCCAAAAAGTTGCACCCTTAGGTGTGTGTTGGAAAAAATACAAATGATGAAAAGATGATTTTTTTTTCCAGTTTCAAGCTTCCAATTTTGCATCTCCTTCTAGTCACACAATTCTATTTTCAAGGGAGAATCTTAATTATTGTGCATTGGCAGTTATACTTGCTCTGAAATACCAGAGTGAGAATGCTAATGAAATAACACTTAATGAAGTTGGAGGTAGGGAAGTGCTCAGTGTTTCATGATTAAAAAATTGTCACTTGGCTGTGTGTACTTTTGTAATTAGATTGTTTTCCTTGGTCATTTCTGAATTTTGGTGCATGAGTTAAGACATATAGGTCCTGATACCCAGAATTGTGGACAATATGCAAATCCTCAACCACAGCTGGAAGTTAATTGCTGTCAGTTCTCTGGGTCTGCAGTCTGGACTTTGGGTCAGTTTGAACATGACTGCATTTACTTGCATTGCTTTTACCCCCCTGGAAAACAAAGATACTTCTGACCTTGCAAGGTACTGAGAATTAATTTGTGTGTATCAGTAAATTGCTTTGAAACTCTAGACAGAAGAGTCAAGAGATTGTCAGAAAATTGAGAAGTATTAATTGTTATTGCCATGTAAACTTTAATTCTTTAGTCACCGATGAATATACTTAGAGCATTCCCTGAGAATGAAGTAGAAATGTTCTTGGCTTGCTAGGATGTTAACACGCTGAACAGTCTGCTTATGGCTCCATTTACAAGTAACATAGCCTAGATATTTGCTTTAATTAAGCATAAACTTGTTTTGATGGCTTTTCAATCAATGAGACAAAATAAAGAAATGAAGGTAAAATCAATAGAGTAGTGGCTGCAGCGCCCCAGCACCACTGAATGGACTGATCAGTGGTGATGTACGGATTAAAAATGAAAAACCTCTTCAAATATGTAGAAATCACTACTACAAAAGGTGTTAATGAACTTGTATTAAATAATAAAACAGGACTCGGGGTTCATCTTAGTACTGCTTTGATGCCTACATGGCCTTTCTGACAGTAATTTTGAGGAAAGATTTAACTTAAAGTGACTTTTTTTTTTTTTTTTTTTTTTTTTTTTGCAAATTAGATTTAACATGATTTGGTAAGTCATAATATCTTCCAGTTCAGAGCAGATATTGGATGGATACTTCATTTGCTGTTCCATTTCTATCAACTGCAATGAAGTCATATTATAGACTCTGCTTAGTTTCTGCATTATGCAAACTACTAAAAAGCCATATGAATTAGGGAAGAACCTTTTATGCACAGTTGAAGTGACATAAATGCACAATCTAAAAATAAATGAACTTCAGTTGTCTATTGTCATGTTAACTTTTAATTTTTACATGCTAGAGTCTGAAATGTTTTATTAATTGTAATAGGCCCTGGTTTTTGCTGGTCTTTGGTGTTCATTTTAGTTTGCATAAGCCTTCCCAACTTGGAGAGCAAAGGTCTTTTTAGGTGATTCCATATATGCTGATGCAGAAATTCACACTCCTGCCCTTTTCCTCTGACATTCCATCTTAGTTCAAGTAAATTTTGGAACATAAATTGGGATCTGGATTTGTCAGCTTAAAAATGAAGCAGCATCACTTACTCTGCATCCTGGTATATTGACCAGGTGCAGAGGAGGCATTAAGAGGCCACATTTTCTCATCCAACCTTGTGCAGTCTCCTGAAGTCTGACCTGCAAGGCCCTTTTCTAAAACTTTGGAGATAATAGTACCTCTGGGGCCATTGCTTGGCACCTTGAGTCTCCTGGTGAGAGCTGTTCAGCCCAAGGGATTAGGTGCTTGGAAGCACATTGAGGTCTTCAGAATTTTCCACTGGAAAGTTCTAGTTTAGTTGGTCATCAGCAACAATGTTTTCTGTTTTATCCAATGAGCTTGTGATTGCCTTTTTCTAAGACAGTTTTTATAGTGTGGCTGAAATATTTTAAGTAAGGTAATGGGCCCTCTTAAATTAAGTGTTGCTCCTTCTACAAACCTTGCATGATTTTAAGGCAAAAGAAGAACCTGCTAACATTAGCACAGCTAATTACTTTAATCAATTAGCATGGGATTTCCTAAAATAACAAATTACATGATCGTGATTAGTACTGCTTTCTTTAGGTGCTGACAGCTTTCTGCCTTTGTTTCCTCAGTGCTGGATCAGTGTTTTGCATAAAAATGAAGAGCTTTTCACTGTGGTGATGCTTGTGCTCTGTGACTTGAGGAAGTTGCAGAGGCTGTGAATCCCATGGGGTTGTGTTCCATGGGGCAGCCTGGCTTTCCCAGTGCCACAGTTTGTCTCTCCTGAGATGGACTTGCATTATCTCTTTTTTTCTTATTTCTTTTCTAATCTTTCTGCTCTGACCACATGTTACATCAAGCTTGGATGTTTTACCATCCCAGTGATTCAATGAACTGCAGTGGACACCAAGACCAGAGGCCTTACTCTGAGTGACTAACCATTAGAGTTTGGATCTAGATTTTTAGCTTAATACTCAGTCTTTTGAGTCACTGCTTGATCTTGAAATATGGCTTAAAATAACTATCAAATGAGGAACAAGACAGTAAATGTAGATATTTAAAGCTCCTATGACATGGAGAAGAAAGGAAATTGGGGCTCTTTGAAGGAGTGTCACTCAGTGTGACACGTTTTCCTTGGTTGAGTGTGACACAGAAGGGCTGCTGAAGCCCCAGTGACAGACTAGGCAGTGACAGGGCAGTGAACACCATGACAGAAGTAAAGGTTTTGTACATTTCTTGCTGTGTCTAAAAAAAAAAAAAAAAAAGAAAATTATGGATTTTTACACTTGATAGGGAAATTGGTGTGAGAGAAGCTAAATTTTCATCTGTGGTGATATTACTCTTTGTCACAGCACAAAGGAGGGCTTTTATGCCAGGAGGAGCTAGACATAGCCATTTCTCAGACTACACAGCTTTCCTTAATATAAAATGATGCATGGAAATGTTGTATCCTGATAATAGACTCTACTTCATTGTGAAATGTGTCCTTGGAGCTCATTTTTATAGTGTTGCACTATTTTTTTTTTTTGCAAGAAATCCTTTTGTAAAATAGCTCAGCCTTCCAGTAGTGCTTCTGAACCTTCTCTTCTGGAACAATTTTTGTCACACACTAAGCATGACTGCAGTGGGATGACAAAGATGAGATGTAGGATACCTTCACTTTTAAGTACATGCCATAACACAGTGACTTGAGTTTAGATGCTAGCTTGTGTTTAAGCTGTTTTATATCCTGATCACTACTTGTTGGCACCTGTGGGGAAAAAAAACCCTGAAATCAGCACTTTTCCACTTGATCAGCTAATTTAGGAGGGCAGGCATTGCTATGCTTTTGCCACAGCACAGTAAGTTGAAGGATTTTTGTATAGGTTTCTCTGAAGGTCTCAGTCTTTCATGTGTCCTTTAGAACAAATCCTCTAAAAATTACATCTTGTAAGGAAGGGATAATTTAATGTGATATAATAAGTTGATCATGGTGAATATTTTTAGTTGTTAGTTTTCATAATCTCCTTCTGTTTAGCTGGACAGCAGTAATGCTCCTTGTGGGTTGTCACAGAGGCTGCTGAAGGCTCATTTGGTTTAAAAGGTCTAATTTTATTTCACTTACTTTGACTACATCCTTGATCGCCACACTCAAGACTAAGACTCTTTAATTAGTTTGCCAAACTGGTGAAGTTCTTGTTACTCATAAAAGTGCAAAGAAGTAGGTCAGGGTTTGCATGACGTGAAAAATGTGTTAATTGTATCTTCATTAAAAGAATTAAGCTTTGGTGGGTGTTACTTGATAGGAAATGGACAGTTGAGTTGATATGTGTCTTAGCTTGCAGATTGCATGGAGTAACTTGGAAAGAACAGGGGACCTCTGGGAACTGAAGGAGATGAGGTTTTGATCTTGTTCTTGTTCTGGACCCTCCCAGCACCACAGAGGTGATTTAGCCAGCCCAGGTATTTTGGTGTGCTTGCAAAAGCATGTTTGAATACAGCAGTGGGAAGGAAACAGTGACACAGGGGCTGGATTACCTTTTGCTGGTGACTCCAGACCACTCTCCAGTGAGCAATTGCTCTACAGGGCTGGAAAACAAAACACTTCTTGGTGTCACTATTCGCCTTTCACATCAGTGAGTCCTGAAAATACTCCTACTACAGAGCTGACACTGCTGAATCGCTTCCAATTAGAGCTGATATGATGTTAATTAGCCTGATGCTGCTTAGTAAGCTGTTTAGCACTTTTGTCTCACCTATAATATGTGCTAAGGGAACTGTGGCTTTCCTTTGAGTGAGCCAGGGAGTTTCTGGAAGTAGTAGAATGCCTTGAGGGACTTAATCTGTTTGTGTGAGGACTGATTTCAGAAGGGCAAAATTTCTCCTCCTTGGGTACTTTGCTTGTGAAGCCCTGTGATCCGCAGCAAAATGATCCATTGTTTATAATCTAAGTGGAAATTCTCAGTGAAATTGTTTACAAAAGATGAATGTGTTTACTTATGTGTCTAATCAAGAAAAAAAATGAGTGTGGAACTCTGCTTGCAAAGAAGCTGAATTAACGATGTTTTCATTCCACATTTCCTGTGCTTTTAGCTATGTGAGTTCAATATAGCTTTAATTGCTATGTGTGCTTTGCAGATATTCCTTCTTATGGAGATGGTGGGTGTCCTAGAGTTGATGATGTTGTTACCTACAGAAGAAATGTCAAGTGCTTGAATATTAAATCTTTATATGGTGCAGGGTTTTAAGGCAAATAAACTACCAAGTGCTTGATGGCTGTTCTGTCGATTTTAAAGTGCTATTTTTTGGCCTAAACAAAACCATAAGATTACTCTAGAGAGCCCCTGCTCATTCACGTATGATCACCTAGAATGAAGCCAGGAAAGTAATCTCATACCATGCAAGCCTGCTCTCTGAATCTGGGCTGATACACTGACATGCATTGCTTCAGAGAAAAAAGGAAACTTGAGTTCCAGCTGTGTCTATTAAAAATGAAAGTTTCCCCTATCCTCATCTATAATTTAATAAGTACATATTTTTACGTTCTCTGTATGTAGCAGCCAAGAGCTGATCCATATCTTTAGTATGTGAGACGTGGTTTTTATGCTTTCATACAGGTGCTATTAACAAGGCAGCTTCAGTAGTTCCCATTTGATTCATCTTCCTTGGGAAGTGTTTGGCAGTGCAATGTGCTCAGCCTTCTGCAATGGCACAGGGGTTTTGCTTGGGAATTCAGATAGACTTGCACATAGAGCAGAAGCCTTGTGTGACATGTGAGCCCTAAAGCTCTTTGTGGTCATCAGCCAAATCAGTACTGTTGTATTTTTAATAGATGGATGTATAAAATCAAGGAGTCCCAGCTGATTTGTTAATTCATATCCATTTGTATATTTGCATGTAATTTGAAAAAGTTTGGTGACACGTTAATGGAGATGGCTCAGTGACTAAGTGGAAGCAGCATCCTCAGCTGAGCACAGAGTGCAATGAATGTGGTGGTTTCTGTTTAATTAGCTTTAAAATGTCTGTCCCTCAAGGGAGCTATGCAAGAACCAATAAAAATATATATACTTGATAGATTAATAGAGCTCATAAATTTTGAATGAAAAGTCATTGATCCTAAGGTGCCTTTTTTCTTAAAAAGCTTTGCTAAATGCTCAGGAATGGTTTCGTGGCACTGACAAAGTAATTTGGTCTGTTTTTTGCTCAGTGGGTATTTTTGTTTGGCTTGGCATGTCCCTTAGTTTAGACCTGTCACAGAATTGCCTGGTGAAAATGAGAGCTGACATTTTACGTGACCATACTGATAACTGTGACTACAATAAAACAATTATTTTTGCGTTCTCTCTTTTCAAGAAAAAAATAGTACTAATAAAAAAAAAAAAAAAACACTCTAAAATCTTACAGAAATACACCCAACTCCTCATCAGTTTAAGAGTATGGTTTACACAATCATTGATGCTGATGATTAAAATTTTTGAATTGCAGGAATCCTGTAGAAAAAACAGCTGTAATCATTGGCTGTTATGGTGACACTGTTCGTTTGAACTCTTTCCCCCATACTTCTGAAAATGTCTAAATAGGATGTTTGTTCCTGTTTTGTAAGAGCTAAATTTTATAAGATTTCATGGTCTCTTTGGTTCTGAGAAAATGGAACACTCCAATTGATGAGGGCATAGTCAAGACTTCTCCCTGAGCTCCAGCCTGGGTGCTGTTGGCCTGGCAGCTGCCTTGGCTGCTGTTTGTGGGACTGAGAACTGATGCATTTCTAGGTGGAGACCTCATCAGAAAAGGATCAGGAAGTCAGGAAAGCAGGCTAAAGGGCATTACTCTTGAACATTTTGGAGTCTGCAGAGGAGACAGAGACTCTGAAAGTCAGTGGTGTGGTAACAGCTGAATGTGCTGCACGCCGAGTGCTCAGCCTTGGGGCTTTATTAAAGGGGAAGCCCGTGCACCAGGGAGTGCTGACTTCTGTTGGCAGGTCTGAGGGTGGCTGCTGAAAGGGGCCATCCAGCCTGGTGCACAGGATGGTAACAAAGTGTGGCTGCTCAGGGGACTACCCTTTTCAAGAGATCTTTGTTGGGTGGACCACCCCCTAACTGGCATGACTGTTTTAGTAACAGTAGAAAGTGAGATTTGTATGATATCAAGTCACGTCAGGCTCTCCCTCTCAGGCAAATCTGGGGAAGGCTCCAGCATGACAGGTGTTGCTGAGATTTTATCAGGTTCTCACTATTGAGGAAGTTGGAATTTGCTGGTAGGGAGAGACAATAAACGAATATAGTGAATGCCCAGAGATAGTCCTATCAAATTCAGATGAAGTGAGCAGTATCTGCTAACTGAAGATACTGAGTGGCAAAGGAGGGAATGTGTTTAACCTCCCCTTTTCACTCAGGACTGGCCCTGCATGTTTCCAGCTCCTGGGTATCAAACACCTCTGTGGAGCCTGGGGACCAGGAGCTGGTGGGTCCTGTCTGGACCTGGCTTGGGGAGGCTGAAAGTGCTCAGCTCTCCATTGCTGCAGTCATGGGGATAGGCAGGGCTGGGAGTGGCACAGAGAGGGCACAGCAGGGAAGCAGGAGTTAGGGCTGGAACATAAAAGGCTCCTTCTGATAACTTGCATAAGAAATATTGTCTGGTTTTCATCTGTCTGCAGCCAGAGCATGAGTCTCTTCAGTGTGTTGGGGAATTTTTGTGAGAATTTGTTAATGGTATATTAGTTAGGTAAAAAGAGTGGGTTTTGGTTATTTGTTTTTCTGTTTTGTTTGTTGTTTTGGTTTGGTTTTTTTCCCATTTAATGCTTGAATAGGTTTGTATGTAATTTCTCTTTCAGTCCCATTATTCTTCCTTTATATATTAAGGAGTTTCAAAGTCAGTCTCTGATTGTTGTATACTGGAGACTTGCCACAATAGATTCATTTCAGTGTCTCCAAGACTTTTTAATTACAATAAGACACTCAGATAACTTTTATTACAGCATGAAACCAAGGTTTTTTTTTTTTTATTATTATTTTTGTGAATTAATTCTTATCTTTCTGGAGACAATAATAAATTTAATTAGCTGAACTTGGCTTACGGGTGCTGTACAAGAACTGTGCACCAAAATGACTCACTAGGATTAGGGTGTTTGGTCTATTTTCTTTATTGGGGGTGGGGGGTGGGAAAATGCTGCTTTTTCTTTGAGGAACAGTGAATGGCAGTAGTTGAAGTCAGAAAAAACCCAAACACCTTATCCTTTCCTCTTAACAAGGTCTTCCATGAAAGGACTCTGTATTTATTCCTTCTGCCTTCTGTAGCTGATTTTGATTTACTCTTATAATTGCTGTAGTATTTACAGTTAAGGAGGTATAGAATATTTTAGGTCTTCTATCATTAGGAATCAAATACATGGTTTTCAAGAGATGTTTGTTCTCATAGTGGCCTGATGTTATTTACATCTTTTTGCATAAAATAGATAAGAACTTAAACCCTGAAGCTTTCATGGTTAAAGCTGTAGTCAGTCAACACAGTGAGGAAATTATCAATCAAGAATAAAATGCATTTTTTGTGTATAATGCATTTTATGCTTGAGGGTGCAGAATAATTAAATAAGAGCATAAAGTTTGATAACTCAAAAAATGCTTTCCCTGTCTGAATCTATCAAAGATCCAATTAAATCTAACCAGCACCTGATGCAAAGCAGGGCAAAGGAAGCTTTCTGCCATTTGACATTTCAAAATCCTGTGCCATATACCCATGAATACAGGATTATTTTTTAGTTTATGTAGGAGGTAGAACCCTAGTCATGAGGATTTTGTTAGTGTATATAAATTACATCTGTAAGTGAACTTCCTTCTTAGTTTTTCTTATGACCAGTGCATATATTGGCTGCAATCAGTTGCTTATGGATAAAGGAGATCATACGGTGGACTTTGCTTCCAAGAGGAAGCATTTCATTTCTGCTTTTGGGCATTTAAGCATTCAAAAAATGAAAATACAAGTACAACACTCTAAATTTTGGGTTGAAAAACAAGTGATTTGTACTGAAACTTCTGCTCTGTAGATATTTTCTTTCATTTATCATGTCCCCTAGGCAGGCTGGGGAAGTGGGTGTGTTTCTTTGTTCTCCTCCAGAATGTCTTTTCTCTCCTCTAGTCAGCAGTGTGTATCAGGAATAAGCAGATTTAAGCCATAGGTGATTAACAGTCTATTTACCATTCCATGTAAATACTTTTGAGGGACTGGACTATGTCAGCCATGTGTTTTGATGCTGGAAAAATCCACAGCAGCCACACCATTCCCTGAGGTGCTCTTACACCCTGTGAACTGGGCATGTCCACAGCAGGAAGATGGATGCTTTCAGTGGCTTTTATCCACAGAAACTTGTATTTGAGGTGATTATATGTTGTGTTTAGCCCTATATTTTAAGTAGTTGAGCAGAAGATGACTGATAAAAATGCATCACCTGTGTAAATAAATCTCAGTAAAATCAAAATAGTAAAATTGTAGTATTTTAGGGGCACATACATGCAATGAAAAATGGTAGAGTTATGCAGAAATTCTTCCTTGTATTTTGAAAAATAATCAGGGGAACTACTCTAGGAACTGAATGTCCAATTCTGGTGAGCATCATAAAGAAATTTATTGAGAAGGTGGACGGACACCAGCCAACACCTTTCTCTCCAACAAGGAGACTTACAAAAATTAGAGACATTGCTTTGACAAGAAATTAAGATATTTTATTTGCCATGATAAAGTCAGACACTGTCTTGACCACAGTATGTAATTAAGTGGAAAACAGGGCCTTCTCTCCAGCTGAGTAACAAAGAATTTAGATTAAATGTATTTGAGTTTAAATTTACAGAAGACAAACAAGTCTTTAAGTCAGATTAATTATGGGAAGAATTCATGAATGTTGTGGACAGGCTGAGATGGATACACCTTCACAGAAAATGTGAGAGTCTAAGCTTGTGTCCTTCCAAACTTCTAATGTAGTTCCAGTAGGAATAAATTCAAGGAAGGACCTTGTCTGCTGAAGAAAGCCTGTTAGCAGTGGGTTTTTTTTCTGGGCTTCAGAAATGCCTTTACTAAACAAAACCAGGATGTTCTTTGGTCCAGTCTTTGACTCAAAGGAACCCTGTTTAACATCAGTGTTGTATAATGGATTTGTATTCAAATCACTTCTTAGTCCTGTCAAATTTTTTGGTATGATTCCTAGGGCAGTGCTTATCCTCCTGACTGTAATGATAGGTCACAACCTACCCCCCTCCTTGTTTTTTTTAGTGCAGATTCTTTTGATTTAAGCTACAATAGGAAATATTCTTAATTGCAAGCTTGCTATACTTGGACAATAGACTTTGCAGATAATGGAAGATATTAGAGAACTTTTGTTTCTTTTGTCTGTAAGGTGTTGGGAATTTTTCAGATGACTTCATCTTGGGTTTCTTTGTATGTTGTTTTATAGAGGCTGTGGCTCCATGGTGAGTTGTTTTTGATAGCAATACAACAGGAAGCATGCCTGTTTCCTCACCTTCCCCCAGACATCTGTTGTGCCAGCACGTTTGTTGGGCTGGGCCGTGAACCAGAGCAAGGAACTGATCTGGCTTTGAAAGCAGCCTTGCCAAGTCTATATGATATGTGGCCTCTTTCCAAAATGTGAATGAATTTCAGAAGACAACAACTGTGGGAAAATGTGCCCATATAGGTGTTTCCTGTGCAGGACATAAACTTATTTCATGATCAAACTGAAAGCACAAGATCTTCCCTTCCAGAGCATTTCAGATCTCTGCCTTAACTTGTCTGGGAGAACTGGTGAGTGTTGGATGAGGATAAAACTGTCAAGGAATCCATTCACTTCTTCTACCAGAAGAGTCTGGATGATTTTGGGATGAGAACTGTGAGGATGATCCACCCCATTGTTTTGAGAAAATTTCTTGGAAAATATTATGCTCACAAAAGTAAATGCTTATAAAATGCTGCAATGCCAAAACCCACTGATGTCACAGGGTACTGCCAGTTCCAAAACTGTGTGTGCAGAAAATAGTTTTATTTTAGAGTGTGTTGCTGGATTTTGACTCTCTCCCCAGTTCCTCAACCAATCTAAGTTTCACAGCTAAGATATTACAGAACCAATAACCAGTTTATGGTTTGAGCACCTTTGTATGGAGTATGGTACAGGCATGGAGTTAGATTTTTTTTTTTTATTTTGGTTTTGTTTTTTTATATATAGCTAATATGACAATTGATTATAGACACAGTGTAATACTCTTAAGAATGCAGTTCTTAATTTATCAGACTATGCTGGAGGCATTCCCTCACTTCCTCATCAATTTGATTAAGTTTTCCCTCATTTTCCAGTGTGGCTATTTTCTTTGTAAGAAACATATTAAGTCCTTAGGTGTCCTACCACACACCTAAAGCTGCATTTGGCAGACTGAAAACACTTTGATAGTTGGCTTTTTGGGCCAATTGAAAATAATGCTACATTACTAATGATAATTTTCTCTTTATCATGCTTAGTAAGATCCAGCAATCCTGTGGGAGCTGATGTCTGAATGCTATGATCAGTTTTTTGTAGTAGGTTGATAGATACTGTCACAAATCAAATTTACTGTGCATTTGATCCAGTCCACATTTTATTTTGTTTAAAAAATAGTGTTTTCCTACCACTGACTCTCCTCAACATGGTTAAAGCTTTGCTCACTTGTAGCTTTTTGCCAGTCTCCTGTAGTCCAAACCCACCTGCTTAGACTTAAAATTAGCCAGGCAGTGCTCGTTTCTGGTGTCCACAACTGCTCTGCTCCTCACTGAAAAGAGTGTAAAAGCAGCTGTTGGAGACTTCTGTTTTCAAGCACAGATTTTAGGTTGACATCAGTCCAAGGAACAGCCTTTGGCCACCCTTTTGGCTGCCAAGGTTCCCTGGACTGAGTGGTTTAATCTCCTGAGCTGGATGGGGTAAGGCTGAGTTTAAGGATCTGTCACTGACACTGTTCACTCGTGTACAACTCCTGTGTGTAAAATCCTCTGAGAGAGGATCTCAAATGCATCAGATTTTTCACTGATTCTGACTGTGTTTCTCTGCCTCTGTGTATGAGGATTTTAGGGAAAGTAATTATTTTTGGGCATGATTGTTTGATATTGATACAAAAACAGTTAAGGACTATCTTTGCAGGTCTAAGGTATTTTGATACATTTTGCATTCTCAAGTAAGGCATTGGGTTTGATTTTTTTTTTGTCTTATGACACCTTAAGTACAGTTGTATTTTTCCTTTTAGTGATTTTCAGATAGGTGTTAAGACATTTGTATCATCTGTTGATGAGTAGAGTACAGTGGGCTCAATATCACACAATAATTATGAGGTATTTATGCATTTCATTGCTTTCCTGGGGAGTTCAGCAGTCACATTTATTATAATTTCTAGATTTCTTAAGTAATTCTCCTGACCATGGCTCAAAACTAATTGTAACCAAGGTTGGAAGAAGGAAGAGCTTTGAAAGGTGTGGGGGCACATAGCTGTAAAATTTTTCAGCCAAAAAAAAGATAGTTTTAAGCTATAGGGCCTTATCATATTTGGGGCTTCATTGTGTGTTGGCACTGCAGATGTTTGCTGCATCACCAGGAACTGACACCAACCTTCTGAGTTATGGAGGCTTGTGTGGCAACTCAGTGACAGGAAGTTTTTGCAGAGAGTTTGCACACAACTATAATTTTAATTGAAACTCCAATGTTCTGAAAAGGCTTCCACAAATCTAAGCTGACAAACTAGCTCAACGATTAGGAGTTATGGATGATGCACCACTTCTTGTTGATGTATGCTCCCTTGGTAAAAATAATTAGAAATGCTGAAGTAACAGAAGGACTGCTTGGGAAGCATTTTTGGAGTTCATCATGAACTGATTTTTCTTGTTGCCATCCTCTGAACATGTCTGTGTCAGCACAACTGAACCTTCTTCAATGATGTAAAACTGCTCCAGGTGTCAAAATAATATTGCAGTATTTTGAAGTAGAGTACTGTGATGGCTCAAGACATTTGGATACAAGCATCAAAACATAACAAAGTGTTGTTAGTCACAAAGGGTTCCTCAGTCCTTGGATATAGTCAATGAATATGTAAATTGAACAATCAAAATAAATCTTGGCTTCCAAATGGCCTCTGGATCTTTGGTCTCTGATCTTCTGCTCAAAGCAATGCTGACTCTGGGGACTGGGTGCTTTGCAACCTTGCATGGCTTTAGTGTTTTACCAAGTTTTCTTCTATTTTCTCCATCTAGACAGTTACCAAGGCTGTACTTCCCTGTGAACATGTGCATCCCTGCAGTCTATCATAGCTCTGACTGCAGGCATCTCAGTGCTGTGACATTTTTCCTTCTCGCATAAACCAGAATGTCGAGGCTAAATTGTTCACTGAAGGTTTAGCATAATGAACAGGATAAACACCTCTGCTCTAAGCAGGATAAACACCTCTGCTCTAAACATCCAACTGTTGGAAAGACAGATATTTGGCAGATTGATTTTTCGGAACTTGTTATATCAACTATTTATTCCACTGCAAGATAGTCTGTTTAAGATTATAATCACAATTGCTCTATGCACAATTTATTTCAATGAAGATAGTTGAATTTAATATCTTGAAATATATATGAATAGAGGTGAATTTTGTACTTCATGCAGTCAGCAAACATTTGTACCCTGCATGACAGTAAATCAGATGCATCACACTGTTTCCTTCTTTCCTGGCAAGTTTTGAAGAAACAGCTCAAGAAGTGTTGGCAGCTAGCACAGCCTTTTAGGCCTAGGTAGCTGAGAATACTCTGTCTGGTTTCTTCAGCTCTTGCCAGGGAGAAGAATGAAGATTTGGAGCTGGAACTGATCTGTGCTGGTTTAAGTTCTCTGGTTTCTGCTGAGGGAGCAGAATCTCCTCATTGTTGTGCAAGCTGCAGCCTGGTAGCAGCTGTGGCCTCCTCTGAGTATCCAATATTAACCTCTGGGTGTGCCTGCTTGTGAAAATACCAATTATCTGTATTAATGTAGCCATATAGCCTCAGAACCTGTTGAATTTCATCACTAATAAAAGTTGAGCAGAGATGAAGTGACTGAAGTTTGTTCAGGTAATTTCTGCCATGCATCTCTTGGGCAGTCCTGCATCTGACTTTTCAGACATCTATGGTGATACATGCAGGAGCCCTTAAGTGGCAGGTTCAAAGTACTTTTTTCCTTCAACCATGTGCTACTTTAATGGTGAAAAGTAGACGTGAAGAAATACAAGTTGTTGCTGTATTAGGAAATACTTTAGTTTTTTGTGTTATGGACTCTTATTTTGAAATGGGCTTAGCAAAAAGAATCAGAAAATCCAAGACACAGGACACATGGATGGTACACTCTTTGGTATGTCTTGTCTTGTTAAGGCTTCAGGGAACTGTGATGGGATAATAAAAGCTTCAAGTTGTTTATATTGCTTCCAGAGGAATTGTTTTACCTGGCTGGAAAGGTTATAATTTAAATGTCTATTTTGTTGTCCTGGCTATTTAGTCTATAATGTGTTGTAAGGTGTTTGTACCCAGGATAGTGTGCCCCAGCCAAAGCATCTTTAGTTATTCCTATTGGAGCCCTCAGAGAGAGACCATGCTGGAATTACCCTCACCAGCTTCACCTGGCCCTCCACCTTCAGGTGTAGCAGGGCAGCTCCTGGAGGGTGCTTAAGCCCAGCCAGAAGGGTCAGTGGGAAGGGAAGAAGAGAGAGGTGAGAGGGGTTGGTATTGCTCTCTGTCCTGTCCTGTCTGGTTGTCTGGATTTCCTGCCCTAACTTGGCTGCCCATCCCTGGATGGGTTTTGTTGCTGCCATCATCTTGACTCTGCTTGCCTGGATCTGGAGCTTCAAGGACTGAAAGGTACTGAAAGATAAACTGTGCTAAACTGGAATTGGGAGAGGAGAAGCTGAAAGGCTAAAATACCAAGGCAGCAAGGAATAGATGAAGAGGACTGTGCTGCACTGGATTAGGAACCAATTGTATTGTCTGAAAAGTGTGTGTGGAGCTCTTGGACAAAGTAAAGAGACCAATCAAGTAATGTGTAATCTCATGGACAGCAGCTGCAAAATGTGTATGTGCTGTATTATGGGTAAGTCAGTAAATGTGTAAGTGCTGTGTTAGGTAGGAGTTACTGTGTTAAGGAAGTGTAAGTGACCTGTACAGGTTATGTATAAGTGTGTAAAAGTGGTATAATGTGTGAGTATAGGATAAGTAAGCCTAATACACCAAAGAGGTGATAAGTAGCTATTATTGAACAAATTAGAAGCTGTGAGAGCTCCCACATGGTGCCCACAGAGGTGATGCATATTTTAAACAATAAGAAGCTTCTGTGTAATCACATTGATTAGTTGAACAGATGTACTGAGTTCCCACAATAATGTATATTTTCTTTGCCTCCCAAGAAAGGTGTAGAAACCATAAAAAGTTGTTGTAATTATTGAGTTAGCCATTTCTGACCTTTTGAGGTTTATTTTAGGCCCTCCCTAGGGTTTGGTCAGCACAGGCAGGGTGAAGAAGGATGAGGCTATAAATACAGGTGTTAAGGACTGATTAAAGGGATGCATTGTGAGAGAGGTACCTCAGCATGTGTTTAATATACAGATCTATGGCAGTGGTAGCTGAGGAGACTCAGCAACTATTTTCCAAAAGCATGAACTGCTATTAAGGTTCAGAAGCCTGAGATTTCTCTTTGCTGGCAAACTGTCCAAATGTTTAGATGGGTGTGGAGCTGTGCTTTGCTTACAAAATTGCATGTAGTGACAGCAAATGCTTAAACTAAGTTTGAAAACTTAATGCTCCTGGTCTTGCTTCTCTCTCTTCCTTTTTTTTAAAAAAAACGTCCTCTACTCCTCCATAAACTCCTGTGCTTTTTGTATATGTTAGTGATTATTTTTCTATACAATTTTTATGGTAATTTTTGAAAGTTGCTTGGCAACTACTAAGTCTCCTTTAGGAGGAGCTTGCATGCAGCAATCCTGGGCTTCAAAGTGTTTCTAACATTATTAGAAGAGAGTTGTGTCCAGAAAGAATCCTGCCTTTCATACCAGGAGGTTTTTGTTCTGGTTAGAAAGGTCCTTCTGTGAGGATTCACATTAAAACTGCTGATCAAGGTAGTTCTTGTGAAGACAAATGTGTTTCCAGTGTTTAAAATGATTACATTTGAATCAAAGGAGTCACTGAGACTCCATGCACAAAACAGGGAGTGCTGGATTTCTTCTCTCTCACTCTTCAGCCCTGTGGCACAAGGAAATGATTGGGATTTGGCCAGTATAGCCATGGCTCCAGCTTTTGTTCAGTGAGAGCTTTGTTGACTGCTGGGAAGAGACTGTGACCTGCCTCTGGCTTAAATCCAACCTTCTGCTGAACCATTTCTCCCTGTGACTAGCTCTTATGCTGACTGTGTTCCCATAAGGACAAGAAATGCTATTTCCTGCTTGTTTTAATAGTGAAGGATTGAATATGAATTCAGTCTTGACATCAAAAGAACATAATTTCAGTTTTCTTGGTGGAGGTAGGAGGTGTTGGTACCTCAGTGGTCTGTCCTTATTTACATCCCTCCCTCCCTGCAATTGGTCTTTCACCCAGGTTGGCAATGGTGAACTGGATGATCCTCTCTTTGGTGATACCTGCACAACACAGCAATGTTGTTTGCCCTCTCTATATACTGATTAATTGTGTCATCTTATGGATTCTGTAATTCTCAGCTTGTGCTTCCATAACTTGTAGCCAACTCTGTCAAATTAAAAACTGGTTTGAAAACTCCTGGGGGCAGTATGAAAGCACCTATAATTAATCATGTCAAGCATCTAGTGTCCAGTGGATAAATGACAACATGTGGCTTTGCTTGGCACTTCTGGGGTTGTCATGGTCTGTGAAGCTGCACTTAATCAGAGGGTGAGTAAAGAATAGGGGGGATTTCCAAAGCAGTCTACAGAGCATGGATTTGCTTATGCCCACACCTCTCCTGGAGTTTTTAAGGACTTCAGGGCTCTGCAGTTGTCATTTGGCAACTTTCAGAAGTGCTGTCCCCACTCAAAAGCAGCCAGCTGTGGGATTTACCTGTGATCTGTGGCCTTTGTACCTTAATTCCCTGGCTGCTGTGCTGTAACCCAGAGGATACACAAACTCTGGCAGTTCCTGTTTTTTGTTGGCTCTGTTGAAAGTGTACATGCAGCTGAGGTTGGATAGCTGTGAGAGCTCTTTTAGAGCAATACCAACAGCAATTAAACTCTGAGCCCTTCTTCAAAGTATGGGATGTGTTAGGAATATACTAATGCCTGGATCCCAAAGGAATTTGGGCTCTGATAACCCTTTGAACTTAACTGGGCTGGGCATCTACCTAAATATCTTCAAGAATGTGAGCCTTAAACCCATAGGACATTTTAGTCCTGCAATGCATGTGGCCTTGGGAACATCATTCAGCTTTCAGAGGATCTTTACTCCTGTAGAATGAATTAAACCAAATAATGTTTTATTCTTGTAAAAGACACTTTTTTTTTTCCCTGAAGGAGAAAGAATTTAAAGCCTTTAGCAGTGCTAAACACAGAGAATCAAAGGAGATAGATAAGGATAGATGGTTTCTTTGACAGTTTTGTCTCCCTGCTGTGCCAAGTGACAGTCAACATCTTATTTTAGAGGAAAGCTTTCCATGCTGAAAATGGTGGCACAGAAATTCTTTCCTTTGGCCTCATTCAAATGCAGCTGATCCTGGTGATGCTTGCTGATGGCAATTTCAAGTACTGTGCATCCTAAGATAAGATTCATTCATGGGCCACCATAACCAAATGGGGCCAATGGGAAAAGTTAGATTCAGTTTTAAAATAGCACAGCATAAAGGACTCTTAATGAAATTAATTCTCTGGTCTCATCTGGCTGTGTATCTGAAAAAACTGCTAAATTCAGCATTTAGTCATGGGAGAGTAAATTATTCTAATTTTATTTATTGATTGAAGCAATGCTAGGTTAGACTAATATCATATTAAATTCTTGCACTGTTCAGCATTGATGTAGCATTTTGCAAAAGCACAGATAAATATGTAGGTGTCTTCTGAAAATCTGAGAGATCAATTTTTAGACTATTTTACAGAACTTGACAAATTAATTAGTGCAGTCATAAAAAATGTTTGCAGAGGCACTTTTCATTAGGACTACCATGAAGGGTCTAAAGGTATAAAAGGACACTTCCCACATCATCTGTCATTAGATACTTTTCACAAAGAGTGCACTGTATACAAAGAAGGTTCTGTATGTGAATACAGAATATATGTTTTGCAGTAGGCAATTCTGCTGCTGAACAACTGGAGAAGTCCGTGATTGAGTACCCTCACTGAGACCCTAACAGAGAAATTGAGGGGTTTATGGAACAGCTTTTTCCCATGTCAAAAGCTCTCCAACTGGGTTTGAATAAAGAAGCATCAATACATGTTCTCATAATGAAAGTTTGATGCAAGCTATTTGGTTTTGTGTGCTTGTGTTTCCACTCCATTTTTTGAGATGATGTAAAGAATCTTGAATGTTAAATGGAGAGAGTAGTTTGGTCACAGTTTTGAAGTGACAAGCACATTCTGAAAATCCTGCTTTTGTTGTTGAATGAACTTTGCTGAGTGGCAACATTTCCTTATTTACTTGGATAACCATTTATGAATACATGAAAAATTGGGAAAAAAAACCCCAAACACAAAACTGACCAGCAAAGCCTGAAACTTTGGAATTTTTTTTTTGCTTGTATCTTCTGCACTACAATAGAAAGCAGCAGGGAACTAAAGAGGGCAATGACCAAAGAGTAGCATGCCAGCATGGGAGCTGAATTGCAAACTTTTCTTTACAAGAATTCCCTTCTATCTTGCCTGCAGACCTGGTGACTCCTTAAGCTTTGAGCATAAATTTCTTTTGGCTTGACTTTTCAGCCTGAAGTTTTATATTGAATTATTGGACAGCCAAATCCAAGGTGTGATGATATAGTAACACTAAAGTTAAAACTCAGTGCATAGCAAAGGAAGTAAATCACACTAATTGGTAATATTCTTAGTAGTAATTTAATAATAAATAGAGCATTATCATTACTTTTTTAGTACTATACTAAAATAATAAATAATATTGTATATAAATAAATATTAATAAATAAATTTTAATAATACACGTTCATTAAAATAGTATACATTTTCCTTGGTACCGTAGTGATAAATCTGGCTGATGCTGAATTTGCTGAGAATTTTTCTTGAATTTAAATAGGACTTGGAGTTGAAACCTTGCTAACTCCTATTTAGTGCCTGTAAAACTGAAAGTCAGGTTTTTAAGTCTATAGTTTAGATCTGCCATCATGTTTCTTTTAAAATTAAAAATAATAAACAATATTTTTTTAAAAAAGAAATAAAACACTGGGCTGCAGTTCCCTGAATTGTCCTCACTAGGGTTATGATGAGGCTGCTGCTGCCCAGAGCCCTGTGGTGAGGGGCAGGAAGGGGCTGGGCAGCAGCTGCAGTCCTGGTGTGCTTTGTGCTCCCTCTGGCACCTCCTCTGCAGCCCCAGCACTGCCTTGTGCAGCTCAGACTTGTGCATTCTGAATTTAAACACCTGCTTAATGAGGAGTGCTAGGAGTGATACAGGGCATTCTCAGCTTTAATTGTGAACCTGTTTGGTCTTTTCCTTGATCCATTAGACAGCGTGGCTCACCCGGGAGAGGGCTCAGCTGGACAGGCTGGCACAATAAATTCTGAGAGGAGAGAGTTCTCCATGGATGTGTGACAAGCACTGCATCTCTGGCTGAGCCACTTTGTAATCACTGCCATCTAATCAGTGCTGCTCTTCTAATCTAAAAATGAAGGTCTCTTGTTTGCTAAAAAATTAGCAATTCCAGTCCAGCATTTTATCTTAACCTACAAGGAGCAGATAACAGTATGCAGCAGTTTTTGGTCAAGCAAAAGCAATCACAAAATTTATTATGTGGTGTGGGTTCTCATTTGAACTGTTCCTAAGGTGGATGTCCTTAGCTAAACCTTCTCCTGTGCAATAAGCCAAAAACTCAAATGGTTTTAAACTCTATTCTGATGAGGAGAGGGTTTTTTTTTTTTTTTTTTTTTTAAATGTGTTAAGCAGCAAAAATTGGAAACCTTTCAAAGAGAGGACAGAAACAGGAAAGGTTTATATGGTAATTTCCCAGGAATCACTTTTCCAAGATGTGATTACTCTGACTGCTTTGCTTTCCTTCAACGGGATAATTACAGACAGACGTGTTGGGATAAACTCCTCTATGTTTAGGAATCATTGAAACACTGTAATGCTGTGTTTATGGAAAGCCTGTAAATTAGCTGTGAGCACTACAGAAATCATCAGCACACATGGGGTTCAACACCCACAATCAGGCTTTTCTTGCTGAAAATGACATTTTTGTTTGTCTCAAATGCACTATGGATCACTTAGGAGCTATGTCTCTCTTTCACTTCTAATTAAAACAACTCGTTTAAAATAGGAGGAATTTAATTTTCTCTTAATTATTTGTAAAAAGCCCAAAAGTGATTTCTGTCACAGCCTTTTAATGACAGAAGAAAATGTCTTCCACTAAACATCAAGGCTCTTCATTTGAGAATGCATTATGCCAGGAGATTTTTAAAGCAGTCATTTACAGATCTGGAAATTAGGGATTCACCCTTTTTAAGGTCTTATGAAAGAGGTTTGCACCCTTTTTATGACAAGGAAATGGATACTTGCTTTCTTTTAGCAAAAATTAATGTTTTCTGTTCCTGGGTATCAAGCAGCTAAGCACGTCGGTACTGCAAGGCTTTAAATTTAAATTTGGAGTGTCAGAATTTTCTAATCTGAGATTTATCATATATGGAAAACGGGGCATGCCAGATCTGCATAGATGAAGAGAAAGTGTTAAATTTTGTGGATTTTGGCTTTTTGTTTACCACTTTACAAGGTTGGTAGAAAACTGAAAAAAGAAGAAAGGTTATATGTTATTTCATTTCATAAATGAACCATAATATGCTGTTTGCTATTCAAGAAACCCTAGAATATGGTTGGGTTATGTTTGGAAGTTGTTATTCCCATATGCTGGATCAGGTATAATCCTGTCATTAAAGTGCAGTACTCCCCACCTGCTCCCTCACCACCTCCTGATGACAGTACCTGGATTTTTGTATCAATTTTTCCTGAGCCAGGTTTGAATAGTTAGACTCCTCTGAGACTGTTAATGGTGATGAATGTGATATACTGATCATAAGAAAAAGACCTCTGTGTTTTGGAGAAACATACTCCTAACCATGATAACAACTCTGCTGGGATCTCTTGTAGATCCAGAAATAAAGAAGTTGTTTAGGTTAAAATGTTCTGGGAAAAGCTTATGTAATTTGTCAGATAGTAAGTTGGATATTTGCTTTCCTTTCATTCTGAGTGCAGGTTTTACAGCTGTGGATGCTGACCAGCTGTAGAATCATTTGAGATTTTGGATCAGGCTTTTACTGTTTTGGGATTTTGCTTCTGAAAAACTGCTTGAAATATTATTCTGGAGATTGATGAAGTCTAAAGGGAAGAACATCCCTGCAATCTCTGTATGCTTGGTCTGCATGATGTGTTATGAAATTTGCTACTCCTTTCTGTAGTATTTCATCAGTCTGCCTGTGTGCAAGTGTAGTAAAGCTAAGTTAAATTTCTGTGGGTACACAGACTATTCCTGACATGAAAGACAAGCATGAAGGCGCTGTGGAAGAATTGTAGCCTGAAGAAAACTTCAGCCAGTCCACCTTCATTAACTTTAAGTGGCCTTGGCAGGTCTGAGGTGTAATCTAGAGAGAAACTAGGAAGGCAGGAGTCCTGCAGAAAGGGAATTGGGATGTGAGGAGGAATTGTGACCTGGGCTGGAGAGGGAATATGCAGAGAGCTCAGAACATGACCTGGGTTCAGAACAAAACAAGCACTGAAATGCTTTATCCCTGCTTACCTTCTATACAAGTCTTCAAAACTTTCATCCAGATTAGTGTTGCTATTCCAGTGCTTAATTTGGCTGATGGGTAAATTATAGATAATGTTCTTCTGATTATAACTGAACTAGAATTCGCTGTTCTTACCCTCTTCTGCAAAATAATTGAAATTGTTCTAGCAGTATAAAACTTGATTAAAATAAAGTCTGATACTTCAGCTTTTAATGACTAAAGTAGTAAATGTCTTTGTTTCTTTAGTGGTTTCATAGTTTCTTCCAATTATTAACCATCTCCTAAAATCATCACTATGTATGGAGTGAGTGTGACATGAGGAATATGTTGTTGCTGTGTGTATATAAGCATGTTGGTATTTCGGGGTATCAATGGGGATTGTTACTGTGTACTGTATGAATTATACATGCTATTGTTCACATTTTTTTCTATGCAGTAGGTGTATTATGTAACAAACAGAGTCTACAAGTTTGTTCTAAACCAGTTTTTTTTTTACATGGCTTACAAATGTTGGATGGAACCTAGGAATGTATAATGATGTGCCTTGGAAAAGACAAAGTATCTGCAGGGAACTGAACAACTTTATAACCTTCTAGAATGTAGAACTTGGTGGAGGAATAGATAATTCCAGAGGTTCTTGTAGCTGCAGTTGTTCCTTTTAATCCTGTATCTCCAGTCAGCAGGTGTCACTTGGAGCACTCAGGTTACCTGGGTTCTGGTGAGTGTGCTGGTATGCAAGAGGGAAGTGTGCTAATCATGCATAATGAACTGTGATCACCTTATATTTGGAAAGTGTACACATTTTTTCATTTGTTTTGATGGAAATTACATCTGTTATTCTTTTGGCTTGTTCCCTTGATGTAGTTTTAGCATGTTCAGTTGATTGCACCAATTAATTGGTTGCATCATTAGTATTTAGTTTTAAATGTCCAGGTTTCATATATTTCTGTAAAGTCATATTAAAAAAAGCTCCCAACAAAACAACCAAATCCAAAAGAAAAAACCAAAACAACAAGGTGCTTTTGATGCTGGTCTGCAGAGCCAAGTGAGAAATACCAAGGGATTGTTAGAGAGCTGTGTTGTCTTCTAGTGTAGCAGCATTACTTGAACTGCCTGCTCAAAATATGGGAAGACAATGTCATATCTTTATTTATGCTGGGCAGGAAAACCAAAGAAGAGATAATTAATTTTTTTTTTTTTTTCTGATTCGGGCAGGAATTAATCCTAGGAGTTGAAGCTACCACTTGCTGAGGGTGAGAAGAGATCTAACATGTTAAGAAACTGTGGAAATGTTTAAATACTTTGGGAAATTACATCATATTCATTCATATGAAATCATGGGCTTCATAAATGCACCTGTGTGTGCATTTAGCAATTTTCTGAAAGAAACTGAAGAGGTGACAAATCTCTCTCAAATTCCCAGATGGTGGTGTTAGCAATCAGGCCCAATTTGTATCTTTTCTGCTTGTGTGTGGAAAAAACTACAGCATTTTTAGAATTTGTCTTCCTAAATTCTTCTCCTTGTTGTATTGCAATCTATACAAACAAGTTGATGAGAATATCCCTCATGCATCCATTTAATTTCCAGAGGTACCAAGGTGTGTACAAATATCATTGCTCAGCTGAGTGCTCGTTTTGATTTGGCAGTCTCATTTTCAAGTAGTAATTTGAGCCTTCTTTATGAAGAGGTAATACTTTTCCATATATGCTAATTTCTGCTATAGCCCCAAGCATCTGTATATTGCTTTAATTATGTTATGTTTATTTATACCTAATTCTGTGCTTTGTGTTGAATTTTGCTCATGAATACTTCATAAAATCTGTTCTTTCTCAGGGGTTTAGATGAGGTTGTAAGAAATAACAATTTTTCATAGAAAAAACAAATGAGGTATTGTAACTGATCACCACAAGCTGTTTGATGTTTTCATAGAGAGCAAGAAAATGTTAGTATATCTTGTTTCTGTGGAATGACTGTATAATAATAAATGTAACTCCTTAATGACATTGGTCGGGCGAAAAATTACAAGGAAACTGTGCTTCTTAATCTTCTGGAGGGGGATGAAACTGTGCAGAAATCTTTTGGTGTACATAAGTCTACACATATAGTAAAGAATTTAGTATGTAGAACATATTTTATCTTACAGGCTTGAGTTTTTTATCAGATGTCAATAGAATTGACCATTTTTTCAGCTTTAATTTTTATTCCACAATCAGATTGTGTTATCAGTTGAGACACTAAGATAATTTAAGTCAAGTAATATCCTATATTTTAAAGTTATATCCTGCACTATGAGCATGAACACATTATCATCCATATGTAGTAATAAAACCACTTTTACACCAGACTTATTATCACTTGAAAGAGATTAGAAATGATTTCTGTAGGGATATGTTTAGGACATTTCACGAGGTGTGACTTTGTGACATGATTTCTGCTAAAATAGTCTACCTATTGTTGGGGATGAGTAAATCTTCTAGGAGGAAAGATTTACAAGGATATACATTATTCTGTCTCACTCTAAGGCTCACTCCTTATTACAAAGGAAACCTCTTATATCTTGGAAACTGGGAGCTGTTGAAATGTGGGTTTTGTGAAAATCCCTTTTTATGATACAGTCACTTTGCAAATGCAGTCTGAAGTGAGAGACATTAGTGCTGGCTAAGCTACATTATGGAGAGTAATGGACAATTATTGCTGTAATTGAGTGAGCTAAACTTTTATTGGCCCTCACTACTTTTTTTTAAATCATGTTATTCTTAGTATTTGTTTAATAAGAAGGGTGATTAACTTGAAGAAATGGGCTTTTGTAAATGGCATTCCTTAACTGTTTGTGATTTGTGTCCGGTCACCTGTCACATTGCATTACTTCTGCTCTGTGCTTTTCTGCATTTTCTGAAAGAGAGCACAAATTCAAATGACAGGATTTCCTGTTTGTGTTTTCAAATGAAAGTGTTTCCTTTAGAATTGGATAAAACTTTCATGTTTAATATTTTTATTGGAAACCAGTGGTTGTCCAAATTTTTACTAATTATAATCCACAAATAGTGAAAGGAAGTATTTGCTGATACCTGTGAGCGAGTTAATTTGTTTTGCACTGTTTGTCTATTTCCAACATGCTGAATGTTTGGCTCTGGCTCTGTACCAGCTCTGGACAGCAGAACTGGTGTCTGATGTATTGGAAGTAGCTGAGCTGTCCCCAGAAATGGCTTTTAGAGGCAGTGTTTGTTCCAGATGAAATTTGAACTGGTGGGACCCCTGGTAGGGTGTCAGTGGGAGCTCACCTGACTCCTGTCCTGTGGTGCTCCCTGACATCTGCCCTTCTTGTCCAGGCCTTTCATGGGGAGCTGTTCCCTTTTCAGTGGGTGGAATTTTGCTCCTCGCCTCCACTCTTGTTATCCAAGATCCTTTGAGGAGCTCAGGGATTCTGAGTTCCTTGCCAGTGATTTTGCAGTCTGTGCCAGGCAAGCTGAGTAGAGAAGATCCCTGCTGTGGGATATTGGCCCACTCCCTGCAGCACGTGTTTGGTACCATAAACATGGTCATTTGTTCTGTGCATGGTTTATAGAGACACTTTTGTTCTGAGTACCCTGCTCCTGATCTGATCTTTAGCAACCCAATTTACTCTCCTAGTGAGGCAGGATCAGAGCAGAGCTTTTCCCTCTATGAGTGTGTTTCTGCTTTTTTCTCTGAGGTGTCTAATGGACTGACAGACGGTTGCCATGTAGCAACAAATGTTTATCCATCAGGAGGAATCACAGGTCTCATGGGATTATCCAGGTATCCATCTCCTGAAGAGCTTCATGTGGGCGAGCAATTCAACTTGCTGTGGAATGGATCATGTCAAACAATATGGCAAAGATATTACATCTCAGTTGTCTTTTCTTTCCCAGTTTTAATACATAGTGCACAGAAAGACTGCCTTATTTAGTAGGTGTTTGAAAAATCAACACTTTTTTCCCTAAAATGAGCTGTATCTGCCCCTGAACACAGGACCATCCCTGCTTGCTCCAGAAGACTGTCTTCCTTGCAGATTTGGCACAGCTTATTTATTTTTTAAAATTATCTGTTAATGTAACATGAAGTATTATTATCTGAAAAACTTGAAATCACATTGCTTATATACAGAGAATTATGAGTCATTGTGAGGAGGGTCAGAACTGCCTGGTGAGAGCTGTGCAGTGAAGTCTTCCCCTGTTCGTCTCCATTTCACCTGTATTTCAGGAGTTCTTGTAGAATATGCTGCAATATATTGCAAGGAATCAGGTCACGGCTTTTATCTTTTCGTTTCTGGTAGTACATCACAGTAAGTCACTGTGAAGATCAATCCTAAATTACTTAATGACATGTTTAACAATAGTGAAATAATGCACCTGCTGTGAACATCAGGTATCACATGGAGATGGCTGGGATGTTGCTTTCAAGTCAGTAATTTTCACACTGAATTTTGGATGCCAGGAGGTCCATAGGTCCTTTCTAAAGGACTTGCAAAAGAAGAGCAGTCTTCATACTTAGTAACCTCAACAGTACTGTTCTAGCCTTTGGCACTGGGGGACACAGAAGCAAACCCAGATAGAGCAGTTTAAGGGGAAAAACCTTCCCTTGTACCCTGAAATCTAAACTGCAACTTTCTTAATAAGCTTTCTTACATAAGGTCCCTGACATGTAAAAAGTACTCATCTTTTATGTGTGGAACTGAAAGCATTTAACAACTTGTAAGAACAGGTGTTTTGTTTGTTAGTCATCCTACACAAAAGGATTTTTTTTTCAAAGGAACCCGAAGGATTGGCATCTAAATCCCTTTGTTCTGTTAATGAAAATGAACAAGAACTCCCACTTTGTGTTTGTAGAGAAACTGTTTCAGTTAACTCAGCATGAAGCTCTTTTATGAGGACACACAGAGTAGCAAAAATAAAATGGGCATAGATGAACCACCACGTCTGTACAGATGCTCCTTTCTGCATAAGCAAACCCACCCTTGATGACTTTTGAGCACCCTGAGCTCCCATTGAACTTAGATGTGATGGCATTTGCAATTTAGTTGCAGTATGAAAAAATCTGTTGTAGCATATACCAAGGTTAGCTGCAAATCTTTTTTGTTTCATACTTAGGTTAGAAAAACTTAAAAGTATCATTTCATATTTTCATAGGAATCTATGGAATTCCTTGATTTGTTTGGTGTTGTACTTATCTAGGAAAATGCTGCATACTTTGTGTTGTCAAATAAAAATTTCTGGCCTTAAAACCATCAACCCATATAATAAGTTTTGTTACTTATTTGTGTTCAGTACAAGGGTTATGATGCTTCTCTCTTCAAAGATATTGTGCAGGTTAAGGAAGATGTCATCAGTCCTCTTCACTTTGCCCAAATGTTTTTTTTTTATAGCTGGAAATGAGATACTCAGTTTGCTGTAGCACCGCAGCCTTTACTGTGTGTGGTATTACTGTTAAATCTATAATAATTTCTAGAAGGAATTACTGTGCCTTGTAAGGAGACTAATAGTATTTTTAACATTTCCTTTCTTGATGTTGTTTTCCCTCTGATAGTTACTGTAAATCAGAGCCATGCTTAAAGATATTTTGCCTCTGCGTAACTAAGGAAAAGTAACAAGCTAAGCTATTTCACAGAAGAAATAGTTTTACTGCCCATGTAAAGTCTCAGTAATTTGAATATATGTTGGTAAAGCTTTTCTGCCTGGAGTATTACTTTCTTATGGGAATAATGCTTGTCAAATCTCTTGATGTGTGATATTCTTGCAACTAAATAAATTGGTGCATCCTTAAACAGAATGCCAGAAAGAAAATGTGGATTTAAATCAAATGTGTGGGACAGTGTGGGTAGAGTCAGAAAAAGTAGGTGCATTATGTTTTTTTGTCTGCACTTTTCAGTTACATTACCTCAGCCTCCATCACAGGATGCAGTGAATGCTTGTGTCCTTATCTGGAATGCACAGTGATGGGGGAAACTGTTGTATCTGCCTGCAGCTGAATTCCACACTCTTCCTATGTCCCTGCTGGTATGGATGCAGTAGCTCTGAGCACCAGAGCCCTGGCAACTGCTTTAACACAATCATGGTTTGATTTGTGATTATTCAAAGGCCCCAAAGTGAGTACCAGTGAAATACTGTTCATTGTTGGTGTATTTTGTGCTACCTTCTTATCAGTAGGATTAATTCTAGGATAAGCAGTTAGTGACCCTCTCCTCCTGAGCTAGGGTGGTACTGAAGTACGGATTTAGATCACATATCAGAAATTTTGTCAGTGAACTTGCTTCTGACCTGCTACTCTTACATGTACAGTGGAAAAAGGTATTAATTTCTAGATTGACAGGCTGATCCCTCACTCTGAGAAACCCTGTAATATCTATTAACATAACACAAGAGCAGCTGTAGCTTTGCCCAGAGGCCAAAGATGGTGCCTAAAGAGGAGAATGTAAAGGATAAGCATAAATGGAATTTCCCTGGAGTACAGTCCCTTCTTCAGATCTGATTGTACCTCAGAGCAGAGGAGCACACTGAGCTGGAGTGTTTAAAAGCACTGCTTGTGCTTTGGGTGAGTTGCAAGGGTTTTGTTACTTTGCCTTCCCAAGGCAGGTGAGTCAGGTTTGCACCTCCTCTTGTTTAGCACCCAAACTACCTGGGGAACCAAAAGCCTGTCTTCTTGAGGAGATCAGGAGTCTTCAAACTCTTATCTTCCTCTGATACTTAAATTTATCCTACAAATCTCTGTTGCCATGGAAAGCTACTTGGAATGGCTCCCTTGAACTCTGCTCAGCCTTCATCTTAAAAAATTCCCTTCCCATCTGTCTGTTTGCCCTCCCCAGCTTGTCTCTGGCTGTTGGGTTTCTCTGTTTGGTCCAGTGCTGCTGAAGCAGGTTCACAGAGGTGCTGGGCCAAGATTTCTGCCTCATCACAGATAAGCACCTAGTTACAAGCACATGGTAGAAAATTAAATTTGCTTTATATTTCTTTTATTTGCCTAATGTTTTATACTCACCATTTGGTGAAAGGGGGTGGAGGAGGAGGTTGTTTGTTACCTTCACTTTTACTTGTTAAGTGGAGATGTATGGAAATGACTTAGTTAATGGTTTTCTGGCTTCTCATCCTCAACACAAGTGAGAAGTGTTTTAGCATTCAGTTGAGACCAAATGTTTTCTGATGAGGAGATGATGTCTTAAGGCATTTTTATTGATATTCAATTATGCTTATCTTTCTATATAGTGTATGACATTTATGCACACGTGCAATACACACTATAAGTAAACAGCCTGTTTGGCTGAATTCAGCTGCTATTAAATCCAAAATTGTAACTGATTTTGGATTTAATGCTGAATTCTTGGCCTTAGTATATTTCAATGTTATTGTAGGTAGGTAAGGTTTTGATTCTGTTTACAGGATTAATAAGATTGGATGGTGTTATTTTTAAAGCTGCTAATGGCAAAAGCTGTAAATTGTTGTAACTGTGCTTGTTTGTGAGCTGTAAGTGCTTTGATATTGCAGGATTTTCTTGTGTAGTATTTGTACTAGATAAGAGATTCGAGCAGAGAGTCACAGTTAGCCTCAACCACCCCAAATCCTTGTTCTGAGCAACTTTTCCTATAGGTTGAGGTATACAATACATACGAAAATGACACTGTAAAGTGATATAATTATGCAAAATGCTTTGTGTGTTGCATACCAAATAGCTGGAATGAAAATTTGTTCCAGGGAGGAATTATTTCATAGCATTGATTCTTGAATGTTTCCATAAGCTGTTCAAACAACTTATACTTTTTGATTGCACAGCAATAGTAATATAAACACATCCCATTTTACTTAGCTAAAATATTGCCACTACACATTTTAATTTAGCAGATACCCAAAAAGATGTCAAGTTAAATTGGATTCTAGTGTATTCTGTGGATGCCTCACAGTAATTTGTGTGCTTGTTTAAACTTATGGCTGAGTTAGAGTGAAGTCAATATGGGTGACTGATTCTGAAAAGAAAATGAATTAGGCTGGTGCTGTAAAAAGCTGTTAATCAGACAATATGTGACCACTGTACTTTTTAAAGACTAATGCTACAATCCTTTGGGGAAGTAAAGTATGTAAGTCTTAACTATTACAATAAAATTTTATGTCCCGAAAATCTAAAAAATATGTATTGGCAAGCTTTGCTTCTTATTTAAAGAGAAAGATAAAACACTCTTCTTTCATTTGTTTCTTTTTGGAGTTGCTTGGAAATTTTTTAATCCCTCTTTGTGTCAGAGATGTCTGAATGTACCAAAACCTGCCTATCTGGGACTCATTTTGAAACTGGTTAAACTCTATGTACAGGGTTGATTTCAGGAAGCATAGCCATTGGCAGCAGGATTGTTTTCAATATTTATAATTAGACTTTGCTGTCTGCTCCAAGAAATAACTCACTGTATCCTAAATGCTTTGCTTTTATATCCATTGAAGTTCCCCAAATTGCCCATGAATCGAGAGAAGCTCATCTATGATGGTCTTAGGGGAGCAGATGTGATTCAAAGGAGGTGAACTGATTTGATAGATAATTCTCCACTGTCATAGAGTGCAACTCGAGGAAGGTGAGGCATTCCCCATAGCCCAGGGTGTTGTGTGGGTATAAAAAGCAGAGTGTCTCAATACTGACAGGAAACAAGGGAACATCAGTAAATAAAGCCCCGGTGGAATTTGGAGATAGTGGGGAGGGACAGTCCATGTACACAGATTTGTGTCTATTTTCCAGAGATCCATCTGCCTTATTTGGGTGGTATCCTTCATACATCCTATATCTTTGTGGTATTTTATTTCAAGAGGTGAATTATGTGAGTTACAAGGAACTACCAGTACTAGGAGAGGAAAATTACCTAGACTTTTCCTTTCTTAAAATGTCTGTGTGTATCCCTGCTGGATTTCCTGAGTCTTGGCCTTTCACTGGGCTAATTCACAAGCTCACTGATGCTCTCTTAATGCTTTTCATTTCTAGTACCTGGTGAACAGCCTTCTATGAGCCTGAAAAATGTTTGGTGGGGCTTTTTTTTTTTGTTTCCAAAAATGCACCTAGGCTTTCCTCCTTGCAACAAGTGCATTTTGGTAGTTTTGCAGTAAAATCATGGTTTGGGGTTGAGTTGCATCATTTCATTTTTTCTTTTTCTAAGCCAAAGAGGTGACCTGTACAGAACAAATCACTGTGTTCTAAACTGCCTCATGTTGCCATGGAGAGAGCTGGAACGGGACCCCATTTTTTTTTCTAATGCTGTCACCAAGACTTTGTTTTGGTGTCTCAAATGTGAATTGTTGGCAGCTGGACGTTCCCACATAGCAGAAAGCCAGTTACTTTCACCAGTATTGGAGTAACTTCCCAGCAATTGCTTTCCCTGTCTTTGGAAAGTCATTAATTTTCCTGATTGCTCTCCCATCATTCATAACTGCTTGAAGAGATTTCATTGAAAGGACAGACTCAAGAGCTCTCTGTGTGAACTCAGGTGTTCCTTGAGGCAAAAGATGTGCTCCCTGGCTCATTTAAGGTCTTTTTCCTATGGAAAATGAGGTCTTCTTGGGCTCTTCAAGAGGCTATTTACTTACATCTGTTTAGTGATGACTAATTACATGAATAAAGCAGAAGGACACTGCTTATACAAACCATGAAAAAAATCTGGATTTAAAAAATGGCAAAGCATTTATCTGCAGTCATGCAAGGGGCATAAGAACAATGATAGTCAGCTAAAATTCGTCCTTGCTACCCAATATATTAGGTCAAACACATTTTTCAATATTTATTTTCTGAGTGAAATACTGACAGGAAGTGAAACTTGCATACAAATCCCATAAAGATAAAATATTTTAAGATAATGCTGATTACACTGATGTGCAGAACCACATGATCCAGCATGGGTTAAAGAGTCAAGGATTTATAGTCAAGAAATATTTGAACATAAAAAACAAATACATATTTTTTGAAAATACTTTTTATTCTCCCTTATGTTCTTTGCAGGCATCAGTACTCTCCTTCTTATGTTGGGTTTGTTTTGACCCCAAAAGCTCCACAGTAGCTGTTACTTGTCCAAATAGCACAGCAGCTCCATGCTACCTTTTTGTAGACCCACAATTTTGCCCTTCCTCATTGGAGTATTTATGATGTAAAACATTTCTGTAACTGTGGAAACTTAAGTCTATCTAGAAAGGAGGCATCTTGTTAATAAACTTTCCATCAAATGACCACCCAAAAATTCCTGCTGATTCACATGAATCTTTCCAGGGTTTTATGGCCTGGTCACAGGTTGTTGGCTCATTTCAGCCTTTGAAAGCATTTTTCACTTGTCTGTCCTGGTTCATCAGGAGCTCACACTGAGGCACCAGAATTTCCAGTGTTTGAATAGTCTGTGAAAGAAAACCCAGATGTGTTGAAAATCCGGATGGTGAGAGAGGTCCAGCCCAGGAATGGCTCATGAACTTTGTGCAAGACTAGTAATCTTCCATAATTAGATTATTTCACTGTAATGGCATACGGAGTTACTTCCATTAGACATGACACTCTTTTATTCAAAAATGTAAAGGATCAAACCCAGATGACGCTGCAATGATCTCTAGAAACCCTATTCTCGTTCCTTTGTCTTTGTTTGCTCTTCTGGTACCAAAAAATAAAAAATAGTGACAAACTTCAGCTCTTGTAACAGGCCTAGATAAGCCAAATAGGAATTGCAACACTAAATGGATATATTAAAAAGGAAAAAAACCCACAAAACCTCTTATCTAGCAAAGTTCTCAGGATGAAGCTGTGACCTGAAAATACAGAAGTCTTTGTGAAATGAATTCCTGCAGACTCCCTCTGGAAATGGGAAAGAACATGCTTGATTAAGGCAGTGCTAACCTTTCGAAATCATGTTTCTCTGATATTTATTCCTTGAAATAATAAAAGGGGACATGTCAGTTGTTGGAAAGCCATAATGTACTCCCTTGCTTTCTACTGCCCTTTTCTAACTTCAATGTTCCTCTCCTAGAGCAAACTTTTAAAATAAAAACTAAGGCCTCGTTTTGTCCTTTTAGTTGACCTTTATATATTTTGTGGCTGTGCATTTGCACTATTTTAATTATGGAGTAAGAAAATTTCCACCCTTTTTCTGGCTCTGGTTTCACCCTGTGTGGGGCCAGAGCGGTGACAGGCCTTTGAGAGGCAGGTATTTTGTGTGTTCTGTAAGAATGAGTAAATTATTTCCACCCTCACATGTTGCTATACTTTGTATGAAAGCACAAAATTTTGTCTAATCTCCCCCAAATTGCTCCCATGGTGATAATGGAGGAGTTTTCTCCCTGGGCACCTCAGGGAGCTGTTTGTGTTGGGAATTGCGTGTTCTATCTCTTAATGAAGAGAGGCGGAATTTAATAACTTAAGAATTCAAAAATATGCAGGGTGTCTTGGAGGAAAGATTTTCCTTTCAGCTCTTCCACTTCAGTTCTTGAATTTGCTGAAAGTCTGGCCTGGGTGTGTGCCCTTGCACAAAGGAAAACCCTGTGGCTGGGGCCTGGAAATCCATGGCACAGAAATGCAATTCACTTCCTGTTTACCAGGGGTTAAATGCACCACTTCAAGTAATCCAAGAGAAATGGTACCAAGTTACCAAGCTGCAAGATGCATTTTTTTACCTACATTTGAGATCAGCACAAATAATTTTGTTCAGTATATTTTTGATGTGATGCTAAATTATTGAGTTGAATTAATGACTAACCTCTGGCTTTCATTTTTCTCAGTCTTTATAAAAATAATGAATAACTACTGTATTGCATTAAATAGGGAACAGCTTGCACTGTGTATGGAGACTTGGCACCAAGTACCTTAAATCTGTATGAGAATGAAATGTCTAATTTACAGTGGTGTAAAATCAGAGAATAATTTTTGCTGATCTCTGTGAAAAAGAGTAAAAAATGAAGAAATTAAGATAACTTTAAAGTCCTACTTGTAGTCCTGTCATAGTAATCTTGTTGCTAGCTGAATAAACTCATCCTCTGGATTGCTTTTTAAACTCTTTCATATTGGTTTTTGCTTCCTGTCATAATATGGTCTTGCCAGTGAAGGGACTGTCCCTTGCTGTGTCTGCAGAGTGGAAAATTGATTCGGTCCTGTGTTGACCCCAGTTTTGTTCTGATTAATGTTTAGTTTTCATTTGACCAAAGCTACGCTAGATAATAAATATTTCTTTCCTTAAGTGCCCAGCCCCTGCAGCCTTTTCCCTGGTAGGCACAAAGCACTGCCAGGACGTGCCTCAGCTGTCGGGAGCGGCCCCTGCTGCGCTCCTGGAAAAGCCGGAGCTGGGAAACCAAAGTGTCATGAAAATAGCTGAGGTTTCCAGAGAAACATTCCTGTCATTTGCTGGAACTGGGGAAGTGAAACGTGCAATTCTGACAACAGTGACAGATTTATAGACTCAGTACACTAATTAAAAAGCAACTTACTCTGATATGTTAATCTATAAATGACAGCAGCAGGGAGAGCTGCGCTGCTTTGTGCACAAACGTGGGAACGTCGAAGTGCCCTTCTCCTGCAGTGACAGAACTTTGTCACACACACAATTCAGGAATAACATTAGGCAAGAAGCAATTGGAGGATTACTTCCTTCTGGTGTGAAACATATGGGGAGATGTTTTGCTGTAAACTGTACACTCACGTGCAAGACAGAAACAAAAAGTTTTCATTTGCTCTTTATCTTCTCTTTTCATTGCTGGTTTTTGTTCCCATGGTTGTGGTGGCATCTAGCTAAGAAGTTGAAAGAGAAAGCTACTTCTTCATACTAAATTTTTATTTATGTCGAGTGTAGCATCTTGGGATTGTCATGCTTTGAGATTATTCTGAGAAATTCCTCTGTAAAAACTTTCTTGCCCTGGATAAAGTGTACCCATTCCTTGCAACCTCCACCAGTAATCTCAATAGTTGGAGACATTGAGGAATGGAAAAAAATAATTTCTGGTGTGCATTTAAAGTACCTCTGATATTACATCTGCATTCCTACTTCAGCAATGATTTAGATGGATGTCTCAATACATGAAAAGATGACAGTTAAATGAAAATAACAGAATAATTATGGTTTTTTACAAACATCACTCTAGTTTGCATTTGAATATTGAAAATTGGAACTTACTATTTTGTTACGCATATGGAATTTAAGTCTGTATATACCAGAGGAATAATAATGCTTTTTGAAAACAATGTGAAACTTAAAACCCCCCAAAATGAAAAGCTCTGTAGATGTTTAAGAATACAATAGTCGAATCTGTTACAGTTTTATTTATTTGCTATTTCTTCACTAAAATTCTCCCTTCTCCCCCAGTTTAATGGATATGTCCTTGAATATTCTCCTTATTGTCGTTTAAGTGTCTGCTGAAGTTCCTAAGGCTGCAGTTTGCTTGTAATCTTCCATCTGTTTCGGATGCATTGTAAATACAGTCAGGTCTTCAGCTCTAGAAAAGCATCCAGTGCAGTTACACGGAATTTCTTCAGATGAGAATATCCCTTGTGATATTTGTGCCTCCATTTTTCCTGAACACAAATTTCTTTGCACTGTATAATTACAGGCTTTTTCAGTATTTTAATCACAAATTAATCATGATTGCCAAAATCATCATTGATCATGATTTTGACGAGACTTCACATTCACAATTATAGGAAACACGTTCTTTTAATATGGGTGTGACCTTTAAAAAAAAGTCTAATCAAATCTCTTTTCATAAACTGTTTTTCTAACATAATAGTTACAAAAGGAAAGGATTTATTTTTTATTACTTCTCTCTTGTTGTCAGCCTGCTGCAATGATGACACAGAGCATTGTGCTCAAGACTGTTCTTAATTGCCAGAGAAGATGCCAAGGACTGCTCTAGGTTAAAAATCTGTATTTACTAGTTAGAAAGGTCACACTATAAAATGTTCACGTGATTGTTTTCTGCCCTCAAATACTTCAGTTGCCTCATTGGAGAAGTTGCTTGTCATGCACAAAGGCCCAAGGTGTATGTATTGTTTGAAAGAATTATTCCACTGCAGTAGTAGTCATAAAACACATGTAGAAATAGGGGAGAGTGAAAAGATATGGATATAATCTAATAAATCTACTGTAAATTATTTTACTTTTTACTGTAATTTAGCATAATCATAAATGGAAACCAAGATAAGAGTTGGAGAAGAAAACTGAAGTGATTGTCTATGTGTTACAATATTTTTATGCTCAGTTAGGGAGCTGCAGCAAAGCTGGATTCATGGTGCTGTCTCTAGATACCTACTTTGCTTTGTAATTGTAAATCAGTAATTAAAACGTTAAATGCTGACTCTGAGCAGCTGTTCTGTGTGCTGGGCTCCTTTAGCTGTGAATGTCCCTATATGAAAATCTTGTTTTTACATATCCAGTGCAGGGTCACCAGGAAATAGCTCCTGGAAGAATTCCACAATCAAATATTCCTTCTTCAATTCTTCTCCAAAGCATGTTTTATAACATGTGTAACCCACAACATCTCAAATCTGTCTCTGGCATTCAGAATATCATCTTTGAGGTACCAAAGAAGCCATGGCAGTTGATTTCATTACCACCAGCAGTGTGTATTTTATATCTTCAGTATCAGTCTTCAGGGTCTGACACAAGTTGTAAGACTTTTATTGCTGTCAAGCTATATAAAATCCTGGTGTCAGCTTCTTAACACTTGGAAAGTAATAACACTCCTCATCTTCTATTAAAAAAAGTGCAGACTGTTTTCCTGGAATAGATTTGCAGAGCTTGCAGAGCTGAGTTCTCATTCTCACTAATATTTGTATGTTTAACACCACCCTGCCATGAAACCCAAATCAATTAATCTGTTTCTGTTCCCTGCAAGTGTAAAATAGGATAGCAATTTGTGACCATGATCATAAAACTTTTTAAATTAAAGGCACTGTATGTGTCTTGCATCAGATGTCTGCAGAAGAAATCTTGATTCACATCTTATTTTTAAATCATAAGCTTTTGTTTCACCAGTTTATGCTTTCTGTATCTGAAAATGATGCAGATAAATTGCCTCTACTAGTCAAGAATAAATACTGAAGTAAAATAAAAAGAAAGAATTATACAGCTTCCCATGTATCGTTTTGGCACCCTAATTATCGTATGTAAATGCAGAATGTAAAATTCAAAAATAACTTTAGATCTTACAGCAACTTAATAAAAATAGACCACTGAAAGTGTTTGGAAATTTAGTGCCAACAAAATTAACAGTGCTGCCTATTTCTGATAACATTGTTAAAATAAGCTGCACCTGCCCTTATGCTGTATAAAATGTTATTAATTCCATAAATCATAAGACAAATATTAGAAACAAATCTGTGTTGGGCAACATTACAGAGCAGTTAGAGACTCTGGGGCCATTGTTTGAAGTTATTTCCATTTAAGTCCTTTAATGAGGATGCTGACAGATTGCTGGTTTTCCTCGGAGTCCCATCCTGTTAATTCTCCATCAGGCATCAATGGGCCATGTGCTCTGAATGGAGCAGGACCAGTAGTGAACTCAGTCCCTGGGGACAGAAAATCTACTTCTGCATAGTCTGAAAGCTTCCACCAAGTCTAGTGAACCTTGGAAATGAAGTTTCCTCAGACAGTATGTCTGGAAGTACAGAGCTCCTTCAGCTTGTATACAGCATGTGCATTGCAGTTTATTTCCATTGTAGCTACAAATTGGTGTCAGTTTGTTGGGTTGCATTCCTACACTTACAGGAATGTAAAACTTCCTGCTGGAGAGTTGTTTAACTGTGGGTGGTTGTCCTTAGGGAGCTTCCTCAGTAGCTACTGATCTGAGTTGTCTTCCAAGTAATCAAGCCCTTGGAAATTTCCTATGTAAATATTGATTTCTTACTTTTTGGCAAATATTTTAATTAGCTGTAGTACCTATGATCAGTATTGCTTACTGATGATTGGAAAATGATAAACCACAGAGAGTTACTGGAATGCAATGGAAGTTTGGTAGCTCTGGTGGAACAAAGAAAGCAGAATTAGAGGTTCTCCTCCCTTTAGAGTTGTACCAAATTACTAATCTTTTGCTGTGTTTGGTATTCTAGGATGTCATGTCCACGTTCTTCCAGTTTGGGGCTTCCATCCAGCAAGAAGCCATTATCATGCTGAAGATCATGCAGGATTACGACTGGCACGTGTTCTCTCTGGTGACCACCACTTTCCCTGGATATCGAGATTTCATCAACGTCATTAAGACCACCGTGGAAAACAGTTTTGTGGGCTGGGACATGCAGAATGTCATCATACTCGATACTGCCTTTGGAGATGCCAAGACCCAAATTCAGCTGAAGAAAATCCATTCATCTGTCATCCTGCTGTACTGCTCCAAGGACGAAGCTGTCTACATCCTGGATGAGGCTCGGTCCCTGGGCCTTACTGGCTATGATTTCTTTTGGATAGTTCCCAGCCTGGTTAGTGGTAACACAGAAATCACTCCCAAGGAGTTTCCTTCAGGACTCATTTCAGCAGCTTACGATGAGTGGGACTACAGCTTGGAGGCTCGGGTACGGGATGGCCTTGGGGTTATTGCCACTGCTGCTTCAGCCATGCTGGAAAAGTACTCCTTCATTCCTGAAGCAAGAACGAGCTGCTATGGACAACTGGAGAAAAACGACCGGCCCTCTCAAACCTTGCACAAGTAAGGATGATTGCTTTGGGTTATTTTTACCTCTGTAGCCTTGGCAGTTTTCTGTTCCACTGCCACTGTATGTTTTTTTGAAGGAAAATATTGTTTTTTGCTTATCCCATTGTGCACTTTTTAAGCAATGGTTTTCAGAGGTTCCAGGAGAAGGTGCAAGAGGACTTGCTGCACTGATAACTGTGCTCCTGGGGATGAGGTGTGATGTGGAGAATAAATACTGCTCTGAATCTAATGTAGAAGATGACAGGAATTGGTGTTAGAGAGTGTGAAGCTGAGTTAACAAAATTGGATTGTTGTGTGCTTAAATGATGAGGTAAAATTGCCAAAATGCTCTGGAGGCTGTGCCTGTATCACTTGCATCAGCAGGAACCTGGTAATACTTTAGAAGACAAGTGATGTGCAGTATTAAAGAGCTGTCCCTGGATATTATAGAAGTATTGGTGTAGTTAGGCAGCTTTTATCACATAAGATCTGAAATCTGTCCCCTCTACTTGTAAGGGTGTATTTTTTGTCACCTCTGATAGAATAACTGTAAAAATTAATTGGCATTAATCCAAGCTGACATAAATGTTTTCTCTAAACAGTTTTTCAGATAGGAACTGCCAAGGTTTAAATTAGTATTCTTTTTTTATTATTTTCCTTTTAATTATCCCTTTTAGACATGATACTCCTCATTACTTCTATCCAAAATGTTGCATGGTAATATATTTCTCTATCTGGTCTGTGAGAGGAAGTAGGGTATCTTGCATATTTTTTAATAGCTCCTTACAATATGGAAGCTTCCAAGCAGTATTTATGACATTTTTTCTGACCAGATAGTGCAGATGAAGTGCTTTCTACAGAAAAGCAGTATAGAATTGGCAGAGGAAGGAAAATTGGTGCTGATTTCAGGTAAGAGATTTTAGAACAGTTTTAAACTTGAGATGCATTTGCATGTTTAGATTAGGAGTTGATTACCCCACGATGTCCTGGAACAGCTGTTTTCCATGAAAACAGCATCTTTGCACACAACCTTCTTCAGAAACATTCTTAAAAGCCAAATGCTACCAAGTAAATGGATTTTAACATTTCCTTAGCGAGAACTTGCCTTTAGTATGACACTTGCAGGGCTTTTTTGTGCTCCCTCTTCCCCCTCCCTATTTTTGAGCCTGTGCCTCTAAAACTACAAATTCCCTGGAGACACTGCAGAAACCCCACAGTCCTTCTCCTGCTGCCCCGTTTGGCCCCTGGGAGTGGCTGTGTGGCCCAGCAGAGCTCTGGGAGAGCCCTGGGGTGTCCCTGGGGTCAGGGCAGGGCAGCTGGGAGGGCTGTCCCACCTGCACCCAGTGTGGCTTCCCTGTGCATGTGCTGGGAGCAGTGAAAGCATCCTGTTAACCAAACTGTGCTTTAACAGCAGGACCTGACCTACAAACAAGAGAGTCCACTATTAATAATTGAATTCCAGTTTCTGTGAAAGTTAAATTGGATTCTGTCATAATTGTTGGGGTTTAAAATACTCTTGGAAGGGGCACGAAACTTGAACCTGTTTTGAAAAAAGCACCCACCCTGTTGTGTGGCTAATACACTTGTGTAGACTTGAATTAAGTATTCAGTACTCAGCATAAGCTGTATTTCTTTAAACAACCTTTATTTTCTCATTAAATCTGCATGAGTACAAGAACAGAGCTCGTGAGTGCTAGGGCAGTGAGATTAGACTTCACCAGGAGATTCTGCAGTGTGCAGTGCATGATGCACCCAGGAATTATTAACAGGAGAAGCTGTAGTGCACTGTGGTCAAAAAAGCCCCTTCCTGATGTGAAACACTGAGCTATGAAGTAAAAATACATTTTCTGTACTGGAGATTCTTTGAGCTTCTCCAACACCACAAGAACAAGAAGCAGGCTGTTTTTAATTTAGAAATGTCAGAATTATACTAAGATGAATAAACTTTAAATAGTCTTTCTTATGTAATAACTCCCCAAGACTATTCTTGTCACATATAATCTGCTAGAAAGGCAAGTATGTACAAGCATTTACCAGTACTAAGTAATCTTGGGAAGCTGACCAGTCTCTCCATGCCAAGGTGAATTACATAAATTCATTGTACTTTCTCATCCTCAGCACTAAATTGTAGCTTTCTACTTTACATGACAAATCAATGCCTGAATCGGGGTTTTATTGTGAAGTGGAATCATCACAGTTTCAGGTCCCAGATGGTGCAATTTTGTAATCTAAACTACAAGGTCAATGTAAATGTGTTGTTTTAAGAAACTAACCTGAAGAAAGGATTTTGGAGTATGTTCCCAATGGAAAGGGCTAAAGTAAACAGCTTATGGACTTGGGACCTACTGTCCTCTGCCCTCCTGTCCAGCTGGAAATCAGGGCTGGAGAAGTAGGGTTGACCAAGAGGACACTGCTTGTAGGCACAGGAGCAGAGAACTCAGCAGAACTCAGTGGAAATCAGGGAAGAGGCTGTGTAAGGGGATGCTTGAGCAAAAAAAAAAGCTCAAAATAGAGCAAACCCCCAGGATTTTTAGGCTCCATCTATTGTAATGACAGTCTAATTCAGCTTTAAACCCAGTATAGTATTCTGAGGCTATGCCATAACAACTAATTTGCTTGTAAATGGAAGTTAGTAATGCTTTATGTGCGACTTCCCACATCTAGATAGCAATTTTATCTCCATTTGTGAAGAAATTCTCTGTAAAGAAAGCCATGAAGTGAAATCTCCTCCTCCCTCTTTCTCAAATCCTTTGAGTATTAAATTGGTTTGAAGATAAATTGTGTGCTTCAAAACAAATATATCTTTCCCCTGTCACTGCAATTCTAAGGTGCTTTTATTGTCTTTCTAGACCTAGAAGAAAATCAGGTTTGCTTTAGGTTTTGGAATGATCTGATCAATGTTCATTTCTGATACACATGGGAAAGCCAGTTTTTCCCTATGAATAAAGGATTTGTAATAAAATATGGCACTCATTTTCAATGCATTCAAAACACAGATATATATTTATATTTGTAACTGTATTGATTCAGATCATCTTTTCCTATCTGTGTGAGACACAGATCTCCCAAGGCAGAAAACCACTATTGTGTGAAATACTGGCACAGTAGGATAAATAGAATTAGCACCTCATTAATGCCAAGTCAGTTGAACAAACTCTTGTTCTCTCTGAAGAAAAGAAAACGTGGGAGCAAACAAACAGCAAAACACAATAACCCTGCCAGTCATCCAGGAGAATGCAGCTGCTTTGTGCATTGAAGTGGTGCTGCTTTGTTTGCAGGAGTACTCACGGTGTGTATAAAAGTCATGACCCTGGGAGCTACATTTCACTGCGGCATTTCCAACCACTCCGATCCCTGCAGGGATGGATGAGGATGGTAAAGCTGTAGGCATTAGCCCAAAAAGCCAAAAGGTGGTCAGTGTTTGCTGTGTGGTGCTGCTGTCCAGTGAGATTCTGTTCCAAAATACAGCCAAGCCACAGGCAGGATTTAGAGACCATCCCTCAGCAGTGAGGGTGTAGGTCCAGAAAATATCCTACCTTTCCCAAGCATGATTTCCTTTATTTGTCATCACTGAACCAGCGAGCAGGAGCAATGGAGAGTCCAAAGGGCCAGGAACAAAAGCTTTGTTGTCCTTGCTGATGTGCTGCTGTTGTCCTTCAGCACAGCACATTGTTCAGAGGGTGAGGGTTTGCTCTCTCCCTAGTCCTGATAGTCATTCACCAAGTTCAATATTTTGATTGCAGCTTTTAGCATGACAGATAAATTTGCCTCCTTTGAGCGAAATCTGGAATTAAAGGGACACAATGGTTTGATGAATAATCCAGCAAATCTGTTTAATCTTTTCCTGCATGCAGATCAACAGCCAATTTATAGAGGATTTGTTCATTCAAGTCAGAAGACTCGGGAACAATAGGTATCAACTTCTTTATTGGATGATTGGAGGTGTATAAATATATGTGTAATCTCTCTCTGCCCAAGAGGCCCCAACATGGTGCTGGTTTACTGACAAAGTGATTCAAGAAATAATTGAAAATCTGTATTAGAGTTTTCTCCCAGGTTAGGTCAGTTTAGGAAGCAGAAAGTACCAAACAGTTTCTGGATTAGAACATTACCTTGTTATTGCGATAATTAAAATAATTTAAAACAAGAGCACAAGCATGACCTCTGGCAGTTGAGCAAAGCCTGCCTTCAGAGCTGAAAGCAGGGCTCAAAAATCAACATATAAATGAATGTGCTTGGAGATGGAGCTACTGCAGGCACCATTCCCTTGCAGGAAGCCAGGCACATATGGGGAAGAGTTTGGGATGCTTCTGAGGTGGTGCAGCAAGATGTAATCAAATTAGGGCTTTTTTTGAAATGTTGGTGTTAATAATAGCATTAACTTGCTAAACATTCTGGTGTTTAATTACACCGGTCTGTGGCACATGCCAGGGAGTTGAGCCCTTTCTAGCTTTGTTCCCTCCTTCTTCTCCCCTTTCAGAAGGGCTCCCCAAGAGTTTTGTTGTTTGTCTGGCAGAACTGGGACAAGCTGACTTTTGCAGACCCAGTGTCAGTGAATGCTTTGAGGAGCAGCTGGCAGGAGGTCCCAGAAGCTGGCACGCCGCTCCTTTTGCACAGTCACTGAGCAGATCACTCCCAAAGTTTTACTCATCCATGCTGGCTCAAGGCCTAGGGAGACACAGCTCCAAAGCAAGGTACCCTTGTGGAGCAGTGGGGGCTGGGAAGGGGAGGAGGATGCACAAAGCGGAAAAAGAGACTCTGCACCACTGCAAAGGATTTGAATTTTGAAAAAAATCCTACATAACCTAAGATATAGAATTGACTTAAAAAAAATGCACCAGTACCTTGTTTAACAGGGTTCTACTGCAGACCTATTTCTAGATGTACTTTAGACCCTGCGTTATATATTCTACATTGAGCATTTTTTGATTTAATTTTGCAGGGGAAATCAGTTTCTTAATGGTAAATACCATGTCTTGGTGTTGTTACTGATAAGTGTCATTCAAATGTCGTGGTTGAATCATATTAAAGTAGTTCAGCAGTTCAGAGCCTCAACAAGAGGAGAAAAAGACAAAATTTGGATTCACTTCTGCTTTTTTAGGTATGAGGCTGAGTGAATGCCAAGTCCAGATAGGTTGGCTAAGTTATTAAAATGGTTGCGTTTACACTATTTGCAGGAAAGAGAAATATCACCAGATAACATGTTGGTTTGAGGCATTTCATCTGCTTTAAATCTCGGTTTGGAAATTCCTTCTTTGAGAGAGAGGAGGGAGAGTTTCTCTTGTGCAACTTGTATTTCCCAAAGCCTCTGCTGATTCTCTTCATTGCCTGCAGTTGTCAGAGATTTGAAACACTGCCCCACAGCGAAGAAGACACTAAATGAAAAATGGTAGTCCCTGGTGATGGCACCTGGGGAAGTTTATCAACTTTGATTATCTCATCTGAGGGCAGGAAATGTAGATCTGAACTCATGGCAAAGAGGAGTCCCCTGCTCTTTCTGTGCTCTTGCAGCTATTAGGCCCTGTGGTTTGTTTTACAGGTCTAGGGACTAAATTCTCTCCTTAGGGGGTGGCTTTGAAGTGACACATTTTCATTAATGCCTCTGCCTTACTCATTCTATTTTCCCAGCTGCTGCTGTGTTTGGGAGCTGCATTCTAGGTGAATTTCACACCATTTATAAGCCAGTCTGGTATTGCAGTGCTGATTGTGTTCTTGAACCTGACCAGTCCTGGAGGGTCTTGGGGGACACAGATGGGTGGGCAGGGAGGGTGCCCATTCTGAGGGCACGGATTGTTGTGAGGATGCTCCTCCCTGGCATCCTGGAGAGAGCACGTGGAGGGTGTGGCTGGCTGGGACTTGCTGAGCACCATTGCCAGTGAGGCTCCACAGGTGGCATCACTTCTGCTCTGTGTCACGGGATTGCATTGCTCCCATTTGGTCCTTGTTGGCTTTCTCACATCACCCTGAGAAGTTTTTGACACCAGGGCTCGGGTTGATCTGTGTTTGAAACAAAGTGACCCTAATTTACATAATGCTGTGTTTTTTTCCTTAAAATAAATACCCAGCACAGAATCCACAAAGCCTTCTTGCTTGTGCTCTCAAGTCCTTGGATCTGTTAGGAGAACACTTGTGTATTTTGCATAGGCATATATATATATATGGTAAACCTCAAAAGAAGTGCCATGGCCTGCAAACACGTTTGCTTTGTACAGCATAGAAGTAGAAAACCTCAAAGATTCTGCTCCAGGATTTCAACTGTTTTCACACAGGACTGGAAATCCTTAACAAACACCTCATGGACAAGGAAGCCCATGTCTTCTGTGAGCAGCTGGCCAAAAAGGTGTCTCTGTGTCAGTGATACTGCATCCAAATAAATGGAGTTCTGCAAACTGAGCTCTGATCCCTTTGGCCAAGTCCTCACTGGTTTGTTAAAGGAATTACAGTCAATGAAGTTGTGACACTGTAGTTACAGGGTAAGAGAACCCAGCCTTTTCAGTATGTACTGTCTTTCTGGATAAACTTAGAATTTTGACAGGGATAAATATTGCAGTTTTGGCATTTATCTGAAGCTCTCTGTGAACTACTTGATCTTTCTGAGTCTTATAAAAATAAAGTTGGAAACGTCGAAAAAAGTTTGTAACTTGGGTGTTTCAAAGGCTTGCTGGTAAATATAACAGCAAAAGTGTTCTGCTGTGGTGTTTCAACACTTTTCAGTTTTGTTGGGGAAGGTGATGAGGAAAAAAGAATTGTATAAATGTTTCAAGTGTTTTTAAATACGTAGTTAAGATTTGGTTCTTTGCATGATAAAAAACTTGGTTTGGATTCAGGTGAGAGTAGCTTAACTTTTATAAAAAACAAAAGTCATTTTTATGTATCACCTGGGGAATCCTTCAAATTTCAGTTTGCAAAAGTTGATTAAGGCTTCAGTGTCATAATACAATCACAAGGCCTTCTGCTATCAGGTCTTTGCAAAGGCTGAAGCATTAATGAGGAATGAGAACAGATTAACTACAATCCAAGGTGTGTTGTTAATTGCCCCCTCAAAGCAACGAGTTCACATAACTAAACACCTCATTTAGTTAAGAATAGGAATATACATTTCCAAAGCTACATCAGAAATATATTTTATCCAATTCAGAAGTCAAAGACCTCTTGCACAGAATTAACCTGGATAAATGTAAAACTCTATAAGAATAACATAATATCAGTTCTTCACAGCACTCTTTCTAACCAGGAACAGAAAAGCACTTGGTTATTTTTAGTAGGACAAGCAGTTTGGGATTGTGGCCAGTAAAAGCAGAGCAGGACTTCTGTCCTTTGCAGAGGAAAAATGACAATTCAAAAGCGAGTGTAGGTTGTAGGCATTGATTTCTGAAGAACACGGGCAGCTGATGAATTTTGTACAGAAGAATGTGCTTGGGAAAACAAGAATCTCTTTGAAGTTCTTTTTTATTGCTGCAGTGTGAGAATCTGGGATAGCTCAGAGTGCGTCATTCATGGATACCTTTCTATCTGGATCAGAGAATACAATTCTAAGAGACTTTTCAGATTAGGGACATTAAAAAAAACCCAAAAAAACAACCAACTTGCAAAATGTGTTTCTTTACTTAATGGCTGGTAAATTCACATGATTTAAAAATATACACTGAGTTCAATTTTTCACTTTCGAGTTGTGGTTGATATTATTTATTTTGGAACACTTGAGCATAAGTGCTGCATCTTGTGATGGCCCTTGACTAGCTTCCAGGCTAGGATATTTGCATATTAATTCCAAAATATGATGAGTAATGTTTGAAATTGGGAGTGGTGATCCTACCAAACTCCAGTCCAATCACCATTTTCTGTGTAGTTAAAAACTGAAGTGAGCACAGCAGCCTGAGGTGTAGTGCAGGGCCTGTGTTTGGGGTGCAGCCCTTGGGAGGGGTGGTTTCTGCCTGGCCCTGTCAGGTGATGTGTTCATTGTGAGGGGTGTTATCTCGTGGGTGTGAATTGGGAGAGGGTGAGGAAATGCAAATACAAGTATTTCCTGTTTTCACAGGGCATCCTTGATTTCCCCTTGGGGTCACTTCCCAGGCATTTCATTCCCTGGGTCGAAGTGGTTTCCAGCACCGAGTGAATGTTATGCTGGTTCCCTATGTGGCTGCACAAGTAAATCCTATTTGGCAGTTTGCTTTTGTTCCCAAGCAAGATCTTTCACTGTTGGATGAAAAATGGAATATATTGGAAATTAGTTCAACTGAACAGCAAAGTTCTGTCAAGGGGAAAATTTTCACACTGAAAGTCTGTCATGAAATATGAGTTATTATGATAGGTGAATTTACAAATTGCTGTCAAACTGGTGCTGAATGATGTTAATATGGCTGTTCAGGGTAGTGCACATTTAATTATTAACCAATGCCAGTATTTCTTCTGGGTCTAAATATGTTTATTTAGTGTGCTTCTGCTACTGGGATTTTCCAGCAGCTATGTTAATACAAAGCCTTCTCTGAATCTGGAGCTGAGGAATTTTGTCTGTCACATTCCCCAGGAGATCATGCTACAGCTAAAAAAGCCAACCAAAACAACCCCTCCAACCCCATACAAACATGTAAAACAGTATTAGTTTCTTGTGGGTAACACCTCCAGGTAATATATGAAGAACAGCAAATTTCTGCCGTTCAGGGCACGTCTCTCTGTGGGATGGACATTACACTTCTGTGTGCATCAGTCTTGGGCTGAATTTCTTTCAATTAAATACACTGAGAATTCAGTGCAATTCAATGTGAATAACTTCAGAACACAGACATGGGCTGGGGGCATATTATCTTCTTCCCAAGATTTTGAACTTCAGTTTTACCTCTTACCTTGCTGGAGCTTTGTCAGGCTTATGCTAACAGTGTGGAGCTTTGATTTTTTCCAACAAAATTTTGCAAGTTCTGCATGTACATTTTATTCTGTGTCCCTCTATTTTTTTTTCCTATTCAAAATGCTAGTTAATTTACGTCTTTTGAAAACCTTTGCAATTTAAGCTGAATGAAAAAGAATAAAACATAAATCCTTTTTCTTTTGAAATGACTGTTCTGAAATATTTACCAACACCTTCAATGCTTTCATGTCTGGTTTTGCCATTAGTGGAATTTATCCTCGTGTCACAACACTGTGTGTAGGTACAGTTCTGGGAAGAGGCTCTTGGAGGCTGGAGCAGGGGAAGACAGACTGCATGCACTTTGCTCTGAGTATTACTCAGTGACACAATAGTATAATGTTACATACAGAGGTGATGTAGGTTAGTTTAAAATGCTCCTGAAAAGCTGGTGAGGTTGTGCAAAGTGCCAGAAAGGTTATTCATGGGGGGGAGAGATTATCCATATATAATGTGGAAGCTGTTAAAAAATGATGTCTGCATTATAATTCATACATAAACAATATTTTGCTTTGTCTTGAGCTATGAGCTGCCTTGAAATGCCCCGACTCCCCGTGCTGCAAGCACAGGCTTTGCACAGCTCTGGCAGGGTTTGGTGCCTGGGTTTAATCAGTGGTTCTGGTGGCTGAACTTGCTGCTCATTAACTGCTGGACAGCCCATTAATTTTTCAATGAACTTTTCTTCCCTGTGTTCCAGGTTTATGATGAATGTGACCTGGGAAGGCAGAGATTTGTCCTTCACAGCAGATGGGTACCAGGCACACCCGAGGCTGGTGGTGATCGTGCTGAACAACGAGCGGGAATGGGAAAAGGTGAGCGCTGCTCTGGGGGTGGGAGGTGCTGAGGGACGGGAGAGCCATGAATGTCACACATGTCAGCGATTCTGCTCTAGCAGCTTTGTCACAGCACTGCAGAAAAGATAATTTTACACGATCCTGACTATGTCTGATGAGTTTTAACAGGGAAAGCAACAGAGCAACAAAGCCATGTGGATTTCAGATTTCTGTGCAACACACTTTGCATTTCCAGTTCTTCTTGCAATTTAGTAAAATAAAATGGATAACTGAAAAATGTCCAAAAGCTTGGTCCTCAGCTACTTAAATTTGGATGAATTTTTATATCTTGAAAACTCCGATCCTTTTATTCGTTTGATTTTGTATTTTTTGACATATGTTATAGTAAATGTACAGTTTAAAAAAAAACCCTGTGAAGTTCCTGTTGAATTGGGGGATAATCCTGTCAATATTTGCCTAAATAAATTCAGAATCTTGACTAGTCCAAGTAGACAAGTGGTCTCCACAGACTTCTATATAGACTAGAGGAAAAATGTCTTAATATGAAGGTTAATCATATATGTAAGTAATAAATGAAAAAGTTTATCACAAGCATCTTTTCTTTCAAACTCCAGTCTCAGCCTGTGATTGTTTTGGCTCCGAGTTTTGCAGGCTGTGGCCCTATGTTTTAAAAAATTGTTTTAAGAAATCGTTTGTAATATAAGGCTGTAGGAAAACATACATCTATATCATCCACCAGTTTTGTTTTAAATTCATAAAACATGATTCTGCATTATCTAAATTGCTGCTGAAATTTGTGAATTCTTTTTGTTATAGCTCTAAATACCGATTAAATCAACTTAAAACTCCAGTTTATAAGACTACATGACTCTTCATGATGATGAATAATAATGACAAAATCTGAATTACTGAAGGACATCTCAATAAATATGCTAGTCATGCAAAAACACAGAGAGTAGTCCTAGATTATGCTGTGTATTTCTTTATGTTCATTTGATGCAAATTTAATTCTCTGGATAAATTTAATCCTCTCCAAATGTGTCAGTCTGAATCTTTGGAGGAATCATTTGCTCACTGACTGTTATGAAAATTTCTTACTCTATTTTAAAATTCTTCAACACTCTGCATATCATATATAATGTTCTGGAAAAAATGCTATAGTGCTTGGGGAATATTGTTGGTATGAGATGCCAAAGGTAGAAAATGCTCAAAGAGGCAGCCAACAATGCTTATGTTAAAATAATTTCATACATTGAAACTTCTCTAAAGAGACCATTCAAAGGACAAGGAGACATGGGTTTGATGTTTTTGAAAAATGAGCCAACAGCAGCAAAGACATACTGGATATATGAACCAACATTATTTCTGAGAAATAACTTGAGCCTGTTTTAACCTTCAAGTGACTTCCCTGTTGGAGAACGAGGCTTTGAGGCAGGTTGAGGCTTTGAGGCAGGTTGAGGGTTTGAGGCAGGTTTTGTGGTTCCTGCCCGTGGGTGTTGTACGGCTGCAGTGCCCACCCCTCCTACAGTGCTGGGCTGAGGGGCTCTCTGGAGGCTGATCCTTAGTTTGTCTGTGCAGTTTTCCAGGTGTAAATCCCTTCCTGCTCATTGTCAGGTTTGAGGGCCTTCTAGGAGGAGGAACAAAAAGGGATGTGTTACCATGTGTGGCCCCTGCTGGTGGCAGGCCAGGCAAGGAGCGTGGGCAGGGCAGCCTGGGCAGCTCTGCTGGGCTGTGGGAAGGGGGCCAGGTTTAATTAGGAATTATGTCAGAGGGGAAAAGTGAAAGGTGGCCAAGAACTTACTCTTCTGACCACAGGCTGATCCCTGCCCCTGTGGGTGAGGACAAGCAAACTGACTAATCAGTTATCCGTGCAAGCAGGACGCAGCCCTCGGCTGTCTGGGCACACCCCACATCTCTTCAGCACAGAGGCACTCTGCACTTCAGCTCCACTGCCGAGAGATTGAGAAGCACCCCCTCTGCATTATTTGAACAGCTCTTGTTGTTGTCTCAATGTTCTCTCCAAGTTGCACGTTTTACCCCATATCTCTTAGGCAATTTCTTTCCTCTTGTTCCTTTCTCCTTGAGCTGTTTTGCTCAATTTCAAAACTGTCAGAATTACTCATCTGAGATCTAACATTTGCTGCTCTGAGTTTCCAGACAGGCATGTGCTTCTCCTTTCTCTTACAGTGTAGCAGGGAGTATCACAGAATAGTTTTATTGAAGTCTTATTAAATATCTTCAATCTTATATGGAAAAAAATCAAGTCTTAGTGTCCAATTAAATGGTTTACTCATGTGAAAAAATGACAATGCAACAGCCTGTCAATCCTTGTAATGTAACTACTGTACATATTACAAGAAGTGACTTTATTATTTACGTAGAAAGAGTAATTGTGATTTAGGAGGAGAATTTTTTACCTGATATTCACCTGAAAATTCAAGATTTATCATTAAAACAAATTTTCTTTGATTTTAATCTGCTTTTACTAAAAAAAACTTTCTTCCTTGGTTTCAGAATTTATATACTTCACTTAAAGCTTGAGGTTATAGAGAAGCCATTAACCATAGTTGGAGAGCATATATCTCACCCTCGGAAAACAGGTCCTTTTTTCTTTACAAGTGACTCAGTATTGAAACTTAGAGGTGATATCTTCACATGTAAATGGGTTGACTGAGGGGTTTGTCCCATATCAGATGCTGAAAAAAGCTGTTTGGATGATAATAGTTTGAAGACTGAAAAATCACTTTTTGGGCATGTTTCACAGGCATCCAGCGAGATATTTTGACAGATCCTAAAGCAGCTACTCAAACTTCTGACACCAACATTCATGTTCTTGCTGCTAATCTTGACAGGCAAAGGGGATGCTGTTCTCAGGCAAGAGATTTTTAAGAAGACAAGCTTAATGTGCTTGTTAAAGTGAGACTTGGTAAACTTACCAGAGTTAACAGTGTTGCCCAAATATCACCAAAGTGCTGCAGGATCACTGTGCTCCTGCTCAACAACCTTCAGAGGTTCAGCAGCCCCAGGTGCAGCTCTCCTGTTGATGTTACCTCAGAGAGGTGGGACCTGGATGTCTCACCTGGCCCCTCAGCTTCACTGAGCTGCCAACTTCACGTGCTGCTAGTCTGGCTTTCTTTTGAATTATTTTTTTTTTTTAATGTGGAAATAAACCAAATCAATTCAATATTAAAGTCATATACTAAAATATGATTAGCAGTGGCAAAAGTAGGTAGTTTAATTAGCAGTGCATATCAAATATTTTAAGCTGGGGAGGACTGCATTTAAAGATGAGTGTGTTCCCTGTGTAAAGATGGGTTCCAGGGTATAAACAATATTTATTGGTGTTCCCAGGTAGATAAAATTAACATGGTGGTCTGTGTTCTGGGTGAATTTGTGTACTACATAGCACAATTGCTAATCAAACACCACTGCAAGAACTATTACTTACATCCAGGTTTATTCTAAACAGAGCCTGTCATCTTTAACTTCCTACTAATACAGGATTTAATGCAGAACTTGATTTTGCTCTGATTAAGTAGCATATGCCAGATTTGCAGGCTCTGTGTGGGGTTGTACATATTTGTATCTGAGTAGGAACGAGTGGGCAGAGGGTGCATGATTCCTGCCTGGAATAAATGAACCAAGGTCTACACAGAGAGCTCCATCTGGCTACCAACATCCACTATCACGTAGCCCAGAAAAGACAGCTCCTGGATCCGACTGTGGAGCTGACTTCACTGGGCAGGAGCTGAGGAACCCAGTGCTGGGGCAGATTTCTGACAGCTTTTTTTTCAGAGTACTGTGGGGATAAAACAATCAGTGAGGTGCTTCAGGGTAATTTCTTGTGAAATCTCAATTGATTTGAGCAAGGGTCGTGACAGCTGAGGGATTCTTGTGTTTCATGAGAGATGTTCCCTAACACTTGTGAGGAAATGCAGATATTTTAACTAGAACAGATGAAATTGCCTGAGCTAATCATCTCTTTGCTGGGGTATCTTTTGTCAGTAGCTCTGTGTTGTAATGTGATAGATTCTTTTTGCCCTTAGCAGAAGCAGCAGCGTGCTCTTTAACATCTGTTGGGTTGTCATTCCCTGTATCCCATCCTTGTTGTTTTCTGTATTTAGTCTTCCTGTAAATATGCCTATCCTGACACTTAGTGTCAGCTGAAAATTGCATATTGTTTCTGTATCAGTGAGCTTTTGCCTAGCCTAAAGGCCTTTCCTTTGACCTTTACTGTGCTGAATTGTTTGAGTTGCACCAGTTATTGTGCAGCATTTCTTAAATCATCCAAGGAGGATGGATCCCTCATCTTTGCTGATGTAAGGGAGTCACAACTCCCATGGAAAGCAGTGGTGGCATGCTTTGCCCCTCTTCTTTGCACCTATATATTAGATAACAGGAAGTTTTCAGCTCTCACTCTCTGGAGGTAAAGTTATGTCTGAACATTTCTGGAGAGCTGTGAGGTCCTCACTGAGTGCAGAGGTGACAAAAAGTCTTTCCCCACTGGGAGGTGGAGGAATGAGCTGTCAATTTGTTTGGCTTTCTTCCTTTCTAATGACATAATCAGCTCATAAAGTGGCTCCTCTGGTATGAGTCTGAACTCTGGAGCTTCACAGTTTTCTGGGACATTGCCCAGAACCAAAACTGTACCAGCCACTGAGGATTTGGTGAGTGCTAATTAATAATTCCATATTGAAAAATGAGGCTGCAGGAGGTGGTAGTTTTTCTTTCTCCTCCTGTTTGAGATTTCTCTGGGTCCTGTGTTTTCCTTGGAGCCCTGCTGTCACAGGACTGGTGCCTTCCTAATGATGTCAGCAGCAGCCATGAGGGAAGAGCAGGACATTTGCATTCCCCATATGAGATTTTGCAGCAAATTTTGAAAACTTCAAAGTCTTTAAATGGTTGTCTTCAAACCATTCAGGAGTGTAAAACACTTCTTATAAATAAGACATGGAATATTTTGTCATTTAAATTTAGAGTGCCATTGTGAAATGCAGACCTTCAGAGGCATAAGGTGACACAAAGGTTTGCAGCAGAAGGTGTAAGGCAGATACTCTGTCTGGAGGACAGATTTTGCTCTTGTGCTTTGTTCTGCAGCTGTTATTGCTAACCTGATAAACTCTATTTTAGCTTTATAGTTATTGATTTAAATCTTCCATAGTAGCTCTTCCTCTTAAGTGGAAAAGTGTGATGAAAAAATAGTAGTAAATATTTTTTCAATAAAGCAAGATGGGTTAGATTTTGCAGCACTATTTTCTTAACTAGGACAGCTAAAAAAGTATGTTTTGCAATGTATGTGAGTTTCATATAAAAGGAACATCCCTGAAAATCTTCCTCTTTTCAAAGGTTTGGCTGGATACTCCTGGGAGTGCATTTAGCATCCCTGTTGTCATGTAACATTTTTTCTTACAAAGGGATGATGAGTGTGTACTGTGTACAGTTCCCATCTGCTGGGAGGAGGGTGACAGGGCCGAGGTATTTGTTTGTTTTTGGTGAGGTATGTGCGTGACAGACTCTCTTTCCGTGCCAACATTGGCACACAGGGAAGCTCTGCTCAGGATGTGGCCTTGCTCTCTCTCTCTGGTTCCATGGCCTCTGTGAGGGTGTGTGAACAGGATTGTGCCAATCATCCTTACATTGTTCAGGGACTGCTTTAGGATGCAGCAGGAGGGGCACTCTGAGGTACAGCAAAGTGTAACAGTGCAGCTGTCTGTGTACCTTTGGCTGCCACCCAGAAACACACCAAATTCTTCATTATCACTCTCCTTGGCTGCAATCTTCCAAAGATAACGAGGCTTGGATGAGTTGGTCAAAACACACGTGCCAGAGTCAGATGTGATGTGCTTTAGGCAACAGTGGATGAGATGAGCACCCTGTGACTGCTAATTCAGTCTGGCTTTAAACAAGCTCTTCCATGCTCTCAGCTATTTTCCCCTTTCCTTCCAAAGAGAATATTTCAGACTGCATGTGAAGTGGGAGAAAATAGGAAAAAAAATGTTCAAGTTTAAAAGAAATACAATGGTTATATGTACCATTACATGTCTGTACTTGAAGATGAGTTTTGCACCTACAGTAGTGAATCAATAGTTTGATTCACTATTGAAACTATTTTTTATGTAATTTCCATTCTTTTGGCAATAAATGAGGATTTCTATGGTTTAGGACGCAATCTATCCTAAAAATGTTTCTATTGCCCTTTTTTCAAGTGAGGGCCACCTTCTGTATTTTTCTGGGATCAAGGCCATATTATTATCATCAGTATGACCAGGAAGGACAGAAATTTGTCATAAGTCTCTGACTATTTTGTGGCATTTCTGTACAGTACAGTAAATGGACATGCATGCACTTTTGGACCATTCTGTAATGGAGCATGTCTGCAATTTTAGCTTAGTGTTACATGTTAGCATGAATTTTCTTTTTTTAAAAAAATTTAATTTACAAATACAGACTTCCGTGTTTATTACTGCAATACAGCAGTTTTATAGATGCAGCTCTTAAAAGAAATTAGCATTTCCCCAGATCCAGGTGTTTAAAAATGTGTCTGGTTATATCCTCCTCAGAACAGTAGAATGGAGTTGCTCCCATTGAAGTAGGAACAATATCAGGGTTTTTCTGTTAACAACACCAAGGCAGTCGCTGTGGTTTTGGAAGGGCCAGGTGACCTCACTGGGATGGTTCTTGTTGGTCTCTGTCACAGGGACACAGATACTGGGAATGGCTGGCAGAGAGATGTGCTTGGGATCAGGGGTGGCTGGCAGTGGGATGTGCCTTGGGATCAGGGGTGGCTGGCAGTGGCATGTGCTTGGGGTCAGGGGTGGCTGGCAGTGGGATGTGCCTTAGGCTGGCAGTGGAATGGGCTTGGGGTCAGGAGTGACTGCAGTGGGATGTGCCTTGGGGTCAGGGGTGGCTGGCAGTGGCATGTGCCTTGGGATCAGGGAGTGGCTGGCAGTGGGATGTGCCTTGGGATCAGGAGTGGCTGGCAGTGGGATGTGCCTTAGGATCAGGGCTGGCTGGCAGTGGGATGTGCCTTGGGATCAGGGGTGGCTGGCAGTGGGATGTGCCTTGGGGTCAGGGGTGGCTGGCAGTGGGATGTGCCTTGGGGTCAGGGGTGGCTGGAAGTGGGATGTGCCTTGGGGTCAGGGGTGGCTGGCAGTGGGATGTGCCTTAGCATCAGGATCTGCCTCCTGCCAGCATCCTGCACCGAGGGGTTTGGGAAGGCAGGGCTGCCACTGCTCTGCTCCTGGTGCCATCACATTTCCTTCTGGTGCTTGGAACAGGCAGACGGTCAGGCACGTTTTCCCCTTCTGAAATCCATCGTATTCCTTGGCACGTTTGCTGTTTGTCTGAGGTCCTGGGCTGGCTGGAATCGTCCCCATTGCAGATGGCCAGTTCCATATTGTACTCGGGGCTGTGACAACACCGTGTGAGCTCACATAAACCAGCACACTCTGCTGCCACTGCCACCACACACCTTACTGTGACAACCAAACCTGTCTATTTATAGAAACAATAGATTGTTCAGAGTTAGCTTTTCTCCTAAAGGCTTTGTCCACTGTGTTTTGATTAAATTTCATGCTAGAAATGTACATAAAGAGTAATCATACATACAATTCCCATTGATTTGAGTGAGAATTCCTACTTCCCTTGAGATATTTTGAATTTCCTAATTTAAGTGGGTAGAGATTTGCCATTTCTGCCTCCTACATTAAAGTTCAGTAAAACATCTTGACTTATAAACAGGATGGAAAGGAAACTGCAAAGGTCATGTGCTTATAGGCTTCCCTAAATAGAAATGGATGTAAATCATGTTCTTTGGGAATTTTTGTGATTAACTTTCAAACTATTTGAAGACAGAATGTAGGTGACAATTTCTAAATTTTTTTAAGGACCTGAGGCTGTTATTGTACTGTACATTTTCCGTGCAAAAGAAATAGTTTAACTGTCTTATGATTATGTTGTCATTTGTTTAGCTTAAGCAACTCAAGAATTATTAAAATGCATTAGGTTATAAATTATGTGGATTGCTAGCTCATTTATATTATCTGTCATCAGATAAAACATGCAATTAGATCTGTGGATAGAAAGTAGTTAAACAATCTGAGGAGGAAAACACTAGACTCAAAAATATTTGAATCATAAACCTCCTTCTGGTGATCTGGAAATGGAAGAAAGTGTGGGTTAATTTAGAAGGGTTATTTTATAATAGTGAGTAAGCTGGCAATTTTCATATGCAGTGGGGTTTGCTTTCTTAAACCTACCCAACAGTTGGCATTACTAAAGCAGGATAAAATAGTTTTTTCTAATGAGAACTATTTCTAATAAAAATTCTTACTAAAAATGTGGTTTGTTCTGGCTCTGATGGAATCCTGGGTAAAGGCTTTCACAATGGCTTTTCAATACATAAGAATAGAAGAGTCTTCTCTTTGGGAAGATACAGAAATGACATTATGGTATTTTGGTTATTGGTTGGATGTGAGTGTGGATTAGGGTTTTTGTCTGGGGTTGATGGGGGTTGGTTGGTTGAGTTTTTTGGTTTTTTTTTTTTAAGTAATTTTTTATTTCTTCAGATGGGTCCTGGTTACAAATAGAATATATGGTTGCTGTTCTGGCTCAAATGGAAATGCTGAATGTCAAATTTCAGTGCACCTCTAGCCAGATGATAGATCGTGTTAACTGATGACATCCAGTCTGTATGAAACAGTTACCTATCAAAATAATGTTACCTTATTTGTCTTTACCTCTGTGCATTTTCTCATTTCATGCAATTACTAACGAATTTTAAAGTAATTTTAACAACAAAACCCCCAAACAACTGTGCTGGCCGTGTAACTCCCTGTGCCTGTGTCCCAGCACATTTACTACCAGATCCCCTCTGTCCAACTCCAGCAAGCAGCTCTCAGCAGCCTGTGGGTCTTGGCCTTTCAGGTGGGGAAGTGGGAGAACAACTCCCTGAGCCTCAAGTACTCCGTGTGGCCAAGGTACAGCTCCTTTGCAGACAGCGACCCCGACGACAACCACCTGAGCATTGTCACCCTGGAGGAGGCTCCCTTTGTCATTGTTGAGGATGTGGACCCTCTGATGGAAAGCTGCCAAAAAAACACCGTGCCATGCCGGAAATTTGTCAAACTTAAGTGAGTAAATACACAGCGTTCCCTTTCTTTCCTGACTGTAAAATATAGTCCTCGATTTTCTCTTTAATTATTTCCTTCCATCCTTCCTTCCTTCTGCCCTTCCTTCTCCCACACTGTATGCTCTTTGCACAGCCTCCTTTTTAAAAAGTTAAAAGGTTCTGGTTATACACGTGTAAGTCACATTGAATTATCAACAAGATAGTAAGCTTGCAGTAAATTCAAAGTCAATGAGAATTAGCCCTTTTCAGTCACGTGGAAGAGGATTGTGTTCCAAAATGGAACTGTTTTAATGAGTCCTTTTTGAATTGTGTCCAGTTATGTTGAGATACGCCTGCCTTCATTAGTCTGTAACAATTTGAAAATGCTCCTAATGAAAATGTAAGTTTATGCTGAAATTTACTATAGAAAAACTACTCCAGCATGAAATATCACTGTGATTTAGCATCAAGAGAAAAGTCCCCTTCTTTCAGTGCTCCATAACCTTAGAGCAGTCATTAGAAATCAGTGGAAAAGTTTTCACTGCACACTTGTCAGTGGTGTTTCACTTGCTCTATGCTTTGATCTATGTATTTATGAACTGAATAGAACAGGATTTTTACTGAGCAGGTGTGAGCGAATATGATGCATGTTTCTGAAGATATCCAGAGACTGCTAAATGGTTGTGTACATGCTTCCTGAAGTACAGAGAAATTTGGTTTTTTTACATAACTGTACTTAGTGAAGTTCTAAACTAGTTTTATTTTAATTTTTAATTCTTCCAAAGGCTCTAAGATATTGCCTTGCCTTCTGAAGATGCTTATACTGAGAGGTTCAAGAGATCACAAAATGAGCATTTCAGAAAAAAAAGATGAAGAGAAGTCTTGCATCCTTGCACTTAAAGGCAGCCTGAAGTCCACCTCCAAGTGAAGGGAAAGGTGCACTTTAAGAAGATGCATCCATTTCCAGCACGGTGAACTGCTGTGCCTTTTTATAGCTTACATGTTCTTTAATTACTAAATGACATGTAGTGTGATGTCTTGAGAGTAAAAGTAATAAAACTTTAATCTAATCCTAAGAGAGAGATTAGTAAGAGCAGGCTGCATGTCTTGATGGAGCAGTGCAGTTCGGTGGGCTGGATCCTGGACTAGAAGGATGCCATGTGGGGTGGTGTTATCTCTGTCTCAGCAAGCAATTCTGTTGTGATTAGAAGGAGCTGCAAACACCATATGACTATAAAAGCATCCTGTGCATTATTTTTCCCTGGATTCAGAAAAACATGGTCACTCACAAGTATGGCAAAATGTTGTTTCACAGTGTGCTGTATCTTGCTGTTGTGCTGCCTCTGTTTCTCCCAGCAGGAACATTTATGTGTCTTTTCTGTTGACAGCAACAAAACTAATGAGGGAACTAATGTAAAGAAGTGCTGCAAAGGATTCTGCATCGATATCTTGAAGAAGTTGTCTAAAACTGTCAAGTTCACATATGACCTGTACTTGGTGACAAATGGGAAGCACGGCAAAAAAGTCAATAACGTGTGGAATGGAATGATCGGTGAAGTAAGTTCTCTGCTAGGTAAAAGAGCTCTTAAGTGAGAACTCAGCGGTGTCTGGCTGGGCTCTTTTGGAGGAATGAGGGATCTCTGCTGAGTGACGGTGTGGTGTGTTCTCCCTGTGGATCAGGTGGTGTATCAGCGGGCAGTGATGGCTGTGGGCTCTCTCACCATCAATGAGGAGCGTTCGGAAGTCGTCGACTTTTCGGTGCCCTTTGTGGAGACTGGGATCAGTGTCATGGTGTCACGGAGCAACGGCACGGTTTCACCATCTGCTTTTCTAGGTATGAATCTCCAGCCCATCCAGATAACCTGGCTGCATTTCTGTAGAGTTTGGCAGATTTATTTGTTTGTTAAGATATGCAGTACACGAACACATTTCTGTTACGTTTGGACCCTTCCATTAGGGAGTCTGGGCTGTGTTGATGTGCTGATTGACATGATCATGAGCACCAGGAGATAGTGCTGTTGTTTTCAAATGCTGAAAGTGAAAACCAATGACCATGATTTCAATTTGAAAAAGAATCCTCTAAAATCTTCAGTTAGGAAAATTACATCCTCAACCTTGCTTCCCTACAAACTAATTTATGCTTGTTTAGCCCACCATAACTGGTTTAAAATCTTCTTAGTATTCACAAAATAATTGAAAAACCCATGGTAGAGTTGAAGAGAAACTTCCTTACCTTTAGATGTAATTTAAGGCTAGTTTGATAACAGTTACCTCTGGCTTCTGAACACCACACTGCTGCTGAGTGTTTTCTCCATTGGTGCAGCTGAACTGTGGAGGTATGGCAAAGAAATGACAGGCTGGGCAGAGAGGAGGTGGGATGTAGAAACAAACACTCTGGACTTCTTTCCTTGCATGGTTCTTATTTCAAGTTGTGCATTTTTCCTTTTGTTACTTCCCTCTCCTCTTTTAGTATTTATAGTCTCCTTTACAATTTGGCCTGAACTTAGCGAAGCCAAAAAGAGAATGAGCCATGAGGTGATTCAAAAGTGCCCAGAATGCTGTTATCTTCTTCATAATGTATTTGGGCCCACTATTTTTAAAGATATCTTGTACAGGAATAGTGACACTAAAGTCATTAAGTGGAAAAATAAAAAATCAGTATATTCCAGATATCTTAGGGCACAGTTTAGAATGTTCAAGTCCATTGGGTCAACAGTGAGGCCAGTTCTGAATTGCTAAGTGGAAGTTCTTCACTCCCCCTGAAGTTGCTCATAGACATTGAAGAGCAGATTAGTCATGTAGTATCAGATACAAGCAGGCAAATCATTGAATTTTCTTACACAAGAGCCATCATTTAAACACAGCTTTTTTCTCATATCTGTTGATTGAAAGCACATTAGAGAGATGATGCAAGTAAATATAACACAGTGAGTAATCAAATAATTTCCCAAATGTGGTGATACCTAATCAGATTTTGTTGATATTTGATATGAATGAAAGACTTCAATGTGAAATTGCAAGAAACTGTACTTGTAATGAAAACACTCAGAGAGTATATTTTCATTTTTTTTGAGTCACTGAGTTGCAAAGTTCATTTTTTAAACTGCAGTTGCAGCATGTTGAAATTACCATTGAAAATAAGTATTGGGGTGTTTTCTAAAGTGCAAGTGCAATTGATTTTTTACTTATCTCTTAAAAACCTGTTTACAGCCACCATCAAAAGAGAAGCTGCTTTTGTGTTTTTCAAAAGCAACAGTTATTAGATTTCTAAAATGCATTTAATGTTATTGGTTTAGTTGGAGGTGCATATATTTCAAAAGAAACAAAAATAACCCCTTCTCATAAAGCTCTCTAAAATAGCTCTACTTTTGAAGAAATCTGATTTACTGCACCAATAAATCAAGTCTGTGGTCTCAGAAGTATGCTGCTTTTTTCAGGCGTAGATGGAGCTGCCAGTTTGCTGGAATTGACTGTGTATTTTGATGAGGTGTGCGTAGTAGTAAAATGTTTTGCCTTGCAAAATACTATCAGGCAGATAACTGAATTTATTCACAGACTGATTTTGTTTCAATTAAGTGAATGTCTGAGACTAGAGTCATCTTATGTAATTCCGTTAGAAGGTTTTTTAAAAAATCTGTCAAATACAGTATTATTTTTAAAGAATAGCACTTGATTAGAATTCCTGAAATATCTAGATTTGTGAATTGTTTCTATGAATGTGGACAAGTACAGGATTTTGTGTGACTGGATTCTTCCAGTCAGTTTTTGTGTCCAATAGATCTGAGTAACTGATGAGCTGTGACAGCCTCTTCCTCGTTATCTGCTGTGCTCTGATTCTGACGTGCCTCCTTCAAATGGGAATCTTATCCACATTAAAACATTTTCACATTGTACTAGAAATCATACTAGAGCTGAAAATATTTTTTTAAATGATTCTGTGGAGTTTTGGTTCAACTTCATTTAAGTTGAACCAAATAAAAAAGGGAAACCTCAAATCTCCATTTCTATATTTTTCAGAGGGAGAGTTCATAGGTGAGGTCAGTTTTCTTTTCTGGAGGCATTGATGGAATAGAAAATCTATGCCTCTCTTTATTTAATGTATTCCTTAAGTATTGGTTTTGGTGGTGGGAGGTAAGACTCAAAGACATCTTTTTTCCTTGCTTGCTATTCTCCCTTGTCAGTTATTTGAAATGTACACTGACAAGTTATCTATTAGTATTTTTCTGCCATATTATAGCTTTGCTGAAAATTCCTTTAAAACCTGCTGCTCGCCTGAGGGAAGTTCTCTTGCTGTCCTTTGAGAATCAAAGCACAAAGCTGAATGTGTAATTGGATCTCTGATATGACAGGAAGATCGACTTTGTTATTCAGTTGATTTTGTACTTGTTCAATCTTACTGCTTGCTATTCCAAATACCTTTTTGTTTTCCTATTGCTTCCATTAATTCTCCACCTCATTACAAGACTCCTTAAATTATTAAAGAGAATTCTGCTTAAACTCTTGTTTATAGCTCACTTTTGTACACTGGCTTGTTTTGCCCTCTGCCTTATTTAGATTTTGACAAATTACCATTGCTGTTTCTACACTGTTGCGTTTGATAAGGGTTTTATCAGCCTTGCTTTCTTCTGTGAGAATGCTGTCAAAATTTTATGGTAGTTCTACATGCATTCAAATTTAATCCAGTTAATAACTGAATTCAGAAAATATTTTTTAGACAGTATTTGGCTACAAAATGTCCTTTCCCTGGCTGTATCTACATAGATCTTTCTCTGCCTTTTACAAATTCTGTTATTTTTCTAAATTTTCATTCTCTCCCAAACAAATAATTATAGTACTTGAAAGAACTTCCTACCGTGTCTTAAAAATAAAATAATTAACTGAAAAAAATACTGCCTCTTTGCAGGAGGAAAGCAGTTTGGTTTAAAATGTCCCTGCTTTGCCTTTTTAGTTGCCATCTAAAATCACCAGTGGGGCTATTTTTTATTTGGTCTTGCCTTAGTTCCAAATTTCTGAAGAAATCATAGCAAAGACAAAAGATGTAATGAGTTTTCTATGCTTGGGCACAAATTATCACATTTCATTCTTTTCTGGGTGACTCATTTGAGTTTGGGGAAGGCTCAGATTGGGCTGTTGGGCTTGGCACACCTCAGCTCTCACTCACAGTCCTTTCCTGCAACGAGGGAAGAAATCGCAGTGATTCTAATCTTAAATTCAAAGAATGAAAAAGCTACAAGAGAGGAACTTCTTGGGCTTTCAAAAACAGGCAAAGAATTTGAACACACCAATTTTTTGTAATTTCAAATATGTCTTGGTTCTGTCCTAATTAGAAATAGTATGCTAAGATTCGTTTTCTCACACTTCAGAGCATGCTCATACTTGTTTTATTTGGGCAAGTTCTGCTGTAAAGTGCCCCAAATAAATTGGCCTGATAAGGAGATGTTACTTTGCCATGCTAATCTTAGACATATCCTTGTACCATGGCAGCTACCACAGGGACTCCTGAAATGACAGAGAATCTGTGGTTAGGAAAGATATTTGATATTGATATTGATGTATGTTGGCGCTTAGTCTGGTATTTTAAACTGCTTTTAGTTTTATGTTCCAACCTACTTCTTTTAGTTAATTATGGTTCTTCTATCTTTCAAACTGACATTCAATTTTCCATAAACCCTTTTGATTTCAGTAATTTGCTCCCAGATGAGAATGAGACATTCAAAAGGATGTGTTTGCAATTGATAAATACATCATCTTCATTGCAGGTAGATGAAAGTAAACAGAGAGAGAAAAGAATCCTGAAACAAAAGCATTTAGTTTGAATGGAAGTATTTATCTTTCCTCCCCTAACACTTTTTGTTGGATAGAAAACAAGAAAGCCATCTACTTCACTGAATTACCAAATGTATTAAACATATGCTTAATTGCTCTTGCTTTGCAGGAACTCAGTCCTAGTGGTTGGACCATTCTGTTGATAAATTGGTGTAACACAGGATGAATAGCACAGCAACCTGATTATGGACTGAATGAGCAGCGAGTCAAACCAATTATGTGCCACTCAGTGTCAAAGAAAAGTGTGCAGCCTTTTGTTTTAAATTACAACTGACATTTAAGCTTTTGACTTTATGGATTTTGTCTATATATACTAACAGCAGTTCATTATATATTGCTACTTATTTATTTGCTTGCATTTTTGTTGGAAAAAGGTAATGTGGAGGAAGCTGCTGGGCTTGCCTAGGCAAGGACATTAGAATTCTTGTGCTGTGACTGGTTTAATGAACTGTGTTTCTGTTTCTCCTGTCTGTTTTGCTGCAGAGCCTTTTAGTGCTTCTGTCTGGGTGATGATGTTTGTGATGCTTCTCATCGTGTCTGCCATGGCTGTCTTTATATTTGAGTACTTTAGTCCTGTAGGATACAACAGGAACTTAGCACAAGGGAGAGGTAAGATTTGTATTTTACACAACTCCATGGCTATAAAAGAATCATGTATTTCCCATTCTTGGCCCTCCATCTTTTCAAATAAACATAATGTAAGAATAAAACAGAGAAATTACCTATGAAACAGTTTATGTTCCTCATTTGAAGTATGATTTCTCAAAGGCATATATGCTCATGTTTATAATTCCAATTCAGTGGAATAAAAACACAGGGAAGGGTAAGTGGAATCAGAGAGTTTTATTCAGGCAGTGGTTGGTTAGTACATGGCATCAGCTTAAAAAAGCAGTGAAATATGTTCTACTCCTGACTATTATGAATTCCTGTCCAGTTCAGAGAAAGTTACCTAAAATCCTATGGTCTGGTGGACAATTTGAAAAATAGCAGTTCCATTGTACATGGTTTTGTATAGTCCCTATAAAATGGCAGAGGAACTCTTGGCCTTGAAATGAGGCCCCTGGCAGAAGGGCATTGTTCCTTTCTGTGGAGCATCCTTGGTTATAGAAACTTCATTTTCAAAATAGGCAAGCTCTGTATTAACTCTTTCTCAGTGAAAGCTGCACTTTGACTCAAGAGTGAGGATTCCATGTCTCACCATGCCCTCATCCTCCCATTTCTTAACTGACATTTGAGAGTACAGCCTTTTTAAAAATTTCTGAATCATTCTTGCCTTGTTTTATAACAAGAGATCTTCCAGCTTTGTGAGCACAGTTCTGGGCACTATTAAAAGCAAATGATTTCTTCTAAATAATGGCCTGCTTGTTCCCTGAGAAGTGGATTATTGTAATGTTCAGATAATGTTATCATTTTAATAAGATAGTAAATGTGCAACCTCTGTCTGAAATCAACACTGTGTTAAAAGAGAGGAAATCAAAGGTGAATAGACACTGGGGCTTCAGGGACTTGGCTTTCTGTCCCACCTCATGTGCCTGAATTGTTTATTTAGTATATTTACAGCTACAAAGACATGTTATGGCACAAGACCATCCCAACTTAGCTCTAAAGACTCACCACAAATCGAGCTGCCATTAATTTAAAACCTGGAATCTTTAAAAAAACCCCCAACTTATCTTTTCTCATTTCCCTAGGCAATTTTTTCCAGGATGAAGCTTAGTGGTAATACAATCTCCAGTGGCATAAACAGAACTTTAGATTGCTCCCTTGGCATATAATTTCTGTTACAGTTTCTCAGAAAAATACACATTATCCCTGTATCAGCTCAGCCCTAAATGTGTCTGGAAGGTAATTTCATAAACCAAAAGTCAGCTCCATTGTGTTTATTTTACTGCATTCTATTTTCCTAGTGGTGCTGCAGAATAGGATCATAATCTAAGATGTAGAGCTTGACTGCATTGTAAATATTCCACTGTACTAGAGAGTATTTCTACTGAAAGGAGAATATGTACTGAGTATACCCACTTGGGGTTTTATTCTTTTCAGAATCATTGAATTATTATTATTTATAGTTAAATTAATAGCCAAATCTATATTTGTAATGTGCATCCCCTTGGATACATGGACAGGGCAGGGGAGGAGGTAAAGTTACAGATTCTGCATCAGAGCTTATTGACTAAATTGCAATTTGACTAAAAAAGGGATAATTATAAGTAGGCCAAATGACTCACAGTCAGGGGAGGCCTGTTTCTCTCTGTTGAGGGTACAGGGAGTCTGGATGATGAGCAATGTGTGATTGCATTGTACTTACCTAGAGCTGGGTGAGAAAAAACTGCCCTTGATTCTCATGGGGCTTTACAAAGGAGGCCTTTGGAGTGGAAAATGTCATTGCTAATCCAGTTCTGCCCCTGTGTGAGCCTGGGGGCAGCGTGCTGGAAACTTCCATCTTGGGATGAATTACAAGATGACCAAAAATAGAAATAACACAAATTACAGAATGGATTAGCTGGTAGAGAATTTTACCTGTAGTGTCAACACATTTTGAGCCACAGAACTGACTCTGAACATGTGAGGCTGCCAGAGTCTGGCTTGCTCTAAATTCCCTGTCTATACAGGTAGCTCCTTTGTGCTGTCTTTCTGATTCATGCTCTGAGTACAAAGGTTCTTAAAAGTAGGTGACACATTCACACACTTTGATCTTAAATATGCATACATAGTGTTCAAAAAGCATAATGTTGGAACACTGGAGATGATAAAAATAATTTGAGTAAGAAAGGTACTAGAATTGAGTCATTAAGACTTAAACCTCCAGTTTTCCATTTCAGATGTCAGACTGACAGGGCAGTACTTTGGCACATTTCTTCCTGCAAGAGATGTATCAGTCTGCTTCTCCTCCAAACCTATGCTTTCCATTTTCATCTCAAAAATTTTGAACTATATGCCACATTGAAAAATTTTGAATTATGTTTTTAAAATGTGGAAATTTTTGTCATTGCAATGGAGGGTACCTATGCTAAATCCTGTTATTATGTTGGGAGTACAGTGAATAGGTACTGAAATATTTTCTAACCATGTCTCTGGGACTCGTGGGGTGTCCCTGCAGGGTGTACTGGCAAGATTTAATTTAACTGCTACTAAACTAACTGCTCTTTGCAATTGCAGATCCCCATGGCCCATCCTTTACCATTGGAAAGGCAGTGTGGTTACTGTGGGGCTTGGTCTTCAACAACTCTGTGCCTGTGCAAAACCCCAAGGGCACCACGAGTAAAATCATGGTGTCAGTCTGGGCTTTCTTTGCTGTCATTTTCCTGGCCAGTTATACTGCCAACTTAGCTGCTTTTATGATTCAAGAGGAATTTGTTGACCAAGTGACTGGACTAAGTGATAAAAAGGTAGGTCTTCAGCTCAAAAGAGGTCAGTGTCCATTCTCCATAATCCATCTACAAAATTGTACTTCATGATAAAAACTCTGAGCAAGATAATGAACTAAAACTGGATGATTTCCTTCTGAGTGCAAGTGCAAACCTTTACTAACAAACCTAAGACCCAAAGCATGAAATATCAGTCTGCTTCCAAAATCTCTGAGTTGCCTGTTCCAAAGTGGCTGCATTAACTGAAAATTACCTTAATTTTGTGATAGAAATCAATTACTGTTTGGCTAAAAAGAATGCCTTACCAGTATAAAAAGCTTGAAAAATTGCATTGGATATTAGTAATATATTAATAGAAAAAGGTCAGTTTGCAAAATTATTGTCATGGACATGCACAAGATACTTAAAGGGTATGTTTTTGTCAAGTCTGTGCCCAGTTGTTTGAAAATGAAACCAAACATTGACATTAAGAAGAAATATTTAAATGCAGTATAGCCCAGGAGACAACAAGGGTTTTTTCTCAAAGGACAGAAAATAAAGGAAAAAAAAAAAATAGAAAACCAAACAAAAAAGGTAACATCTTGGTCTTGTCTGTTTTTTTTTGTTTTAACTGCTTTTTATGACCAGCCTTTGATTGATTGCCTGGTATATCAAAGCAAGCATGGCTAGAGGAAAGATAAAAAGAAACAAAAAATGATAATAGCTTTGTTTTCATTAAATTGTGTTGTCACACAACCTTTGAAAGAGCATGAAAATTGTTAAACATACCTCTGGTTTAAGATAATATTCTTAGAAGAGACAGATAAATGGCATTCTCTCTTGGGGATAAATAAAAGGAGATTTAAGAAATGTCTTTCTCCTGTTTGTGAGAAAGAACAAAGCATTTTCCTGGGCCTCTGGGTTGTGGCAGGATTTGCCTTGCACCTGGACCAGCAGTGGGGCTCAGGTCTGACAGTGCACCCCCACCTTCCCCTCCTTGCTGGCTCTTTGCCACGGGGCTGGGAAATGTCAGCATTTGTTCTGTGGATTTTGGCTAATAACTTCCTTAGTTTTGTCATTTTTCTATTCTGGATGCTAAGTAGGCTTTTATGTCCACAAAAAGCAGAATAAAAATAGAAAAATTCTTGAATCAGAAAATACCATCTGTTCTTGTGTGGTCTGCTGATCATTTATTTGATCTGCCACCTTTGTTTCTATTTTTCAGTTCTTCAAACTTTGCCTGTAGCACATAGAGATAAGTCAAGGGAACCATGCCTTTTCTGATTAAATTAAACAAATTAGAAGTCCAGAAAAGCAATGAACTATTTCAGAACATTCTTCTTGTCATACATAGGTTTTGCCTCCTCCACAATCCTGAGGTTTCTTGGATTTTAAAAAATCAAGTAATTTGGGATAATTTATGGGAAATTAATCTGATTGATGTTCAATTATTTTTCTCCTCTCTTTGTGATATTGCTGCAATGCTGTTAATAGGAGAAGAGATCAGGAACTTACAGGATTTTACTGTTCAGTAGAGAACTCTGACCCTTGCAGGAGGCAAAGCAGTTGTAGGCAAGGGCCATAAATGTGGGTGTAATTAATTTTGATTAATTCATACTTAAAAGTTCACTAATTAAAAAAAAAAAAAAGTAAAACCCCAAAACTCACTTCTGGGCTGGTAAATCAGTATGTTTTTCTTCTCTCCCACTTTTCCCACTGCCACACCTGAAGAGTCAAGCTCTTCTGTCAATGCTGTACTGCCATCCCTGACCCTCAGCATTCAGTATTGTCCCATTCAGGAAATGTGTTGCACTGTAGCACCTGGTTCACCAGCTTTGCTGACACATGATGATAATGTGTTATTTACCCCTCTGTGCTTTATGACCTCTTTATAGTTTCCTCATCCTTTGAAATGTTGCTAATGAATTTCTGAATGCCATGTCATCAGAGTGTCACCCAGAAATACATGGCACAGCATGTACTGGAGTTAGGAAGGGTGGGTGTTCATAAAATCAAATGATTCAGCAAATGAGAGGAAAATTATTTTTTGACATTCTTGTGTATGTAATGGATGTTTAAAAGCTTTGTCTTCATAAAGAGGTACAGAAAATGAGTCCAAAGTATCCAGAAAAGCTGAAATTCTTGGCTTTTGTTACTTTTGAGACCATTTGTGCCTATTTGATGCAACGAAAGAGGGAAATATTTGCTGAAGAAGGGTAGGTAGCAGTGCACAGCATTGTCTTGCAAACTGTTAATCTGCTGGGACTCTGCCACACCTAAGAATTACCTCACACATGGTCCAGGAGCTTCTCATAAACCTTAACAGGAAACCTTAAGGATGCCACTTAGAGGTTCCTTATTTTTGCAAGATTCCCAGCATTCTGGTAGCCTTGGCTTCCTGTGCCCTGGGATGGCACAGTGCAGTCACTGTGACGTGTCTGTGTGACAGCAGAGCCGTGGAGAGCCCAAGGCAGCGTGGCTGGTGGGCAGTGAGGGAGAGCCCAGCCCCTCCCCACTGCCCAATATCCGACCCTGGCAGTGCTTGCTGAGGGTGGGCAGGCACAGCTCCCTCTGCATTGCAGTCACTGATGGTTGTGGCAGCAGCCTGGGAGTGATGGATGGCTGATAGCGGTGTCTTTGTAGGATCAGAATGTCAGGTTCCCTTCTGGGAAAAGAGGAAAGGAAAGGGTTCAAATATGGGTGTTCTTCTGTCACTCCTAATGAGTTGTAATTCCTGCTGTCAGCCGGAGATCATTGGCTATTTTCTACTATATTAGTAATGTTTTCCACAGTTCCTTAAGAAACTCCAGAACAATAACAAACAGCTGCTCTCAACACCAGCCTTTTAAGGCAAGAAAGTGAATCTTTAAATGAAGTCAATATTTAATGTTTCTGAAAGAGCACTTTACTGACTTAATGAAGTTGCCAGTTTTATTGAGGCATATAGAAAAATACAATAAAAGCAGAAGCCTGGGGTTCTGTTGCCATGTTCTACAGTTCTGTCAGGTGGCAGAGCAGGGGGGTGACAAGAACGAACTGGTTACTCTTCAGAATAACAGCAGATCTGTCCACAGCTGTGGCTCAAACAAGGGGCTTGTACATTCCAGTCAAGAATTTTGTCCATGATTTAAAAGATTAGCATTTCATGAAATGTCTAGGAAGAAAATGGTTTCCTGGCAGACATTACATATTTTGTTTCTCATGATGGGACTTCAGGGAAAATGAATGCATGTAGAGCCCTGATATTTTTTTTTTCTTGTCTGCCACATAGATCTTTGCTGCAGTCACAGACAGTGACTGTCCTGTTTACCTCACCAGGACATGGCAGTCCATGAAATATAAGTTTAATATTATTGATGAAAACTTCATTCACCTCAGATGTGAGTGCAGTGTTAGTAAAAAGATTTAAACCTTTCTTTCTTCTTTACAAGTAGTCTGTGAGCAGGCAGCAGTAGCAGATGATGGTTTCAAAAGATAATCTCCTTGTGAGTATTAAAATTTGTTGGTTGGTGCCAAGAAATTCCAGTCTGTAGATGGGGTTTGGAACTATTCATCTGCTTTTTAACTCTCTGACTTTTGAATGAACTTGGGCTTTTTATTCATCCCTCTCTTCTGCAGAAATATTTTTGTCTTCCATGAATGTTAAATTTGAACAGATGTGTACATTCTTTCCTATGAGAGGAAATGCCTCCTAACATCCTAGATTCATGTGAATGTTCTTGAAAAGTGAGAATATTTAAAACCAAACTCCATTTTGAAATTACCAGAATACTCCACCATAATGTCCCTGTTCCCCCAGTTCTCCTGCCATTCCCAGGAATGAATGAATTTCCAAAAAATTAATTCCAGTCATATAAGGAGCAGCAAGTCTTACAAGTCCTGAAATCTACAGTGTTTCTTTATTTTTTCCAGTTCTATTGACTGGCAAATTTAGGAGATAGTGGAAGCTGTCTCAATACATCAGATATACATTATCTGTAGATTTAAATAAAGTTGGTAGCAAGCTACATTGATATCAGTAGAATCTCTGGACATATATTTAAAAGAAGGGTTTGTTTCAGTGCTGCATAATAAACTCAGAAAGGGAGATAGCAAATATAGACTAAGAACCATGAGCAGTGTACAGTGTAATTTTGGTGCATGGGTCAATTACTATGTGTAAAAGTAGTAGCAAAGTTATAATTTAAACAGTAAAGCTGTGAAAAGGGAAAATGAGGAAAGTAAGACATCTGTTAGCTAAACAAATAGAGAAAAATAGAGTTCATTCCTTCATGCTTTGTCAAAATATGCTTAATTAAAATGGAGCATTTAATTGTGGTTCTGTAAAAAGAAACTGGTGTTGCAGCAATAATTTCACAGTCAAGGTTTGATGGAATTAAAAATACTCCCATTTTTTTTTGTATAAACACATTTGTATTCTCTTTGCAAATTGGCACTGGGTCTTGGGAATTCTTGATGCTCTGAGACCAAATGTTAAAAAGGAATATTTCATATGGAACCCCAAAGGAATCAGCAGCTGTATAAATATTAGGCATCTCTTGCAGCACAGGATATATAGATTGCTCTGCTAACTTCAACAGTAAAAACAGAGTGCATTTTACTGTGGAATTTATGGGTGACTGCTTTTATCAATGCTCAATTCACTTTCCTCATTACCAATAGCTCCTCTAATCTGAGTGACCTTTTTCATTTGTTTCTTAAAGAGACATTTTAATCCTAAAGTGTCCCTTGGGATTTAAAGGAAGGTTTTGAAAAGGCATATAAAATCTCCAGGTCTGCTAGCAAAAAGTGTATGTGACATTATTTGAAGGATTGCCAAGTCTGAAACCTGAATGTGCCCTGAGCTATTGCCATTCTTTTGCAGATACCCCCTGGCTGGTTCATCTGTGCTGATGCAATAGTGAGGGTAAAATTGTCGAATAAACCTCTATGCCCTCAAGCAAATGGTTTGTAGTTTGAAATGGTAGGGATGATCAGGGACTAGGATTAGGATTATAGGTGTGGGAGCTCCAGAAGCCCTTCTCATGTCAAGCTATGTACTTGCTGAGCCCTTGTGGAAGCTGCAAGAGCTTTTATTCCCCTCCAGTCGTGGTGGAGGAAGGAAACTCCCTCACTGTGTCTCTCCCCAGCACTGCTTCCTGCCATCCCTGGCACCCTCCAGGACAAGGGCATTGGGCTCCCTGTCGAGTGCTGGGGGTGATCCTTTTCCCATCTTCCTGATGGGGAATCACAAGGTCCCAACTGAGATGGAAGCATGGAGTGACTATCAACAAAATACTCTTTTCCTTTGGTTTCAATTTGCCAGCGTGTTTGGGGTCCCTAGAGAGATGCTGGCAGATGAGGATCTGCTCCAGTTTCTGCTATCCTGCCATAGTGCAAAGCATGGGAGAGTCACATTTGGATGGCAAAATGAAGCTGGTTTTATTTGGATGTAGATTCAGTCAGTGTGAAGACAGTTTCTGGTATAATAGACCTGAATTAACCCACAGCATTTGCCAAGAAGAAATTTGAGGAAACTTATACAACTTCTGTCTTTTTGAATCTGAAATTGCCCTTATTCACATTTTGAATGCCTGAAACACTTTGCTTTTCCCCTTTCTCTCTAGTTTCAAAGGCCACATGATTATTCACCTCCTTTTCGGTTTGGGACAGTCCCAAATGGAAGCACTGAGAGGAATATCCGAAACAACTACCCTGATATGCACCTTTACATGACCAAGTTTAACCAGAAAGGAGTCGAAGACGCCTTGGTCAGCTTGAAAACTGGGTGAGCTTTTTCCCATGGTTTTTTAAAGAATGCTGTAAAGTGTTTGGAAACAGAGAGCTATTGATCTGTACTTGATACTGAACAGACTGATGTCAGGCTGCCCTGTAGTACATGGCTTTTTTTTTTTTTCCCAACTGCACTCTACAGTTATCAAAAAGGAAAACTATTGACTGTGATTTCTATGTTTATTTTAAAATTACACTGTAGAATCAATGTCCTATGAGAAATAGTTTCAAAGGGCAGAATTTATGTTTCTTAAATTTGAAGACAGTACAGTCTCTTGTTATCTTTGCAGTGCTGCCTAATCCTGATTCTGACAATCTTGGTAAATATTCTGGCAAGTAGTATTGTCCTTCTTTCTTAAGATCTGAGATTTAGACTTGAGTGCCATCCATCCTTTTCTCTCTGAAGTATCCCATTCTGCCTGCTTGGACAAAGAGATAAATTTTCATTCTTAATCCTCCAAAGGTATGGAAGTGACTCATTGCTCACACTGTTATTCATCTGGGTGACAGGAATGTGCTAGCTCTGCTAGTATTTTCTAAACACTTAGGCTTGATAGTAACATGATTATATTTGTTAATAATACAGTAATAATAATTTATCAATATAGGCTTTTTATTTCTTTTGAAGGGAGAAGTTACCTTAGTGGGTTTAAGTGTATGTACTCTGGGGGCTGTTTTAAGGAACATCTCTCCTGCTGTTGTTTATGGTGAACACAGAACATGTATCTTCCTATACTAAAATACCCTGTTACTTTCGGTCCTTTTGGGGAACTGCTTATCCTTCTCCCAAACATGTATGGGAATGTAATGTAATACTTAAGCAAAACACCTTGAAATCCCAAAGTCTTTCCTTAGAGTGAAGATTCTCTTCTTTAGAAAGTTACCCTTCCAGCTCTTTCCTTCTCTTCTGTCTCCTTGCTGCTGTCTGGACTCTCTCTGTGCTCATTTCTCCAGGCATTCTCAGCTGGAACCAGGCCTGGTTTGCCCCATCCCAGGACAGATGTTTAACCTTGGGTGAGATCAGCCTTGCCCAGAGGCTTCCAAACTGGAGCTCCTGCCCTGACCAAGCCCATGCAAGTTACATTTCCTGGGTGACAGCTACATTTTGCATTTGATAGACAGCTGAATCCTACCATTCCTGCTGAGGGTTTTTGAAGAAGGAGTTGTCCTGATTTCAGGCATTGTAGGGCTTGTTCTAATGGATGGACAGTTTATTTAGGGGATGTATACTGCTTGTACTTTTCACCAACGATTTGTGCTACTGAAAGTCCTGAAAAACTGCTGTTAGCTTGAAAATCAGGCCACTCATCAGATACTTAAGTGTGAAAGTGGGGGGACAACCTGACTGCAGAGTTTTTGGGATGCTCACTAAAACTCAGACTGGCTGTTCCTGGGCAAGCTGGTGGTGGTCCTCCTCAAAAGCTTTATTCCTTTTGACAGCATAAACTATTCCTTTTTTACAAATTTCCCTTGCTGAAGTTTCTTTCCTGTTCTAAGTTGATCTCTCTGCATGGACACCCCCAGGTGCCTCCCTTGCTCCCCTTGACTGGTATTTCTGTAGCAGATGGTACAAAAAAGCTTCTGGGTCAATACAAGTAACTGCTACCTGCAGCTGTGCTCCTTGGGGTTTTGTCTGGTGGCACCTGCAGAAGGATTGAACAGCAGTGTCAGCTGCTTTCCAACTCATATTCTTCAAAAACAATTTATTTTTTCTGCCAGTTTTTCTGTTCTTCAGCATACAGAACTGTTTCTTCTTCCTCTCCCCCTCATGAATTCATTGACCAAATTCTTTCTCTCTTCCATGTAAAATTTACCCTTTAATCTTTAACTAGGCTTGAAGTTTTCCTTCCCTCCCTGATTCACTTCATTCCATGATATTTAGTGCATCTGGTCCCATGGAGTCTATGTTTCTATGGCTCTTTTGAGGATGACTCATCTCTTATTCCTCAAACTGCTTCTGCTTCCAAACAAATATATAATTTCTATTTTCCTTTTCTGTGTGTGTTCAGTTCACCTTATTATAGCTAATTTGGCTCTTTTCATCTCTATCTCTTTCCAAAACTACTCCTGTACTTTTATCTTTTCTTTTTTTCCATTCTCATCCTTGGGGATACAACAAGCAACTTTCTTTATGCATGGTAAGGCTTACTACTTCTCCACAGCTTTTTGAAAATGAAGTATCTGACAATTTTAGCCATAATCTATAGACTGAGAAGGACTTGCAAGGAAGGTTTGGTTGATAACTGCTGTGTTATCCCTAGAGAGTGTTTGTATAACCTGTATTTCTAATCTCACTTTGAAAACTACTTTTGCTTAATTGAAAAAATGAGGTTTAATCCCTTTTAATTACTTTTGTGTAGTGTTTGATTCTAATTTTAAGGTGGAGCAAAAAATACCAGCAATAAAGCAATGCCTAAGGACTGAATAATGCCACACATGTGGCCCTTGTGATCTAAATAGAATGAAATTATAAAGTAGCATCTTGTCACAGTTCAGTCTGATTTTGCTGTATCTCAAGCAAAGTCTTTTGATCAACTTTAACTAGCATTAGCATCTTGAGATGTATTGGGAAGATCTTGATCTTTGAGACCACTGTATTTAATGGAAATGTTATGGAGTTTAACTGGAAGGAGAAAGCAGGAAGAAGACAAACATAAAATTCCAGATGCACAGATTTCTGAAAACAAATTTAAAACCAAACTGTTGTGAGTTTTTTTAAATTTTTTTTTCTTGCTTTCTTTCAAGAAGTAGAAAATCATCTGCTTCAGTCCACTTCATAATGTGGTCAGAAAAAAACTGGCAGGGAGCAGTATGAATAGAAATATGTATGAAATAAATGGGGTATTCCTGCCTTTATTTCCTGATTGGGTGTAAGGGTTAAATAAGCCTTGTGTTGCAGTATTGCTGAACATGCAGAGGTGAGTGTGCTCACATCTGTGTCTGGGAAGCCTTGAAAACGTACCCAGTCCCTTTTTGGTTTCATCTTTGAGAGGTGAAGCTGATATTGTTTCAAAAATTAACATACAAGGAAAGCATCTGCCTTTGTTTTTTCTTAATTAGAACAAGAAACTTCACTGCATGGGCAATAGGCTTGGACCTGTCTTGTTCAATTAGCATAAAAAATGTTTGAGATCATCAGCTGGGAGATGCTGCAAATCGAAGTGGAAATGAGATTTTTGTGTTAGTCTGACATTGACATTATACCTGCTCCCTCAGGTGAGCCCCATGGCAGGTTCACTGCAGCTTATTCATGAAGGCTTGTTGCCATCAGGGGTGAGGGCAAAGTTATCAGCTTTATTGGTTTTTCCTCTTAGATAAGAAATCAACCTTTGTTTCTGTAAAGACAGTACTATCCATCTCTTTTCACTGGGGTCTTATTTCTGAGATTCACAGATATATTTCTCAGGAAGCTGCTGAAACACCATCTAAACAGCAGCAGAACTTTAGTAATTAAACACCTCAGTTTGCAACCAGGCCTGTTAAAAAGGAAGTTCTTATTATTGAAGTACTGCTCAATAATTTTCAAAAATGGCTAAATATTGTCCCTCCTTCAATGCAGTTCACTGCTGAAACTAATCATGATCTTATAAGCTTGTCAAAAAGTGTACTTGTGTTTTTCACTAAATTTCATGCATTTAAGGGATCAGGTGGTCCACATGTGCTGTGCTATGTGCAGAGCCTGGGATTGGTCCTTAGGTAGGACCAAGCAGCTCAGGGCTTCTGTGGGTTTTAGCTCCTTAATGAGAACAGAGATGGCAGTTGTTGCCCTGAGCATTACTCAGAAGAGCAGTCTGTAAGGCATTAGCTAATGTGTTCTTGGTGGGAACATCCAGCTCTGCCAGAGCTGTGGAGGCTCCTCTGAGCTCTTTAGATGTTTATTGATCAAATACAGCCTTAAAAATGCTTCTCAAGCATTTCTGTCCATGCTGCATTTAATTGATCTACATTTCTAGAACTCTCTGTCCCAGGGAGACAGATCCTATTGATTTTGCTCCTTGAAGAGAGAATAAGTTCCCAAATAGGAAGTTGTTAATTATTGTGTTATGTTTGCAGTGGCTCTTTGGGTTTGCTTCCTTCTGTTTGCCTGGCTATATTTTTCCTGAAGAGATTATAGTTAAAGAATACCATCTTTTTGCAGGCAAAGCGAGCTTCCAGTTGCAGTTCTCTGGTGTGGGTTGTATGAGCTCACAGCTCCTGAGCTGCAGTGTTTCTATTTGTGGCTGTAAAACTGTCAAGAGAAGAAATTGCAATGGCAATAAACTGGAAATGCATTCCATATTCTCACCTTTGCCCCAGCACATCTACAGTGGCATATAGTCTGGGATTTAACTGCTAATGGATGAAATGAGAAAATTTAATTGGGAGAGGCTCTTTTTACTGTAGGGATAAAATGGGAAATGTTTGCTTGCCTGTTGCCCGTCACTTCCTTTCAAGGGAGCTGCAGGTATGAATCCCTGGTGTTCTCCAGGCAAGCAGCCCCATGTACAGCTGCAGATCCCCTGGCTGTTGTGAGTGCTTTACAGCTTTTATTGCCAGCCACAGCTGTGACTGTGTGCTCAGGGATTTGATGCTAAAGTTTACTTGGGACTTCATCTGCCTTGCTGTTAAAGACAGCAAAGCTTGTGTTGATACACACAGAGTTGAATACCTTATTCCCTAGTCCTCTCTGACATGCTGATGGAATTATGGAGCTGCTTGGAAAGGCTGCAGTGGTGGCAGCATGCCTGCACTGCCAGAGCCTCAGCAGGAGCAGCCTCAGCTGTGCTGGGTTGTCTCATGTGAGGGGTTGTATCCCCAAGATTTAGGAGCTGCCCCTGAGGAGCTGCTCTCAGCCTGCAGGCTGTCCTGAGCTGTCCCTCTGACAGGGACATGTGAGGGTTCTATCAGCATCCTTTAATGACAAGTTATAATGCCAGCAGAAACACCTGGAAGCATCAAACTGAGCAGTGCAGATGGAGTGAGGAGCTTTTTCCTCCCTGCAAGCCCACTCTCCCATGTGAAAACACCATGATTATTAACATGTTTTATAGAATCTTATGGCACTAAGCAGAGAGAGTGCAGGAGAAGACCCCAGAAGGCCCCAATGGCCTTTTAACCCTGTCTATGCATTTCTTGGCCTGAATTGGATTTTTGTTGTTCTCACAGTGATTATAAATTATCCAATTCACAGCTTCACACACTCTGTTATTTGTTGAACAAATACAACCAGGTCAGAGGCTGAGCTGGCAGCTTCTGCAGTGTGGCACAGGCATAACCAGGAGGCAAACATCCCTGTTTCTGTCAGCTGGAGCATGGTTGGGATTGTGCCCAGCAGGTCCTACTGTTAATTAGGTCTGCCAATTAGTGGTGTGCCTAAAGTTAAAATCAAGCCCAACTTGTCTTTAGGCAGGCAGCTGACATCTCTTTGCTTCATTGCAAAGCCAATTTCAATATTTTAATTTAATTTTTTCAGGAAAATTGTCATTAAAATTTTCACCAAAGGAAAAACTTCCTAGGTTTTGTTCATTCTGTGGTTCATACCTTTTCACCTCAGAAGAGGAGGTCAAGCTGTGAGAGAAGTTGTCTATTTGAAAATTTTTTGTTTTTCATTAAAAGCACAACTTTTTCATTGTTCTCGTGGGGATACAATAGCAGCTTTCAACCAGAACTCACAGAAATGTCCAGCACACAATAAAATGTTAAACTTTTAAACTAGTGGCTCAATATTTATTTTACTGTTTCTGGTTACAGCACCTTGCAGGATTTATAATAGGGAATATTCACACATTTCTTAGACTTTTAATATTACAGTACATAGAGCAATTCTGTAACCAAATATTTAAGAATTTACCAGGGATGGTTGATTCTGAAGAGTGTTTGAGGGAGAAAGGAAAAGGCCTGTAGGCAGCATGAGATATCTGTAGTCATAATAATTTATTGCTTGCAAGACTCCAGGATACCTGTTATGATACATGACGAGAGAAACTGTGCTGGAGACAGCTTTAGCTTTATGCAACTGAATTTCAAAATAATGTATCAAGTCATTTTATATCCAGCTATAAGTCTAAAACATTATGTTTTCCTGCTTTCACATGGACTACTTGTCAAAGTTTCCTATTCTGACTCTGCTTGAGTTTTTGCTTCTCCCAAGCTTCAAAAACGGAACTTAAAATACAAAATACAGCAACTGAAAGAGCCAATTTTTAGATGGGTGATCTTTGCTCCAATCATGTTTTTAAGGTGTCACTGGAACAGAAGTCTGTAGTTGAAGTATGTCCTGATCTTAATGAAGAAGGTGTGATGTTCTCCTCTTTCAAAATGTTTTCAAAGTGTGGAAAGCCTTCTTTGGGGATATCCAAAACTTAAACACCAGTTTAAAGTAATGGACTTGAACTTGAGTACTCACTTGTCATTGGAAAATATTTTCTTGTGTCTGCACGTTATGTTACTACAGTTTATAAGATAGGAATTAGCCTTTTTATTCTTTCAGGGCAAGCACTGATGAATCCAATTTATATCTCTAAATGTTGTTTCATTAAGGAGAAATGTTTATAAAAATATCTGTCTATATTTTCAACAGATATATATGACAGTAATTGAAAGAATTTTTATCAGACCTGAAAAGGCAAATAATTGTGCCTGGTGATATTTCCTTTAAGGGGATGATGAATGCAAAACATGAATGTGTGATGTAAGGTGAGAAATTAAGATTTCAGTTAATTCACTGCCAATGGTATTTATAACTAATGGTCAGGAATATCAAATACCCCAGAGGACTGATTTATCTACCTCCTGGATTGCACTATTTCCATACAAAGGCACCCATTTGACCATTTTTCTGGCTATAACTTTGGGACATTTTGGGACGCTGACACTTAGAAGAATCCATTTCTGCAGCTGGTCTAAAAACCAAAAAAAAAATTCAATAGATCTGTGAGACAGGACCATGGGATCTCCTTAGAAAAAAGCTGAACTGAACTTTACTTTTCTCAGCCAAATAAAGCTGAGGCTGAGCTGGCCCGTGTCCGAAGCACTGATGAGTTCAGGCAGCTCTTGCAGTTAGTCATGCATGGAGTATCACCTTCTATGCCTGCACACTTCTGTCTCATAGCTGGAGTGGAAAGAGAAAAGTAAAATACCTTTGGAAACTGTTGTGCTCTGATGCTGACAAGTTGGAATAATCACAACTGTTGGCCACATAAGATTTTTTTTTTGTTAAGGAAAAGTGACCATGGGTTGGTCTTTCTTTGCTCTCTTCTCTCTCTCCCTCTGTTTGTCACTCTGTCTTTTCTCTGTTTGGCACCAGGCCTTTCTAAAGTTCAGTAGTGATTGATAAAATATTGCATTTGTGGAGTTAAACATTCGTAGTTACATTATGGAGATCAGATGTTGTGAATACCAAAATAAGGGAGCTCAGAAAGGATTATTGTCGTAATTAGATCCCAAATCTAATCCAGTGAGGATTTACTGCCCATATACGGGTACTCTCATCATATGTACACAGGGGGAAACATCTAAGTCAAAGAGCATGGAAAAAAGAACCCAAACTACCTGGGAGAGCCAGAGGTTTGCTGTGCTCCAGAGTGTCTACTTATCACTATCAATTTTGACAGCAAGCACTAAATTATTGTACAAATACAAATACACTTTCCTTGAAACTGTCTGAAGGAGCTAAAACCTGGTAACAGTTTCCTTCCTGACCTTCTGTAAGAAACCATCTCTGCTAAACAGTTTGGCCCATTCAGGATTTTCTGTCCTGGCTGACCAAGTTCAGACAAATTCTGCAATCAATAACCTGATTTAATTTGGCATCAGATGGCTGGGGTAACTTAATTTCAATTTACATTATGATGCTTTCTGTGGTGCTTTGATCTAATATTTGTTTCAGTGTTCACTCTAATGTTCATTTTGGCATTGAGCTCTGAGGGGAACGATTTCCAATGGCTGTTTCAGCTGTAGCCACACAAGCCAAGAACTGGGGAGCTGGTTTGCAGCTGGCCAGCTGCTGTCTGTGCCAATTGCTGCCGACGTGTGAGAACGTTTACATTTGCTGTTCCATCTAGGAACGCTTTTCAGAAGGATCTCTTCAGTATCAGTTCTGAAATCTAGTATCTTAAAAGAAATATGTGGCTGAATGAGCACAGCTTTCCTGCTTTTGCTGCTGAAGTGAGCAGAGTTCAGTGCTACAGGCTGCCAGCACAGACTTAAAGACTCCCTTTGGCAATTCCACTCATGGCAGGATTTTCTGGGATCAGTTTTTCTGATGCCTGATTCCTGTTTTCCCATAACTTTCTGTTCTTTCAGGAAAGGAAGTTATTCTCATAATTCTTACATTTTCAGCAATTTCTTCACGGTCATAAGAGAAATCCATTGCTTCTTTTGCAATTTGTTTTTAAAGAAAGAACAACCCTGTGTCTCCTGTTCACCTGATGCATAGAAACTTGCCTCTGGGAAAAATATAATTAATTTATTTCCAATTCCTTTACTCATACCTGAGTGCTCTTCTGGAGGTTTTTGAGTTTTTTTGGTTGATTTTTTTTTTTTTTTAAGGTTGCTTCCTTTGTCTGCCTTATAATTTTTTTTTAGCTAATGCTGTTATCTATCTAATATCTCAAAATATCACAAACAGGCTGGAAATAAAATGTGGAAGTAGCTGTGTGCCATCTAGCCCCTCTTCTTTTGAGAAGCTGTTCTGAGTTTTAGTCTTTATTTGATTTGGGGTTGAGATCAGGTACTTGGTGAGCTGTGCTGAATTTATCCTTCATTATGCTATTGTAACTGGGACAAAACCTTTAATCTAAAAATATATTCCCCCCACTCGGCTCTTCAAATTTTGTGTTTTGATAAACTGATGCGTTGCAAAAACTCCTTGGCTTGGCTTCTGAGATGTGAAGTAGGACAATCTTCCATTGTATAAATTAATCATAAAGGCACACTAAATTTTCCGTGATTTTGTTGCTAAGGGAAATGTTACTGGGAAGGTGTGTGGGCAGAGGGGTGGTGGATGGGAGCTCCCATGAGTGAGGAGGGTGAATGTGCCCATGCAGGTACCACAGCCCAGAGAGGTTCACACTGGATTTTCTGGCAGCTGGAATTGATTGTCCTGACAGGTGAGGTGAAGCCTCCACAATCTGTCGTGGTGATGGAAATGTCTGTCAGAACCTGCTCTTTCAAATTTTCTCTCTCCATTTCCTGAGTGAAGATTGAAGTGAGGATAGTTTGAGCTGGGAGAAAAGTTGAAAGCTTGTTCCCTGCTCATGAGTTCATCATTTAACTGGGTTGTACTTTGCTGACCTGCGTTGTTGCAGGGGGTAGTTGTTGAATTTTCCCCTAATGAATTGGCAATATCAAGATGTCAAGAAATCCATTCAGTGTGTGTGAACTTCAGTTCTGTGAGGAGCCATTTGAATATGTACTGAAAGATAAAGTCACTGCTGGTGATGAAGTGCATCAGATAAGCTAAAATGCATTTTAGTGGAAACTGGGTAAAAGAAATCAACAGTCCTTCATGCTAAAGGTTAAATACCTGCTTTTGCTCCAGTGGTATCAAAGTGTCACTTCAGAGCACTTTCATGGAAGCCTCATCTTCAGAGCAGCATTCTTTCCCTTTGACTGCTGTGTCACTCCATAGTGACCTTTCAGCACTGGATTCCCAGGACACAGAGAGACACAAATGCTGCTGTGTCCCTCATTGTTCACTCTTGACATACTTTCCTTTATCCCTTCCGTGGAGAAAGAAGGGATGAAATGGAAGTTTTTAATGTTAATCCATCAGATCTTACAGACAGTATTTTTGTGCTTGCTGACTTCCCAGCAATGCTATTGATGAGCTCTAAAAATATATGCTTAAATTTACTCCAGCCTTAAGTGGATACCATTTTTTTTTGCCTAATATCATTGTGGCTCCAGAACTACTGAGCAGATTGACCTTTTAGATTTTTACTTCTCATTCCACGAAGAGAACAAAATTGTTGAAGGAACATGCAGTTGGTGAAGGAAGCAAAGCAACATTTTTTCACCTAAGTTATACTTCTGTTTTTGAGGGAGACGTAACTAATAAAGGAGCACTTTTCTAGTCCTCCTTTTCAGTTTTCATCATAGGAATTTTATGAAAAGTTGTGCCAATAATAAAGATGGGGAAAATTATAGGGAAGTGTTTTCAACTTTTCTGAAATTGCTTTTCTCTACCTTTTTCTTTAACTTAAATTTTCTCTACATGGGCAATTTTGCACGTGTGCAGCAATGCTTGAGAATGGGTTTTTGCAATAGCTATTCTGATTTTTCAACTCTTATCCTTCTTGATGAATTGTAAATGTTTAGTTATGGGACTGTCCACCCTTATTTTTCACATATCTCCCACTTCAAATTATTACATTCAGTAATGCTGTTTTGGGTTTTTCTAGAACTATTCCAATTCATGATTTCATAACACCTGATGTTCTCTGAAGCTGTGAGATAAAATTCTCCCCACCCCCTTTCCTTTTGGTGCTTGCTCTTTGATGAAGGACATTTGCCTTTGTAGTCAGTGTTATATAAATATTGCAAACTGTTTATTTTTCCTTCTAGCCAGGATTATTGCAGTAGCTCTGAGGAAGTTTGCAGAGCTGCCCGTTGCTCAGATGAGTCACAGCACTGTAGTCCTGCTCCCCAGCATTGCCTGGCCTGTTTGACCAGTTCATGGCAGATCTGAACCTCCTCTTGCATTCCAGCTTTGATAGTCCTCTCTCAGTTAATATTTCCTACCAGTCTATTTAAACCTCCACAGTGTGACAAAGCTTTTCACTTGCAGAGTGGCTGCACTGAGCTGACAAGTTAATTGTTCATTTGTACGTGACTAAGGCTTGCAGGAGGCTCTGAGCCTCCCTGGGTGCGTGTGGAAGCTGTTCTGCAGGGCTGGGACCTCAGCAGCAGTGCTCAGCTGTGCAGCACACTGCAGGTTTGCTGCTGCAGAGATCAAGACCTGGGGCTTGCCAGTCTCTGTAGAAAGAAGAGGGCGAGCTGGAGGTCCAGACTTAGCAGTCCTGCCTGGAGAATAAGACAAGGATGGGTTTCTGTGTCCAGCAGTCCCTGCCGTGCATGCAGCCTGGCTTTTCCATCAGAGCCCAGCCAAAGAGCAGCTGTGGCTTTCCCCACACAGACATGGCAGGATGGAAAGTCCTCTGTGCTCCCAGCAGCCTTCTGGCCTGCACACATTCCTGCCTTGGCTTCCTCCAGGGCTGATCTCGCTGCCAGCTTTGCAAACAACTTGGAAAGGGTCACATTTTTGGACTTGGCCAGATTTTGCTGTCTCCATTTTTGGAAACACTAATTGAGAAATGTTTATAGTTATCTGAAGGTTCTTAAAAATCTGGAATGCCAGAAATTCACCTCCCAGTGATGGAAGAGTTGGGTGCCCTAAAATCTGAGAGCTTCAGTTGGGGCTTGTTCCTCCCTGCCCACGCTGCAGGGGTACAGCATGTTCTGGAGCTTTGCAGGAACAGTGCTGCTGTAATCAGCACACGATGAAGAGATGATTAAGACTTGAGAGGTTATAAGAGTTATGTTGGAAATACAGAAAACATATTCTGAATATAAGTTTGTATTTGTGGACACCAAGAATTTTTCAGGGCAATCAATTTTTGATTCACAGTTAAGACATTGGGCAGCAGAACTTTTCAGCTCTCAGCATCTGTTGGGAAAGTACCCCATGTTTTTAAATTGATTTGTGTAATGGGATTTGTTGGGACCTTATAGAAGTAGTATAGAAAAAGTCCTCAAAAGTAAAGCCTTCTACATCCTCAGAACCCGTTTCATGTGTAAGCACTGCACTGATGCCAGACTCCTGGGAAACTGGGGAGGCGCTTCCACAGCGAGTGAGGGAATCTGTGACTGTGCTTTGTCCTTCTGTCCCAAGGTTTTACTACACTGCTCAATAACTAAGGAGGCAAACTGCATGTGAAGAGTGTAATTTCTGAGGTAGCACAAGGCTTTTGCCCTGGAGTCTTTAGCAAAGAGATCCTTTTCCTTTGTATTTCTGACTGAGACTGTTTTGATATAAGAATAGCTGACTCTTTATATTTTCTCTATTTTACATCATGTGTTTTATGTGCTTGCATTGCAAAACTGTAAATCCCCAAATAAACAGATTACAAATTCCAGAGTGTGTTTTAAGTTGTCTGGTTGCAGCAGTGTCTGTACCCTCAGAGAGGAGCAACACCTCCCAAACCCTGAGCTGTGAGCATCCTCTGAGAGGGGAGGAGTCCTTCCTTCCCCACAGATCACTGCGGGTGTCTCCACGTGTGAGGTTGGGCTGTATGGATTTAGGTAATTGTCTGCTGTAGATCAGGAAAGCTACAATATCCTGAGGGTGCAGCAAGCAAGTTTGAGGGGTTTTTCCACTGTGAGCCTACCCAAAGGATGTAGATTTTTGGTTTTGTTCTCTACACAAGCAAAGGTTGTCTCTGAAGTGCTGAATCAAAGCCCATCATTTAGAAAACTCTGAACTTATGTTGAGGGCTGCAGGCTTGGGCACCCTCTTGGCTATTTCCAATTTAGTTACCCCCAGTGCCAGGTAGCCATCCATGTTTTATTTATGGATTGAATTTGTGACATCGCCTACCAGATGTTTAGTGATTTTCTGCATATCAAATTATGCATTGAAAGGAAGGAAGAAACCAGATTTTGAGCTAATCTGACTTTTAAACTGAAGGTTGCACCAACTGAGTTTTAGGGAAGAGTGGAAATGCAAAAGAACTGATGGCTCAACTATTTTTTCATCATTGCATGAGCCACCTCTATTCTGGATTAACTACTCACTGAATTCCAATTAGATGACTTGAATGGTGACTGTTGGGATAAATATCCTTGAAGGAAAGCAATAAAGAACAGTAATTAGTTGCAGGAAATTCACTTTTTCATGACAGCAGACAAAATCCAACAACTTCATTCTTTCCTGGTATTCCTCTTGGTTTAATGTGAGATAGACAAGTGTGTTCTTTAGTGCCACATTTTTGGTGTCTGATTTAGAGTTCTGAAAATGTTAGGGTTCTGTTGATTGATTATTTATGAATAAACTTTGAATTGTGATGTTCATGAAAACTTTTTGGGGGGCTTTATTTTTCTGTCACTAGCCAAAATGTGGTATGCCTAAATCTTGCTCCATTCTGTGGGTATAAATGAAAAGCTTTATCTACATAATCTGATTTAAGCTTAGTAGCAAGTGTGACTCCACAACTTCATAGCAACAGAATTCTCAACTGGTGCATCCTGCTATGATGTAATTGAAGTCGATGTCCTTGTACCTGTTTGTGCCACAGCACATTTCTTTTTATAGCTGCCTTTCCATGAAGACAGGCCCCAACTGTTGGTGGGCAGAGTTGTGCCAGGCTGTGTCAGCTGCAGCCCTTCACATCGTTTCAGCAGTGCTGCACTGATGCCCCGTGGCTCTCCAGAGGCTCAGCAAGCAGTGCCTGGGCTGCAGCTTCTGGGGATGGCAGGGTGGGCACTCCCCACACCATCCAGTGAAGCCAGTTGGGTGGCTGTGTTCTTCCTGCTCCTCTGACTTCCAACGGGGTGCACAAGGGTGTTGGGAAGGGAGGGTGCTTTACTGGGGAATGGAATGGCCTTGGTTTAGTGTGTCACTGAGGTGGGGTTGGAGCTGGCCCCAATAATTGCTTCCTCTTGCTGCTGTAGGCTTCTGCTCTTGAACAAGTGGTAGAAATCTTAAAAGGTTTTGGCTGCAGAAGAGGGCAGTAATGCAAAATAAAGTTTTATGTTTCCCTTTTTAAAGTTTGCATATGTATTACTGAGTAAGAATGCCTTTTCTTTGACTGAGATCTGCTGCTGTCAAGTGATTGTCCTTCCAAATGGCCTCTTCTTGTATGTGCATTTCCACTGCCTTCATTTATGAAACCTCTGTGCACCTACCTTCTAACCCTTCCTTTACAGTGCTTCTGAGAAGGTATCCCTGGAGGACATTGCTTCTTTTCTCTTCTTTAGTGAATTTGTTTTCCACTCTTGTTGTGTTCCAATCATATTTAAGTAGGATTTAGGTAACTCTATGAGATGTGCTCCAGTATTTTCCCTTGTCTTATCAAGGACTTAACCTCCACCTTCACTGCTTATTTTTGGAAAGAGAAGTAAAACAAGAGTGTGTATGTAAAACTGGTGAACATTTCAATCTCATTCAGTATTTTAAATAAACTAATTGTTTATTGTTATTTCAATTCTAAGTTCTCTGTTGTCATTTCTGTTGGTTTTGGAGACCATTTTGCATCTCAAGGGATTTATTATCCATTTTGAGATCAAAGATACAAAGATATCAGGGCAAGACATTTTGTAGATTGGTTTCTCCTGCTCAGTATTTTTTAACAGCATCCCTTAAAATAGAAATGCAAAACTATGTGTCCTACTTTCCCCTCTCTAAAATAGATGCCTTTTGTTAATTTTAGATACAGCAGAGAAGGATATGTAATTAATGATATCAAAGAATCCATATGATATTCAACAGGGTCCTAACATCAAGGACAAAAGAAGTCTGACAACAACTGTCCCTAATGATTTGGTTTGTAAAATGTGTTCTTTTATTTCAGGAAGTTGGATGCTTTCATCTATGATGCAGCAGTGCTGAATTACAAGGCTGGAAGAGATGAAGGCTGCAAACTTGTCACAATAGGGAGTGGGTACATCTTTGCCACCACTGGCTATGGGATAGCTCTCCAGAAAGGATCACCTTGGAAGAGACAAATTGATCTTGCCCTTCTTCAGTTTGTGGGAGATGGTAGGGACTGAGCTTTTTGCTTTCTTTTCTTCCTCTGTGTATGTACAGTTTGTTCAGTTTTAGTGGCTTGGAGCCTGTTAGTGCTGTTCTCTTCAAGTCTTTAAAATAGAAAAAGGTAAAACAAATGAGTAAAATTACTTGTTGATGTTGAGACAGGAGTTCTCTTCCACTCCATTCTAACTCACCTCACTGCCAATTGCAGTGGCATCTATTTTCAGAAAATGTTTTCATATACATCACAAAGTAAGGCTGGCCTCAGTGTTAGAGACCATTCATGCATTTATTTATTCTCTTTATTTTTGCCTCAGAACACTTCCTTGGTAGGTGAGTTATCTTTCAGCATGAATGTTTTGCTATTAAAAAGTGTTTAGCTCATTTCTGAACCAATGGGAGTGATCCTTAATCTAGGATGGATTCATTTAAACTTCTGGTAAAAGATTGCTTATGAAATTGAATTAAGGTGACTTGTTTCATTGTACTTCAAACAAATATTTTTCATTCTAACACAAAATAGAAGAACTCTAGGACCTCTTGGCACTTCTGCCCTGCAGGAGGAAACTTGCTGCACATCTTTGATATACTTGAAAACAGCAATGATGACTCATTCTCCACACAAAGGGTTTGAACTCCTTTTTGATTGTAGAAAGCTTCGTGTTTCACAAGCACAAGCAAATAGAAATATGCTAATTAAAAATTTTCTTTGGTGGGACTGACTAAATCCTCTATCATGTTGGAATATGGTGTGTATTACATAATCTTTGTTTTTGTTTTTTTTGTTTTCCATAGATGTGTGTGTTGACATTTCTTTATCAGTGAAAGGGAGAGCTTTATCAGAGAATAAATATGAGCTTAATGTCAACAGTAACAAGCTATTGAGGTGCATTTCAGTATGATAGGAATGGCAGAGAGCAGGACTTAGCATAGAAGCCTCCTGTTCCATAAAAGCCAGGACATTAATTTTCACAGAGCACACAATGAGTATGTTAGTCTTCCAGCACATGGATTTTACTCCTTTTATAATACTAAACAACTGGAAGAGGTGTAATCATCATGACTGTTGCATTTTTTCTGATATATATATGGAAATAAGAGTTTCATCGTAGCCATCTATTGGATTTAGAGAGGCTTATGGAAGAAACCTCACTTACTTGGGTGAAGGAATGAATAGATGACCTGCAGTGGGTGCCTTTCAAATGTTCACATATTCTTTTGTCAAAAAGTTACAACTAACTAGCTAAAATTTTTGCTTTCTATTTGGGAATAGAATATTATTTTCTGTTTGTGTAATGCTATTAAGAATTATTAAGTGCTATAATTCTGAGCCATTTTTAGATGGGAAATTTGGATCAGAGAATTTGAATTATTGGTCCCATGCTAAAGTAGAAAAAGCTTTTGTAGCCCGAAGGAGGATCTGAGTTGTTTTTCTCAGTGTGGGCTAACCCCTCTAGATGTTGCCAGAGCATGACTTGGGTTTTCATTCCTTTCACTTTGCATTTCCTTCATGCTTACTCTTTCATCATTTTTGATACTTCTCATCCAACACAAAAAATTAAGTCACAGAGAAAGTAAAGAAATGAAATAGTAGGGAAAGCACTTGAAGGTATTTAAGAAAAAGCTCATCAAAATACTGAAGGTGCTGCATTTTTATGCTTTATCTCATCTCTGAATATCAGGGACAAAACCAAGTGGGTGGGAGGAAAGTGTGAAAAATCTTACCCTGTATTTACACTTTGACCTGTGGACTCACACAGCATACAGCTTACATCTTTAACCCATTTTTAGTAGCTGAAAATAATACAAATGGATTGTCTGCAAAACTCAGTATTAAAACTTACAGCACAGCAATAGATGCAGCAGACACCCAGGTGAATGAAACCTTATTATGAAATGTCTGCTCCCTCACTCATCTTGCCCAGATGATGAGTAAACATTTTAAATGCACAAACCATGGGAATTGTGAATACATTTATGGCATTTTTTCAGTACCATTGGAAGTTACTCTGAACAACCCATGAATGCTAAAGCATTACTTTTCTCTTGTAAAGGATCCCTAAACTTGTTCAGAAAATGGTGTGGGCACTAGTAAAGAGAATTTTAGTTGGACATATGTGATGTGTAGAAATTATTGTAGGTATGTTTCTTTTAGTCCCAGAACTGTTTGATACCTTGTCTCACTTTATTGTTTCACAGGTCTAGATGACCATTTTCAGGAAAAAAACCCCAACTACCATTGCATTTTCCCCAAAAGTGAGAAAAAAAAATAAAAAAAGTCAGCAGAAAAGCCCTAATAATGAAATTTCTTCTACTGAGTTGCAAAGTACATTGCAGGTGAACTGGAACTAAACACCAAGAAATTAAATGTAAAGAGTAATTGCCCGGAACTAGCCCGACCTGATTTTGTAATCCATGTCTAACTTCAGTAGTTCGATGGATAATCTTTTTAGCTGTGAACTTACATAACTGTGTTTTGGTGAGCTAGAAGGGATGAACCCAGAGTTCAGACCAACATCACTTTGCTGTATCACTAAAAATCTCTTTGAAGTTCTCTAGACTAAAAGCAAGTATGGTTGGGGGGAAAGTTTCATCTTAAGATGGTACTCCTGGGAAAGCCTCAGTGGAGCCTGAATGAGCTTAAGTAAATAGGCAAACACAAATGAAGGCAGAAATCTTCCTTCACAAGTATAGCTTCTGCAGAGTATATTATTCCCAAGGACTAAGCCTGTAAAACAGCAGAGCCCCAAGTAGTATTGAATTATTCTGCAGTATACGTAATAGGGCACTCATCAGAGGCTGCAATAATTTCAATGAATGATTGTAAACCTAATGAGGTTCATAACTATAAGAAACAAACATTCTAATGAGTTCAACAAACACAGTTTCTTTATATGAATATTATGTTAATAAGAGAAATAAACTTTTTGGATTATACTATATACTTGGATAACACCAAGTAATTTATTTAAAAGTATATCTGATTGCACATACAAAAAGCCATGATCTCATCTCATCTCTATTTTACATTTACCCAGTACTGAAATGGCCTTTTGAAATGTATTTTTGAGCCTCCAATTTCCTCTGCATATGTCTTTCTCTTGTGGTTTTTCTCATTCGATTTTTCCTTGCTGCTTCTGTATCATTCTCCTATCTAAGCTGGTTCACTTACACATTGAAATGATTTTTTTGTGCAGTGGATAGGAACCTCTTCCCTCTTCCTTGCAGATCTAAAACTTCGAACTGAAGAATTAATTGCTTGTTCATGCAGGGGAACCTTTTCATACTTCTCAAAGCATGATGCTGTTTCTGCATTAAAGCCAATGACTTTGAGCCCTCTTTTTAATCTTGTTGGCTCTGGAAAAAAATTAAATAAATACAGAGGGATGTAGGCTTGCCTTAGGGCATAACTTCAAGCTTTGACTAGGTGGTTTATATATGTTTCTGCATGTATAGTATTCCCATCCTGAGGACAGTTCTGCTGGCTGGACCAATTACACCAACAATTATCAACCCCACAGTGAGAGCAGCTCTGAAGTCTCAGTGTAAGGAAGCAGGCCACAAGATGCCAAATTTGTTACTCTAACAAAGAGGAAAGGAGACAGAGGAAAGAAGGATGGGAATGAGTTGCTGAAGAGTTTAAAGAATACCTACTTAATTGTCTCAGAAGTACAATTATGCTCAAAAGGTTTCATCCCTTATTCTGTGCAAGCTCACATACATAGCCCTGCTCATAGGAAGTTGAGATGAATATACTTTTGTTAGTATAAGGTTAATGCTTTGGAACACTGACTCTCTTTAAAACAAAGAGTTGGGGGTTGCTTTTCCTTGTATAAGGATATGAGTGAAGTGCACTGCTAGTGAGTTTCTGATTTTGTTCATCTTACAGTCTGTGCAGCACGTCTCATTATCTGCAAAAGCTTTGAGCTGATGATTAGCATCTGCAACTTGCTTTAAGGTAGCTGATCACTGGGATGATTCTCTAAATCCCATTGGAGGTTGTGCTGCTTTTTTTGCCTTGCTGTGGTCACAAGATGAAACTTCCATTGTTTCTTTACTGAGAAGTAAAAATATTTCTACTGAGACACAGACAACAATTTCTCAATCTTCTGTTGAGAAATAGAAGCACCTGGGAGCTCAAAAGCAACTAAAATGATACGGCTGCTAAGAAACAGCACCATCATTTTGTTTGGCTCTTCCGCCCACAGGCACAGGAATGTGTCAGAGCAGAGATGCCGCGCGGAGGAATCGCACGATGCGTGTTTGATTTCTGTTCTGCACCTCTGTAGGAGCAGCTGGGCAGGCTGGGAGCCCCAGCCCAGCGTGGGACCTGCAGCTGTCACTGTGTGTGCACACAGCTCTGCCAGCACAGCGGGCTGCGGGCTCAGGCCCAGCCTGAGGGGTTCAGCAGCTCTGTACCCATCGTTTGGGAAGGCAGCCCTGCTCCTCCAGCCCCCCATAGCAGGAACTTTAGGCCAGCTGTCTGCAGGCCCAGGTGGTGCCCATACTCCTCTGGCTTGGGCTGCATGTGCCATTTAAGGAGTGGTACTTCTTCTAAATAGATCCTGCAAAATCATTTGGGAGGCATTGTTTCTGAAACCCATAGCATCAGGTCTTTGGGATTTGGTGTAGAACTACTGGTGCATAGAAAGTGAGGAGAATTTAGCTTTCTCTTTCTCTCTTTTTCTTTCAGTCTTTCTCCCATCTCTCTTTTTTCTTCTTTATTTTTTTTTTTTTTTTTAATTGTGAGAAGATGAGATTATTGAACTACAAGTTACAAAACTACTTTGGAATTAAGAGCATAAGAGGGGTTCAAAGTATGCATGAGATGGAGAGAAAGACAGCAAGGAGCCTTTAGCTATGAGGGATGCAGCAGAATAAAGCAATAAAACACTCATGGCAGTAGAAATGGTTGCATAGAGGGAACAGAAAATCCTGGGTCGTTTTGGGAAGGAGTGGAGTATACCAGCCGGCTGGCTGGGTTATGCATCTACTCATCTGAGGTATTTGTAATGTACTGCAGTACCTGCAGATTAAGAGCTCAGTTCAAAAGACAGTGTGGGAAGAGATCTCCAGGAAAAGAGGGCAGATGGTGTTGCTGTATTAAGCCCTTAACCCTTAAAGCTTCAAACTTTAAAGCAATTAGGGACTCAGAAGCATAAAAAAGAAAACTGGTTCTGATTTGAGTTTTCACAGAGATGAAATCCCTGTTATCTGTTATCCCTTCCTAATAACTTTTAGTTCTGGTTAATCTTTATGTGCTTTTAGGACAGCTTAGTACACTAAGAATTGTTTTCCTGGGTAGATAATTGCTTCCCACTCCTTAGGGGTAAATAGGTAACTGTGGAAATGAGATTTGCCCCTTTACATCTGGAACGGGAAAGCTCTTTGCTATTTTTTTCATATTTTAGCATAAGCCTTCCAAATCGCTGTCTAGATTATAAGGAAGTGTAGCAGTGTGACTCACACGGGCTGTTACAGCCCAAGAAGGAAATACGTATGTGATTATAAGGACATATTTTCAGTGTGTGCTGCTCAGGCAGAATACACCCACAACCACAGTGATTTTCTGTTTATATATTTAGTGTCCTCCTTAAGCAGTGGGTGGAACAAATGTGACTGAAGAGTGTGAGTGTATAAGTGGAGGGCGTTTGTGTAGCTGAACAAGAGTTAGAGGGATTGTAATATTGAGAGTCGTGCTTAGCAGTTCTGTTAATTCATCCTTAACTAATGGGGACATGCAGAGCAAAGTCATTAGCTCACAGTAAGTTTATTGCTGTCAGTCATCTGTGTTCCTCTTGCTATTTTTACAGGGGGAAATAACTCAGAAAATAAGAATAAGAGAGATTGTTTTGGGGGATCCAGGCTGAATTTGATAAGTTGCTGTGCTTTTATATAATCTGTTCTCTGAAACATTCTGTATGGATCATATAACTGGGTCAGATTGGAATTGATGAGCTTATTGAACCAAATGCACATCAATCCATTTGGCTGCTGACCCCACTATTCAGGGAACACCCTTTTATTTTAGGGTCCCCAAGTGGTGAGGTGCTACCCTCCTCCTCTGTCACTTTGGGGGAGTTCTCACCAGGGCAAGCCCTGAACAGTCTGTCCCTAAATTTGAAAGCTACCTTTTGTCCAGCCTGAATAAGCAGATGATTCTGTTAGTGCTGCCTGGGTCTTTTGAAGCTGATGCCCTACATCTGACCAGTGGGAGTGTATATATTTAACCCTCCTGTTCACCAGCTTTACTCTGCACCTGCCAGTTTGCTGTGCTGGCTGCTGAGGCTGAGCCTCAGGTTAGCACTTTGCACAGGAGCCACGGCCCCAACACCATCAGCAGCAGCTTTGGCACCTTCTGCTGTGACACGTGCGCTGTGACCTCCTGCCGGTGACCTGCTCCCGGCCTGGGCCTTATGCAAGTGCCAGGGAAGTGCTGACACCAGAGATCTGTGCCTGACCTGCAGAGCAGTGAGGGTGTTGGGCTGCAGCTCTGCTTTCCCTGCTGGCACAGGGCAGCCTTTCCTCGTTTGGCCCGGGCACGCTCCTGCAGGGTGTGCAGACTGCACGTGGTGGGGATGGTTGCAATGTGTGAAACAGCGCAATACACGGGAGAATTAATTTTTCCAGACAACTTTCATTGATGAGAGTTGCAAGGCAATGTTTTTTGGAGTCAGGGGTGGGTGCCTGCCCATGCAGTTGCTGGTACAGCTGCTGGAGGGCCTGGCAGTTTGGTGGGGGTGTACCTGGCACTGGGGGTCCAGTGCTGAGGTGGTTGCAGGAGCCTGTGTGCCACGGAAACAAAAGGAATCTGGGGAGACCAGTAACCCTCCCTAAAATAATCCCAGAGAACTGGCACATCTCAAGAGACAGTGACACAGGCTGCAAAAGAGCAGTGTGTCTGTCAGCTGGGCACCAGGGGAGGTGGTACAGCCTGCAAAGCCTGCTAGGGGCCCTGATGAGGAAAAGCATGTAATTTATCCTGCAGACTGTATCGTTTCTGTGTCTGGATAATGAAATTTTTATTGTGACAAAATTGTTCAGGGGACACAGTGGACAGTTTATCAGTCCTTCCCAGGATGATAATGTGTGAAAGAGGCCAGAGGAGTTTATACTAAAATGTAGAAAGAAAGGCCCTTGTGGGATATTCAGGCCAAATGGCCAACTGGCACGTTTCTGTGCAAATAGCAGCCAGAGCAGAGAGCTCCACAGCTACAGGAACAAACCCAGAAGGAGCACAAAAGGATTGGAGCACTCTTTGCACTGTAACCTAAACCCATTGTAAATAGTGTTGAATTACAAGTGAGAGAGCTGGAATGTTGCAATTCATTGGAGTGTGCTTTGAATGAATACTGCAGAGACTCAATACCGCTTGAACTATGGATTTTTAGAGCACTTGCTTATGCTCATTCTTACACAATAAATGAAGCAGGTCTTTTATGATACAGTGCTATAGAATTAAAAAAAAAATCTCTTAATGTAGAAGTCATGTAGTCATTTGTGAGTTTTTCAGGTTAAATAGATTGTGGATGTGTTAAACAGAAGACAAGCACTGTATTTGTTTTTGTCAAATACATTGTGACTCTTCATTTCCTGGTCTTGTGCCAGTGTCATGATGTTCATTCTTGCTGAGATCTGCAACTGTTCATTTACATTATTCTAGTCCACACATGAATGAAGGTAGGAAATGATTGTGGCATTACATTCCTTTAGTAAGTGCCTGAAGAGAAAACAAAAAGCCTTAAAATAAGTCTGATTAATATTTATGAGTAACCTGAGACCCCCCTATTAGATGCAGCCTTGAACTCCATTAACACTCGGTTCAGTGAGGCCTGGCATTTATGTATTTTGAGGCTACTGACTTAGATTTCCAAGGTTTGTTTTATGAAATATTTGGAGCTCCCACTTGCTAATTAGTATTATGCACACACAGGGATGACTGAACTCTCCAGTGCCTGGTAATCACAAATTGCTGGCCTTTCAATTGCCAAGTGTGATATCTTGCCATAGGTGTCATCACCCTATACATTCAGCTTACAAGTCAGACCACCAAAAAGGATTTGAAAGACAACATTCCTCCAAACTGACTTAGTTCTTTTAAATTAATTTATTATCTGAACCAATTTATAACTAGCCTCAAAGTTCAATGTTTTGAATTCAAACTCCAGGCCAAATTTGAAAGTGACAGATTTTAATAAGGAATGAATTGACACCACAGATAAAAAAGTTTCTCAAGCCTGAGGATTTTGTAATAAAAATGTTATGGCTTCTGTGAATATCTGGTTTAAAGTGTAATGGACAGGAAAAGCAATAAGAAGATTGGGAATTTTTGCAGTTTTATAAGGTCAGCTATGCTGAAGTGTTATTATATTTAATTTATTGACTGCTTTGTCTGTGTTTCTGTGTATACACACACATATATAAATAGATATGCACATGTATAAAAATAAATACTGGAAATGACAACTGCTTCATATGGAGATACCAGAATTATCAGCCTAATATGTCCATTCCCAGATAAGATCACTCCATAAACATGGCAATCCAATGATTCACAGTGCTTTGCTATCTCTAAAAGTGTAGATTCCTTTTGGGCATTAATTAACAGTGATTGCTGTCATTGTCAGATATTATGGAAGGGATATTGCAACAGCAGGATCTGCAAGGCTCAGGGATGCTTTCTTCTTCTGTACTTGCTAGAGCACTGCCATTTATCTTGACTGAAAACAAGCTTAGTTCATTTCTTTAGGGATGTTTTTGGAAAGGTTGCTGGATTATCAATAGTTACTTTAGATGTACATGCCAAAGGGAAAGGAACACAGAGGAAACAGTAATAAAAAAGAGGTTTAAATTCCTTTGTGAATTTTGTTATGAGTAGTGAAAGGGCATAGCAGTCAAATCAAATTGATGCCTGACAGTCATGGGTCATGTGAATTTTCATGTGGGAAGTAATGAGATCTGATTGGCAGAGCTTCAGCTACAGTGCACAGACCAGAAATAATGCTCTCTCTTTGGACTTGAGTTCTTTTCTCTTTTATAGCCTCTGTGAGTTTTGTTCATAGACCTTGGGGAGGACTTGAAAGAGAGATGAGGGAAACAGTCCACTGAGGTTTAACAGAACAAAAGAAATCCAGATGTTCTAAGATATGGAAATGCGATAATGAACCCCAGTTATCTATGTGTGCAATATCTATACTGTTTCAATTCATAATTTATTGTCCCAATGTCCTGGATTAGAAGATTTTTAAAGTTTCATTAGGATTGACTTTCTTATTAGGGATGCTCTTAGGTATTTTGAAGATTGAGCACTGTAATTTGGGAGAAGACACTTTGCCTTTTGCAGATGTAGAGGTTCAATTCATGCTTCAAGCACAAAATTAAACTGGGAATTAGCTAGAGACTGAGTAATCCCTCTTACAAATTTGTGAAATGCCTTTGCTAAAGTGCATCAGAACTTGTCCTTTCTACTTCAGTTTTTCATTCACACTCTCTGAGAAGCAATTTCTCCATCCCAGTCTTGTGTTCCATTTCTAGTTGGAACTCACATCCAAATTATCTGTGGGCTGCAGCTTTCCTGGTGCCCTGGCACTCTATCCTGCAAAATGTTTCTGCACAGCAGGTCACTGATCTGCTAGTCTAGCTTGAAGGTAGCTGAAATGTCAATATAGCTTCTGGACATTTTTTTATGTTCTTTTTTTCAATGATGTATGAATTATAATACTGAAAATGTATTCCCTAATCACTGGCTAAGGATTAGGGGTTTGTACCATGGAAACTCTTCCCCCAGACTGAAGCCATATCTTAAATTGGAAAACACAAGACAGCTAATACTGTCATTTCTGGCCCTTTGCATTGCCTGCTGTATTTTCTAGAAACAATGAATTTTATGACATTAAAAATTATAATATGATTACTCAGCTGACTATATCCTGAGAGAGTAAAAAGGCCTCTATGCCCATGCAGTTCTTCACTAAAAACAACACTAAATATTTGAAAACTCTTAAATTATGCAAAATAAAAAAAAAAAAGAGTTTTGGCAGGAACAGTGGGAGTTTCTTGCCCACCTCTGTCCATGCTGGCAACCACTGCTAGGTGACAGTGTCCTTCATCCAAAGACAGAGCTCATCAGTGAAACATAAACTTAAGAGTACACAAGAGAGTGAGGGAGGGAGCAGATTTGCTTCATTAGCTTTAAGTAAATGAAGTGTCTTAATGACAGTAAGAATGTGGCACAGCCCGAACCAGCAATGCTCCGTTTCAGGCATGTGATGAGGTTGTTTGTGTTCCTGCTGCTGCCCAGGAGGCAGGAATGACAGCAGCAAGAGGGAATAGATATCAGAGATGAATGCAGAGACCAGATGTCTCAGGAGAGGTTCAGCCACAACACTGCAACTTATTTGAAAAGAAGAAATAAGGTTATCACAGATCAGATGGGAAAGAACAAACTTCTCATGGCACATTCTAAAAGAATCCCAAGAATTTGTGAAGTTTATCTTGTGATGTTAAAGGGAAGGGCCAAAAGGAGGGGTCAGAGTGGATCAGAGAGGAACAAGTGTAGGGCAGTGGAGAGGAGGGGGTGTGAAAGGGTCTGGTTGAGTGTCAGGATGCTTCTCTGATGAGTTCTCTCTCTGATCACTGCAGCCTGTCCCAGCTCTTTACTAAACTCATTCCACTCTCTGTAACAAGTGCTAATAGTTATAGCAAGCAGAAGAAAGTTCTATCTAAACCACAGATCCTTCTTTCTAGAGCATCCAGCTTCCCACGTAATTTATGAAATCTGAGGACATCTGAAACTAGGGAGCTGTGAGTTGAAATCTGCTATATTTGCAACTCCTGGCTAGATAAGTCTGCATTGCTCCACGAATGAAGCATTAAATGGGGCTGTATTTTTAAACTTGCAAAGACTTTCGAATACTGTGCGCAGTGAATTTTGCATTTTAACTGGTTTGACTCCTTGCTCTCCTTAGGGGAAATGGAAGAGTTAGAAACCCTGTGGCTGACTGGTATTTGTCACAACGAGAAGAATGAAGTCATGAGCAGCCAGCTGGACATCGACAACATGGCAGGAGTGTTTTACATGCTTGCAGCAGCCATGGCACTCAGCTTAATAACCTTTGTCTGGGAGCACTTGTTTTACTGGAAACTTCGATTCTGCTTCACTGGAGTCTGCTCGGATAGGCCAGGATTGCTGTTCTCCATCAGCAGGGTCAGTACTGCTTTCCTTTTCTCCCCTTTAGGCAATGGGCAGAATAAACACTGCCTCCCTAAAACATCATCCTTCCTTTTATTCCCACCTGGACATTTAACATACATGGTAGAGCATCAGTGTGATGCTCTGGAGCAGTCAATGGGCTTAGGATGCACTTGCACTCCTTGGGAAGTCTTTATCCATTGGACTATTTAGGGTATGAATTATCATATGCCAGGATGATCAGGAATCAAATGCAGAAAACAAATACATTAAGGAGCAATTTCAATGAAAAAATGGTAGAGCTCAGATGCAGGAAATGTATTAATTTCCACATAAAATATCCCCAACCCCTTCAAAAACCTAATTTGATTAGAGGCATTAGCTCTCAGCTTTGTGCATTTCTTAAGCAAGAAAATTGTAAGTTATAAAAATACAGTGGAATATTTTTATAAGCTTTTCTTGATAAACTTGAATAAACTCCATGAGAAAAGGCCAAACACAAGTATCACTTATGTGATATTGGTGATATATGCCTCATATTGGTTAGATACTAAGGCAAATTTTAATGATAACTTTCCCAGACCCACAGAGGATTTACATATCCAAGAAACATACTTGTAAAAAAAAAGGGAAAAGTGTGCTTATTCTTATATTTATGACAAATTGGTTGGGTTTTTTCTTTATATATTTTTAAAACAGAACTATCATTAGGTAAGTGATTTCTCTGGATTTTTTTTATATAGCTGAGGAGAACTGAAAATGATACTAAAATGGCTAATTGCTTTAAGGAGTGCTGCAATTACCCTGTTGAGTAGATTGGACCATTTTGGAACTGCATTAAAAATAGTCTGCTCTACTCTGTTGGGATTGTCTAGGAACCATATGCCCCTTAACCTCCACATTTTATATTTGAACTTTGTATTTCTAGCCTTTTTTAATATGAAATTCTCCTAAGCAATGCAGGAGAAAAAGAGTACTTATGTCAAAGGTAAATGTCTGAGAATTGCTAGTTCACAGGGTTGGAAATGTCAATTGGGCTCACAAGAGTGACTGAAGAGGTTGGAGTGAGAAAATGGGCTTCAGCCTTTTGCTCAAAATTAGTTAAGATTCAACTTTAGAAAGAGCTGTGTTTTTTTTCATATATATACTGGGATAGGGATCAGAAAAGCTAAAATATGATGACTAGAAGCCTTTTTATTTCAGTACAAGTGAAGAGTACCTTAACCTCCAATAAAATAGTCCCACTACAGGCTTGTTTAGGGGGGAAACTTAATCACTGATTTAAAATAAAGGAGTATCTATTACTGAAGGTTAGTTTCATTTTGTGCTGAGATTAGGGAACCCCTTCTAATCTTGTATTCTGGAATAAACTGGAGAGGCCAAGACAGACCAATGGTTTGTGAAACACTGGCAATTTTTCTCCTTTGTATTTCTAACAGATATAGCAGAAAATATTCCTCCATTTCAGTGCAAGAAAATGATAAAAAGCTAGAGATGTACTTTTAATCTTTCCAGTAATTGGATAAAAAAATGTTTAATTGTTCTTTATTGCTAATTAAAAGTAAAATTGATTTTTTAAAAAGTTATTGCTAATGATTTAATTTTTTTACATTACTCATATTGCAGGGTATTTACAGTTGCATTCATGGAGTACACATTGAGGAGAAAAAGAAGTCTCCTGACTTTTCTTTGACCAATTCACAAACCAACATGTTAAAACTGCTGCGAACAGCGAAAAACATGACGAATATCAATCCTTCAAGAATTGACTCCCCCAAAAGAACAGCTGATTTTATTCAGAGGGGTTCTTTGATTATGGACATGGTTATGGATAAGGGAAACTTGATATTTGCTGATAACAGATCCTTTCAGACAAAGGACAACTTTTTTGGTGACAACATAAGTGAACTGCAGACACTTCCTGGCAATCGACACAAGGACAATCTGAACAATTATGTTTTCCAAGGGCAGCATCCTCTCACACTGAATGAATCCAATCCAAATACAGTAGAGGTTGCAGTGACAACAGAAGCAAAAGCAAACTCCAGACCTAGGCAGCTTTGGATGAAATCTGTTGAATCTTTACGTCAAGAATCTGTACGTCAGGGCCAAGGTTCCCAGAGAGAAAACGGGTCAGAGGAAAACAGGCAGCTTTCACTGAAAAGCCAAAGATACCTTCCTGAAGAGATTGTCCATTCAGATGTATCAGAGACATCAAGCAGAGCTACTTGCCACATGGAAGCTGAAACCAACAACAAGCACCACAAAACCAAGGACAATTTTAAAAAAAGGACAGTAGCATCAAAATACCCAAAAGACTGCAGTGAAGTGGAACTGACATATCTGAAAACCAAACAGGGCTCTCCACGGGATAAAATCTACACGATTGATGCTGACAAGGAGCCAGGATTCCGCTTGGACACACCTCAGTACATTGAAAACATTGTTCTTCCAGAAACTGTAGAGTTCCCTGATGTTTACCAAGATCACAATGACAACTTCAGGAAAGCCGAACAAGCTAACAGGACTCCATCACATAACGAAGACAGTCTTCCAAATAACGACCAGTATAAACTTTATGCAAAGCACTACACACTCAAAGAAAAGAATACTTCCCTAGGTGACATGAATGACAGGTACAGACAGAATTCCACCCACTGCAGGAGCTGTCTCTCCAACATGCCCACTTACGCGGGACACTACACGACCAGATCCCCCTATAAATGCGATGCATGCTTGCGGATGGGGAACCTCTATGATATTGAGGAAGATCAGATGCTGCAGGATACAACGAACTTATCACTGCCTGAAGAAATTTATGAGCGTACTTGGTCACAAAGTAGTGCTCTGCAATATCAGAGAAAGAATAAACTGAGGATTAGCAGGCAACACTCTTTTGATAATATCGCTGATAAGTCCAGGGAAATTGATATTGGAAGACCTTCTCGAAGTATAAGCTTGAAAGAAAGAGAGAAATTTCTTCAAAGTAGTCCATATGCAAGCATGTTTAGTGTTCCCTCAAGCAAACTGTTGAGCAACAAGGCCTCACTTTTAACTCATGCTCTGGAGGACAGTAAGCGGAGCAAGTCCCTGTATGCTGTTCACTCGGATGATAACCCCTTCCTGCACTCCTATCGTGATGACCAGCATTTATCCCTTAGGCGAAGTCCAGCTGATCTTTATAAACATTCATTGCCAACAAGAGGAAGAAATGATAATTATTTAAGGTCGTCCATACAGTCTACAGCATCATACTCTTCCAGGGATGGTCGGATCCATAATGACATGTACATTTCAGAGCATGTTTTGCCTTACGTTGCAAATAGGAATAGCTTGTACTCAACTCCAAGGGTTTTAAATTCCTGTAGCAATACACGTGTGTATAAGAAAAGGCCTAGCATTGAATCAGATGTTTAAATTTTCCATGAACAATTTATCTATAGGGAAAGAATAGTTGCCACCATCTTAGAGGGAGAATTTTTCCTTTAACAGTGTCCTTCCCTGGTAAATGATACGTAAACCTCTCCCTTTCCCAATGTACTTTTGTACATGAGTAGGTAAACTGGTATGCTCTGAACTATCCTTTTAAAACATGTCTTGTTGAAAAGGATAAAAAATAGCCATTTATGTATGCTTTATATATAAATGGCAAGTTGTACTGAAATAGCCCCAATATATGTTGGCAACTATGCTGTTTTGTACCTAATTATTTTACTATTTCGGTTATTCTAATTTATGTTGCTAAGTATCATTCAATGTACTTTTGTCCTTAGAAATGTTTAATGATTTTCTAGTACTGGATAAGCAATATGGTATGCATGTAGTATGACACAGACAACAAGAAATAGGGATGCATTTGCACAGATTCAAAAGTAAGACTCTAAAAGAGAACAGAAAGCTAAGACTTCCAAAAATATATTTTAGCTCCATAATAATTTCCAAAGCCAAATACTAATTAAAAAAAAAAATCCCCAAACCCCAGGACCTTAATAAGTAAAATACAGTGTGTTAGCACAAAATTAGTATGTTCCTTCTAGACTGACAGATGGTAGATGGGAAGGCAGTAACCCCAAACATGTGAACTGCTGTGTACCAGAAGGAAGCCCCATGGATATTGGTTAATGTTCATGTACAAATGCTTTTCTTATATTGCACATGCACTTACCATTACAAAGTAAGTTCATTGAAAAGTTTGCAGTAATCTTGTCAGAAATTTCACAGCTGCCTAGTCCAGAGTATATATTTTTAGATATCACTATATGGCACTTACTATGGAGCTGTGGACTTTATTAGTAACCTTGAGGCCTAATGTGTACGTAAGTTTGCATTTGCCCCTTACTGGTGATTACTCAGGGCTGTATAGTATTTCTTTTATTGTTTCACTTCCCAAACCAAATCCCAACCCACTGTAGTTCTTTGTTCATAGTGTATTAGTGACAACTAATTAATTGTATATTAATAGTATTAAAGCTGTTAATACAGTATCAAACACCGACAGCCATAAGTTCAGTGTGATCAGTGAAGAGCGTGGTACCATTTATTTGCATACACAGAGAAGGATTAACACCTTTAGAAGGGCTTTTTCCTTCCACAATATTGTGCATATTTGTTGAACATCAGACCATTTTTCTAACCTCTCCAATCAAGTCTGTTATATAAACTGAATATATGCACACATAACTAAGAAACAGTATCTTTACTATCACTTACTGGTATACAAAGGTATTCACATAACAGGGATGCATTGTTATATGACTTTTCCTTCTATAAATGTCAATCAGATTATTTCGCAAATAAAATGTCTGCTACACACCCCCCCTTACCCTCACTGGAAGAAAAAAACCCAGTAGATTTTAACCATAAGGGAGCGTGAAAGGGAAGAGAGGAAGCCTTTCAGGAGAAGAGTGTACAGCTTTTCAACTAGAGAAGTAAATATAATTGCTAATACATTTAACTACTGAAAGTGTTCCTGAGGTGGTGCTCTCCCATTTTCCTGCTACTCTGAGAACTGCTTTAGGATTTTTGTGTAGAGGAAATTTAGATTATTCAAGCATTATTCCCTCCATTTCACTGAAGAACAGTGAGCAGGGAAACCATTACCACTGTGAATTGGAAAATGTGAATATTACCCTAACTTTTCTCTAAACTGAAACTCTTTTCAGCAGACTTGTGCCTGTCAGCTGTAACTGAGGCATCTGCATGCCAGAGGTGCAGTATGCAAGGTGTTTAATTTAGAACAGCATACTGCAGAGCAGAGTTGCAAATGGGAGATAATATAAATGATGCATAGAGATAGTCAAAATAAAGCTTCTTGAATTTTGTTTACAGCTTTTTTTTTTATTAAACAGATTTAAACTGACTTTGAGTATCGAAGTCCAGAATGAGTTCTTGGTATTTGCAAATGTATTTATATCTTCACTGTGATGGTGAAGGATGATATTTTTTAAGGAATGAAGTGTATTGAGATTTGGGCTTCTGAGTCTCTTTCCAGTTTCCAAAAATCTCAGTATGCTTTACTATAAGTATGATCAGAAAGCATATCTATGGGTATCTCTATGCAGTTCAGGTAAAAATATATTTTGGGTATTCTTTATTCAACATTTTGTCATAATTATTGACCCTGATTCACATGGGATGCTTTCTGGTTCCTCACTGGAGGGAGTTTTTATAAACAGAAGTTCCTTACCTGCCCTTAGAGCGACTCAGATCTCTTAGGAATAGCTGTGTGAGCTAAGCAGGGTAAGGATGTCTGTGGGATGAACACTACTTGTCATGAACCCAAACCTTTTCCCAAAGACACAAGCGTGCTTTGCTCTTAAGTCTACAGGAAGGCAAATGCACTGAAGATGTTATGTTGTAATGAGTGTAATAAACATATTTCAGGCAAATTTTAATATCCAATTCAAGTCATAGTATATTAACTAAAATATGAATTGTTTTGAACTATCTGGTGTGTTTCAGCAGATATGATATTTGCTGATGTCATGCCAAATCCTGCCATGGAAGTTGCTGAGCGTTTTACCAAGTAAATCATAAAACTCAGTCGTGGCTCTTGTCTTTCACATCATCATAAAGCTCTCAAAGTATTTGTTGATTGCTCCAAGTCTTTTGTATCATCATCTCTATCTAACCAGACACACATAATTCAATATAAATATACAAGTACTGTGTGTGAAGTTGTGGGAAAGAAAAATTTCCATTTACATTTTCTCTCTTGAGATTCAGTTGTAAACATCCTCAACCCAGGTGGATTTATCTTTCTGTGAAACGTGCAAGCAAATTAGCTACAGTGAAATATATTGCAGTGTTTGCTTTTTTCTGGTTTGAGCAGATTTCTGGTGACTGTAGAGATTTATTGTTATTATCTACAATATTCAATACAACCACCTGCCCTAAACCAAAATAAAGAGGCAAAGGGAAGACTTGATAATATTGCACAGCAGTTGTTCACATGGAAATATAGGATGCTTCCATAAAGGAAGAAAAAACCCCACCAGATACTGAAAGTAGAGGGAGTAAGAGTGTGCATGCATTTGTTGTTTTGCTCTTGGCATAAATCCAAGTCGATAGAGGGGAAGGAGAGCTGAGGCAGGGCTGCAGGCAGGAGCTGGTGTGGTTGCAGATGTGCTCGTGTAAAGAAGAAGCAGCTGAGAAGTTGAAGAAAAATCTTCAACAGAGCCACAAGCCACAGCTTGTGAGGCTCAGCCGTAGAGCGCGTGGAGTTCTGAATTTTGCCTGAGCTTTGTTGATGTATTTGCACTGACTTTCAATTAAACTGAGATCAAGACTTTCTGTATTTCCCTCTCTCTCACTCTAGCTGCTGCTATACTTGAAGAGGAGAAAAGAATCTTCCTGCATAAGTGGCCATCCTTTGTGTACCTTTCTGGATGGTGCTGGGGACTTGTTACATTTTCCTGATTACAGCTCTAGCAGTTTGTTGGTCATTCCTATCACCAAGATTTCCTGTGACTCCAGCTGGAACTGAATCAGGCTGTAAATGATATGGCCATTCTTGGTAGCATGTCCTGTAGTGTTACACTGCTCCTGGACGACACCTTTTATGGAGGCAGGATATTGAATTGCTGAGGAATGCAGTAGGTACATGGAGGTAAAAACAGCTACATAGACATACCTGCCTCTTGCTTTTTTCCTCTTTTAAGGATATTGTAGAATTTCTTCATGTTTTCGTCGTTCCCTTTTCACCACAGTAAATTTTCCTTTTTTCTCTCAAATAGATTTTGTGTTCTGCTTGTGTTTCTTAGAACAGTGTAGCCACCCACTAATTTAAAAGCATGGAAATAAGATATTTTAATATATAAGATAAAATTAAGGAAAATTAAGAGATCTTGCATTTCTGGAAAATTTAATTTAATGTATTTACAGCTTTTGCTCAGAATTCATTACTCTGCTATCTAAGAAGCGTGGTTAGGAGAAAGTGCTATGGACAAACAGAAATGAAATCACCGCCAGCTCACCGTGTTTTGGCAGCATCTCATAAATACATGTCTCTTTATGGTCTTTCAGGAATACTTAAGAGGTGAAATAAGGCTCACAAGGGAAATCAGGTGTGGTTTATTTTTCCTGATGAAAGCAAATCTTTTTATACAGTTTTAAAGGAAGCAAAAGCTGGAGCTGTGTGTGTGGCTTTGGGTTTCTGTGCTGGAAGGCTAAGCTCTTTTGTTGCCAGTGGAGAGAGAGAGAGAGAAAGCAAGAGAAAGCAAGTTCTGGATGGCAGGACAGCAGACTGAGGGGCTGGGAGCAGTGGTGTGGGGGATGTGTCCAGAAAGAAATTACCTCTCTCTGTTGACTTTTTAGAAAGCACAGGCTCCTAACTCAGATATCTCAGTTAGGTGGGCTTAGAAAAGCAATGGTCTGTTTATCCCCAGCCTCCAAAATCTGCCAGGTAAATCTGCAAGTCAGTACCAGTTTCAGCCTTGGAGGTGTTATAGGTTCCTGTGCTCATGCAAATGGGGTTTTTTTGTGGGGTTTGCAGCACCCCCTGCATAGTTGGGATAATCATTTGCTTTATACCATGTGACTACCCAGCATGGGAGCAGAGTGTCAGAATCCATTCCTTGAGGAATAACTTGCTATTTTCATATTTCTGCAGTGTAACATATGCACCTTAGAAATGGGGAAGATTTTGATACTGTTCCCTCCCTTGCTGGGTTTATCAATGTAGAACAGAAATTGTGTCTCAAATCTAAGGGTCTGAGAATCTGCCTAGATTTATGAAGAATTCAAGAGGTGAATTTTTTTTTTGGTTATTTTACATTGCATTTAAGATGTTGATATATAAAACCTAGTGAAAACAGAACTTCTATGAAAAAACCCTCTCCTAGTTAATATAAAAGAATAACTATCCTGTGGCTTGGCTAGATTGTGTCAAGTGTTAATCATCACATCATGTACTTCTTTCAAGATGAATGTCATACATTCCCTTGCTAAGCTTTTCCAGCTCTGGTCCTATCTTAACTCAAAAGTCATTTTAAAACAGATACCTTTCCTGTGTAGGGCTGTCTGGTTTGCAACATAAAAACAGTTTTCCAGTGATAGACTTCAATTTTTTTCTTAGCAAAGATTTTTTCCTTTTTGTTAATCTCAACTTCCTTCCTATTGAGAGCTGAGCCTTCCAAACTTAGTACTGCTGAAGGAACTTCTGAAAGAACATAAAGGCTTTTCAAAGTGTGGCTTATGATATGAGCCATTTCCCTGCTCAAATTCACCTGTACTGTCTTATTTAAATGTCTTAGCAACATGTCAGCATTTAGGGGAGCTCAGTTTAATCACAGCTGTGTATTTCTTTGTGATATGGATATAAGTACAGACAGGGATGTGGTTTGATAGAGGAAAGGCTCGATGTGCTTGGCTGGAGTCATCTGTGAAGCTGTGGTTAAATGGGAGTAGCCTCACGACCGTGCTGTCTCTCACCTCTTTCTGACCATGCAGAGTCTCTGTCTGATGTGCACGTGCTGTACGTGGTGAAAATCTCCTGCTGGTTCCTCAGCTGTCCTTGTGGAGCCGCTGCCATGCTCACCCCATTCCTGTGTCCCAGCAGTGTCTGTCGGAGGGGAGGTGGCTGCTTGTGCTCTCTGGTGTCTTTGCCCGACTCGAGGGGAGCTGCAATCCTGCCCTGCTTCTCCCTGCCCTGCTGGGGAGGGTTACTGCCCTCTCTGTAAATACGCTCTCCATTTATTTCCCTCACTCAAGCTTTAACTTTTCTTCCCCCTGTTTCTCTCGACCTGTGTACAGAGTATGCACTCTAAAAATATGAGCTCTTCCAAAGTCCTGCAACTTTGGAAGCCAGGAATACAGGTGTGCATCACCCTGCAATGCAGTGAAGATGCACTTGGTTCTCCTCGTGGCATCATGAGCTTTTTTTGTTCCATACTGCAGAATGTATCTGCCATGATTGAAACTATTTTGGTTTTTTAAAATTCTGCCATTTTAACAGCTGTAAGAATCCACTGCTGATTTTGTGATGGTTTTGTCATATCTATAATTTAAGAACCAGAAATAATATAAGTAAAAATAAGTTACCTCACTATTTACCACGTTTTTGTTGTTTTGCGCTTAAATGACAATTTTTACTCCTTTTGCTTAATTCTTACCTGTATTGAAAACAAGGCTAAATTAGTAGAGAATATAGCCATGCTGTAACATTTTCATGCAATACCTTTATTAATAGATAACCACACTAAATATAGTATTACATATTTAAAAGAGAGATGGTTTTGACTCTCCAACTCTTAAAAAGTAGTGGTGATAAGCAGTTATACTCCTAGATGTTTTGTCCTTTCCCTTTTGTATTAGTATTTGTTTTCACTAATATATTTCAAAAATTATATTTCTGTGCACGTTAGAAAACTGTGAAGATAAATACCAATAAATATTGTGATACTTATTCAGTGCACTGTAAAGTTCCAAGTGAGATGATACTTTGCTTGGGAATTGATGAAAGTTTCCTCACTTCTCAGAAATGGTACTAAGCTTTAATGTGGGAAAATGGTAATATTTACAGTGACATGAAATTTTAATGGAGAATGTCTTGTTTTGCACTTCTGGTACTATTAGAAGAAATGATATGTTTTTCTCAGCAAATGCATTATGCGATTACATTTTAAAATTTGTTTTATGCATTGCAGTACATAAGAATAACTGCTTTGAAGAGATTTGTGTTACATAATTACTACAGCATTCTTTTGTCTGATATTTTTTTTTCCCTGAGCTTGTTTAATAATGGTGTTTAATGGTGAAAACCTTTTGGGAATGTATTTTGGCTTCTGTCTCACATTGCAAACCCTGAACTTGGACTCGTAGTGCTGCAGTCGAAGGCCCTGACGAGGCTGCTCTGCCTTTCCATGCTCCTGGGGACGGGGACCTTCCTTGTTCCCAGAGGACAAGGGACAAGATTAGAGGAGTCCAGAACACTTTTGGAGGATGTGCTGTGCAACAATAGAAGTGTAAATGATCTTCAAAAGTGAAAATAAAAAGCAATTGGAGGTTCACAGTTAGCCACACTAGTGGAGGGGTCTGTGACAGGGGTCTGCAGTTTCTGGAGGAGATGATAATTTTTAACGAAAGTAATTTGAATTCTACTTAATTTTCTCAAAGTAACTGAAAAAGCGGGAGTTTTCTTTTTCTTTTTAAGCCAAAGTCTTTATGTTTTCATACGAGGTTTCACAGGAAAATGGGCCAAAGAATACAATTAAATATGCAAATGGTTAATCCTATGAAAAAGGGTATCCTGTTATCTTGATATGCACAAGCATATTAATGGTAATAGGAAGAATGTGTGTAATTTTCCTGTATATTTCTATGTAGGTTGCACTATTTTGAATGACACAATCCTGATATTTTAATTACCAAATACCATAAGATGCTGTTTATTAATAGTTTAAACTTGTTAACCTAAATATATATACAGTATACACAGGCGTGCGTGCATACACCTTCCAACACAGTCATGCGTGAGTAATCTCCCAAAGCTGTGGGAATCATTTCAGCAGTGCTTTATTTAAGTGGTTTTCTTCTTTCCAAACCTCCCACATCTAGAAATCTTCCAGCAGCGTTTATTGTAGTGTTTGATACCTGTTACAGAAGGGGCTAAAGGACTTGTTTGGGTCAGGATTGCTTTGTGCTAGGACACATGAAAATGTGTCAGAGAGTTCCTGTCCAAAAGAGCAGGAACTGATGCTTGCTGTAATACCCAAGTCGTAGGGAAAGGATGGCTTTTCATACTGGTTTGAAAAATCTTGCCCAGAGAGGCTCTATGGGCCTGGTGACTGACCTTAAACTCAGTGGCAGCTCACGTGATCCACATCTGGTCCCAAAACTCCTCACTTAAGGCCGCTGAGGAAGGATACCTCCAGAACAGAATTCCCAGGGAAGAGCAGCTGGTGTGTGCACCAGTGGCTGCCCATGTGTTCTCCCATGCAGACTGGGCAGGCTCCAAAGTGGGTTTTGCATGCCAGGCAGGATTCAGCAGTGGTGGGTAAGGCACAATCAGTTCTCTCCATGCACAGGCTTTTGTGCTTGCCAGTGCTGGTGATGAGGAGATTTCCACCGAGGGATGAGTGTGGTATTGGGCTTATTTTCTAAATCTGTGCTGCTCTAACTAAAACTTATAACAAAAAAATATACCTTGGAATCATTTGTTGAAGTAATTCCTGAACTTTTCTAGAAGGGAATTTTGGATAATTATGAAGTTTTCCACTGTAACCAAGAAACACTAAATTCTGCAGGGTCAGATTTTGTCTACTACTCATTGCAAGTGTGTTTTGGAGCAGAACTTGGTTTCAAGTTCTTCATCTGCAAGAAGAAAATTTTTGCTTAACTTCTTATTGCCTGGTCTAGGTTTGGATTCCAAATGTGGACAAAATACCTTTTGACTTAAACAGGGATGTGTGAGGGAGTGATGGGGGAGCAGATCCTTAGCGCAGTTCATGCTCAGATTTTAAAAATCCCCAACTAAACCACATGTTGCAAAGGTTTGGAAATTGCATAATGTAAAATTGTGTGCAGCTAGGAAGGAAAGCAGTGCAATTTCAGTAAGAGCTGTTTGCAGTTTATGCTTTATATCAGGTAAAATATTTTGAAATAGTCTTCCTCATTTCAGAACGTCCGTTTTGCACCAATGAAGAACAGCCTGATCTCTCTGTCTTCACACCTCACACCCACATGCACAGTGGATCTCGTGCCTTCCCTACTGAAACCAGGAGGCTCAAAAAGAATTCATTAATGTGTTAGGCAAACTCCTACCTGATTCTTAGCTCATTGCTTAATTTTCATGCAAGATCTGCATCCATACATTTCAGGGTCTCAGAAGCACTTCACCTGTGAGTTAATCATGTTGATCTTAATTCATCGGATTCAAATTCACACTAAACCTAAAGGGCATTTTGTGCTTCCTTTCATCCTGTTTAAGGATATTTGTGGGCTTAGATGAAACACTAATATTTCTGTGCTGCTAAACAAAACCCACCAGAAATATTTTAAAATCTCAAATTACACTTTGAAAACCACTTTTTTTACCTGTTTACTTGAATAATGTCAATTTAATATGTTGTCCTGATCAGTTTTTGTACATATACATGTGTATATATATAAGCTATATATAAATATGTATATGTATAAAGTTGTTGTGGAGAATTAGGGGCAAGACAGAAATCCAGTGTTGTGACAAAGATTCTACAATCATTTATTAACAGTTTCAAGTAATGTATTGTTGTTTTGAGTTTGATTAGAAGTTGTTTGCAGTTGAACTATGAAAAATGAAATGCAACTAAGAAAATGAGAACTCATAATGTTAACTTAGGATTTTGCTCACAAAGAAAATTAGTTACTAGTACAGTTGGAAGAATATTCTCTTTTTGATGGGGGAAAAGAATTCCAGGTGTAATAGTTACTGATTACATGGAGCACTAGGAGAAATTTGCATTCCAAAAATAAAATTTTACCAGAAATATTGGAACCATTAGGTTCCATACACAGTAAAATAAAAAGCCTATCACTTCTGTAATTTACTAGTGCAATTTGCTGTAACACTCTCGAAAGTCTCATACTTCAAACCAAAGAGTAAGTCACAAATTTCCAATTACTAGCAAAGAATAGTAGAAATTTGAAGAGCTCTTAACACCTGGGGAAATAAATCAGGATGTTAGAGTAGAAATAAAAGAATATTGGCGAAATGGAATCAACCATAAAATAATTAATTTTTAAGAGAATCCAGAATTTCATTATAAAATTATCAGTCTAATGGATTCTTCAAAAGAAAGGGTTTTGGGGGAAAGAGAATATTTAAAATCTAGTTTTGACATTCCAATTACTGCCTGTTTTATTAGCTAGGTTTAGCAAAGTGAAATGAGTTTTAACACACGCGGTTTCAGCTGCTGTGTGGTGCAGACACGTGAACACCCAGCTCCCCCTGCACCCTCTGTCCCTTCCTCGGAGATCCTGGGGTGGCTGGAGCTGCCCCAGAGCACCCAGTGCAGCCTGGAGGGACTGGGATCACACACTTCTCTCCTGTGTTCACATACTGTCTCACTGCAGTTCACCCTGACCATATTCTAACCCAGTGCATGACTGAGTGCTAATACTGTATAAATATTTTGAAACATATCTTAAAAAAAAAAAAATGTTTGCTTCAAACTTTTTATGATAGAGAAATATATAATTATTATGGTTGTCTTACAGATTGTATTGTGTTCATTTTTTGTTAAATATGTAGAAAAACATTAAGGGAATGGGGGGACTTGAATGTCTGTGTGTACTGAAATGTATATAACTATTTGGAAGAACACATGTGCCAAGTATAACATGATGTAAAAATTGTAAATATATGAAAAATTCATTTTTCTAATAAAGATAATTTCTGCCAATTAATATGAAAAGGAACAATGGTATCATTTTTGTCTGTCTTCCTTGTTAAATGGGACAAAATGAGGCATCACCTATGAAGAAGGTTTACATTTGTATTTTCCTGTGCCATTGATGTGATTTGAAGGGTGTTAACAGCCACGTGTTTTGAGACATCCTTTGCTGTTAGAAATTATCTAAAGGTGAAGACGCCTGAAGCCAAAGCTGACAGTACGTGCTTGGTGATCCCAATTTAATTTAATTCACAAAGAGGATCCAGACAATTAACTTATGCAAAATTGCTTTGTTGTGAGAATGATGCTTTGGAAGGTGCTCCCTCAGCAGAGGAGGAGCTCGGAGAAGGATGGGCCCTTCCCCTGAGGGCCGTCCTGCCGTGTCCCACCCGTGTCAGATGCACGAAGCACGCTGGGCCTGCAGGAGGAGGTGACCCTGGAGAAAGGAGAGAGCTCTTGGGGCCCTCATGGAGGCAGCAGAAAGGAGAGAGCTCTCGGGGCCCTTGTGGAGGCAGCATCCAGCCTGAGGAGGAGGTGTCCTGCCAGGAATGATGCCACCCCTGAGAAGAGCTGGAGCTGAGGAGTGCTCCTGGTGTGGCAGCACGCTCAGAGCTCGGTCAGGTGAGGATGAGGGAGAGGAGACGCGAGGGTGAGAAAACAGCAGCGATGTCTCACATCTTCTATGACTTTTGGTGCCCACAAACTTGTCCAGTGTTCTGGTTAATCAAAATATAAATTGAAATAGTGGTTTTAGTGGAGCATGTAAATTTATTTCTAAGGTTTGACCATTTTTCTGGCCATGGGAACTAAAGAAGTGAGGTTCACACTGGTCTCTGAAGCGGTTCCACAGGACCCCATTTTCCATGATGTCTGATCAGCTAATTAAAATCTTTGAATCCACAAAATGGGCTTAAACAAACCCTTGGCAATTAGAATAATGTTCTTTGAGGCAGTGGGATGAAAGTTGTTATAAAAATCCAAAGTATTCTTTTGATAAAGGGGCTTTGTGTCAAATGTAAAAATAATGACGCAGGTGAAGGGTTGCTCATGGATGTCTCAGAGCAGAACAGTCCTATCTCTTTGTTCCCAAGATGAACACGTCTGCACAGATAATATGAGAGATATAAAATTGGACTTAATGAGGTTTCTAATGAGAAAAAACCTGCTGGGCTTATGGTCTTCTGTTAGAAGATTCTTTTAAAGGGACCTCACCCTATTTGTATCTCAACATCTCCATTTCATGAAACAACATGAGGTGTGCCCAAACTGCTGAATCTTTATCTGAGCTTGAATCTTTGTTTTTATGTGACAATGGTGTTTGTATCCAGGCTGGTGTTGGCATCAGGGCTGCTTCTCCCAGCTCTACCTGGCAGCAGAGCTGATTCTCCCAGTGTGTCTCTGAGTCAGCTCAGCCTCAGCTTTAATTCCCTTTGGGATCTGGTTTGAAGAGAGTCATATTCCTCCAGATTGTTCTTTTGAGTCTTTGCTAATGTGTCTATGGCAACTACCAGTCTTCTAAGACTTTGCTTGCTAAAAAAATAAAGTTTAAGTGGTGACTGGGAAATGGAAGCTTTTTAAGACATGCTGTGCATGGCAGTGCCAGCAGCCTTCCCAGCCAACTGAGCAATGCACCCGGTACCAACACAAGTTTCTCCCTGTAATTTGGACAAAAACCCCAGCTGTTCTAAGGCCAACTGCTGGAGTCTGCTCATGTCTATATACAGAAACATGATCCACCCTACTTGTTGTGGTGAGTTTTCCCACTGATCATTCTAGCTGCTTGTTTCTCTGCTTCTTCCAGCAGTTTACTAACAACATTAGGTTCCCCTTTCAGATTTGTTGCAGTACAAAAACCAAACCATGGCTTCTACAAATGGCATTATTGATCTACCATGTGATCCTCTGTCACGCTGTACTTCTCCCACTCCAGCAGGCACCTCCCCGTGTGCAGCACTGTGGTCCTGTTTTCCACTGAAGAAGGGAAGTTTCACAAGCTGAACAAGGGTCTCTACACTGATTTCTGTATTTTCTCTCTAGATGTTCCTAAAAAAGCATTCAGGTGGGAGGGAGGGTGGAGTTCTGTGTGTAGTTTATTGACTATTTATTTATTTGCTACTAGTTAGCTTACACAGGATGATCATTGCAGATATTGACTGCATTCTGTTCAAATCAATATGCTGAAACCTTTTTTTAAAAATGTGTGTTTATAATGTAAACAACAATTGTTTCTAATCTATGGCAGGAATGATTTTAATGCGCTGAGGTTTCTCATCTTTGCAGTAGACAACAGGGGATGGTAATACAGAATATAATCATGATTAGCATTGTTTAGACAAGGTTACTGCAAGGTCAAAGACATTTTCCAGCGGTCTCCATGCAGCTCCAGGTGTAATTTAATAGCAATAATCCTTAAAAAACTCTTTGCACTGCAAAAGCACACGGTGTTTTTAGAGTAGACCTTGGCCTGCTCGTTAGATGTGAGCCACCTCATGAGATCATTGAACCCTTTCATAGTCCAAGACTGCATAACATTTACACTGTCTGTAAAGAGCTACAGAAGATACAAAAAGCAGAAAATCTGAACACAAAACTCCAGAGAGACAAAATACAATATTAACCAGGTTTGAAAGTCTCAGGCCCTCTTGTTACAGAATTGTGTAGCTCCACTAATTACTTTGGGGACTGAAGCTGTTTGGCATTTCAGAGGCTTGTATATGAGCAGCTGTCTCCTTCCAGCCTGCATGGGGAAAGGCAAATTGAATAGGAACCCTAATAGGCTCAAGGAAAACCCTGTGGAAAGGAAAAGCAGAGACCTTGGCCAGGTTTTACTCCCAGTTCCTGAGATGGTGCAGTTTTATCAGTTGAGAGGTTTTCCAACTTAAGAAAAAGCTTCTTCAGTGGTATCACAGCAGCACAATCCTGACTTTACCTTCCTCTTTCCCAGCAAAAGAAATGTGGCAAATTGCATAATTCTCCTGATAGCTGAAATGCCTCTAAGTCCCTTTTCTGCAGTTATAAAAGAAGAAGCTTTTGTATACCTTGGAGAAGATAAAAGCAGTAGGAGTGAGGATGACTGGAATAGCTGATTTTCCTCTAAGAACAAAACTGCTGTTGCATTGATTTGGCCACAGTGAGTGTTTCCCAATATGGGCTTTGAAAGCTGCAGTGCATGTTAATTCCTGTTACCCTTTTTATTTTATACGTAAATGTGTGTGAAGAGCTTATGTTTAAAAATAGGAGTGGGGATGATGGTGAGGGTTTTTGCTATGGGAGAAACTTTCAAATAGGACTAGACAACTCTAAGTATTTTGCAAAAAAATGGTGCAAATCTCTTTGAATATGCCACTCACCAGCAAGAACTTCTGGCAGTAGCTCCTAAACAACCAAGAAAATAATTTATTTTTAATGAAACATCAAATCTCTAATTTTGAGTCCATTTAGATTTTTACTTTAGTTGAAATTCTGAAATGATATTCAGGTCCTCTTTTCCTCACCTTTAAGACCTCTGCTGTTCTTTTCCATGGATGCACTATTGTCTCAGCAAATGGGAGCAGCCATTGTGATGTGACCTTAATTATATTTTTACTTCTCTGAGCTAAACAGCTGTGATCTTATCACCTTCCTGCTTATTTCCCATTCCCTCCATCTACTCCTAGCAGTTTTCTTCTGTCCCTGTGAGAGGGTGGAAATGTGAGCTGCACCTTGAGCCAGCCCTGCATGGTCAGCACATTTCCATGTGTTACAAGCATTGTAATCTCCATGTTCTTTTCTATTCCTGTCTTTGTAAATACTAACATTTTGTTTATTTCTCAACTGCCACTCTGCAATGAGATGATTTCAGTACTCAGAGCATAATGGCATCCATAACCTTCTTTTTCAGATGTTGGTTTTGCACTCAAAACATTTGGGTATGTTGGACTATTTCTCCTTGAATGTGTTTATTTTTCTGACATTTCTGAACACTAACATACTTTTTTTTTGCTAAATATTTGAGTCTGACAGGCCATTTTAGATGTCCTTCAAATTTGTTGGGCTTGGAATAGTAAAGAAATGACAGGACAATTACGGAGCAGGGCCACGGCTACGAGCTCTGTGTTGTAAGGGATGCCTGAATGCCTACATGTTGTGGCATTGCATCCTGTGTGCTGGGGGCTTCCTGAAATAATGTTTAGCATTTAAAAAAGGTCGATTATGTAATGTGATGTCCTGGGTTGGACTGTGAAATGCTTTGAAGTCAGAGAATGAAAAACCCACAGTTTAGGTGATCAAGAAAGATATTAAATATTGATACCTTGAGAAAATGGCGAGTGTCTTCAATTCTTTCACACTGCAGTCTAAATAAATCACAAATTTATTTCTTTAGGGAGCTGGATGCAGGTAGCAGAACCAGTTTTATAGAGAGAAATTGAGGTAATAGTGAAAGTAGCCCAATTTAATCATGGTAGTTTGCATATTTCTCAGAGCAGTGGGTGGGTAGATTGGAGCGTATCAGAACCAGAGTTGCCAGCTCATTGCTCACATCAGTGTATTCCCCAGCTGGTTCTGCATATTTCTGTGGAAACCTTTCTTCTTCCTGAGGTTGAGAGGGAAAGTAGGATGTGAGGTTATCTGCAGTGTGGTGCTTGTACCCTCTTGCTGTCTGTGGGCTTCAGCTTCACTTTGGTTTGACAGCTGGACTTGATGATCTTGGAGGCTTTTTCCAACCATAACAATTTTATAATTCTGTGACTGCAAAGCCTCAGTTCTAGAACAGCAAAAGCCCGTGATTTTAGATGGAAAGTTGAGACGTAGTTATTTACACGTAGGCAGCCCATGATGGATTAACTACAAATAAACTTCAGTGAACTGCAGTCTGTCACCCCTGTGTGCCAGCAGTGGTTGTGGCTCAGCAGCCTCAAACAGCTGCACTGATGTGCACAAAGACCAATTACCATCCTCCTAATTGCAAAGTGTTCCCCCTGGCTTCATTGTGCTGGTGGAACCTCAGGAAAACTTGGTCCTGGCTTCTAAGTTTTCACCAGGCACTGCAGGGCTTGAGCAGACTGGGAATGTGGCTGTTATTTAGTCAGGGCTGCCATTGTTTTGGTGCCCTGTGCTTTCATACCGTGCATGTGTGTGCATATTTTAAACAAACAAATCCTCAAATCCTCTCTGGAATGACTGCAGTGCTCTGAATACTGACCCTTATCTGCTGATTTTAGCAGCAATAATACGAATAATTTTTATGGGGAAGGATGGCTCAGGAGCCATTAAAGCCAGGGCAACCCTGCCAGTGTGTGCCAAACAGCCAGGGGCTGAGGACAGCGGTGTTGTGTGGCTGCTGTGTCCTGGGAACGATGGAAAACCTTGGGCCTGCTTGGAACAGGGTTCTGTGAAAGTCCTGCTTCATTCTCGGTTGAGATCAAAACAGATCACTGGACTGGGAACCTCAGGCTGGTTTCTAATGCTGGCCTGGCATTGCCATGTCATGGGGTCTTGGTTCCCCTGCAGCCTCTTCAATTTGCAAGTAAGGCCTTTGCTGGAGTTAGTGTCTCTTGCCATTATCTCATATGGAGCAGATGCTAAAGTCTTGACACAGACCCACTAGCTTTGTAGTGATAAAATAGTTAAAAATAACAAATTACTAATTTTTCCTCCTATACTCTGTCCCTTTGTCAGCAGAAACCTAAATTACAGGGAGATATAAACAAGCAGAGAATGTCACCGAGACACCAATATTTAGGACGAAGTATAACAATGAAGGTAAGCCTCCAAAATGGTCTTATTCCACAATTACCTGCAAGAGAAACTGTAAATCCTTGACACGACTGACACCATGTTGCTCTTCATATTGTATAGACAGTGTGAGCACACAGAGTACTGCTTTTAAAGCTGTGGACATGCAATTAATGACAACACAGAGAAAATGCTGGGATTTTTGATCTTTGTGGGTTGCTTTGTCCTGAGCTTACACAGAAACTTCTTTTTCTTTTAACCTTATATAAGTTATGTTGTTAGATCATGTTTTTAAAGGCTTTTCCACATGATTTTTTCAGTGGACACACTTGTGACATTTGCTGTTCTTATGACCCCTGTGAACTCATTGAAGTCCCCTCGGGGAGTCATGAATATGAAAGTGTTTCCTTTTTTGGCTTCATTTTTCACTGTTTTTGCTGGCTGGTTGGTTGTGTACAGTGCAGAGCAGCTGTCCTGAATGTTGTTCTTCTGTCCTCCTTACAAGGGGCACAAAGGAAAAGCCTTCTGGAAAAAGCAGCTTTGTTTCCCCTCAACAACTTCAATATGAGAAAAATGACAGAAAAAGAGGACTTAATGAAAGAATTTGAACTATTACAGGAGGGTTCAAAATATGTTTTTAATGAGATAAGTTATAAAAAGAGAAGTAATGTAATAATGGTTTTGGAGATTTAATCAGAAGAGTTGATTCATATTCCAAAAATGATCTTTGTACCGGAGCTGCATCTTCATTAAGGGCCTGCCTTTTAATGGTCCACCAATCAAACTAAAGATCTCTTTGTGGATATAAGATGGTGACAGTCCTATTTTAATATTGAGATGTCTTTTAATTGCTCAGTCTGTGCCCAAACTCCACCACATCTTTCCATGGAGCTCTTTGTTAAACTGGCAGGGGAGAGGTAGGGTGTTGCTGGGTAACTCAGTATATTGGCACAAGTGCCCATCCACTGGCAGAAAATAAAGTACCAAATGTCTGTTTGGGGAAGAGAAATCCCCAGAAGAAACTCTGCTTCAGGAGTACTGAAACCAGGAGCAAGAAGCTGTATTTCCAATTGAGCTTTGTTTGCCAGTGTAGAAAGGGGCAGAGGGAGAGTGTCAGTGTTGGGATGGGATGGAACAGCCACAGGGCAGCTGCACCAAGCATAGCAGTGCCCCACTCAAATTTCTCCATTAAATAAGGAAAACAGTACTCAGCCCATATAACCAGCAGAAGAAATCCCTCCTTAGGCTGATAAATTCTTCCAGCTGCTGAATAAAAATGTTATATTTTGAATAAGTGATGCTGCAGAATATTCAGGACAGCAAAATTTGACTTATGGTATGAGCACTGGGAGGGGTGGTGCTGTCCTGCTATGTGCCATTAAATTCAGCAGTGTTGCCATCTGATTCAGATGAATCTCCTGAGTGTGAGTGAGCCAGTTTTCCATTCCCTAATGCACTGGTCTAAGTGTTACACTTCCCCAAAGTGATATAATGTCCCCAAATATTTGGTTGATTTATTTTACTTCTCGTATTTATTTACATTTTAATTGCTACAGATAGAATAAATTCACTACTTTGAAGTTTTATTACATTAATGAAACTGGCATAGTAGAGCCTAAATACTTTTGGAAACTCTCTTCTACCTTTCCAGTTCTGTGAAAGAGAATTTCAAGTAAAACACCGTGAGGTCTGGGTAAGTTGTTCAACACATGACACCCTGATATCCTCAGAAGTACAGAGGGGAAGAAAAATATATATATATTAAATTTCATAATCAGCAAGAATATGAGCCCTTAATAAAATTGAGTGTGGTATTTCAGGATTTTTTAAAGGAATAAGATCTATAGCTAATGACACTTATTTTTTTCTTCCACTCTTTTTTTTTTTTTTTTCCTTTTTTTTTTTCATTTTTCCAAGTACCTTTTGTTCTGTGATACCTCCATACCTCCCCTCTTTCTGGAAATAAGCACTGCAGTGTATCCTGACAGACAGAGGCAGCAGCATATGTTTTTAGGAGCCTGGACTCTGACAGCGTTGTCTTCAGGTATGGCCCTATTTGCAGCAATTTTCAAATACATTTTTCTGTTGTGTTAAACCTCCAACAGGAACTTATGAAATGAAGACCTGGTGAAAACTGGCAGGTGGGAGTGCCCTTGGGGTTTGTGAACAGATGACCTGACATTGAATTTCAGCCCTGTGAAGGGGGCACAACCCTCACCTGTGCCTGTCCTGGTGGCAGCAGCTTGTCCTAGTTGCAGCTGAGTGGCAGAAGAATCGGTTTCTGTTCAGCCACCCTTGATGTTATGTCCTTTCATACCTATGAGAGAAATCATCTACGCAGGTGCTGGTGCAGAAATACATCAGTTGAGCTGTGAACAATGAACTACATTCTTTCTTCTAACACTGAATTCAGACCTTGTTAAAAAAAAATAGGACAGGTTGCACAGGGAACAAGAACTTTCAGTTCAGACAGTGCCAGGGTAGGTAGTAAGTGGTGGGTTTGAAAGGCCTTGTCAGGTTTTGTGTTCAGCTGGTGTGTGCAGTGTTACAAGAGGCAAAGTGCGTGTATTGCACAGGCAGGTACCGAGGATGCTGCCGTCTCCTCTCACTTCTGTGTCAGCCTGAGAAACTTTGAAAATCAGTCCTCCCCAGTGTGGATGTCTTATCTGTTGAGTGTACCATGTACTAGACGTTTTAAAATCCTTGTATTTTCCCACATGACTTCTTTTGGAATAAAGTGCAGCTGCAAATGGATTTCCACTCTCTAATTTCCTTCCCTTGCAATGTGGCAACTTGAAGCTTGGCAAATGCAGTTTTTATAATCTATGAAAAATGTGCTGCTAACCTTGTACTTTAACATCAGCTCCTCTCTATACCTGCCTTAATCTGAAAAGCTTGATAATAAACATTCAGGCAGGAAAAACTACTGAGACTATTGAATGGTTGTTATAATAACTCTGATTCAGTACATTGAAAGGACTAAAATGAAATTGAACCTGATAACATCAGTTTTGTGCAACCTGTGTTTTTTTTTACCAGCTTTTAATAATTTTTCATAGCAGTTCTGCATTAACATCCCATTTGGGAAACTCATTCCTCTGTTGTTCTCTATATTGCATACTCCTTTTCTTGCTCATCTAAATAATATTTCTCTCTCTCATTCATCTGTGCTCCCTACATATCACCAGGTAGACTTGATGGATTTCTCATCCTGAAAACCATCTGCTCAGTTAGATAACATAAACTCATCCACCAAAATTCAGGTTGCTAGCAATTCCTGCTAAACCAAAGCACTCATTATGATCCTTTTTTCCAACACTTGCCCTCCATCCAGGCCTTCCCAGCTGAAAACTTTCAGGCAGTTCTGGGACTCAAGACACATCTTTGGAGTTGTCCAGTTGGCCATGGTAAGAACTCCCAGGCTGTGCTTGGGGAGGATGGCCTGAGTGCAGGGAAAGAGGTGGGTGAACTATCCTAAAAGGGAAGGAGTCATGTACTCCTGTAGTAGGTTATTGTGCCCAATACAGAAGATGGATGAAACTTGGAGGATAGAATTCAGAGAAAGTGGAGAAAGTAGGGTAGACAATGTGTGCTTGGAGCCTGGGTGTTGGGTGACCCTGATGAAGAGCAGCAGCAGGATAAGAGGCTCCTTTCTGATCCAGGGAAGTTCAGCTCCTGCTCTTCTGGCACAAACACTTGTGCAGGCCGTCAGAGAACTGGGTATGAGGGTAAAGGGCTTCACAAAGAAAACAAAAAACTAAATAAAACTATTTCTTTCTTTTAACCAGACTTTTCCCTGCCATTTTTTGTCCTGCACTTGCACGGTGGAGAGCTGCTTGTGCAAAGGGCCGTGTCTGGGGCTGTGGCCTGTCTTCTGTTGGATGGAAAATGCATCTGCCATCAAGACCTCAAGCTGTGGTAAAAGCCCAAAGGGCTCTGAGACATTCATCAAGTTCGTAAGAGCAATATAGTGAATCTGTCATGCTCATGACTGAACAGTTGTATTTCTAGCATGCTTTGACTGAAGTGATTTTCTGTTTGACCTGTCCCTGTGCAGAAGCACTCTGGCATGAACCAGATGGGCTGTACTCAAGCTAAAAAGGAAGTATTTCTTTACATTAAACTTTTCTTCAGATATTTCTTGTCCTAGTCAGTTAGAGTTGCTGAGGTCACTGGTCAGCAGTACAGGGCTGTGTGCCAGAGCAGCCCAAGCAGTGGGTCAGGCAAGGGAAGTTTTTGGTCAGGGTGATGGGTGTCACCCTCAGGTGGCCATGGGGGAGGCACAGCTGTGAGCCCCAGGTGCCCAGTTTTTCTCAGCCTGAAAAGACATTGTGGTGTTATACAGAGCCCAACTGCTGCTGACTGCATCCAGCTGCATGAAAAAGTGTCTGCAGGGTTTGTGGCTTCTAAAACATGCAAGTCGTGGTATGTGTAATTTTCACCACTTCCCACAATGGGAGAGGTGGGATTTCTCACTCAGAGGGATGCACGTTGTACTGACTGGAGAACAAGTGTGTGCCTCCAAGTGGAATTTCACAGCCTGGCCCTCCTCCTCAGAGCTCACAGGGCTTCTGGTTTCCTTTGGCAGGAGGTATGCCATGGAAAAAGTTGCTCCTGGAGGGAGTGAGTATTTCTTGGGCTAATTACCTTGCATTGTTTACAGTCCTTGAAGCATCTAAGTTGATATGCTGAGTTCAAGAAGGGGAAAGTGGCTAGAACCTGTAATGTAGCTTAATGAAAACTAATGAAAGTTTAAATAAAAAGAAGCATACAAGTCCCTAGTGAGCTACCTAAGCCATAGTTCTACAAAATTTAATTAATCTTTCCTTTGTATTAAACATTATGATGCAGGGAAGAATCTGTGCCAAGGATAGCAGTGACTAATTTCACAGCAAGGAGTAAACTTTTGTGTGTGATTTTATCTCACCATGTGCCTGGAAGCAGGTACAAAGGAAAAACAACTAAGTACCTCAGGTACAGAGACAGCTGCTGGATGGGCCAGGTCAGGAGCTGACATCATCAGGTAAACATAAGCAAGAGGTGTTTGGGTTTTTGAATCAAGAAGTAAAAGGAAATATTTTTAGTGCATGTTTGAAACACCTCTGCATGCTCCAGATGGTGTGTCACTGGTCTGGGCTCTGATCTCAGCCACTGGTAAAGATTGGTTCTACATAGTACTGGCCACAAGCTTGCAACCCTTTGGCCAAATGTCCCAGGAACACCAGGCAGAGAGAGTTATAACTTTATATCTCACGTTAACCACAAAAACCTTTCCAGAGGTTTAACACAACCATTTGCAGGGCAAGAACATTTAGTATGGCCTCACAACAGTCAGAAGTTCCTCCTGAGTAGCCCCTACCCACAGCTGTTTGCTTCCCTGTTGCAGATATATATAAACAATTACTAGAGAGGAAAATATTTGCTCAGGAGATCCATGCCCATATCTAGGAACTGGGTGAAGGTCTGCATTTCCCTTAGCTAGGGAAAATTTACTGCCCCACTTTCTGACCTCCTGCCATAGCCTTAGAGAGAGTAAATATGCCTGGAATTCACTGAATTCTGCTCTTTGTGTATCTCTGCCTCTGGAGCCATCTTGCTGTGCTGGCAGGAGTACCTTCACAGGAGGAAGCAGCTCCTCAGTCCTGAGGAGAAGGACTTTTGTCAGAGAGCACCCGGGGGGTGCTGGTAGCTGCACCAGCTGCTGCTGCAGATTTGCTTTGTATGATTTCCTTCTGGCAGTAGTCAATGCTCTCTTTTATCTACAAAAAAAATCCCCCTCCCACTGCTGTATGAATGGATTCCCTGTCCTGAAAAAAGAAAGTAGACCAAGGCAATAAAAGCCCTACCCCTAGTGCAGGCATTTTATGGGGGACTTGAAAGGCTGGAAGGTGATGCCTCAGCCACAGCCCCACCTTGGTCAGGTCACTGCCTGGTGTGGGGCAGCCCCATCAAGCAGGGAGGGAGAGCTCCTGCCTCGCAGAGTTGCCTGGTTTGAAGGGCTCCATCTCACACATTTTGACTGTGCTGTGAGACAAGCAGTTTAAAGACTCTTTCCCTCTGACACTTCATTTTATCTGCTGTTTATAACCTTAACCACTTTTGGTTATACCAATAGTGTTTCTCTCCCTGAATATATTCCACACATCACTACAATCACTAAATATCCAGCTGGTGATGAATACTGTATCTCCCAGCGTCAGTGGTCAGCCAGAAGAGCTGGATTTGCTCCTGGGAGTCAATATCTGTAGAACTAAACATCCAAAATAAGAACAAAAAAATAATGTGGAAGATTTCAGGAGAGAAATTTCTGAGCTTCTCTGATGAGTTTACTTTGCCACTCTCTGATGAGGTACTAACCTGACAAAAAGCAGATGGCTGATGAAATGTCACAATCAGCTCCGTGGCACTGGTGATCCCAGGGAGGACACTCTGACAGGTAAAAAGAGCTGTGCTTCAGCCCCTGCATGTCTTGCATGTAATTTGTTGCACGGGCTGATGGCACTGTGAGAGACGAGCAGCTCATCACTCCTCGGGTCTCTCCCTTGCCTTTCCCATCAGACATTTAATGTACAGTGTGTATTCCTGACCACTGCAATGCCAGGAAATCGCTTGACATAGAATTTTGATTGAGTTTGGGTTTTTTGCATGTTTTGTTGAAAATAAGGTTTCACAAGAAACACAGCATTGCTGCAGATCTTTTGTTACCTGTTGGTGCACAAGAAGAAGTTAGAATACTTACAGGAAAACTTGAAAATATAGGCATAGGAAAATTATCAAATATATTTATGATTTAATCCAGAGAAAAATACTTGTGGTGGTAGGCTGGGTTTTTTTAATGGCGATGGAAAAGCAGAAGAGCTGTCAATATTATTTTATGCCAAATAAGTAATGATAACAGAGTCAGTCTTTTGTTAACATCCTCCTTCCTCTGTTTGACTTATACTTGACTTATTGAAGCCAAAGACCTGCATTATTTCATAAATGCTTTGGGCACAAATGCATCGTAAATGCTCTGATGGGGGAGAAGTTAATTAGGATGAAGAGGGAAGCTGCGTTCCAGGTGCAGGAGCCATTAGTATTCTTCTGCTCTAGTTCCCTGAACTGCTGCATTTATTAACCTTTAGCCAGATCAGAGCTGATTTCTCCTGTTTCTTACATAATGTTGGAATTATAATTGACAGTACTGATGAAAGGGAAAAGTCTCTCTGCAACTCAAAATCTTCTTGCTTTCATGTAGAGGGTTTCAGAACAAGAGTCTTATCAGCTGTGAATAATTGCATCTCATTAGCTGTGTACTGGAGTTCTATGTGTATGCATATTGGAGTCATGTATATATTTGGCTGGGAAATGTTGTGGCTTGCTTCAAGTGGCACTGGTGATGTGGAACTCAGTGTGCATGGCATGTTTATGTAAGTGAGTGACATTGCTGAAGAGGCAGGAGATGATGGTTGCACATTTGGGTGTTTGCAATGGTTTTCTCTGGTACCTCAATAGGTTTTGCTCTTCTAGGAAAATTTAGTTCCGAGCCGATCTTCTAAATCCAAATTCACAGAAAGTGTTGGAGTCTCTAATAGACAGAGAAAGCTGCCAAAAAAGTAATTTGTATGAAAATGGTAAGTTGTCTTAGCCTTTAAATCCTTTAGAACTTTAGGAAAATCAAATAATCCATTTACAGTCTTTTGATCGCCTCTTTTATTTCGATGATTTTTTTTTTCCATATGGCTAGAAGATGGTTCTTTTAAATAAAATTAGGTGGTTTATTTCCAAGAGGGCAGGTCAGTTCTCCTTAAAGGGACTAAGCAGTTACCCAGAGATGATTTTCCATCGTGCAGAAGCTGCAGCTGCCACATGGCTCTGTGATAGGGGCTCCCACCCCAGAATAACCTGGCTGCAGAGCAATCATTAATTGCTTTCTGGCACAAGGACTATCGTGTTCTTGCTTGTAGTTCAGAGACAATTCAACTCACACACGCATATATTGGCATGAAGAAAATGCCAACTGCTCTTATTTCCAGCAAAACAGTGACATAATTGTCAAGCTGATGGAAAACAAAAGCTTCCTCCTAATTTATTTGTTATTAAACAAAGAAAAAAAAAATCTGCTGTTTAACTAAGAAACACTTTCCACACTTTGCTGGAAAAACATCTAAAATTTAATGCTGGGACAATTCATGATGAAGTTGTTGAAATATGTGTCATATGAATCCTTTCTTTCCAAAATGCAAACTGCTAATTTCTTCTTGATCCTATAGATATTTAACCTAAGCAGAGCTTTCATGTGGAGTTCATTTTATGATATAGTTTTGTCAAAATTACAATTGCAGGTCACTTACATACAGCATAACACCAAATTATAGGAGTATTTCTTACTTTAGGCTACCTTATGCTTTCTCTTAAAGAAGAAAAGAAAATATAATCTTTTTTTCTTTTCTTATAACTTAGGTTTGACAGCTTTGTCTTTGATTTGACCTGAGGATTTCAGTACCTGACCAGAAAGTTTTGGGAACCAAAATCACAGTGCTGCCCAGTGTAGAGCACAGCAAGGAGATGGAGAGACCAGAACACATTTCTACTTGTTGTGTTGAGGTGAACATTTGAAGGACATATCTGCTGCTGACTGCAAATACTGGAGCTTGCAGGACTTTTTCCAGAAACAAATTGAAGTATGTTTAGCAATATATTAATTAGCAGCTGGAAAAGAATATTAGAGAGGGTTGTGGTAGTGATTAATTGTTTAGCTTATTAAATTATTTTCTTGGCATGTGATTTTTTTCCACAGAAATAAATTAATTTGAGTATTATAGCTTGTACTTATGTGAGGAAAGAAGAAGGTATTTTTCTAAGATTGCAGAAGGATTTTCTCCTGCATTTCTAAGGAAAGTAATAGTGAGGATCCATCAACACTTGAGAACTGCCTGGAAGAAAATAGATAATTATAGACTTCATTATGCTTTTAAACAGGCAAGCAAAATTTTAAATCAGACCTTTAAAGAGTGCACAAGAGTGTCCAAATGCAGAGAAAATTTTTGTGAGGAGCACCAATTTTCTGATCAATCAACACTCAACAAAAAGCCAAATTTACATTCTTAGAGGCTTAGTGAATATGTTCCCATCAAACTGAGGATTTTAATAAAGCAGAGATGGAATTCCATGGATGAGACTTCTCAAACCATCAGTCACAACCAAACTCCAGGCTGGTCATCAAACTGAGAAGTTATATAAAACTGAGGCACAAAGATAAGTGAAGAAGTGAAACCAGACTGGATAAAACTTCAATTAATACAAAGATGGCTTCTAAACAATGTAAGCCCCTTTCCCCTAGGCTGTTTCTAGCATGGGGCAACTTCTCCAAAGGAGTCAGTTCCTTGGGAGGTCAAGCATTCACACGTGCAAGGGGATATTCTGCTCCTTAGCATTTTCTTCTAATGTTTGGTACACACTTCATTAAATATTAAAGTTTCATCTTGCCTGTGAAAACCAATGCAATTAATGCTTTCTCAGTAATCAGGACATAACGACTCTCCTGGTGAAGCAGGCCATATTATGAGCATTTAGCTTTTCATTAGGGAGGTTTCAGTGTAGTCTGTCCTGTTCAACTTTATGATTTAGCAGGAGGAATAGATTAGCTGGAACAAGTTGCCACCTTCAGCTGTTATCACCTTCAAACTTCCAAATACATTCCTACGACGGGGGACATCCTGCATCTTTGCAAAGCCCACATTACTGATTATTTTTATCTTTCTCATCTTGGTAATGTGGCCATAGTGACTTGGGGACCTGCCTCTCCTTGACCCAGCTGCAAGGATGGGTCCTGGTCATGCAGCTGGCTCTTTAATCCCCTGCAGCTCTGTTTTCCCTTCATTCTGTGTTGAGGAAGAGTGACCCTCTTTTCAAGATGTGCTAAGAAATAATCATCAGTTGGCTGAAGAGCACTATAAAAAGCAATAATGTTTGGGCTTGCTGAGCTGGGCAGAAGAGCTCACCACTGTTGCAACTTCATTTTGGAGTCCAAGGCACCGAGAGAGATGAGTCAGTGCCTGTGCTGGGTGTTAGATCATTAGAGTGCTGAGTAAGTAACTCCTGCTGAGATGGAGGATACAGGAAACGAGAGTGTTGGTTCAGTGGTAGCTACAGCACACAACAGCTCTGTGGCAGGACACACTTTTAAAATAGCTTTTACCTGTTTTATAATCCTGCTGAGGCCTGGTATTGGCAACATTAGTCCATGCTTGCACTCTTTTGCTGTTGCAGTACGGAGGGGTGGAATGTAAGCTTCAATGAGGATAGAAAATTAGGCTAACTCTTATTATGGGAACACTCCACCTGCTCGTCTGTCTGTGGGTGAAGCACTACAGAAGCCTGTTCGTCCTCCAATGATATCATTTGGTGCAAGACAGGCCAAACAAAAAAGCATCTAAAATGTGTTCACACAGGTGGTGATATTGGTATAATTTTACCAGTTACTTTCATTCCCAAACTTAGAAGAACAGGCCTTAATCAAAGATGAACTTAGATGACAGTTTAAGTGATGAGATTCATGCCTTTTTTAAATATGTGTCTAAAACGGGTATGTTGTTTCTGTTTCAGTCCTATTTATACTGTCTATAATCATGTCCCTATTAAAATGATACTTTTAGGGACTATTTATTTGATAGACTCTCAAGTATTCATTACCTTAATTACCCACTATAAATTACCCACGATACTCTATCCTTGTTTTGTACAAAAATAATGACTTGTTATCATTCAGGTGCTAATCACCAAATCTTAATCCTCTGCTGGTTTATTGTGGATTTTCAGAGGAAAAATTAAAGAAGAATCTTAAATATGTCTGTTCCCTCAATTGTCATGTAGCATCAGTGCATCCTCTCTGCTTCTGGAGAACTTCAGCAGATGGTGTCAGGCTGCAGAGGCAGGGAATTGTCAGCCTGTGGTGCTGGGAGGTGACAGGCTGGGTGTCCCCTTTGGTGTGGGATGTGATGTGCTCCAGCTCTTTGAGAGCTGCACATCAGCATTGCTTGATGTGTTCTGATGGGGTTTCTTGTTGGCACTTTTTATACAATTTCTTGTCATTCTCCAGTGGTGCCAACCGCTTGCCACAGCAAATGAAGCCACTCCCGATGATGCCCTGCCCTGACTCAGAGCAGGGCTCCGAGCGGGGCCATGTGCTGGCTGCTCGCCCTCCCCTGGCACGCTGGCACTGGTGGAGCTGCCGGGTGTTACTGGTGCAGGCTGTGCTTGTCCGTGTGCTTTCTGCAGGGCTGGGAAATGACACCTGTGAGGCTGAGGTGTGCTCAGATGCCCAGGTTTGCTTCATGGGCATTTTGCACTGAGATAAGGGAGTACCCTGCAGTGACTGTGGCTGTGCTCTGCAGAGGAGGTGGCATTGAGGGAGAGGTGGTGCCCATCTCCTGTGGGGAATGAGGATTAGCCTGTGACAGACAATCTTTCACAGACCTGGCTGGTGGTGTCTGCAGCCAGGGCAGGGCTGCAGAGCAAGCCCTTGGAGCATGAACCTTCCAAGGCCCTGGATCTGAAAGGTTTGTGGGCAGGAAAGTGAACACTCAGAAGCCAAAATTTTGTTCAGGACATTTTCCCTGTGGTCACATAATATGTGATTGTGTGTGGGCAGAGTCGAATAACTGTACATTTATAAATTGTAAGAGCACCTTATTCTTGCTTGGATATTTCTGTGGAGACCCTGCAAGCATAGTTACAGCACAGGACAACAGAGACTCTCTATCTGCTTCCAGCCAGGTCACACTTTGTCCTGGCACTACAAAATCTGCCCATTGCTGATGCCACATGTCCCTTACAATAGCAATCTTTAAACCCTTCGTAGCCAGTCCATCTCAACTCAAAGTCATTTATAACAGAGGTAGTATGAGAGTCCTGGTTGACACAAATGATTGCAAGGTATTTTCTTACGGTCACCTACCAAATGCATCAAAGAGCAGAAATGAGACCATCATTTAAGTTCTGATGCTGTCACCAGGCTGCAGTGCTTCACCTGTACACAAAACCATACAATGAATTGTATTCTAAAGATATGGTGAAGACCAACAGCATAAAAATATGGAGAAGTTTCTCCATAGCTGGTTAAAAGAGTGGAGGTTGTAGTGTCTATAGATGGTTCACTGTAATCTCACAGCTTGCCATGTGCCAGAAGAAGCCCACAGAATTTTATTTCAGTAGTGTTATCAATGGAATTATTTATTAATGTTCCAGTCTTACTGTAGTGGAAGAGTGTCTTTTTATTAAATCAGATTTAAGATATTTTTATCAGTGCTATTTCCAGCTGACATGATTTTTCATGGCAATTGGGTGAGCAAAGAATTACACAGTACGATGTTGAGGGTCTGAAAAATTTCATATATGCCATGTTGTCTATATTACTCGAAATAATCCTGATCAAAAGATGATGTGAATTGTGTGGGAATTAATAGAATCATACAAATGTATTTAAGTATTAATTCTCTTTGATGTGACCATGTAGAACAGCCTTAGGAGTCAGTGAAGATTAGGGGAAAACTGACTATTTCTGGTAACTTTCTCATAATAATATAGGCAGATTGGCTGTGCTAAATTGCTAAATCACTTTGCTAGACTTTTCAGTGTCTCATTATTTTCCTTTTTTTTTTTTTTTTTTAACTTGATTTTATTCATATTTGCCTATCAAGATATTGGGAGGAAGGAGGAAGAGAAAGTCTTTAAGGAAAATACATTTTACAAATACTATGTGTAAACAGCACCTGATGTTGCACTCAGATTTGAATTTCCTTCTTCCAGAAATGTTAAAGAATTTTTAGAGTCAATGGGTGAAGGGAAGGAAAGCTCTGCATTACAGTTCATTGGTCTTTATACCTCTAAAAGTCTCAAACTCTTGACTTCTACATGCCTGACACCTCCAAGGAACCCCTGCACGTGTAGGTCTTCTAAAAACCTTCTGCCTGAAAGAGACAATTGCCCATTTCATACCTGTCAGTGAGGCTTGGCATTGAGCCTCTTGTGAACCAACTAATATGTGTTTGGTTTCATACCATTCTGTATGCTTTAGAAGAAATACTTTGACGTATTTCCAGTTTGTCACTGAAAAAAATGGAACTAATTTCAGGATAAAACTGAGATAAATGGTGTTAAAACACTGATCATTCTAAATGCCAGTTGAACATCTGATTAACAGGATAACCTGATTTTTAAGGTACCTGGCCAAATATAAATGTAAACAATTATGGGTCAGACAGTCTTTGTCTGAATTTCATTGTTTGGCACATGTGGCAGAACAAAGCTGAAAAACTAGTGAAAGGAAAAGTATCTTGTTGCATACATTTGCAAATCCCTTTTGGTGATATATGCAAATATTCACTGATTAACTCTTTTGATTCCATGAGTTGTATCTATTAGTTTGCTTCCCTTAGGAACCTCACATGCAATAGGGATCTGCACATCAAAACCTGCCCACTCTTTTAAGCTGAAACATTTTTTTATACAAAAGAACATTTTCAAAGCAGTGCTCCTGTTCTTAATGCTACACTATTCACTTCCTTGCAGTAGTCAATCATTTTACTGATATTTGTTGCTATGTACATGCAAAATTAGTAGTGCTACTGTTTAAATATGAATGCTTCTAAAATTACTTATTAACTAGCAAGCTGTTGGAATCTCTGTTACCAATATCTGCCAGGAAAAATAATTTCACACTATCAACTTAATTTGGAATTCACTATGGGCCAAAAATTACTTATATTTGTCAGGGTTTCCCAACAGAAGACTCGGGAATAAAATAGGTATTGCTTAAATTTTAAACTTTCTTTGAATAAGTTTCAAGACTGATGTCTTGTATGTTTGCTATCTGGCAAGAAATAAAATTTTTATGTAGAAAAACACTGCAAACTGGAATTGCTAATGATTACTCTGTGGTGCATTGGACTGTGATGGAAAATATGGATAGCAAGGTCCTCCTGGGTTTGGGCTCCATCCATATAATAAATTTCCTTTATTCTAGGAAGAAAATTTCTCATAGATAGTGCTTTTTTTCTTGCAAATTAAATTAAATGGAGTGGGTTTCTTTGGCAGCAGTGCTTGCTGAGGCCTGCAGGAGGAGCAGAGCAGCCCTGCTCCCCACCTGAGCTGCACTGAGCTGTTTGTGGGGGCTCTTACCCACTCACCAAGGCCAGAACATGAGTGGCACTGATGGATGTGCTGCCAACTGCTTCACATTTGTGTTTTATAAAGCATCCCCCTTTTTGTTGTCAGGCCCAGAAAACTGAATTCTTATAAACTGTCTAAAATGTCATGGCTTTATTAATATAAATACCAGGCACTGTGAAGGAAGCAGTTGAAGCTGCAAGTGCATCAAGGTCTGTTGTGGCCACTGCTGAGGGCAGGAGACTGAGTTAAATGGACTCTCAATCTGAAAAAGTGCAACATCCTCATATGTTTCCTAATTTCCAATTGTGTATCTTGCTTAAATGACTCAGTGTTATTCAGATAGGGTATCTTTTCACTATTTGCTGCATTTCTGTGAGCCTGAAAAAGGCTTCAATGTTTGGAGCCCATGCAGTGGGTTTGGCTACTGATGGTGTTTTATGAATAAATGTCTAGTTTTATGAATAATTATAGGAGACCAGAAGAAAATTGGAAATATCACTGATTTTGGTTATAGTCATTATGTAAAAATATGACACTGAATCACTGCTCATGAGTAGACACAGCAGGTCCTGTTCACATTTCCAGTCATTTCCACAGTGTTTTTGTGTGTGCCCACTTTTATGGTCATATATTGTGTGTGGGGACTGTGTGCAGGGTCTTGGATGAATCTTTTACTGGTAGCAAACATTGACACATTATCAGGGGAAAAGAGGTTTCACTTTCTCATTTTCTAACTATTTTTGTGTTGTTTCTGTTTTTCTTTTTCAAATTAAAAGGGAAAAGCACTGAAACTCCGTGCTGTACTCTCAGAGGAGGGTAAAGAAAAGTGACATCAAATATGCACAGGTATTTTTTTATCAGTGTTCCCATATTATCTGAACAACAAACAACACCTTTTTTTTTTTTTTTCAAATTTTGTGCAGTTTAGGAAGAATTTAGAAACTAAAGCTTCCAAAAAGAATCTGCTAGCCCCAGGTGCAAGGCCAGTGAGATCAGGGTACATTTGAGGCAGCTCACCTAAGACTGCAAGTGTAACTTGCTAAAGAAACTATTAGAAAATCAGAAGGCCAATCCTGAGGCTGCTTAGCCCCAGCTTCTGGCCCTGGTTCCATGGGTAGCCTAAGCATTTCTGTGAATCCATCACTGGATAATGTGTATTGTCACTATACTTGCAGCTGTCAACATTCCTCTCATTTCAATCATGAAGAAATTCCTTTAGATGACCTATTCATGTCTTCTAAGTTTCATTCCTTCTGGGCATATTTCCATGGGGTTATCAAAGATTTCTATTATCCTTTCATGAGTGCATAACATTTGAGTCTTAAAATGTGGTCTGGAATGAAAGTCTGCTGGAAAGAATAGTTTTTCCTTTGTCCTTTAATTCTGTTGTTGTAGCAAAGCAGAAAATGCTGCAGACAATGCCATAAAATTTAAATAATTAATGTAAAATCTTTTCCCAGCTGTGACAGGGCAATATCAGAATGTTCTGAATTGCTTATCTGTTTCCTAATGAGAAATAAGGAGTATTCTAGGTGTTAAGATAATAGATTCCCTAGGGCTAATATGTTTGAGGACCGTGTACTGAAAGTACTTAATGTTTAAAAAATAAAAACTAGCAATGTAGAATGATTTCAAAGAGTTCTTCAAATATTTTTATTCATAAGTTTTGGTGGGGTTTTGCCCTAGATTTTCTTTGAATAATGAACACAAATGCATTACACCATTGCAATTCTTGTCTGCTCCCATATAAAACTCATGTTCTCATCGAGAGGCCAGTTCCTAGTTGGAAAAGGTTCTTGCACACAGGCAGTGAGGTTCATTGGCCCCTTGTGCCTGCAGAAAGCAAACAGGGAAACATCTGTGCTGAGCTAGAGCTGATTTTAATGGATTGGGTTCAAATGTTGGCAGAAGGCACATGCTCCAAGAGCCACCAAAGGTTGGTTAATGGGCTGTGAGCTTTGGAGCCTGACATTGGCTGGGAGACACGATACTAATTTACAGAGAGTTACAACACTTATTTCCAAGGCAAGCAGAAAGCTGCGTTGTCTGCATGGCTGGGAGGAATGGGAAAGGAAAGCCACAAAGTAAGTGGCACTGGAACATGGGTGTCTTCTTTGCCACAGGGGGTAAACACAATAATGCTGTTAGCTACAGCCCTTATTTCTTCTCCAGTCAAAAAGAAACAAAAAAAC